>OY998184.1:85700363-86950363 GCA_963921935.1 Galeruca laticollis
ATAATAAAAAAGGGTCAAAATGTAAACGGGTCATTTTAGACAATAATGTTTGAAACATAAGTATAGATACTTGCTGTAAATCTGCTGCGAACGAATATATCAGAATTTTAGATCATTTCTACTCCCCATATACGTATACGTTTGAAACCCATCGATTTAGAGAAAAATATTTGAAGCAAAAGTTGTATAATTTGGCCAGCTGGGTAATTTTATTTATATACATTTTTGTCAAAAATTGTCCTCCAACCGAAATATTTCGCATATTCGCACTATTTTACCCACCCCAAGGTGAAAACGCAAACGCGTTATTTTATGGAAAAATGTTTCAAACAAAAGTTATGTACATTTTGGCCCACTAAATAATTTTATTTTAGCGTTTTTAATTTTTTTTCACTGACCCCTTGTAGAGGGGTTGATTAATTTTCACCAAAAGCTTTTCAGCTCTTTCTTTTATGCCTAAGAATATATTTAGCGAATTTGCTCCAATCGGTTCAGCCAGAAATTAGCACACAAACAGACAGATCCACATCATCGAGATATAATACTTGATTTGGACTTCTGATACTTTAAAACGCGTATTTCCGCAAAAAGTGGTGGGTCAATGCATGATTATGTACTTAAAACTATTAAATAAAAACTCGAAAGAAACTTTCCACTGTAGCATCATCCCTAGAATGGCAACATTACCGCCGAAGAAAGGAAGAGATAAAAGAATTACAAGAAAAGGCAAAAGAAGAAACAATAATTAAAAAAAGTTAGCTTGAATCCAGAAACTTAAAAAACATCAAAACAAGAATTGAAATTAGATAGTATTGTGGAAGGAGAGTACTGCATCAGGAACTATAATGGTTATCAGTTTCCTGGTGAAGTTTTAGATAAAAAACCAAGGGAAATAAAAGTTAAGGCTGACACCCTTTCGGAAAAAACTTGCCAGAGCATGATAATGTTTTGTGGTATGACTTGACCAAGGACTCTGTCAAGAAAATTCAGAAACAAAAACCAATTAATAAGCAACGAATTCATCAAATATGTGATATTAATTAATTAAACAAAAAGGTTCTAGCAAAATTTCAAATTAGTCGAGCTGTTATTTCAACCAAAGAGAAATTGTTTTATTTTGTTTAAAGAAGGGTTTGTGTGTGCAGTTTTAGGAAGTTATAGTAATTTATGCACAAGTGTATAAAGTGGTACTTTTTTTCACGAATGGAAAAAGTTCACCCAGGCGAGTGCGGCAATTCCACGAGTGAAAAAAGACAATGTATGCACATGTTGCATACATTATTTTTTCTACAGTTCTATACAAAAAAATAAAATTCAAATAGAAATTTGGGATATTTTAATTAAGCTCCTTCGGTAAATTACAATTATATGTATTCCAAGTTTCATAAAAGTCCATCCTCGATGCCCAGCCGAGATTCATAAAAGTCCATCCTCGATGCCCAGCCAAGCATTTTAGAAGTCCATCCTCGATGCCCAGCCAAGATTCATTGTGTTAGCTTATGGGAAGCGTGAAATAAAGTTAACGTTATGGCACTTTTTTACTTTTTTTCACTCTAACCATGAACAACCACTTTAAGCGCTGCAAACTGATGAAATACAAGGTACTTTAAAGATAGGGCGTAGAAAAATGTTATTTTCTATCGTTCTAAAAAATTCCCTAATTAGGTATAATTTTTAAAATAGTTAACACAGTTATAAGGTCAAAGATAATTTCGGTCAATTAATATAATCAAAGGGGAGAGAAAGAAAAGTGGGTGAACTGTGGGAAAGACAAACAAATCAAGAGATACTGCAACTATATGACAGCCCGCCCATTAGTGGTAGTAAGATCACAACATATAAGTATCTAGGGCACATAGAAAGGTTAGAGGAAGACCAGGAATGAATAAGACAACAGCCATAGAAAAGGACCTACAAAGATTGAACATCCATATATAGGAGGAAATAGCAGAAAACAAGATAGAATGGCGAAAATAGCCAACCAATCCTTAGGCCATAGCTGATATATATATAGTATAATCAAAGACTAAATAACAAATACCGTTTTCTTTTTTATCTAAAAAAACCACTTTATGACAGTATATTTAATATGTGGGGTGACTAGGGCGAGTAACTTTTAAAAGAATGACATGTATTTTCATCCCACTTATGATTATTTTATTTATATGTATAATTATTTACAATAAATTTAATGCAGCTCGGTCAAATGCTGGCTGATTTTAATTGTCGTGTTAAGCGTTGGGGTCTGTAGGGTTCATTAGAAGATTTTACTTTTCTCATAGCATTTTGTAATACTGATTTTTTGCTATTTTTCCTTCTCGACGATCTTTTTGTTGTTTCATCTTGTTTTTCCTCAGAAATGTTTTTTGTTCTATTTGAACGTCTTCCTAACAACAAATACAAAAACAATTTAAAATAAATAAAATCACCATCGAATATTTACCTGGCGACGGCTCGTTTTTTTCCAGAGTAACAGACTGTCCTTTTTCTTCCGTTGTTAATGTTACAGATTCTTCCAGATCATTTGAAGGACTATTTTTAATTTCTGAAGGATCTGGTTTGTTGAATTTAGTTTTCATTTCTCCCAACACTTTATTAATAAAACTATACTGTTCATTTACCCCTTCAATAATGTAGGAATTTAAATTGTTATTTTTCTTTCTCGACGATCTTTTCGTTGTTTGTTTTTCTTCAGAAATGTTTTTTGATCTAATTGAACGTCTTCCTAACAACAAATACAAAAACAATTCAAAATAAATAAAATCCTCCCGAGTTATTTACCTTGCGATGGCTTGTTTTTCCCCACAGTAACAGACTGTTCTTTTAATTCTGTTTTTAATGTTACTGATTCTTTCAAATCTTTTGAAGGATTATTTGCTATTTATTTTCTGAAGTATCTAATTTATTGAATTTAGTTTTCATTGCTCCCAACACTTCATTAATAAAACTATTATGATCATTTTCTACTTCGCTAATTGTATTCATCATATTCAAAGATAAGAGTGACTACCTTCAATAATGTAGGAATTTTAATAGTTACAGTAAAGACTAAGGACTTCTCTATTTAACAACAATCCCTTAGTAACATAACATAACCTTTATAATCTTCTTCTTGATCCTTTTTTGAACTATATCGTGAGGGATAATTTACCCAAAAATACGTTTTGAAGTTTGTGTAAAAATGTTAAAAAATTGACAGTTTATCACAGAGCACACGGCTCTAGATTTTCCTAAATTAATTTCTGTCAATTTGTATAGGTGGTAAATTTAAATCAAATAAAAGATTGATTCTGAACTTGAGAGATACCGCCATAGAGAAATAAACATATTATAATATTATTTGTCTATGGATACCGCTTCAATACATGTAACTCAATAAAGGATTCTTTAATAAGTTCGATGCTTCAATACTATAATCACCCAATCGTTTTGTTAATCTCAATCAAAACGGATCAGCTTGCTCCTAATATTTTATTGCATTATTGAAACCAATGTCTTCTTATACTAATTAACATTTTGAGCAATTTGCACATTTGCTTAAATCCGTAATTAAAATAATTCAAAGTTTACTGATTTAATTTATGAAGACTGTCATAAACAAAAATAATTAGTAACTGCTATGGAGGGTAGAGGTAAGGAGAATAATAATTTCTATAAATGAAAAGTACAATCGAAATATATTAAATTAGGGTGGCGTATGAGCATGATAGAAACTGTTAAAAGGTATTAAAGTAGGACCGAGAAATCAAGAAGGTAAATGCGCTGACTGACTGAAAAAAAAATATAAAAATGAAAAATCGTTACTTAAGTATATTTTTCATAAAAAAGATATTTCACATATTGTTGGTTGGAAATGCGACGACAAAGACTGAGGCGAATTATTTTTTGATTTATGCCCACTTGAACAGCTTTTCACAACACTAATTTTACCCATATTTGTTCAACTATTCACAAAGTAAACTTATATATTAAAAAATCACTGAGTCCACAGAATTAAATAATAGGTGCGTTCTTTTTGACTGAGATCTCAGATCACTTCAGTTAAGGTGAACTGAGATAAAGTGATGTGAGTAAGCACCAAAAAGAACGGCATCTCAATTGAAGCGCGCGATATGCCGATATATTTAAACTATATGACAGATTCGTATCAGCATCTAATAATGTTAATTAATGTATCCAAAATTTGTAACAAAAGAAAAATAGATTATGTGTGTTTATATGTCAATGGTTAAAACTATAGATAACCTTGGTTAAAACTACAAATAAACCAAGCAAATCAAATATTTCTGCATCCCCTCCACTTTATTTCCGACTCAATTCCAACTGATTCCCCCTTACAACACATTCAGCATCGGTGAAGGGGGAGGAAAAATCTCAACGGAGAAAAAGGAGGAGAAGAAGAATAAGTAGAGAAACTAAAGAAGACAGCAAAAATCTATCGGCTAGGAAAAAATGGAAAGGGTTGTAAATAAGATAGGAAAAACGAATGATGCTTATTAATATTTATTTAACTTTTTTCAATTGACATCTTAGACATTTTTAATGAATAAAACTATAAGATATAAACGTACATATATCTAGATAAGGTCATATTTATATAACGAATATAAACTGATAAATAATAACAAAAATTGGAGTAACAGGATGCTTTACATTTTATCTTACACATCGACAATACAACCGTCAAATAACACATGTCGATATGTTCTTCAACAGTTTATGCATAATATTTTTTTCAACAACTATATCGAAATTTCATTATGTATTATATTATATAAAAAATATTTTAGAATAGGATACTAAGAATATAATACAACTTTTCTAAACATCGATACAAAGCTGTGATTATTTTTTATGTATTTTTAAAGATATCGCTTGCTTTTATTATTTTTTTTTAAATATATTTCCTCACATTTTGGAATATTCTATTCTACAAGGTGTGTACTGTTAAGAAATATATCAGCGTTTAATGTTATTTCAAAATAAATTCTAAAAAAAGCAGATATTTAATAAATTTTATTTTTTCAACCTGGGTTAAGCTAGTTAATAATTTTAAGGTTTTTTTAAACTGCAAATAGACGTATCATGATATAAAAAAATATGGTACAATAACTAATGCACAATTAAACGTAATTCAATAATACTTTTCATAGTGACATAAAATAAATAAATAAGGAATTACTGTATAATTATGAACCCGTTTTTTTTACAATAAAATAATTAAGGGATTTAATCGGGTATGTTAAAAGTAACCTTTTTCATCTGATTCTAGCCAGCCAACGACCCTAGATTGCTGAGGAAATGTTCGGGGGTAAGTATGTGCGACGAACCGATGATTACTTCCCAATTTTTCTGAGCCGCTGTTACTTCGTAAGCGCATCGTATTTCGGAAAAACAGATACCGCCAACGACGAACACTATGATACGGGGAACGTTTTTAACTGCTTGCTGTCCTCGTTTTTCGTGCCATTGTCCGTATCGCGCGCTGAAATAATATTTATATTAAATACTATCAAAAATTAGAAGAACCAGGCAATATATCAGAAGGCGTTTATATTACAGCTGAGGGAAAAAGGTGGCTAGAAATTATTTTTAAATTTGTTATCCCTACCACTAGAAGACGTAATTGAATGGAAAAAATCACATTTTGTGAACACTACATATCATAATTATATTTTTCCTTATAATGCAAAAAAACTTCAAATAAATTTTACCTTGATGGTGCCGGTTGATAACCAGTAGATTGTGCCCTACCGCTTAAATAGGGAAAATGTTTTTGATCCAATTTGTCCTCTATACAATCCTCCATGATGTCTTTAACCACCGGTGTCCATCTTGACATTTGGTAGGTTTGTTCTGTGATTCTTTCTTTTCTAGGCACAGTGTATTGTTTTTTTCTTGGTCCACCCTAAAGATTGACATTAAAAAAGTGTGGTTAAAATGCTCTTAAAAGTATAGTAGCTTACACATTTTAAGGGTTATAAGAAAATGATTGTTTTTTTTTAAATGACACACCTTGTATATTTTAAAAATTTTTCCCTGTTTCAATGATATAATAATCATTTTACTTTCAATAATTAATTAGAAATATAAGAAATAGACAGTGCTTTAACTTTTTTTCAAAAAAGGTAAGTCCTGGTTCAATTTATTCGAACAGATTTTTTGTAATCTTTAAATTCAGGGTAGTCACTTACCTTTTTACAAAAAACGGTAAGGGCCTATTTAATATCTCGAATATATTTGATAAGTTTTTATTCAATTACAATGTAGAACTTTTATTTATTTCTTGCAGTCCCTTACCTTTTTACCAAAAAAGGTAGGGCCCGTTTCAATTTCTCGAACAGATTTGATAGGATTTTATTCAATTACGAGCGAATTTTGATTAGTTTTTGTGATTTTTAGATTTAAGGTAGTCCCTTACCTTTTTGACAAAAAAGGTAATGCCCTATTCAACATTTTGAAGACATATCAGGGCCCGTTTCAATTTCTCGAGCAGATTTGATAAGATTTTATTCATTACGAACGAGAATTTTGATTAGTTTTTGTGATTTTTAGATTCAAGGTAGTCCCTTAACTTTTTACCAAAAAAGGTAATGCCCTGTTCAACATTTTGAAGACATTTAATAGGTTTTTGTGCAATTACAATGTAGAACTTTTATTAATTTTTTGTAATAATTAGATTCAACATAGTCCCTTACCTTTTAGCCAGAAAAGGTAAAGCCCTGTTTAATTTCCCCAACAGATTTGATAGGATTTTATTCAATTACAAACTGGAATTTTAAGTGTTTTTTCTAATCTTAAGATTCAAACTAGTCCCTTTCCTTTTACCAAAAAGGGTAAGACCCTTTTCAATTTCTCGAACAGTTTTGATAAGATTTTATTCAATTACGAGCGAAAATTTTAAGAATTTTTGTAAACTTTGAGATTCAAGATAGTGCATAGGTACCAGTTATCGAAACAGGTAAGGCCCTGTTTAATTTTCCTAATATATTTAAAAGGATTTTATTCTATTACAAGCTGAAATTTTAATTATTTTTTGTAATCTTTAGATTCAAGATAACCCCTTACCTTTTTACCAAAAAAGGTAAGGCTCTGTTCAACATCTTGAACAGATTTAATAGGTTTTTATTCAATTATAACATAAAACTTTTATTTTTTGCAATATTTAGAATGAAGGTAATCCCTTACCTTTTTACCAAAAAAGGTAAGGCCGTTTTCAATTTGTCGAATAGATTTGATAATATTTTATTCAATTGCGAGTGAGAATTTTCATTATTTTTTGTAATCTCTAGATTCAAGGTAGTCCATTACCTTTTTACCAAAAAGGTAGGGCCCTGTTCAATTTTTTGAATATATTTGATACAATGTAGAACTTTTATTTATTTTTTGTAATATTCAGATTCAAGTTAGTCCCTTACCCTTTTACCAAAAAAGGTGAGGCCCTGTTGAATACCTTGAACAGATTTGATGGGTTTTTATTCAATTACAAGGTAGGATTTTAACTATTTTTGTAATCATTAGATTCAAAGTGATCCCTTACCTTTTTATAAAAAAGGTAAGGCCCTTTTCAATTTTCGAACAGATTTGATAGAGTTTTATTCAGTTGCAAGCTAGAATTTTAACTATTTTTTGTTCTTTGTTATCTTATTACAAAAAAAGGTAAGGCCATGTTCAATATCTGAACAGACTTGATAGGGTTTTATTCACTTACAAACAAGAATTTGAACTATTTTTTGCAATGTTTTAACTCAAGGTATACTCACTTACCTTTTTACCACCTTGTTCAATATTTAGTACATAATTGATAGGTTTTAATACAAGTATAAGCTGGAATTTCAACTATTTTTGTTATCTTCAGGTTCAAGGTAGTCCCTTACCTTTTGACCAAAAAAGGTAAGGGACTATTTCTTGAATTGATTTGATAGGTCTTTATTCAATTACAATGTAGAGCTTCCATTTATTTTTTGTAATATTTAGATACAGGGTAGTTCTTTACCTTTTTACCAAAAAAGGTAAGGCCCTGTTCAATTTCTTGAATAGATTTGATAGTTCTTTATTCAATTGCAGTGTAGAACTTTTATTTATTTTTTGTAATATTTAGACTCAAGGTAGTCCCTTACCTTTTTGCCAAAAAAGTTAAGGCCCTGTTCTACATTTTGAACAGATTTGATAGATTTTTATTCAATTATACTGTAGAACTTTTATTTATTTTTTATAATTTTTAGATTCAAGATAGTCCCTTAACTTTTTACCAAAAAAGGTAAGACTCTTTTCAATTTCAGGAACAGTTTTGATAGGATTTTATTCAATTGCGAGTCAAGAATTTCAACTATTTTTTATAACCTTTAGATTGAAGGTAGTCACTTGCCTTTTTACCAAAAAAGGCTAGGCCTTTTTAAATTTAATTTAACATTTGATAGTATTTTTTGTAATATTTTTATTCAAGGTAGTCCCTTACCTTTTACAAAAAAAGGTAAGGTCTAAGGTCCTGTCCACTTTTCGTATAAATCTCATAAGGTTTTATTCAATTACATACTAGAATTTCAAGTAGTCCCTTACCTTTTTACCACAAAAGGTAAGGCACTGTTAAACATTCTGAACAGATTTAATAGGTTTTTATTCAATTATAATGTAGACCTATTATTTATTTTTTGTAATCTAGAATCAAGGTAGTCCCTTACCTGTTTACCAATAAGGTAAGGCCCTTTTCAATTTTCGAACAGATTTGATACGGTTTTCTTTAACTGCAAGCTAGAATTTTAACTATTTTTTGTAATTTATTTAGGTACTCTGCTCTACGGGCAAACTCAACTACAGTCTTTAGATTCAGTCCCTTACCTTTTTACCAAAAAGGGTGAGAGCTTGTTGAACATATTTGATACGGTTTTTATTCAATTATAATGTAGGAGTTTTATTTATTTTTTGTAATATTTAGATTCAAGGTAGGTCCTTACCTTTTTACCAAAGAAGGTAAGGCTCTGTTCAATTTTCCAACAGACTTGATAGAGTTTTATTCAATTACATACTGGAATTTTAAGTATTTTATGAAATTTTTAGATTCAAGATAGTTCCTTACCTTTTTAATAAAAAAGGTAAGGCCCTGTTCAAAATTTATAACATATTTGATACGTTTTTATTCGATTATAAGTCGGAATTTCAACTATTTCTGTTATCTTTAGATTTAAGGGAGTGTCTTATCTTGTTACCATAAAAGGTAAGGAATTTTCGAATAAATTTGATCGGGTTTTATTCAATTATAAGCTAGAATTTTAACTATTTTTGTAATCTTTAGATACAAGGTAGTCCCAAAAAGGTAGTTCCTTATTTGCCCATTAAATTCGTCCTAACCCAGCTACCCCGATAAGTTTTTAATGTAATTCTGGGATTTTTCAATATTTAAATATACAATGGACGTTCAAAAAAAAGGTAAGGCCCTGCTCGATTTCTCGAACATATTTGATAGGATTTTATGCAATTACAAGCTGCAATTTTAACTATTTTTGTAATATTTATATACAAGGTAGTCCCAAAAAGGTAGATTCCTACATTCCCATTAAATTCGTCTAAAACCAGCTATCCCAACAATTTTATAATGTAATTCTGGGAATTTACAGAATTAAAATTTACAATGGACATTACAGAGTCTCACCTAAGATTTGGTAGGATTGTATTTAATTATAAGCAATCTTTAAACACAAGGTAGTCCCAAAAAAGTAGGTCCCTACATTCCTATTAAATTCATCGAAATGTAATTACTAATTTTATAATATAATTCAGAGAATTTTCCTTATTAAAATTTACAATATATAAAATAAAATTACTTACATCGTTAATGACATTGACACCGAGCAATTGAAGATTGGCTATAGTTTGTTTATCCTTTATTTGCGCATGCGTAGCTAACTTGGACAAATTCTCATCCGTTATGCCGTTCTTCGTCATGGCGTACAAAGCTATGATACGCATTTTATCGTATTCGTTACTTATTTTCGGATCTAGCAGGATCGGAACGATGTTGCGCATGTGGTCTTTTATTTTTTCTCCTTCCGCATCTGTACCCATAGCTAAATCCTGAAAAGAACAAATAGGTGAGTACTTCCGAAATTTCATTTCAAATAAAATCGTACCTG
Source organism: Galeruca laticollis (assembly GCA_963921935.1). Classification (NCBI taxonomy): domain Eukaryota; kingdom Metazoa; phylum Arthropoda; class Insecta; order Coleoptera; family Chrysomelidae; genus Galeruca; species Galeruca laticollis. Next base: position 85,710,494 of record OY998184.1, read on the forward strand.
TTCGACTTTGCAAAGTTTATCGACGTATCCTTGGTAGGATTTCATGCAGTCTTCGGCGAGATGTAAGTGAGTGGAGTACTTGGACAATTCTTTCTGGTACTGCGGCATCTTTTTAATCATGGCTGAAAGATCTTTCAAAGATTGTTTATCACCTTGGGTCATACGTTTCGAATCTGTAAACTTCTTCAGATTCTTCGTAACGTTCTGTGATACGACGGCGATATGTTGGTGACGTAATTCTACCCAGAGTTCATCGTTTTCGTCCAACAGAACCTCTTTTAATACACCAGCAGATGCTTCATATCTGACAATATAAAAAATTGACATAATATATCTTGTTAAATAATAATTTTTTAGTCTTACTTGTATACGTCGTTTTCTATGGATAAAAGATCGTAGGCCATAGCTTGGAAAGTAAGTTCGTGGAGTAAAGGGGAGACACAATCAAAACCACGATCAAGAATCAGTAATTGGGATCTTGCCTTCTCAGGCCCTTCGCCCATCGTAGGTTCATCGGCTTTGTAAGCGTCTAATTTCTGTTGGATCAATTGAGCCAATTCTACGTTTCTTTCCCAGTCACTGAATAAATACAATATCTAATTTATTAAATGTTTATTATGGTAAAGTTTGGAAAATATTACATTTTACATAATCGTTAGGCAGTCTAAATCGTGTCTTTTTAAGGAGTCTTTAGGAAAATGATAAGCTACTTTAGAAAGGATTCATGTATCCATATATCTTTATTTATATATTAAGTAAACTGTGTAGAATATTCTCTCGCGGCTCCTTTAAATTTGTAAATATCAAAAATGAAAATAAATAATTCCTCTTCTAATTACTTTTCTCAAGAAACTCTAGAAATCTAAGCAAGAAACTCAGGATGAAGTAAGTAGGTTGTTGGCAGAACGTGGACCAGATTATAATAACGACATGCACGCTGTATATCCATATAAACGTAGAAGAAAGGGTCATGTCTGGTCGCTAGCGCAGACAACGTTTATTTAGTATCAGGATATCATTTGGTGGAACGTATTGTAAAATTGAACTCGGTCCGTTTTAGCGTTATTTCTCAACTTTTAATTTTGAAGTGTCTTATTGTTTTTATAGGTGAATGCTTTGTGCTTGTACTTATTTTATTTGCTATAAATTGTAAAGATTGTCACTAAGTACCATTCACAGTAGTTTCAAGATGAATTATATTGCTAATATTTTGAAAATTGACTTAAACTTTCTTTGGAAGAAAAAATAAAAATAAAGGAGTCAGGTAGGCCATTACCGGACTTACTAGAAGAGAAAAACTGAAAGAAAAGCTGGAAAAATTTCGTTTATTAGGCGTCTTTTAACAGCTATTTTTAAACGAAATACGTGGATTTATGAGTTACTAATCTAATATATTACTTTTCTTATTTTGACAATAAAGTGATTGACCGTTTTGTTTCTGTAAGAGACCATAGTGTTGGGGTAGACATGACAGCAGTGACAATCTAGTATGTGACTTGACGACAGGCATTGACTGCATGTAATAATTGATAATAAATGATTGAACTGAACTCCAATATTATTAAATAATTTACTTAGAAAGTACAACAACAGAACATGGCGCAATCAGTAGACGCGAAGTGAAATTACCTAGTAATTACGAGAACAAATTACTGAATTAAAAATGGGTGACAATAGAGGAATAATGTCTTTGTCATTGACCGGCAAAACTTCAGAAAATTGGAAGATGTGGAAAGCAAGATTCCAAAATTATTTAATTGCATCCGAAGTAAATAAAAAGGATGAAAAAACTCAATGTGCACAGCTACTTCATTATATTGGGAAAGAAGCATTCAAAATATATTCCACTTTTAAATTTCAAGAAGACGAAAAAGACAAATTGTATTGTATATGTATTGTTCAAGAAATTCGACGAACATTTTCAAGGCAAAGAAAACACTTCATACGAAAGATACAAATTTTTTAGCTACAGGCAAGAGTCTGAACAGTCAACTGAGAATTTCATTATGGAGCTTAAAAAGAAGGCATCTAGGTGTAAACTTGATAATTTAACAGATAGTCTAATAATTACCATGATTATTTGCGGAATAAGAAATAATAATGTAAGAGAAAGACTATTACAAGAAGATGGACTGACCCTGGAAAAAGCTATTGACCTTTGCTATGTAATTGAAACATCAAAATTTCGAGGCGATGTTATGGGTGCAGGTGCAAGTAGTAGTACTTTTTCAACAACGGTGGATGTATTAAGTAAGAAATTTCAAGAAGGAAAGAATGACAAACCCAAGAGTGTGCTACATTCAAATACAAGTGGGAGATTAATTAAAAACTGTCAAAAGTGTGGTGGCAAGGAACATAAAATAAATAAATGTCCTGCATATGGAAAGACCTGTAATTACTGTAATGTAGTAAATCATTTTGCATCCGTCTGTTATAAAAAGAAAAATAGGAAAGGCATACATAACATTGAACAATGCACTGAAGAAGTAAATTCAATAAATTCTGACAACTTCATGTTTGTAGGTACGATTTCGCAGGTGAGTAGTGCCATCAATAAAAATGAGTGGTTAACTGATTTAGAAATAAATAAAAAAAATATTAAATTAAATATTGATACTGGAGCCATGGTAAATGTTTTACCTTGGAATATTTCTAAATTCGTTAAATTACCTAATGATAAAATCACTAAAACGAATACAACATTACAATCCTACTGACTGAGCCAGGTTCTGTTGTTATACTTTCTAAGTAAATTATTTAATAATATTGGAGTTCAGTTCAATCATTTATTATCAATTATTACATGCAGTCAATGCCTGTCGTCAAGCACATACTAGATTGTCACTGTTGTCATGTCTACCCCAACAGATAGAACAAAACATTTTAGTCAAAAAGTGTAGGTGAATAGTCAGTAAATATGAAAATGATATCATCGATATACTTTCATTAGGCAAAATTCTATAAAAATCCCATTTTTCTACTTAGCGTACAGTGACTATATACAAGACAGTGGCGACAATTATGGTCGTCCTAGTGATTGGTTACCTATGTCACGTGGTATCGGCCGCCATTAGTTTGCTAAATGTTTGTTTATTTACCATTGGGTTCTATTGTGTTCTTACCACAGTTTTTGGTTTTAGAAAGTTTTCGTGAAAAATTTGGTGTTTAAGTGCTATTTATAAAAATTATAGACTGAAGACGTATTTATGTATGGTTTAGAGTAACAAAATTAGTGATTAATGCATATATTATTATTATTATTTTTATAACCAAATGTCCTTGGTTCTTACAGTGGATTTTGAGTATAGTTTCAGACATTGAATTCATCGATTAAATTAAAACATAAATGTATTCTCTAGTTTTACCAGTTGTTTCTTGTTATTTATAAAACCTCTTAGAAGTATAAAACGTTGCATAAGAAATTTTAAAAATTATTTTGTTTTTATTTGTAATAGGACAATGCCTGGCTGAGCTGCAGTATTTCTGCAAGAAAGGGGTTTATTATGAAACACTTTCCAAAAGATCCTGAAAGAAGGAGGCAGTGGCTCATTGAAACCGGAAGGCACAATTGGCAAGATTTTTATGTCAAAAAAATGTGTGAAGAAAATTTAGTTCTAAATATACTTGATTGTAATAAAATTATTAAACGATACATTGTAGTCAAATTAAAAATAAGTTCAATAAAGAATAAGAGTGGTTTTAAAAAATTAGCTAGTAAATCCGTTGCTGGTCATTTGTTATGAATATTCAATAAACAATTGCCATAGAACATTGTTTATTTTATTATTTATTTGCTTGATGGTTTTTTAATTAAACTTAAAATCTCTGAGACAAATTCAAAAATGTTGGGGCATTATGACAAGTACACTGGCCAAAAATATTAGATATAGGTAAGCTTCATATTATCTTCTTTATTAATAGCGTAAAACATGTTCATTACATAAATATTAAATAGGTATGTGTTTAATTTTTTCTGGTAGAGTTTCAATGTCAGAATCGCACGTACAGTCTGTAACATATAAAAACATTCATTGATTAATTTCAGATTAGATGAAAAAATAAACATATGGTAATTATTTCCTAATTATGTACTGAAATTAGATATAATTCTGACTAAAACCGTAATAGTCCAAATTTGTATCCCAACTAGTCAAATTAAAATATTCTATTACTTATTTTATTTTTTTCTATTCACACAAGAATAGGGACTAACATCCCTCTGTGGCATATATCTATCTAATTAAAAACTACCTGCTTTTATTAAGAGGCCTGGTGCATTCTTTGCGCTCCGAGTATATTTGCGTAATCATAGATTAAAGACAGACTCCCTAGTACACTACAGATTACGATTTATTGTAGTATCTATTTAGCACGACATTTAACATTATAATCCAGAATTTAAGAGCTTACCTTATATCTTTATCAGATGGTAAATAAAGATACATCCATAATTTTGTGTGCAACAACATTACATCCTTGAAGAGAAGATTTTTATTAACATCCGTCCACTTTTTCCAAAAATATTTTATGATACGCCTTATAAAAGAGCTTTTATTTAAAATTACACATTCAAAACTAGTTTAAATGTGGTAAAACTCTTTTAAAAAGGGTTATTTAGTTGCGTGTAGTCAAATGTAAACAAAACAAAATTAGCAAACTAATGGCGGATGGGCGGAGCTTATACTCAATTGTCGCCACCATAGACAAACTACAAGACTGTTTTACATAAAGAAAATAGAATAAAACAATTTAAAATATTATAAATGACAATGAATTTCAACATATTACCTTTATTGTGAATAAATATTAAAAAATATCCTAGTATATTAACTTTTAAGTCATTAAAAATGAAAATATACAAAATCAATCTTACATTGGTTTGTGTGAATACGGCTTGTGTTTGTCAAAGTGAAGTGTCAAAACTAAAAATATGGTTACAAGTTCTAAGGATGAGTAAAATTAGTATAGTTTTGTTCAATTTATTTAGGTTTCCCCTTCTAATAAAGTAAATAAAAGTAAGTGAACCTTTAAAATGTCATTACCAGGTATAATTCGTCATAGTTTTATTGTAAAAAATTGTTAATAGTAATTATTTTTGGCCACTTCGCAATTTTTTCAAATTTTCATCATAAAAGTTATGTTTCTAGTTTCGTACAACTTTTAATTGCGAAGAATGTGAGGCTAATTTGCAGAGAGATATTTCAGTTGTTCCTTCAAAGAAAATGATGATAAAATACGTCTGATTTGTGTACAGAGAAGTTGTTAAATTTCTTTCAATACTGCATGACTTTGTTATCATATTTCACCACTTTTCGTTCATGTAGAAAATATTACTGAAAAAAATAACATTTTGCAAAAGGTCATATAAATTTTGATTTATTCATCTGTCTAGAACATAAATCATATGTATTTTCTCAACTCATAAAAGTTTGTGTTCCCTTATTAATTGAAAAATATAATGATGGTAAGAGGACTAACAAACAAAAATATTTTTTTGTTACTTAAAACGTACTACTTTGCTTTACCTTTTCAATCCTTAAATCATACACCATCACAAAGTAATAATATCCAAGCTTGGTAAAGTACAGTATTTTCTGTAAAAAGAAACCTTATTTTTTGTGACATTGATAGGCGAAAACTACAACACAAATTGTGAAGCAGATGATCTAATTTATTAGATAACTTACAGTATTTTTAAAATTTTCATAATTAACCAAAACCATTCACTTCTAAAATTATTAATGAATTAGAAAAAATTGAATTCCCGATTTTTTTAGATACATAATTAAATTATTCAAATGTTGACACTCAAACAATAAGCTATGTTTCTGGTTTTGTACAACTTTTAATTGCAAAGAATGTAAGGCTAATTTGCAGACAGCTATTTTAGATGTTCACCATAGTTTCACGTCCTTCAAAGAAAATTATGATAAAATACGTCTGATTTATGTACAGGGAAGTCGTTAAATTTCTTTCAATACTGCTCTGTTATCACATTTTACCACTCTTAGTTCATGTAGAAAATATTACTTTGTAAAAGGTCATATAAATTTTGATGGGTTCACCTGTCGAGAACATAAATCATATGTATTTTCTTAACTCATAAAAGTGTGTGTGTCCTTATCAATTAAAAAACATTATAATGATGGTAAGAGAACTAACAAACTAGAATAGGTTTTTCCGACGACCACTATGAAATATGGCACATTTCATAATTTTCATGTAGAAAATATTACTGAAAAAAATTACCACTTTGCAAAAGGTCATATAAATTTTGATTGATTCACCTGTCTAGAACATAAATCATACGTATTTTCTCAACTCATAAAAGTTTGTGTTCCCTTATTAATTAAAAAATATAATGATGGTAAGAGGACTAACAAAAATATTTTTTTGTTACTTAAAAACGTAGTACTTTTAATTTACTTTTTGTTTCAGACCTGTGCCTGTCTTCATGGATATGGAGAATCTAGTTTTTAACTTCCTTTTATTAAAATGTTTGTTGGTTTTGTTGTCAATAATTTTAAAATAACAATGTGCAATTTGATGTGATATTGGATTAATTTTCTTAAATATAATGTAATGTAATTTTAGTAGAAATATGTAATTGTGATTTTATATTATGTGCAGGTTAATAAAAAATTTAAATGTTTGCTGTTTTCTTATTTATCTAAATTATTTGTCTCAAACTTGTTTATTATAATTATTTCATTACAAAAAATGGAATAATTATATAATAAACAATTTTAAGACAAACTTTAAAATTTACCTACCAAATTTAAATATCCCGCCTGTAAGAATTAGTTCTGCCACCCGCAAGGGGTGCGCTCAGATCGACGCGATGCCAGCTGTTTGTACGGGAACGAACACTCTCTTATTACTTTCTCTATGGTCGCCACTGTCTTGATATAGTCACTGTACTTAGTGTTAGTTGTTACGCCCTCTCTAGCGGACGTTTGACAAACTCGAAAATAATTTCCAGCAATTTCTCTTAACGACTTTTATCATGATTTTTTTTTCTAAATATATACGACCGGTATCTTATGTGATATGGCCGCTCGCTACACTTAATTGATCACCCGGTACATTGAACTGATTATTCTGCAGAATTACATATTTTCAGTTTTAGTTGCATTTATTTTTAGTATATAAGATCGATTTATAATTCACATTATATACAGTGAATTTAACTATTTAAATAGTGTCATTGATGACATACATAAATAATTTTTATTCTGTAAAGGCGGGTTTATACAAAATTTACATAGTCATAATCACAGTCAGAATCATAAACATAATCAGAATTCTAAAAGGCGTTTATACAACTTTAATAGTCACAGTCATAAGCCTAAGATTCATATAAATGAAGTTAGCCTACAGCCATAGATAAGTGAAACAAACGTCAAACCAGTGGTCAAACGTCATTTCATAAAGGTTATCTATGGTCATTTCTGTTTTTGATAGCTTTTGTGTATTTTCCTCGGTAGTGTACAATTTTTAAAAAAATGAAAATTAGTCAGGAGGTGGTCAAAACAATAATTATGTCTTATTTATTTTTGAGTTTTGCTGATGGAAAACTAGACCTATTAATTGGAAACGGAAGGAAGAGGGTCTGTTTGCTACGCTACTAAAAGATATGTGGCATATTGATGACGAACAATTTTTTAAGTATTCGCGTATGACCAATAATCAATTCAATTTAATCTTTCACAACCAGTTCTACACAAAAATCAACAGAGTATGATACAAATATAATACACGTGTATGGTATAAACAATGAATCACAACAAAACCTGAAAAAACGGCCAACAAAATTGATTCTGTGATGGAAACGCCCCCTTGTCAATGTCGCCTGCATAGAAAAAGCATATATATCGAGTTTCCTTTATATATACTTTTTCTATGGTCGTCTGTCGGTTTCGACGCATGCGCACTACAATTCTCGTCTTAATCATAATCATAAAAGTTAAAAGTTGGGAACTTCAAGGTCAGTGCTTATGATTATGATTGTGATTATGACAATTGTATAAACGGACCTATAAGATTTTTTTTTTTTAATAGAAATGCTTTTATTTCAACAAGTGTACAAAGTCACAGTACAATGTATGAAAAACTAATCTCTTAGCCTATCACATGTTCAGACTATAAAGGATTCTTAAAACTAATTACACCTAATTACAATGTTCAGGAAGAGCTCAATTAATAGTCTCGAAAAAATTTCATACATACAAACATACGCATACATCATACATACACATATACACGCACACACATATACATACAACAACAAAACAAAAGAATATATGTATATAATCATAATTTTTGTGAAGCATTGTTCCTAATCAGCAATAAATGCTGGCACCTATATTTTAAGTTTCATGGCCATTTACAAATTGCATCATTTCTGCTTTGAACGAGGAATAACTATCTTTATTTTTTATATAGTTTGGCAAAAGATTGAATGACTGAAGACATTTAGAAGAGGGATTATTTAGAGCAATTTTCGTTCTCACCTGGGGTAGATAAATTTGGTCTTGACTTCTAGTTTCATAGGAATAATGTATTTCATTAATTATATTCATTTTTGTGTTGCATTTCTGTTGGTTTTTTGTTATTTTGTAGATAAATTTACATTGTTTTATCTGTAGAATTTTTTATAGCGGTAATATTTTAGTTTCATCGTAGATCATTTCTGTATTAGCCCTGTAACCGTAGCCAAATAAAGTTTTTACCACCTTATTTTGCAGAGTTTTGATTTTTTTAAATAATGTCTGAGAACATACCCCCCAGTTTGTTATCAGATATCGGAATATAGAAAGAAAATAAGCATTATATATCATAATTTTATTCTGTAGATTCAGGTAGCTCTGACATCTATAAAGTGCTCCAATCATTGGTACATTTTTTTTGTCATGTGCTCTGCATGTTTGTGCCAATTTAGTTTGTCATCGATTACCAATCCTAGATATTTGGTATAATCGACTTTTTGAATGGCCTGATCCCCAATTCTGATATCTGGGTCCCAGCTTTCTTTATTTTTATGTTTGAAGAGCATATACACTGTTTTACTCACATTTATTTGCAGCTTGTTAGCTAGGAGCCATTTACCATATAGTTGTAGATCACTATTTACCAAGGCTTCCAGTTCTCCCAAGTTAGATCCCTCATATACTAGTATGGTATCATCTGAGAATATGTAATAAGATTTGCCTTTTTCAGATTTAGGGTGTGTAGTGGCCCAAGGACTGAGCCTTGTGGGACTCCGCAGTTTATATTTGCGATTTCACTATTTACTTTATGCAGAGACACATACTGTTGACGATCCTTTAGATATGATTTAATATATTTGCACTTTTTCCTCTTATAGCTAATAGGTACAATTTCTCGAGTAGTATTTCATGATCCACTACATCGAATTCTTTTTGTAAGTCAATAAATATTGTTAGGACAAATTTTTTGTCATCCAAGTTGGATACAACATGGTTCAGGAAGTCTGTTGTATCGCTTTGGGTGTTCGAGTGTTTCTGAAAACCATATTGATACTTGTCCAATTCAACATACCTAGTAAGAAAGTTCATGATACGTTTTTTGAAAAGAATTTCCACAAATTTTGACAATGCACAAACTTCAGTAATTGGGCAATAGTTTTCTAAATTGTTTTTTGGTCCTGTTGTATGGATACTTTCAGCTCCTTCGGAAATTCCCCTGTTTCAAACATTTTATTAACCAAGTTGACTAAAATTGGTATTATTACTTCCTGTACTCTTAATAAATCTTTTGCAGAAATTTTATCATTACCCGGAGCAGAGTTTTCATTCATTTCATTCAAAATTTCTTCTTTGATATTAGTATCATATAGGTACAAGGAGTTTTTTATATTGATTTCCTCTAAACAGTGTGAAAGTGGGTTACTTAAAAGTTTTGCATTGATTTTATTGACGATTGATTGACCTATATCGCAGAAATATTCGTTAAATTTGTTTCCAATTTCTAATTTATCAGTTATTAATGTTTTATCTACCTCTATTGTATCTACACTAGTTTGTTTCTTTTCATGTTTTATTAGGTTATTTATGAAATTCCATTGTTTCTTTGGATTTCCATCAGCGTCATTCCATTTTTTTCTGAAAAAGTTAGTTTTTAGATTTTTTTTTTCGTTTTCAACTTTCTTCTTTTCATTTCTGAAGTCCCCTAAGATTCGTTGATCTTGAGGGAATTTTTTTGTTAGTTTGTATAATTCTTCTCTTCCTTTCAATAATTCTTAAAACTGGGGGGTTATCCAATCATTATTTTCCCTAATTTTCATTTTAATTGTTTTTGTAGCCTTATTTTTAGCTTCTCGTATTAGTTTGATCAAGGTTTCGAATGTATCAACCGGTATAGAGATTTACAATAGATCTTTCAAATTGTCTTCATATTTTGATTTATCTACTTTCTCAAATGTTTTCTGAACTTTACAATTATAATTTTTATTTTTCGTATATAATCCTATTTCTAACATATTGTGATCTGAAACTGTGCTATATTCAATGTTTACCTTACAGTCTATGTTACTTGTTGCTAAAACATGATCGATAATAGTATGAGTGTTGTGTAATTCTAGTTGCATATTATATGCCTATACTGTTTCGGATTTCAAAACCATTCAATATAACACAATTCCTATAGTCACTGGTGGTCTCATTATTACCTAATAAATTTATGTTAAAATCACCAATTATTAGTGTTTTTTCTCAGGCTGTAGTATTTCTTCCAATATTTCCAGGAATTCCTTCACATTGAATGATGGTGGTCTGTATAAGGCTATAATTTTTACACCATTTACCTGTAGATTCATCCCAATCATGTTGAATTGGCTGTCCCCACCAACATTGTTCATCTCAATGAACTTGATGTGTTCTTTAATATATATTGCGACTCCTCCAGCTCTAGTATCTCTACATGCATGCACTGCTGTATATCCATTAATTACGAATTGGTGTACTTCATTTTTATATAACCAGGTTTCCACAATTACTAATATATCATAATTTTTCATTTTCACAAGACACTGTAGTTCCTCCAACTTGTTTCTGAGACTTTGTGCATTTATATATAAAATTCTTAGTTGTGCTTCTGCTGTTGGTTTGCTAAATTCATTGGATTTTTCTAGTTTATTAGATTACTGGTGTCTTCGATTGGCTGAACTGGGCTATGTTCATATTTGCGCATATAAATTTTCCCACGACTTATCCATGCAAATCTATAGTTATTTTCTTTCTTGTACTTCAGCACTTCTTTGAATAGGTATTGATTTACTTTTGTTAAATCATGATTTAGGTAGATAATGTTTTCTTCTTCGTATCCCAGGTCTTTCGTATTTATCATTTTCTCCTTTCTAGCCTCCAAGAATTCTTCCTTCTCGTTTTCACTGGTAAAACATACATTTATAGGCATCTGTCCATTGTGGTTTCGCCCTTTTCCAATTCTGAAGCATTTCAGTTTATTTACTGTTTGAACTTGCAGTGCTTCTCCCATTTTTTTGATGATATCTTCGATGTTTTCTCGCTTGTCATATGGTACCCCATTGACAATTATGTTGTTTCTCAGCTCATTTTGTTCATTCTTGTTTTGTTCCTTTCCTAGTTGCGACTTTATTGTCGGGATTTCTGCTTTCAGAATTTCGTTGACTTTAATTTGTTCTTCATATTTGTTCAGTAGATCGGTATATTTGTTATCCATATCCATTAATTTTTCCATTATATCATTCAGGGTATATTCCTGTTTGCTATTAGTATCATTTGAGTTTATTTTTGGAGGTTTTGAAGGGATTTTGTTTACATTTTGTACTGTGGTCATAACCTCATTCTTTTTACAAGATTCACAATTGTATCTTTCACCTTTCGGATTTTTCATTTCACTTGCAAAATGGTTGAATAATGCGGTTGGTACCTTTTCGCACTTTGTAGGATACCATTTCTGGCAAATAGTTAGTTTAACTCTTATGATTGTGACTGTGATTATGACTATGTAAATGTTGTATAAACCCGCCTTAAACCTATCAAGAAGAAATCCATTTTAAAACACATTAAAATTAAATTAAAACATTTTTTATAGACAATATTTATACGTTACCTTCTGTATCTAACATGGGGGTACTCTCCCAATGTTGCGCATAACGTTGCAATCTGCTCAGCCATTCTTTCCATATTTGCGTTTCTAGCAGCAGCGAACGTTGGATCGTAACTGCATTGAAAAGTATCTGGTGAATCTAGTGAAAATACCTAAAGAAACAGACATTGCTCTATTCATTTATTTATATATTAGAACATTTTGCAAGAAACTCAAAATTAACGGCATATTATGCACAAAAAAAATATATAATTTTTTTCAATTAGTAGTTTATATTATTTGGTAGAAAAAAGCAGAAAATGTTGTAATAAGCTTCAACAATTAATGAGACACTACAAGAAAGCTTGATAAGAAGAAGTGTTAGCAATGTAACGATATTTATATACAACCTATATTTAATACTTAAATACAATTTTTTAATCTAACAAAATCATATTTTGAAATACGGTCAACGGATACATTGCTTACACTTTTTTGAACACACACCTGAGACTCATACGGCAAAAAGGCAATGTTGATTTCCTTCAGAGTTTTAATTTTTCTAGCCGCACATGACTTGCACAGCTCATTGAACAGCTCTTCAGGACAAACTGCCACACAAAATAATTATTTATATATCAGTATATAGTGTGATTCAATATTAGATTTTAGAATGGACAAAAATACACTAATTTCAACAATTTTTTGTACTAAATTACTTAACAAATTTAAAGCACCTCAAAACAAATAGAAAAATTGAGAAATTATTGTATTTTTATAAAAATTAATTATTATAATTATTTATCATTCTTATTGGTAATACTAACAAACTGGTTTTTCAAATTGGACACCCAAAAATGCATAGGTACCCATTTACACAAAGCACATGAATAAATAATTTATTTGTTAATCAAAAATAGTCAGTTGAGAAAAAAAATAAACTTTTAATGTTAGTACCCTTAACTGATCTACAAACTTTAGATTTACATATTTCTTAATTTTATTTTGCCCTACGTAAGCTGTTAGTAATAGTCAAAGACACATTTTTCAACTTGCACATGTAACGAACATTAGTAAGAATATCATCAACATATTACTGGTTAACAAAGATGGATACGATCAATCCATTCCATCTTTGTTTATTATAAAGACTCTAATAAGCAAACCTCCACATTTTAAGCTACTATCAATACCTGAGATTCTGTCGGAATAAATGCTATGTTGATTTCTTTTAAAGTCTTTATATATTTTGCTACGTAATGATGGGACAATTCGTTAAACAATTCATCGGGACATGCTGTAGAAAATAAAAATTTAAAATTAAAACATAACTCAAATCATTCAATAATTTGTATTAAAGAAAATAAATAAAATTTAACACTAGCTAATAGCTAAATGTAATATTTAAATCAAAATTTTCATATTTTATATAAGCAGTTGAAAAAAAATATTCTTTAGCAACTTTGGTGATTAAATAAACTTATTTATATATTAAAAGTCATTTTATAATGTTAAAGTCGTTTAAATCAACAAGAAAAATAGCTTTTCTATAAACTTTAGGCAACTACATTTTTTTTATAAATAAAAATCATACAAACATACCTTCAGTAAAAAATACATGTGCTGCCTTGTACATCTGTCTGGGAGGTTCAAAATCGTTCATAAGAGCATGAATAGACTTTTCCGATGGAGTAATTAGATACACGGCTTCCATAGTCAGAAGCGGTTCTCTTTTCTTCAGTATATCTTCAACCACTAGAATCATAAGTGATAAAAATGGAATATCGTCGCAGTATTATAAAGGACAATTCTTACATGTTATTCCTTCTGCAGATATATCATGCATTTTGCAACAGGCAGATACCATTCTCATTGCCAATTGATCTACTACGAGAATTCTCCATTCGACTCCATGAGGCTGTTGAACAGCTGCAGGCCCGTTTTTCTTTAACGCCTTGTGCTTAATCACCTCATTCATAATTTCTGAAAAGCGTGTTTGGTGTACATCTTTCTTAATCATTCATTTTATTTCGAATCATTCTTTCAGAATGCCTCATAGAATGTTACAGTGATATTTTATGTAAAATTAAATTATTATTAATGCAAAGCAGTATTGATTATTAATTCTGTACACACTGGAATATTAAACATTGTAAAACAATGTTTTTGTAGATCTAAATAATTTTTTTTTCATAAAATACAGTATCTCCTCAACTAAAAAATAATATTCGAAGCATCATGTCACAAAAGGGATATTGTGCACTGCACCAGATGCTAATGCATGTAACCATCTAGAAAATTATAAATGCTGCGCAGTTTAAAAGGACCTAATTTAAAAAAGATATCCAAGCCTTCGGCAAAAAAATCCAACACAACCACAACCTAGAAATGTTCAACCTGGAAGTAGTTACGCTCAAGAAACCACGATCCAACAAGAACCAGTCCCAAATCCAACATAAACATATAATAATACTACCTTGCAAACAAATGATCTCTCTGAATTTGAGAATCTGATGAAACAATGTTAAACCTTCTAACCACTGTCATCACTCAACACAAAACTCTAAAAATGAACAAACATCTAAACATAACAATCAGGAATGCCAATAGTCTTACACAACATGATGAGGAGGTTAAAACATTTATCATTGCGAACAATATTGACATTATACTAATTTCAGAAGCCCATGTAACAAACAGAAGCCACTTTAGAACGAAAGATGGTACTACTTACCTAACAAACCAACCTGATGGTACTGCTCATGTTGGAACAGGAGTAATAATAAAAAACTCAATAAAATATCACACAAATACACAAAAGATGACTTACAAGCAACCAACTTGATAATAGAAGACTGGTTAGCAACTATTGTCCACCTAGGAAACTGGTTCATAGCAGGAGAGGATAACAATGCTAAACACATATTTTGGGGTTCCAGACTAATTAATCCCAAAGAAAGGCAACTTTGCTTGACTTTGTGGAAAAATAAACCAGACTACTGTTGAAATTTTATTAATTCCTACCGTGTGAATTATCTATTTCGAGACACTCTGTACATATGTGCTGGAACCTGCGCACAAGTCGGTGCGGTGTACCTACCAGCAATCAGTCTGCACCCATTTTTCTAGACAGTACTGAAGTAGCCTTCGTCCGAAGCACACGTATTGTGTATGTCTACTCACTGTAGACAAAACCGACCCCATGTCAGAACTTAGAGCTTTGTTGTGAAGTTAGTGCGTTATTGGATAATTTGTGTGTGTTGTAGTTATGTACTTTCCAATCTAACACGATTGTTATTCACATTGTAAGAACGCCGGTAGTTCGTTCTCGCTCTAATACGTTTAATTGCCATGTCCTTTACCTAAAAAACCGGTACATCTCTCTCTGTCTACATTGAATCACAATTGATTCATTTACGAGTTACTAATTGTCTCTTGTTTCTATTGAAAGATACTCAATATCTATTTATGTAATTACTCCTGTATAGTTCAGTTACAATTACTAAATTCTCTGTTTTCATGTAATAATATTTCATATTAAGCGCGAAACGCTAACAGTACAGTGTTGCCAAGTAGTGGCATGAACAATTTTTGTTATACCTTTTTCACATGTTTATGTTTTTTATGATATTTTGAAGTTACTTTCATTAAAGATTAATTGAAAATAAACTGGCTATTTAATTGACATCGTAGTTTGTGTTTAGATGTCATCAACCACCTCCCCAACAATTATACAGTCTGCTTATGTTACTGCCTGTCCCACTCCCTGACAACTACCTATCCACAGATGAATATCCAAAAAACTGATTTAAATTCCCAGCACTACGTATTGTTGAGGCCTAGGATAATGGATGTGTTGAGCACTAAATTCTAAACCCCATAAAATTATTAATTACTAATGCTGCTCTATGTATTCACCTCCGGAACATACTTGGGCTGTCCTACTAGCAGTTTCTATCATTAAAAAAATATCTTTTAATAAATTTTTGCTCTTTTACGGCCAGTACTGATTGAGCACTATATACCAACACCTCAGACTATCATACTAGATGTTTTGATTATTTAAATTGAAAAATCTTTTTCATTTGTCTAAATCTATCAAATATCGCCAGCACTCATTGAGCACTAAATCTTCTGTATTTTGCTTTAGAACTGTATTGAGTTCTTACGACATATGAAGTTGTACATTATTAACTTAATTCAAAGTTAGCAGTGTTCACATTTTATAGTAAAGTATGAGAGCATCAAATTTCAGCTTTTGGCACTAAATTAGCACTAATTTTCGAACTTATTCCAAAATGATTCTGCTGATTTGGCCATGCTAGCTTTATGGATGTTAATCTGACCTAAATCAGAGCTATCATTAGAGGTAATTAGACACCAGTATATAAAATATTCTATGAGGCTAGAAGTCCATCCAAACCCTATCATTAAGGACCTAACACAATTAGTGCAACATAAGCCTTATTAGACGATCACATGATTTACTTATTGTTAGATTGTTTATTGTAACAGATTGTAATTAAAGTTGGCATAAAAGAAGTCCGTATCCTCGACTACGTATTTTATAAAATTATTAAATCAATGTCACTGTTTGGATCCTTACTCTGTAGAATCTACTTTTTAAATGAAACTAACTGTTTCTAAATATTCCAAAATATTGTGGAATTATTTAGAAATAGTTTCATTTAAAAAAATATTAAATCCATAATTGCAACATTAGTTAATAGTATATGAGTAATCAAAACGATTGATCGGCTACCACCTACTACTGTCAAAATAAAAGTAAAATTGTATTCTCAGTTCATATACTTACTTTGACCCACTAAAGCTTTTAGAGCCATGTCGGATTATTTTATATTAAAACTTCTTTGGTAATTACTTTTCTTAAATAAATCGGAGCACTTCTTTAATAGCAACAATAACAAAAAGATAAATGACTATTTGTCATAGGTAATGAAATTTTTTAATGCGCAAACTCAATTTACAATTTCGTGATTGAAAATTTTCACAACGCTCTTCTCCGTCATTCTACTGCGGTGGTAAATCAGGAAAGCGTTTCTATTGGAGGAATTATTTAAATATACTGTGGCGGTAAATATGCGTCCAATAGCGACAATTTCTATTGGATCACTTTATCACTTTAATATTATCCAAGGACGCACCGGCCTAATTTAACAAAATCAATAAATTATTATAATACGAATTACAGGATTCCAATAGAATTAGGAAACATTTAATTCAAAATGATTGTATAACGGCAAACAGTCCCGTAATTAAAATTAGAATATTAAGATTGTATTTTATTCTTTTCTGACAGTATAAAAACTATTTTAAACTTATTTTTATTTTTACTAAAATTCCAATTTTAAATCGTTGTATATAAGATATGAAAATTTGTCATTTTATTAAATGCCTTCCAAAATTGTATTGTAAACTTAACATGGCTAATTTTTTTTCAGCCCTTTTATCATTTGTCTGTCACTTTTGCACATTAAGAATATAGATTAATAAATAGAATTTCAAGATCCAAAAAGATTCCGCAAAATTTTCGAATTAGATAATTTTTTGCTTTTTATTAATACTTTTTTGCACATCAAATATGATGATTTATTTTGTTTATTTATTTTTATGTTACACACTGTTCTACAGGTTTTCCGATTCAATTACAGAGCAGTAATGCAAGTAAATAATGTACAAAAGTTAATATAAATATAAACAATTTGAATATTTAATCAGCTAATGAAAAACATTTAATTTCGTCTACACTGCAATTGAAAATATCAAACTTGCAATATATTGATCTAACTTGTCAGATCTAGAAGCAGTTCTAGGTACATTAAAGTATTTAGTACCTACTAAATACGTCTATAGGAGGATATATTTCTGCTCCGAATGAAAGACGTTTTAAAAATCGTCTTATTGTACCAAAAACATTCAAAATGTTTTTGCTTTGTACCGATTCAAGTTTATCTTCATGAATCTGATAGAATGGACACCAAACAGAAGAAGCATACTCCAATTTAGACCTTATATAAGTATAATAAAGGATTTTTAATGTATTTTATTAGCTGAAGACTGTACTGTCTCAACATGAGATGCAAATGAAAGTTTTGGAACACATGTCACATCTTAATGAGGTTACACACGTTACACTATAGGGCACTCAAGCGAATTGTCAGTTAAATGTCAATATGGCGCATGTGAGGAGTGTGAGGCATACAAAATAGTAGAATGCATTATACTACAACGTATTTTAATCATTTTTATATCATAATATAGGTGCCATGGGCAGTTTCAACACTTCCATCGGTGTTCACAAGCACCCACACTTTTAAATCGGGTTACCTTAACTCTCTGATAAACAGTAGGTATGGGTCAACCCTCACTTATTTGTCTATTTTTAGTACAAATCTGGCAGTGACATCTGGATGTTGGCTTTTATTGTTATAATCACAAAATCACAATAAAAAACTATATTGAATGTGTACCTACACACTAACAGCAACAAACGGTTTGTATGACCCACAGACACTTTCAAGTGACAGATCGTCGGTGACGTCTATAATGAGAGTTTTCACACGTCTCTACGTCAGTCGTCCAATCGGTCCAATTGCTGGCTTTGAAACCGGTTCTGTTTATTTTGGTTTATAAATAATGACGAGATGGCAGATAATATGAATATTGATATATAATTATTAATTACTTTGGTGGAAGCTAAGTCTGTTCTATGGGACGAAACGCTAGCAATATATAAGGATAATATTGCCACGAAAAATGCCTGCCGAGTTGTGTGCATAACATTGCAGCCAACATTCGATGATTTTATTCGCTTCATTTGTACCAGATCGGTGGATAACCGGCTACATGGGAAAAGTTTTAGTAGACGATCGCTACCCGATATCGGCCGGCTCTTACCCGATACGTGTGTAACCGTCCTAAGTCTACGATGACTGTAGGACGGTCAAGCAGAATGTTGGTGTAGGTCAGTTTCTGGTTTCCAAGCAGTACAAATCAATTTTAATATGATATTTTATTCAATTAATGAAATTAAGAGATTTACTGTAAGTAATCGAATACTTTTTATGGAGTCCTATAGACCGTGATACCAACATTATTTCATATACACTCACAATAAGCAGAAAATAACAACCTCGAAATACCTATTTTGATTCGATTTACATTTATAATCATAGTCAAGTTAGAAAGACAATCTGTTTTGTACAAGTTTTCTCAACTTAAAAATGCCTGTAAAACGATGTAACCGCAAGATCATAGAGAAATAAACATATTATTATTTGTCTATGTTTGGAACTTTAGAGTAATTTTATTTGTTAATCTGCGTTTGGAACCCAGTAACAAATGCAAAGTGACGTCACCACTAATGCGGCGTATATAAAAACATTCAATTCTGACAAGTGTCTGATAGCTTATTTACAGTACAAACGGTGAAGATCTTCCATCACGTGATTTAGTTGGCGATATTATTCAACACATACTATGTTGGTACTGTCTTTTTCTAATAACAGAAAAAGAGCGAAACTCAATACAAGCGTTTGTCGTATTGCTTTGATGAAGATGCATATGGTTGATGTCGTATCAGTCACGTGATGGAAAGGATTCAGCGTTTCCACTGTACAAATTTTGTCTTTATCATTAGACCTAAAATAAGAAAGGACAATACTTGTTTAAGCTATCCGACACTAATCAGGGGGTGGTGAAACTGGCCCTTATCCGTCAGAGTGTATGTCATTACAACTGCATTTAGTCAGTTTATTTTCCATAATACATCATTTTATGAACTGTTTTTTTTTTCTTTAATTTCATTAATATAAACGGCGTTACAGGAAGAAAAATGAAATTTTCACAATATGAGCTTTTCTATATTGATACCGATCCGCCCCTGATTTTTGTTTGTTTATTGTGAGTTCATTGCGCATATGTTGGACACATGTATTTAAATAAAAGTTCAGCTGTCACTGACAGTTGTAGTATACTGTTGGTGTGAGTGTGTGTGTTGTATAGCGTAAATGATTTGTAACACAAAAATTAAAATCGATCTATTATATTGGTGTATGTTATGAATTGTAGAAAGACTTTATTACGAAATGTATTTAGTCAAGTGACGTCATATACTGTTGGTTATCCTCTGAAAAAAATTCATGTCAAGGATAGAAAGAAAGCATAATGGTTCGGAGAAGTGAACTCTTCGGTATTTCTATAGTGGCAATACTATGCCTTCTTTTAATCGGATTTAGTCAAAAGGACGTATCCACTTATCAGAGATCTCACAGATACCAGCAGTACAATATAGAATTAGATGATAGTTTTAAGTATACAAATTATACAAATTCAGTACCATCCATCGACGATGTGATTTCTGTAGAAAATTCTTTATTATCAAAAGAATTGTCTGATTACAAATTTCCAGAAGGTACTAGTCTTAAAGATTATACATTATCAACGGGAGGTAGGCCTGTACGGACCGTAATTATCACTACTTGGAGATCAGGTTCGACGTTTTTGGGTGATATACTTAATGCCCTACCTGGCAACTACTATCATTATGAACCGTTGTTAGAATTTGGTATAACGCAAATTAGAGGACATCCTGAGGCGAGGCCATCCCTCGATACTTTAAAAAATTTATTAAGCTGTGATTATAGTAGTTTATATAGTTATTTGAATTTTGGAATGTCTCATGTGTATTTGTTTACCCATAACACAAGGTTGTGGGACCAGTGCGAGTTGTATCCAGCATATTGTTGGAATGCTACGTTTTTAAATAAATTTTGTAAATTGTTTCCGTTTCAAAGTATGAAAAGCGTGAGGCTGAGATTAGCTCTGGCTGAAGAACTGTTACAGGATGAAGAGTAAGTTTTATTTACAAATATTTTTTATTTAGTGTTTTTAAATGAAACTCAAGGTCTCTAGTTAATTCCATAATATAATACAAGTTATTGAAAATTCTAAAAAATTGACAATTATTTCGATAAATCAATATCATCGTCGAGACAGTCAATTTCATTTTTTATTTGTTTCATTTGTATATTTACAAACTACTTCAATAATTGGGTAAAAAGTAAATGTTATAATTAGCTTCTTTTCTTGTATTGGGTTAGGTAGATGCTATTTGATGGTCATCTAGAATATTTCGTACATATAAATTGCTCCCCAAATGTTAAGGAAGTTCATAAATTCTGTGATTGTGTTTTAACAAATTACGATTATACATTGAATAAGCGTTTGTGTGCACTTTTCCCCAACACGTTTGCAGTTTGAAACAACAAAAACAACAATGGTAATTTGATAGCTTCTTTGAAAGTGTCTACAAAAGTCCAGTATGCCACATTCCATCATGTTCTGTTGTTATACTTTCTAAGTAAATTATTTAATAATATTGGAGTTCAGTTCAATCATTTATTATAAATCATTACATGCAGTCAATGCCTGTCGTCAAGTCACATACTAGATTGTCACTGTTGTCATGTCTACCCCAACATCCCCCTTTTTTACAAATTTAGTTTATCTGGTTTTTTAATAATTCTTCCTTTTGATGAAACTTGGACATTTAAATTATTAGCATTGTCCTGAGGAACGTCTAACGGGTGTTCTAGCGAATCTTCGTAATTTTCACTATTATCACTGTCTGAACCTTGATTTTCATTTTCCATCTTAATACTATTTTCTACATCACTATTACTACTATCATTATTACTAATACTATTTTCTAATCCATTATTTACATTACTAATCTCATCAGGACTCTCTATTTCTATATAACACTTTTTCCTTACTTCCTCTTCCTTCCTTTCTAAAGTATTGTTATTATTTGAAGTTTCATTGTTACAATTTAGAGTACAAGGTTTAATAAATTTTCTATTTCTATACAATATTGTGCCTTTATTCATTTTCAACCTGTATGTTCTATCCCTAACTCTATTTAATACTATACCAGAATACCATATACCCTTGGGTTTTAATTGAACAACAACCTTAGTATTTTGATTAAGAGGTTTTAGATTTTTAACACCCTTACTATTATAATAATTTGCACTTTGTTTCTGTCTGTTATCTAGAAAATTATTGAACTTTTTGTAATTGATTAATTTTGGTTAGAACATATCATTTTTAAGTGGTAAAATTGTTCTCAGTCTTCTTGACATTAGTACTTCTGCCGGAGAGTAAGTACCATCGATTTCCATGTTGCGATACATGAGAAGAGCTAAGTATAGATCTTTTTGGTCTTCTAGAACCTTTTTAAAAATTCTTTTTGCAGTTTGTATATTTTGTTCTGACATACCGTTAGATTGTGCATATGTCGGTGAACTCTTTATGTGATTAAACTCCCAACGTATCGAAAATTCATTGAATTCCCTGGAGTCAAACTGTGGACCTCCATCTGATATTAATGTAAGTGGAATACCATGGCGAGCAAAAATGGACTTCAATACTTGAATTATTTTGTAACTACTTGTACTTTGTTCCAATTTTTCAACTTCTAAGCATTTGGAATAATAGTCTATTACTAAGATATATTTTTTACCCTGTACTTCAAAAATATCACACCCCACCTTATTCCAAGGCATTTTTGGAATTTCATGACATTTTAACGGTTCATTTGATTGTGAATTTGAGTACTTATTACAAATTTGACATTCTAGAATTTTTTGTTTAATTTCATTTTGCATGGTTGGCCAAAAAAGAGATTCTTTTGCCAATTTCAAACATTTTGTTATTCCCATATGATTATAATGTATCCTATCAAGCATTTCTTTGTGTAAAACTTTTGGAACTACAATAGCATTATTTTTAAAAATCAAACCATCCATTACTGTTAATTCACTTTTATATTTACAATACTTCCTAACTTGGTTGTCTAAATTTTTATTAGTACTAGGCCATCCGTCTAATATAACCTTTTTTAAAGCTTGCAATTCACTATCTCTTTCTGTTTTTTCTTTAAATTCATTGAACTTGTTAGTGGTAATATTTATTTCTGAAACTATAAGACAAACTTGTGATGAAATTTCTTCATCTGGAAATTGAAATTCACTTTCATTTACTGCAGCCCTAGAAAGAGCATCTTTTACCAAATATGAAGTCATGAAATTTATTTAATCCGAATGTAATTGCTAGAAGTTCCTTCTCTATTTGGGCATATCTACACTGTGTTTCAGTCATTGCTTTAGAAGCATACGCACATGGTAATTTATTTTGTAATAAAACCGCCCCCAAACCATTTTTAGATGCATCAACTGACACAACTGTCTCAGCATTAACGTTGTAAAACTGCAAGACTGGTTTATCAATTAACATGCTCTTCAAGTTTTGAAAAGCTTCTTCATGTTCGGGTTGCCATATAAATTCTGTATCTTTTCTAAGCAATGTTCTCAATGAATAAGTTTCATCTGAGAGATTTTTTATGAATTTACCTACATAAGTTAACATTCCTAATGCTCTCTGCACATCTTGTTTATTTTGAGGACGTGGCATATTTGCAATTGCCTGAATTTTTGAATTATCTGGACTCAAACCATTTTCCGAAATTATATGTCCCATGTACTTAATTTCATTTCTCCCGAATTTGCATTTACTTAAATTAAATTTTACATTATTTTCTCTTGCTAAATTAAGAATTTGTTTAAGCCTGGCATCATGTTCAACTTTATTAGAACCCCACACAAGTATATCATCAATATATGTATCTGCTCCTTCTATGTTGAAAATTTTCTTGAATCTAGTTTGCAATACCTCCGGGGCTGACTTAATCCCATAAGGTATTCTTTTAAATTTATATCTCCCAAATGGAGTACCAAATGTGCATACGTTTGAACTAGCCTCGTCTAATGGAATTTGGTAAAATCCTTGTGTAGCATCTAATGTAGAGAAAAGTTTTGCGTTTGATAACTTGCTAGTAATTTGATCTAAAGTGGGTATATGACAATGTTCTCGCTTAATCGCTTCATTTAAATCAATAGGGTCAAGACAAATACGTAATTTATTATCTGGTTTTCTAACCAAAACTAGCGGATTTACCCATTGTGAACTCCCGTGAACTTTCTCAATTATTTTATTTTTTTGCAGTGTTCTGTTGTTATACTTTCTAAGTAAATTATTAAATAATAATTATTATAAATCATTATATGCAGTCAATGCCTGTCGTCAAGTCACATACTAGATTGTCATTGTTGTCACATCAGAGGTTTGTTGGGTATAAAAACTTACAGTAGAGACTGTAGAAAATAATTATCGTTACATCTAAGGCAAAGTATAGTGTTACATATTATAGAAATAAGCAAGATCTAGATTTACTTGAAGGTAAACACTTGATAGACTATAAATTATTCAGACAATTTAAAAACTTTCCTACTAGAGCAACAAATATTCATTTAAAGTGTCTGCCTTGAAAATTTAATTGACCTGTTTTTTCATACTATTTACTGGAAGAAATATATTTTGACTGAGATGTTATCAAATTGATACTCCTTATAATCTATCTAACAACTTATTTTTATATTGTAGAGATTATAGATAACACTATTTTTGACAATATAATTTTGTAATATTTACTGTTGTTGCTATAGAGTTATAACATTAAGTAAATGGTTTTAAACTTAATTTATACCTAATTATTGTACAAACATTGAAATAGATAAAATTATTATACTTATATAAACCTTGAAACAATTGCACTGTTTTTAAATGGAGCATATTTTTATTAAATTACATTTTAAACTACTTTTATTAAAATGTTTGTTTTTTTATTCAGAAATACTAATAAGGATGCTATATGCAACATTTTGTTTTAAAAATGCATTATACATATTCGATTTATTCAAATTGTAGTAAAACTATCCATAAAATCTATACAATATGCATTTTAATATGTGCTCAATATTTCTGATACTATAAGTGTTTCTGAATTTTCCAATAATTAGACTTTGACGTTCGGGGAGTACCCTCAAAGATATAATTTATGAGGAAAAAAATGAGAATGTACCATATGTTCGCTTTCCTGAGATACGGACTGCCAATGTCTCGTTATAAGAAAATACAGGAACACTTTCACTTAAAAAATCGCACCTACCAAAATAATTAAAATATTGAGTTCGTTTTACAGATGAGTACTTTGAAAGGTACAGTTCATTAGGAAAAAAATGTTGAATGTGCCACACGTTCGCATTTCCGAAATACCGAGCGTCAAAGTCTAGTTTTTGGAAACTTATGAAACACTTTCACTTAAAAAATCGCACAGATCAAAATAATTGAAATATTGAGCTCACATTGTAGAAAATGTTGAGAAAAGATGAAGCTATCTCGCAATATTAATAAAATGTAGCGTTTGTTTCTAATAAATTCTACAGGGTGCTGCAAAATAAGATGAAATCCACTTTATTTTTACACCCCGTATATGGGTAATACGTTCACATTTCTCAGGAGACATTGGTACAGTAATTCCTTAGAAATAGACCTATAATTTAAAAAAAAATCATTAAAATTCAATCAACGGTTCAGAAGAAAATAGCTTTTAACTTATGGTATATTTAAGGTGGGGCAAATGATATTTTGTCACTCCGAAAAATGCTTAAAATAAACGGTTTTGAAGATTAAAACTAACTTTTCCGCATCTGTGAGATGCCCTGATTAATATTCTATCAAAAAATTGTCACTTGTATACACTTCGGGGGATGTATCGTGTTAACAAACCGAAATTTCTCCAAAAGTAACCAAAAATGCAGTATATCTGGAGTTAAAGGACCCGCTGTACTCGCTATAGTCAGCTGAAAATCAATAGGGTACATCTGTGAGACACCTTGAAAAATATCCAATTATAAAATTGGCCACTTGTATACACTCTGGAGGCTGTATCGTACTAAACCTGAAATTTCTCCAAAAAGGACAAAAATGTGGTACTTCAGGTACCATAGCACCCGTTGTACTAGCTCTGGTGAGCTAAAAATCTATAAGGCTCATCTATAAGAGGCCCTGAATAATATTCAATCATAAAATGGGTCACTGGAGGCTGTATCATGCTAACAAACTGAAATTTCTCCAAAAATGACAAAAATTTGGTACCTCAAATACCATAGCACTCGTTGTACAGGCTTTAGCGAGCTGGGTTCATCTTTGAGACGCCCTGCATAATATCCAATCATAAAATTGGTCACTTGTATATACTCCAGAGCCTGTATTGTTTTAACAAACTGAATTTTCTCCAAAAATGACAAAAATGTCGTACTTAATGTACTATAGCACCTGTTGTACTGGCTGTGGTGAGCTGAAAATCAATAGGGTTTATCTGTAAGATGTTTTGAATAATATTCAATAATAAAATTGGTGACTTTTTGCACTCTGGAGGCTGTATCGTACTAACAAACTGAAAACTCTCAAAAAATGACAAAAATTTGGTACCTCAAGTACCATAGCACTCGTTGTACTGGCTTTAGTGAGCTGAATATTAATAGAGTTCATCTTTGAGACGCCCTGAATAATATCCAATCATAAAATTGGTCACTTGTATATACTCCGGAGGCTGTGTCGTGCTAACAAACTGAAATTTCTCAAAAAATGACAAAAATGTCGTACTTAAAGAACTATAGCACCTGTTGTACTATATGTGGTGAGCTGAAAATCAACAGGGCTCTTCTGTGAGATGTTCTGAATAATATACAATTATAAAATTGGAGACTGTATCGTGCTAACAAACTGAAATTTCTCAAAAAATGACAAAAATGTCGTACCTCAAGTACCATACCATAGATGTAAGTGTTTTTGATTTCCCTAAAATAAGCTGTCACTGCAATATATTAATTTCTTTGAAACACATTAAAGTACCAAGAAAAGAATTGTATATAGAAACGAGGGGCAGAAATATTGACTTTGAAATAATTGGGTTAAAATTGAAAAATATAAACTGGAACTATACAGAAATAAATTTGAATAAAAGATATAAAATGTTTGTGGAAAAGGTATATTCTGTACTAGATAAAGTAGCTCCAAGAAGGGAGGTAAAAATATATAAACATTACCAGGAATTTTGGAATGAAAAAGTTAAGCAGGCGGCAAGAGACAAGGATGAAAGTTATAGAATATACATAAAGAACAGAACAACAGGCTACTGGGAAATATACAAACAAAAAAGAAATATAGCTGTAAAAACAATAAGGGAAGAAAAGAGAAAGTATTTTGAAAATAAGATAGATCTTAATAAACAAAATCCGACAGAAATGTGGAGAATTTTAAAGGTGTTCACAAACAAGGAAATAGTTTAAACATAATAGATATGGGTAATGGTGAGTTAGTCTCGGATATAAACGTAATACCAAATTGTTTAAACACATATTATATTAATAGTTTTCCAGTATTAGAAAATGACCACTTTTAAGTTAATTAGTCTAGAGGAATTAGAAAAAATAATTAGTTCATTAAAAAATAAAAGTAGTCCCGATGATATCAGTGTAGAATTATTAAAAAAGTGTTTCAAGGATATTTGTAATCCTGTATTAAACATAATTAATAGTTCTTTAGAGTTAAATCAAGTTCCTACAGAAATGAAAATATCTGCTATAATACCTATACCAAAGAAACCAGATACAAATAAAGCTCCAAATTTAAGACCAGTTAATATGATTACTGCAGTTGCTAAAGTATTGGAAAAAGCTGTATATGAGCAACTGGTGGATTATTTAGAAGGTAATAAGATTCTTTGTAAGTATCAATCAGGATTCCGTAATAAACATAGTTGTGAAACGGCTCTAC
This sequence comes from Galeruca laticollis, assembly GCA_963921935.1. Lineage (NCBI taxonomy): Eukaryota > Metazoa > Arthropoda > Insecta > Coleoptera > Chrysomelidae > Galeruca > Galeruca laticollis. The sequence goes on from OY998184.1 coordinate 85,738,346, forward strand.
AATGAGTTTTGAGTGATTGGAAAAATAATATCGAAAATAACTTAGTCACAATTGCGGTATTTTTGTATCTACAAAGAGCATTTGAAACGGTAGATAGATATAGGCTAATAAGGAAAATTAAAAGCATAGGTATTGATAGGACAGCTCTTAGTTGGATAATAGAGTATTTAAACAACAGGCAACAACTGGTAAAACTCAATAACATACAGTCAAACAGGTTATGTAATTATATGGGTGTACCGCAGGGCAGTGTGTTGGGGCCTTTGCTATTTTTGGTTTATTTAAATGATATTGTGGGCATCGCAAGGGAGTGCTAAATTCATTTATTTGCATATGATACCCTACTATATTACTGCTGTAGTGATATTGAGCACTGCATAAGGGTTATAAACGACGCCCTAAAAAGGGTGCATATGTGCTGTTGTGCAAATTTATTAAAAATTAATATACAGAAAACAAAATGTATGGTATTGGGCATAAAAGATAGGTATAGGGAAGCTAGTTTAAATATAGAATTAGGCGATGAAACAATAGAGGCAGTAAAAACATTTGTCTATTTAGAAGTGACTATTGACAATAATTTGAAATTTAAAGAGCATGCAAATCAAGTTATTAAAACTGTGGCATATAAAATTAACTGTCTTTAACACTATAGTATTACCACATTTTAGTTATTGCCCTACAATTTTGTATCTACTCAACCAAAATGAAATCAATCGTCTTCAAAGGATGCAAAACCATGCCATGCGAATAATATTGAAGTGTTCTAAGTACACTCCTATAAACAGCATGCTAAAGACACTTAACGGGATGCCAATAACTAAATTAATGCTATATTTCACATTAATTTTTATTATCAAAGTTAAAATTGGACATGCACCAGTGTATCTGCAGGAAAAGCTCTATACTATAACCACTATATGTTGTACTATTCTTTTATTTTATGTTGTGTATATTATGTAAATAGAATAGTTATTTTGACTAAATAAATAAAGAGATATATATAGCACCCGTTGTACTGGGTATTGTGAGCTGAAAATCAATAGGGTCCTGAACAATATTCAATTTTAAAATTGGTGATTTGTTGAACTCCGGAGGCTGTATCGTGCTAACAAGACATGGAACGAAAAGTGGCCGACGACGACGACGACATACACACAGGATTTTTTTTCTAATAACCATTTTTTCGTGTTGTTCTTGATGAAAAACGTAAAATAATTTTTTTTCAAAATTTCAACTTTTTTGTGGGTAAACCAATACTTTTCTCGCATATTAGATAGGTTGGGCGGAAAAGTAAAAAACGAAAAATTACAGTGGAAGACGTTTATTACATGTAAATTACAAACATTCTCTCTGATTATACAATTGTTATTATTTTTATAGCTCTAGTTGAAATTACAACATAAGCAAAATATTTTATATGAATCGGCCATTGTTGTTTCTTAACTAGCGTTAAATTGGGCGGTAATGTGTATTATAATGAATAAAAAAGTAGTAAATCTCAATTTTGATATAAGCTTATCGCATTTTCAAATCAGAGATTAAAAACAACTACACCCCTTTAATATCTATCATTATTCATAGCTGAATAATATAGTGTATTACAGTTAAGAGAATTCCTCAAATAATGTAGAATTTTGTATCATTTTCTTTTTTAGTTTAAACGTTAAAGTAATATTATTGGTAAGGGATCCTCGTGGTACCATGCAGTCCCGCAAACATAGAGACTGGTGTCCAGGTAGACCCGACTGTGATCAACCGTCTAATTTATGTAGAGATTTGATTTCTGATTATGAGGCAGCTGGTACTCTTCAACTCTTTTACTCTGATCGATTTAGGTGAGTAATTTCATTGCCATTTCTCAAAAACAAATTACTTTACATAATACCATGTAAATGTTATCGATTTATCATTATGAGTACTAATAGAACTAATAGAATTAGAGTCCGTAGAGGAAATATAAATAGTTTATAGATTTTCTTGTGGTTACTTTTGTTGATAAAAAATGTTTTCCCAAAGCTTATTTGTTTGAAGGATCTTTTCCACGTTGCCGAATCTCACAAATAGTAAATTTTTTAACCACAAAAGATGATACACTCAATTTATACTTGTTTCACTCTAACACATTGTCACTTAGGGCAAATGTTAAACTTCAATGTGACTGAAGAAGGTTAGATAATAAATATGATATCAAAATTACCTAAAATGAGTAAAGTTTGATCAATGAATCAATCTTCGGTAAGTTTCAACTACTTCTTTTAAATAATCCAGTCTCCAATGTGATAAAAATTGTAAAATATTATCCTTGTAACAAATGATTCTTTTAACCTTTGTTATTACAGATAAGTCAACTTGTTTACGAATTTTAGATTAATTTTATTTAATTTAAGATGAATAATTAGGTTATTAAAATATTATTTTAGGTTTTTAATGTCTAAAACAAAACTTTACATGAACTTGTAACATATGTCAACATCTGTATTAGAATAACAAACAAAAAATAAATTTAATGATATGCTGTGTTGCTAAATTTAACTCTATTTAAAATAAAAGTTTTTTTTTTATTTAAATAATAGTCTCATCAACCCTTAAGGTTATTAGAGACACAGAAATACAGAAATGTTATGATACAATGAATACATATATACATTGAATGATATTTACAATAATTATATTTCGTTAGTAATATTGATTTCTGTTAGAAACGCTATTAGTTTTTTCACATCACATCTGGACTTCAGTATTGCTTCAAATGATGGAGGAATGTTGTGTACGCGTCGCTGGTTATTGTATGTTGGGCATTCTTCTAGGATGTGTTGGACGGAGAGCTGACTTTGGCATACTTCACACGTTGGTGGGTTACTTCTTGAAAGGAGGTAACTATGTGTTATTCGGGTATGGCCAATTCTTAATCTGGAGAGAATGATTTAGTGCTTTATACTGGCGGGGTTTGATTTCCATGGGGTGATATGTTTTTTCACTTAAAATAATTTATATTGAGAATTATTCCATTGAGATTGCCATTCTCTGATGATAGAATCCTTAACTGTCTTTTTATAGTCAGTTTGTACAATTTCCTGTATAGTTGGGATCATATCATCACCAATTGACCCTCTCGATCGAATTCATAAGAACTTTACTGTTTTGTGCTGCAATTGCAGATTATATAGCGCGGTCTTAATAGAGAGAAGGATTGGGTTGTTCGGAAATACCTGGGAGAGGCTGGAAAGTGCACTGAGAGAGTCCGATATAATGATTATATTTTGTTGCACTATGGTTTTTATGTACTCCAGTGCCTTAAGAATAGCCAGAAGTTCTCCGTGGTATATACTAAAGGTCTTATTCAGTTTATAAGCGGTGCTGTAATTTGGGCTCATGAAAGTTGCTGTTGTGCTATCTTTTTGACGCATTCGTGTATACTTCATAAAAACCCTGTTGTTTTCCATTATTTCATTGAATTTTTGAATTATTAGGAGGGGGTTAGTTTCATTTTTATTGTACTGTAATAGGTTTGTATTTATTTCTGGAAGGTTCATTATCCAAGGAGGTGGGGTGGGGATATTGTTGGAAAATGTTTGGGGAAAAGTTAGCTAGAATTCTGCAAGGTATCGGTTGATTCTCTCATAGAAAGGAGGATCTGTTTTTGGTTTTGAAGCATAAAGGTTTTTGAAGCGATCAGAGAATATGATGTGTCTTGCAGGATTAGTGGGGTTTAAAGATACTGCAGCAGCGTATGAAAGACTTGAAAATTTTCTTCTTGACTGTAGGGGATATTCTCCTGTTTCGCAGTGGACACTGGCAGAAGGACTTGTACAGAAGGCTCCTAATGCGATTTTTAGTGCTCTATTGTGGATGTTATCCAGGTTTCTCAGAATCGATTTTTTTACAGATGAATATACTAATAAGCCATAGTCTAGCTTAGATCTGATAAAGGATTTGTATATCAGCATAAGACTGTTGTAATCAGCACCCCCGTTCCTGTTTGCAAGTGTTCTCATCAGGTTCAGTCCGTTTTGACATACATTTTTCAAGTTAATAATGTGATCTTTCCAGTTCAGCTTTTTGTCGAATACATTCCTAAAAACTTCAATTCGTCAACAAAATTCAGTGGTCGAGCATCTAAGGTTAAACGAGGAGTTTCAGGATTATGTTTTTTTGAGAACAGTAGACATTTTGTTTTCTCGTCGGAGAATTGGACGCCATTAGTTTCTGCCCATTTTCCAAGACTATCGAGAGTTTTTTGTAACTGTTTTTGCATTGAATATACATTTTTGCCTTTTGTAAAAATGACTAAATCGTCTGCATACAGTCTTGCTTTAACTGGGGGTCTGCAATTGTTCAGACTGTTGTTTATTGCTACCAAGAAGAAGGTGACGCTAAGAACCGATCTCCCTGTGGTATTCCATTTTGTTGAATTCTCTCCGACGACGTAGTACCGTTTACTCGAACGCAGAAGTGGCGATCTTTAAGGAAGTTGTCGATGAATTGTAATATATTGCCTCGTATGTCCCATTTGTGTAATGTTTTTAAAATTCCTTGCCTCCACGCCGTATCGTAGGCTCGGGTGATGTCAAAAAATACTGCTTATTGGCGAAGCCCTCATGAATTTCGGATTCCACATCGACCAGATTGTCTGCAGTTGTCCTGTTTTTTCTGAAACCGCTCTGTTTGGGAATTATTAAATTTTTTGATTCTAAGAACCACATTAATCTCTTGTTTACAATTTTTCCAGTATTTTGCATAGTGCACATGTAAGGGATATGGGTCTGTAAGAATCTGGGTCCATTTTTGGTTTGTTTTTTCTTGAGAACGGGTATAATGATTGCTTGGGACCACTTTCGAGGAAATACTTTGTTTATCCAGATATGATTGTAGATTTGTAGGAGATACTTTTTTGCATTCAAAGGAAGGTTCTGTAGGAAGATCGGTGGAATATCATCTGGTCCTGCGCTTGAGTTCTTACTCTGTTGAAGTGATTCTTCGTGTTCTTCAATGCTTATTAGTGCATTTAGTGGGTTGGGAACATCTTCTTCGAAATCTATATGTATCTTTTCGGCACTCGTTTTCAGTGCTTTGAAAGATTCTCTGTAGTTTATGTTACTTAAATGCATTTCAAAGTTTTCTGCCAAGGTTTCGGTGATTTCCTCGTTGGATGATATAATGTGATCATTTTTAGAAAGAAACTTTATTTCATTGAGTGATCTAATTCCTGAGAATTTCTTAATATTTTTCCATACAGTAGAGGCAGGAGTAGAACTGTTTATATTGCTTACAAATGTCTGCCAACTCTCTTTCTTACTTTTTCGAATTATGTATCTCATTTTGGCTCTATGTTTTTTGAACTCCAGGAGATTTTCTGTGGTATTGTGCCTTTTGTATTCCTTGAAGGCTTTTTTGTTTGAGGTAACTGCTTTCTCGCAAGCTTTATTCCACCAGGGTACCGGCTTGTGCTGTTTGATGTGCTTCGTTTTACCTACATGGACCTCAGCTGCCCAGATTATTAGATTGGAGAAGATTTGTAATAGGCCATTTACATCTAAGCTCTGGTGGACCCCATATTGAGTTCGCCAACCTTTCTTTCAATCGCAATTTAGTATTCTGGCCAATTGGCATTTTTTGTGTTCCGCTTTTGGTAAATAGGGAGATTGCTTTCTTCTCTGTTTTGTTTGTTGGAAATATTTATTGGGTGGTGATCGCTGCCATATAAAAAGGTAGCACGTTCCAGCTAAACGAAGGTGATAAGAGTTGGTTCGCAAAAGGATAGATCAATAGCAGAGGATTCCCCGGTGAAAAGGTCAAATCGGGTTTTCGATCCGTCGTTGAGAAAGTTGAAGTTGAATTCATCTATGATCCATTCGATTTTCCGTCCCATTGAGTTAGTTCCTTTCGATCCCTACAATGTATTATGGCTGTTGAAGTCTCTCCCAGGATTATTTGTGGTGAAGGGATTTGATCAATCAGGTTCTTAATTTGTTCAGTGTCGATTTCTGCTTTGGGGGGGGGGGGGATATAAATATTGCATAGATTGATTTTTCTAGTTGATGATATGCTCACTGCAACTGCTTCTAAACTAGTTTGAAGCGGTATTGAGCATGCTTCATAGTTTTCGTCTATATATATAGCAACTTTGCCACTAGCTATATTCTGTTGTTCTCTGTTTTTTAAGCATTTATAATTTCGAAGTTTATACTGTTCAAATATTAAGGTTTTGAGCATTTCCAAATGGGCATATAGCCCATTTGAGTTCCACTGAATGATTGACTTGAATGTTATATTAAAAGGTTTCTTGGGAGGAGTCTAATGATGAGTCGGTATCTATGTTATCAGTTGTTTCCGTTTTTAGTAGTTTCTTGATTTTGAGTTTGACTTTGGTGAATCTGGATTTTATCTTTCTCTCCTTTAGGTATGGGTATATTTTAGTCAACATTTCTAATAAATCATGGATATCTGAGGTATATATTGTAGCCACGCTGAAGGGGCCGCTAGAACCATCCATATACATTTTCGAAAAAGTCAGTGATTTGTTCGAAGCTCAGTATAGGGCTGGAGGTCTTGTCTTCAAATAATGCTTTGGCTGGTAGTAATAACTCTTCTACTGATGATTCGTCTGCAGTTATATTGGTTTTACTTTTCTTTGAAGGTTTTTCTGCCAGTTTGATGAATATATTCTCCGAAGTTTGTTGAGGAGGGGGAGTTATGATTTCGGTGATGTTTTTTTTTGAGTTTTTGTTTGAGATTTGGCTTTCACTTGGAGCATTGACCAGTAGTGGTGAAGTGGTAGGTTCTGCAACAGTATTCTCTGAGGTAGAGGTTTCCAATATTACATCAGGTTCTTCCATTTCATTAGTTTCGTTGTTGGATTGAGATGTGACAGTTGTACAGTTGACTGCAATATGGCCTTGCTGTTTACACTTGAAACATGTTTGATTTTCATGGGACAAGAATATACGGTATGATGTGTTATCGTGTGATAGGAGTATGGAATCAGGTAGGGGGATTTCAGATACACATATCTGCGGAAGCTTACGATATGCCTGTAGGAGGGATTGGAAGAATTAATCCTCAAAAAAGATATTGGCGATAATGTTTTGATGCCTAGTTTTCGTAGTTCTTTATCTATTACATCATGGGGGATAGTGGGGCTTCCATTTGATAACGGAAGTCGTTCGCTGGGTGGTATCAATCTGCGGGTATGGAGCCGTTCATTATTGATAGATATGGTCCCATTATATGTATTAAGGAATTTGTCAACTATATTTTTGCTGGATAGGTAAATGCAAATCCATATACTAGAAATTCTTGATGAAAATAGAATGTTTGATGGGCCAATAATGGAACCAAGAGCTAATAGATATTCTTCGAGTTTGGTATCATTCGAGAGTTGAAAATGATTGCTTGTTTTTTGTTGTGCTTGTTGTTTATTGACAACAGATGAGTAGGTGGTTGAAGGTTGGTTTTGTGGTTGGGTGTTACTATTTTGAGTAATATGTTGGAAGCCCCTGAAGTCCGAAGCATTCTGTAGAAGATCGGTCATTTTGAACTAATTTTCATCAGGTAAGTCGCTGAAGACGGCCCTGACCTGCAATTTTATTTCAATGGTAAGGGCCTCTCGAACGACCTTGGTCGTTTAATGTGGAATCGGTACACTTCGATTGTAATAAAGAAAACTTTTTCTTACTGATATTCTGCTCCACACTTTTTGTTCAAGTATAACAAAAACTCGACAATAAAACTTGAAAAACAATACATATTTACTAACGCGTATTTAATGATTTTGCCAAAAAACAGAGCTTAACGAGAGGTACGTGTTTACTTGTTGGCTCCTAGAACCAAAAATAAAAGTTTATTTGACATTAAAGTACTACAACAATTTCCTTAAATGTTTAAACATTTATTTTGTTATTAGGGTTCTGCGTTATGAAGATCTATCTTTGAATCCTTCAGTGATTGTTAGAGATTTATTCGACTTTTTGGGGCTGTATTTCCACAGAGATGTGGAAAGGTTTTTGAATACACATACGAGGTTCAATATAGGTGGCGTATCGAGTACTTTTAGGGATTCAAAGAGTGCTCCTTTCCATTGGAAAGCTGATCTCAATTACACCGAAATTCAGAGCATCGAAGAAGTTTGTGAAGACGCCATGAGGTTATGGGGATATGTTAGAGCTAAAAATGTTACAGATATGAAAGAATTTAACCCGCTTACTTCTTACAGCATCAATTGATTGGAATTGTTGAGTTGTTTTTTACTCAATTTATATTAGGTTGCTGTTTAAATCATTGTGATAACTGCATTTCTATAAAAAAATATTTTATTTGTTTTTAAATTATTACAAAAAATCTTTTTATTAAATTTTATTGCGATTATGCAGTTGTAGAATCAGTGATACCATCTGATATTTAAAAAAATATTTATTTTATAAAACATGCAATAATAAGAAGTAATTTCAATATTTTTATTCTATAAATATTACTGACAATTTTTTTTAAAATTTGTTTTTAATACAAAATTTACTATATATCGAAAGGAATAGGGACATTTATCTGGATTATTTCAAGGAATTCTTAAACACCTAACATCTAAGACACTTTCATAATTTGGGCCAAAAAAACATTTCAGAATCTAATTAATTTTTGAAATGGTAATATAGTATTTCTTATGTGTAATCGATAGAAAATACAGTGTGAGTCCCTAACTTGGAATAAATTCAGTAAAGCAAAGACAGGTTTTGTTGAAAATATGCTCAGATAGCTCAATTAGTATTTTAATTTGCGCTCTTTTTGATGTAAGAAAATGATATACAGCGTGTCACAAATTTGAGATATGATTTCATAAGGTTCATCTATAAGAAGCCTTGAACAATATCCAATCATAAAATTTGCCACTTGTATACTCTCCGGAGGCTGTATCGTGCTAACAAACTGAAATTTATCCAAAAATGTGGTAAAAAAATAATTTTAACGATAATTCAATTAATTGTACCAATATAAATTTTACTGATAAGATACATTTTATTACTGATATTTGAGCAGCACTAAAATAATAAATAAAATTGGATTAGGATCAAAACCCATGTTGGCAACGTTCGATGAATCTAAATATTAATAGATCTTTAAGGCTGTCTCTTGGTCCAGCCTTGTCTCAAGATAATTCACATGAACGATTGTCATTTTTTCGACCATCAGTTTCTCGTCAAAGGACTCAAGTGCCTTTAAGGTTCTCACTGAGCTTCCCTCTGCCTTGGATCTTTTTGTCATATTTGCAGTTTCCTCCGGGGACCGCTGGAGTTTGCTGTTTGTATGATGGCGGTTGAGCTTCAGGTTTCGCACCTTGCCTCGGCTTCACCTCAGCGCCCAGGGTTCCAGAGGAACCGGATTTGCTTGAGGGTGGTTCAGCCGAAGCACCGTGTTGCTCCTTCCACACCAACTGTCTTTCTTTCTTGGAGAGAATCCTCTCGCCTTTCGCGAGGGCTTCTTCTCTCCTTAGCCGTCTCAGTTCACCTCTTCTTTGGTCCTCTCGCTGGCGACTGCATTCCTGGGTTTTTTGAGGTGTTATCCTCCTCTCCAGAACTTGGCAACATATCCTCCTCAATCGCTGTAGGAGAATGGGTGCCGGTTGCCTGCGGTGTCTTGGCCACATTCCAATTCAGGTGCATTTTCTTTTTCTTCAGTGTCATTCATCTTGCCCACGAGTAGCGGGTTAGTACGACCCATTCCCCAGTGACCCGTTTGGAGGAATAAAGCTGATTCTGTGGGAAGTCGTCCGGTATCCCAGAGGCTCCGTTTGCAACGGTGCTCCGCCATGCTCCCATCGGCACGGGTCGCTTGACGCCTTGGGTTGGGGGATGTTTATCAACCTCCCGGTCTAGATCCGTTGAGTTCAGTTGCAATAGGGCCACCACGTGAAGGGTGTAAGCAATGATCACACACTCCCAATCATGTTGGGAGTACCCAGCGATCTTGGGACAGTTTAAGGAGGTGCAATGTCCTATGACTCTCCGTGCAAAACCTGTCCACTGGGCTCTGACCCCTCGACCCCAGTAAAAGTTGAAGTGATTGTTTCTGAACAGATGTAGCTTTTCTGTATAACTGTATGTTTAACAGTTTAGGAGATATAAACCAATTTAGGGAGACATAATATTTTTGATGATTAAAAAAAATAAAAGTAAATTTCAACTCTCTGTATATCGAAAACCAGTTGCATCAAAAGTGTGAAAATTCAACAAAACATGAAGTGATTGTTTCTGAACAGATGTAGCTTTTCCGTATAACTGTATGTTTAACAGTTTAGGAGATATAAACAAATTTAGGGGGACATAATATTTTTGATGATTAAAAAAAATAAAAGTAAATTTCAACTCTCTGTATATCGAAAACCAGTTGCATCAAAAGTGTGAAAATTCAACAAAACGTGAAGTGATTGTTTCTGAACAGATGTAGCTTTTTTGTTAAACTCTGTGTTTAACAGTTTAGGAGTTATAAACAAATTTAGGGGGACATAATATTTTTGATGATTAAAAAAAATAAAAGTAAATTTCAACTCTCTGTATATCGAAAACCAGTTGCATCAAAAGTGTGAAAATTCAACAAAACATGAAGTGATTGTTTCTGAACAGATGTAGCTTTTCCGTATAACTGTATGTTTAACAGTTTAGGAGATATAAACAAATTTAGGGGGACATAATATTGTTGACGATTAAAAAAATAAAAGTAAACTTCAACTCTCTGTATATCGAAAACCAGTGGCATCAAAAGTGTGAAAATTCAACAAAACTTGAAGTGATTGTTTCTGAACAGATGTAGCTTTTCTGTATAAATGTATGTTTAACAGTTTAGGAGATGTAAACCAATTTAGGGAGACATAATATTTTTGATGATTAAAAAAAATAAAAGTAAATTTCAACTCTCTGTATATCGAAAACCAGTTGCATCAAAAGTGTGAAAATTCAACAAAACGTGAAGTGATTGTTTCTGAACAGATGTAGCTTTTTTGTTAAACTCTGTGTTTAACAGTTTAGGAGTTATAAACACATTTAGGGGGACATAATATTTTTGATGATTAAAAGAAATAAAAGTAAATTTCAACTCTCTGTATATCGAAATCCAGTTGCATCAAAAGTGTGAAAATTCAACAAAACATGAAGTGATTGTTTCTGAACAGATGTAGCTTTTCCGTATAACTGTATGTTTAACAGTTTAGGAGATATAAACAAATTTAGGGGGACATAATATTGTTGACGATTAAAAAAATAAAAGTAAACTTCAACTCTCTGTATATCGAAAACCAGTGGCATCAAAAGTGTGAAAATTCAACAAAACTTGAAGTGATTGTTTCTGAACAGATGTAGCTTTTCTGTATAACTGTATGTTTAACAGTTTAGGAGATATAAACCAATTTAGGGAGACATAATATTTTTGATGATTAAACAAAATAAAAGTAAATTTCAACTCTCTGTATATCGAAAACCAGTTGCATCAAAAGTGTGAAAATTCAACAAAACTTGAAGTGATTGTTTCTGAACAGATGTAGCTTTTCTGTATAACTGTATGTTTAACAGTTTAGGAGATATAAACCAATTTAGGGAGACATAATATTTTTGATGATTAAAAAAAATAAAGTAAATTTCAACTCTCTGTATATCGAAAACCAGTTGCATCAAAAGTGTGAAAATTCAACAAAACTTGAAGTGATTGTTTCTGAACAGATGTAGCTTTTCTGTATAACTGTATGTGTAACAGTTTAGGAGATATAAACCAATTTAGGGAGACATAATATTTTTGATGATTAAAAAAAATAAAAGTAAATTTCAACTCTCTGTATATCGAAAACCAGTTGCATCAAAAGTGTGAAAATTCAACAAAACTTGAAGTGATTGTTTCTGAACAGATGTAGCTTTTCTGTATAACTGTATGTTTAACAGTTTAGGAGATATAAACCAATTTAGGGAGACATAATATTTTTGATGATTAAAAAAAATAAAAGTAAATTTCAACTCTCTGTATATCGAAAACCAGTTGCATCAAAAGTGTGAAAATTCAACAAAACGTGAAGTGATTGTTTCTGAACAGATGTAGCTTTTCTGTATAACTGTTTGTTTAACAGTTTAGGAGATATAAACAAATTTAGGGGGACATGATATTGTTGACGATTAAAAAAATAAAAGTAAACTTCAACTCTCTGTATATCGAAAACCAGTGGCATTAAAAGAGTGAAAATTCAAAAAAACGTGAAGTGATTGTTTCTGAACAGATGTAGCTTTTTTGTAAAACTCTATGTTTAACAGTTTAGGAGATATAAACAAATTTAGGGGGACATAATATTTTTGATGATTAAAAAAAATAAAAGTAAATTTCAACTCTCTGTATATCGAAAACCAGTTGCATCAAAAGTGTGAAAATTCAACAAAACGTGAAGTGATTGTTTCTGAACAGATGTAGCTTTTCTGTATAACTGTATGTTTAACAGTTTAGGAGATATAAACCAATTTAGGGAGACATAATATTTTTGATGATTAAAAAAAATAAAAGTAAATTTCAACTCTCTGTATATCGAAAACCAGTTGCATCAAAAGTGTGAAAATTCAACAAAACGTGAAGTGATTGTTTCTGAACAGATGTAGCTTTTCTGTATAACTGTTTGTTTAACAGTTTAGGAGATATAAACAAATTTAGGGGGACATGATATTGTTGACGATTAAAAAAATAAAAGTAAACTTCAACTCTCTGTATATTGAAAACCAGTTGCATTAAAAGAGTGAAAATTCAAAAAAACGTGAAGTGATTGTTTCTGAACAGATGTAGTTTTTTTGTAAAACTCTATGTTTAACAGTTTAGGAAATATAAACAAATTTAGGGGGACATAATATTTTTGATGATTAAAAAAAAATAAAAGTAAATTTCAACTCTCTGTATATCGAAAACCAGTTGCATCAAAAGTGTGAAAATTCAACAAAACGTGAAGTGATTGTTTCTGAACAGATGTAGCTTTTTTGTTAAACTCTGTGTTTAACAGCTTAGGAGTTATAAACAAATTTAGGGGGACATAATATTTTTGATGATTAAAAAAAATAAAAGTAAATTTCAACTCTCTGTATATCGAAAACCAGTGGCATCAAAAGTGTGAAAATTCAAAAAAACGTGAAGTGATTGTTTCTGAACAGATGTGGCTTTTCTGTATAACTGTATGTTTAACAGTTTAGGAGATATAAACCAATTTAGGGAGACATAATATTTTTGATGATTAAAAAAAATAAAAGTAAACTTCAACTCTCTGTATATCGAAAACCAGTTGCATCAAAAGTGTGAAAATTCAACAAAACGTGAAGTGATTGTTTCTGAACAGATGTAGCTTTTTTGTTAAACTCTGTGTTTAACAGTTTAGGAGTTATAAACAAATTTAGGGGGACATAATATTTTTGATGATTAAAAAAAATAAAAGTAAATTTCAACTCTCCGTATATCGAAAACCAGTTGCATCAAAAGTGTGAAAATTCAACAAAACGGGAAGTGATTGTTTCTGAACAGATGTAGCTTTTCTGTATAACTGTTTGTTTAACAGTTTAGGAGATATAAACAAATTTAGGGGGACATGATATTGTTGACGATTAAAAAAATAAAACTAAACTTCAACTCTCTGTATATTGAAAACCAGTTGCATTAAAAGAGTGAAAATTCAAAAAAACGTGAAGTGATTGTTTCTGAACAAATGTAGCTTTTTTGTAAAACTCTATGTTTAACAGTTTAGGAGTTATAAACAAATTTTGGGGGGCATAATATTTTTGATGATTAAAAAAAATAAAAGTAAACTTCAACTCTGTATATTGAAAACCAGTTGCATTAAAAGAGTGAAAATTCAACAAAATATAAAGCGATGGTTTCCGAACAGATGAAGTTTTTTTATTAAGTTTAATGTTCAAAGATAATGGAAATATGAGGGAAATTAAGGGAATCTGATATTTGAGCTAGCGGGTTCTAGTTGAATTCTCTACGTTAAATATTTTTTTTAATGAATACATTATATTTATATAATTTTGTTAATTAGATACAAGGTTTTTTTTAAAAAATTGTCAAGTAATATAAATTATACATATATTGAATTTAAATACCTAGTTTTATTAGGTTTATTATAATTTACTATTTATTTTATATACAAAAAAAAATTAATAGACTAGTCAATTTTTGCTCACGAATATATTTTCAAGAAAGAAAATTTGCCAGAACAAACATATTTATAACAGCCACACGATCAAAGTATATACAATTTTTTTTACTTGTATATACAATAATAATTGACTTACACGCAAATAATGTGAACATTTAGTCTACTTATGTAGGAATAAGGTTGAATAAAAAGACTTCAGCCAATTTTCCTTTGCAGCTACATTATTATTTTTTAAATTTAGAATTTTTCACTTTATTTTAGAATAGTATTTGAAAATTTGTACCTCATTGCAAATTGCAGGGCTCAGAATTTCAGAAGCAAGTTGATATACTTTAATATTTATTACTTGCAAAGAAAAAATTAAGAAAGTTTAATCTGAAATTATTTTAATATCAAGTGTATACTGTTTGTCACATTACCAATTTGAACAAATATTGTTTATAATATCCTTGGCACTTGGCAAAATTTTCTACGGGTTTACGTGTATTTAAAAATGTGTTAACTATATAAAAACTTCCTATAATTTCAGATTAAACCGGATCTGAAAGAAAAATACACAATTGTAGTATTTTTAATTGAGATTACTTGAGCTATTTTATGTTTCTGATCCCTTCAAATTGTTGCTTTCTATTATGCCATAAATATAATAAATTACTATTACATCACAATTGGATATGCTGTACAGGATCACTTTTTGCTCAAACTTATTGTTATGGTTAACGTTTTAAACCTTTATACACAACGAGAAACAAATCATTGGTATAACGTTATGCATTTAGTCCAGCTCAACCTGCATTCTTTTAATGAGATCAATGTCTTGATTAGCCCATTAAATCTTCTAATTCCTACTTTATCTCCAATTATTATATTATTGCAAATGCCATATTGGTATAAAAAGTATATCAGAAAGACAGCTACTCAGACCATAGACGATCCACAAGCAAATTGAATGTTACATCAATCTAAACTTGGTTATATTTTTTTACGGATCTTCTTTATATTCCTCGAAGCTGATTTGAATACAGTCAATTAGAATGAAATGTTCGACTACTCTCTAGAACCTGATCTCACAATTAAGCTTAATATCAATCGTCTCTTTGATTCGTTTGCCTTTTTATGAACGAAATGTTGCTGAAAATGACCTAAATTTTCAGTCGCTAATAAATATTTGGATGTTTCTTTGTGTAAAACGTTGTTTATATTACAATGAATATCCTGTACAGTATTGGTTTGTTATATATATATATGTTCTCAATCTCCCTGTTATGGTCAATTGTTTGTTACAAAATTTGAAAAAAGAATTTTCGTAGTGATTTTCCGAAAAAAAATCAACTCTGTAGAAGCATATCTTAATAGAACTGATACAATGAAATTTACAGATAGAATGTGCCTTTTTGAAAATGATGATAATTGGGCACGATAAATCGCACTGTGACATTTTTGTATGATCAAATCTCAATTTTTGATAAAAAAAATTCATATAATTGTTCGCCTGCGGAACAACACTTTAAAATTATCAAATTTTGTTTGACTAAGCTCCTTTTTAAATATTTAGAAATTACATTAATGAAATTTTAAAGCAGAAAATTACTGCAATAATAGGAGCATTTTCCCCTAATTTAGCATCTCTCGAACAGTTTCTGATTCTAAAAATTGAAAATCTATAAAGTATAAACTTGCGCCGTGTAATGATAGTTGCCTATATTTCTTGCAATGTTTGTTACCTAAGGGACGCACACCTTATATGGGAAAATGGCTCTCCGTCAAATTTCTTGAATTTTGATATGTTGTAGAATTGATCATTCTGGTGAAATGTTTCAATGGGCGCAATACGATCCTATGACTAGTTTTCGAGATACAGGATGTTGAATATGAGGTATATTCACTTTTCATCACTCCGTATCTCCCAAGTTATGATTTAGTTTTGATTTATCTTTGATGGTATTATCATCACTTCCTTGTGTGACAAATTCATTTCCAAATCTTTTCGTTTTACAGGGCGATTTCACTTGATAATAACGCTATTTTGAGACTTTCATAATTTTGTTGTTTTATAAAGAGAAAATGCAAAAAAAAACAAAAAAAGTGTTGAATTATTACATTGTTGGGGCTGATTACTAAACTTTTGTTTGCCTGGACTGATTTCAGTACTTTTTGTAGAATCTTTTGCTGCAGTTTCAATCCTTCGCAAACTTCTTAACTGATAGTTTATAAAAATCTAATCTTTTTCTGAATTTATATATATATATATATATATATATATATATATATATATATATTATAACAGATAAGAAGTCGATTGGAGCACGATGTGCCATAACCTTCAAATAAATGTGTTCACTAGTTTCATTATAAAAAAAAAACAAAGTGCAAGTTGAAGGAGACGTAATTTAACTGTTTTAGACAGTATTAAGTAAGATCTCTTAAGCTCATATGCATACAATTTCTTTAATGATAAAATGGATATTTGTACTCAGTTGAAAAATATTTCAAAAGTATGTGATGGAAAATCAAGCTTTATTCACACCAAACAAACCAATGATAAGAAATGAAAGGGTACAAGAAAACTTTCAGTTAGGTATAAAAGCATTCGAAATGTTTTTAATACTTTCACCGTGTCGCGCTTGTTAGAACAATATTTTTAATGAACATTGTAATACGTTTCTTATATGCGAATAACAGAAAGGTTCGTTTTATTATATTAATATAGACAAACGCCAACCAATAGTTACACCCACCAAGGAAGCAGAAAGCTAAAAGAATAATTTATAGAATTATGTGAGAATGGTTATAATTTTTGAAAGTCTAACAGTAAATGACAGTTATTAAAATAGAAATGTATACAATTAAGTCGTTATGTGAGGATCGGAGTTTGTTGAAAAAGAAAAATCGTGGATTTGACATATTTTTGACGGTTAAGAAAAGTAAAATTTTGAGAAGATAAAAAAGATATATTAAGACAGTTGAGACTTTTGAAATGTTAAACAGTTGATTGCATTGGATTTAACTGGATAATATAAGGAGTGATAATTAAAAATTAAAACATTGTAATTGACAATTCAGATGGATATTTTGGAATAATCGAAGAAATTTATATACATGTGGAGCACGTTTATAAGAATTGGAAGACAGAAGGGATTGATTTGAGGTGAGATTTATATACATATAGAGCACGTTTGTGGGAGTTGGAGGACAGAAGAGATTAATTTGAAAAGAGATTTGTATACATATAGAACACGTTTATAAGAGTTGGAAGACGGAAGAGATTGATTTGAGGAGAAATTTATATACATATAGAACACGTTTATAAGAATTGGAAGAAAGAAGAGAATCACTTTAAAAGGTCTGGTTAATTGTTATCAAAATTCTCAAATAGTGTATATTGCAGAAGTTTTCTTTTTATCATAAGACATTGAATGTTTTTGTAGATCTTAAATTAATATATTTTCTTATAAAGTAGTCTTAACATAGAGAAGGAAAATCCAGTAACAAAGATCTTTGTTTGGGAATACTAAGAAGCAGTTCCTGTATTTATAGTTTGGAAGGTAAGAGATTTTATTATAATTGCGAATAAATTTAATATATATATATATATATATATATATATATATATATAACATTAAGATGTACGAATAGTGCGTGACACATAAACAATGAGTAACGAATATATTAGTGGGTATTGCACGCAAATAGAAGAAAGGGCTACTGAAAAAAAAGTGGTAACCGCAGACATGCATGTTTCTGGTTGTACCGTACCGATGACGGCTAATGAGCCAGAAACATGCATGTCTGCGGTTACCACTTTTTTCAGTAGCCCTTTCTTCTATTTGCGTGCAATACCCACTAATATATTCGTTACTCATTATATATATATATATATATATATATATATATATATATATATATATATATATATAATTTAATAGTTCTATTTAAAAAAAAATTAGATACAGTGTGTTTCTTAAATAGAGAATGGAGTTTGAACTTAACCTTAATATTGCATCGATTGTTAAAAGCTGTATCAATGTTTCAATATATTATTAAAATTTGAATCAGCTGAAATTTGTTTTCATAAAGAAAAGGAAAAATTTATAAAAGGAGATATAGATCAATACTACAGTTCTTTCAAGAATCGACTCCCTGTAGACAGGTCATCTTGTACAGAGCCGGAGCGGATATATTTACAATTATTTGGGACAATTCCAACAATTTCTAAATAGTATTATTGAATTTGACTTATCTTTTAAATGATAGGTTGGCGCCCAGAAATTGATTAAACTATAATAACAAGTTTTATTAGTCGGAATCTAAATCTTATAAAAGGTTTTTTTTTACTTACAATAATAAAGTATTACAATATATATATATATATATATATATATATATATATATTTGTCAAAAGTGACACAAACACACACACACTTCGACCTCTATTCCCCGACGATACAAAAACTAGTTCTGACAGCGGACAGATACTAACTGCCAGAGACAAATACTACTAAATAAAAATTAAATTGTTGACAGCGACAAAGCTGAATCCGCTCTCCGCGACTGATGTCCTTCACAACATACCGGCCTCCATTTCTTCTCCAAATCCATTTGTGGAGAAATCCATCTTCAGTCCGATTGGACACACCATAACCACGGGTCTTTTCATTATAATTTCTTTTCCTTTCCACTTCCTCATTGTAACTTTTACAACTCGGACTTGACCGTCTTTTCCCGGAAACACGTTAGAGATGAAAAACCTTTTCTCCAGCAATTCGTTGGAAGCTGCTTATCCACAATGAGGACAATGTCACCCATTTTTAATGGCTCACGTAGCAATAAAGTGGGTAGATATTCTTCTTAAGAAATCATTTGACGTGAGACTTGTAGGATCCATGGGGTGGCTTGAGACGTAGGTTAGTGGACGAGAATTTACTATAGGGTATAAAGTACGGATACTTGCCCTAGGCGGATAGACGCCCCGTTGTCAGCCATCTTGTAATAGAATAGTTGCGACGTTTTTCAAATACCGCGTTCCAAGCGTCTTACGTTCCATACCTTAGTCACAAAGTAGCAAGCGGCTGGAGTGCACGTGGGCGTTGCAACAGAACGTTAAATACCGAACTATTTCTAAAATATCCGAATAGTTTTGTGCCGTTAATTTGGATCGTTTGTAAAATCAAGGTAAGTAAAGTTTATTATGGTTTAAAGATCGAAATAGGTTAAATCGTGTATATATTTTGATTTTTTGGTGTAATTAAAGTCATTTTGATTAAACAAACTTGTTAGAGGGCTGGGGCATCTATCCGGACGCAATGGGATAGTTGCCCTGTTGAGTGGTACGGATACGTGCCTTTGGGGGATAGATGCCTCAATTATCAAGAACTGTGTGTGACTTTAGACTCACTTATAATTAATAGCAATAATTGATTAACAATATTTTTTACAGATAATGCCTCGTCGATATACTCGAAAAGTTGGCATTGCTCCTCGAGCAACCTGGTCAGAAGAAGCTCTAAAACAAGCTGTAAGTGAAGTAGAATCTAAAGCAATGAGCATCAATGCAGCCTCCAAACAGTTTGGTGTTCCTTCACGTACATTAAGGCGACGTATGTTAAAAAAGGACTACATTAAACGTGGTCTCGGAACAATTCCTGCTCTTGGTTACGATGTAGAAAAAAAATTAGTTTTGCATATTAAGAAATTGGAAAAAGCGGGCTTTCCATGTACCCGAACTGATGTTAGAAAATTGGCATTTCAGTTAGCACAACAGTTAAATATTAAACATAATTTTAATATAGGTTCAGAAATGGCTGGAAAACAGTGGCTACAAAGCTTTTTAGAAAGACATGAAACTTTAAGTGTTAGACAAGCAGAAGGAATGTCTCGAGCTCGAGCACTAGGATTTACAAGGGAAGAAATTGAATCTTTTTTTAAACTGTATGAGGAAACTTTAAGTCAACACGATCTTTTTGACAAGCCAGGTCATATTTTTAATATGGACGAGACTGGTGTACAAATGAACAACAAACCCGGAAAAGTAATCGCTACCAAAGGAAGCAAATTGGTCCAACACATAACTTCTGGAGAAAAAGGTGAAACCATTTCGATTGTTACGTGCAATAATGCAGAAGGAGTTTTTCTACCACCTGTGTTAATCCTTAAAGGAGTAAATAAAAAACCGGAATTTTTGGACGGTTTACCACCTGGATCTAATGTATATATGAGTAAAAAATCTGCTTACATAAACTCGGAGCTATTCATGAAGTGGTTGGTAGAACATTTTATTCCTCGCAAACCTCAAGGTAAAGTTGTGTTACTACTTGATGGTCATGGTTCCCACTGCAACGATATTAATATGTTGGAAACAGCAGCTCTACATGACATAATTCTTTTGGGACTTCCCAGTCATACAGCACACGGTTTACAACCGTTAGATCGTTCCTTTTTTAAACCTTTTAAAACATTTTATGCAACAGAATTGCGTCAGTGGATTGTTGCAAATAAGGAAAGAAAAATTACGAGATATCAAGCTGGAAGACTAATTGGTGCTGCTTGGATCAGGGCAACTTCTACGGTCAATGCTCTATCAGGTTTCAAGGCATGTGGAATTTTTCCGTACAACCCCAACGCTATACCTGATCATTATTACACGGTAGCAGATGCTTCCCAGTATTCTACGGAGAATGCTGTTACTACTAATATGTCTGAAAATAATTTAACGACACCAACAGAAAACGCAGACACTTTGCCAATCAAGGAAAATTTACTCGTTCCCATGAATTCCCCACCCTCCACATCTACAAGTGAACCGATGTTTGGATCTAATACTGTAGAAAAAGCGTCTTCTACCAGGCAAGCAACTGAAAAAATACCAATTGTTATTGAATGCTCCCCCTCTACATCTAAAAGTAAATCAGTTTTATTAGATATTAGTCCAACTCAACAACTTCTGCAGCTATCTCCAATTCCCATTGTTGCTAAAGTGCCAAGTAAAATAAAAAGACAAGTAGCACAATTATTAAATTCTCCCACTGTGATTAACGAAAAGAAAAAGAAAATTGAGGAAGCTTTACATAAAAGTCAGGAAAAAGAAAACAAAAAGATCAATAAGACAAATAAAGGTAAAACATCAAAAGGAAAAGAAATAGTTAAACCAACTACCCTTCAAAACGTTACTAATCGAAAAGAATTTTATAAGAAAAAAGAAAAGAAAAAGAAAAATATTGACATTCACTCCTCCTCTTCGGAATCAGAAGAATCCGAACTGTCCCATACTAGTGATGAACTAAATGAACAGTGTCGCGAGTGCCTTGAAATCTATGGTACCACTAAATCTACTGCTGATTGGATTCGATGTATTTCGTGTGAAAAATGGTTGCACGAAAATTGCACTCTTTATGGCGATTTCTGCAACAAATGTGGCCGTGCAGAAAAAATTAAAAATATAAGAAAATAATAGGGGTGGGGTGTAAATTTTTCTTAATACCTATCAATAAGGTGGGTACGATAGTGAAATAGTTTGAGTTTTTTCTTTTTATTGCTTTAATATAAACAAGTTTTTGAAATTAATATTTATTTAATGCCCTATTTCTATTTGGGGCGACTATCCCTCTCTAGCGAGGCAACTACCCCACCTCTGGAGGATATATGGCCAAAAAAATGGTAAGTAAAATAACTATCCCTCTTGTCGGTGATCCAGTATAGACAAACTAACTTTTGTGGAAAAATAGCTAAATATATACACTAAAACGTAGTATAATTGACTTTCAGAAAATAAGACAAATTTTCCATTTATTAATTTTTTTCAAAAAGGTGGGCAAGTATCCGTACTTTACCCTATTGTCGGCTCTCGGACACTTTTTCTTTAATGTAATCATAAAAATTTTGTTGCTTAGTTCGCAGCCATTTTAGTCTGGCTTCTTTTTTCTCTTTTATCTTTATTTTACATTCTTGATCAAACCATTCATTATTCTGTCTTGTATCTTTTGTACCAACCACTTCCTCTGCTGCCGTTATTATACTTCTTTTCATTTCCTTCCATTGTTCATCAATATTATCTTGTTCTTTGCTCTTTTGTAGTTGCTTCTTTACTTCTTCCCCATATTCATTTTTATTACTTTTCAATTTCTGCACGTTCTATTTCCTACATTTTGTTGTCCTATTTACTATATTTACAAGTCTCATTTGCATTTTGACAATTACTAATTGATGATCAGTATGAACACTTGTTCCTCTGTATGATCTTACATCCTGTATCATCTTTGATCTTCTTTTTGCTATCAGAACATGATCTATATGGTTCCCCGTAGTAGTCCCAGGTATAATCCATGTAATTTTATGTTCTTTCTTATGCTTGAAACTAGTGCTGCTAATATACATGTTGAGCTCCTCAGCTAAATTGCATAGTCGCTGTCCATTATCGTTAGATGTTTCATGTATAGTGTACTTCCCTGCAACATTATTTAAGTAGTCTTCTTTTCCTATTTTCGCATTCATATCTCCAATAATTATTAATGTATCATGTCTTGCGGTTTCCTCACATACCTTTACCAATTTCTCGTAAAATTCATCTTTGTCTTCATCTTTTGCTTCTTCCGTCGGTGCATAACTATTAATTATTGCAATATTTGCCATGTGGTTTTTTAATCTTAATTTTGATATTCTACCGCTTATAACTGTGTAATCTAGTATATTATTTCTTATTCTTTTGCTTATCATAAATCCTGTGCTGTTCTTTCCTCGACTGTCTTCCCCTCCATAAAACAATATATATTCTCCTTTGTTTATTTGTCCTTCACCATTCCAGCGTATTTCTTGAAGTGCCAATATCTATATTTTATATTCCAACATCTCTTTTGCAATTTTTCCCATTGTCAGCATTGTCCTGATATTCCATGTTGCCATTCTCACTAAACTCTTGCGTTTACTTCTCTTATTTTTACCCTTACTCATTATCCATTTCATTGCATTGTCTTCAATTGTATAATATATCGTATTTTCTTTAGCTACTAGTTTTTTGACTTCTTCTCTTTGTTGCCTCCTCCATGTTCCGGCGAACGATCGGTTGCTGTACGTTTCTTATCATCATTTTCTTTTAGCTTTTCATCCCCTAATGCATCTGCTCCATAAATTCTGTTGTTTATAATTAATTTATTAAACTTAAGTACTGCGTTGTGTCCTTGTTTTCTGGCTATTTTTACCTGAGGCAGTAAATTTTTTCTTTCTCTTTGGACTTTTTTCGAGTAGTCGTATACAGAGTCGAATAATGTCAATTTGAAAAATTACGTATACATTATTACATAAAAACCTTGTTTTTTTTCATCACCCTATATCTCTTAAGGGAGTCCGAAAAGGTAGCGATATTTTTTTCATGGGAGAACTCGAAATGTTTTCATTCATATCGTACAAAATTTTTAACGGAATCCTATGACGTGATTTCCATATACAAGGCGAACAATTTGTGAAAAAAGCTAAGATCTGTACATTTCCCCATTGCTATATTTCCACTCCAGTTTTCGGCGGGCTTGTATAGATCAGTAATAATACCGTAACATAGCGTACTGTATCCCTCGAAAAAAAGCCATGACTCAAATTAACAGCATCGTTTAGAAGGCGATTCAATGGAGAAGTTATTTTTTCATGCTTAGCGCTTCTCAGAAGTCATATTATACTTGTTACATTCGCAGAAGCTCCTTATTTCGAATTTTCACTCTATAAAACAATAAAATTATGAAAGTATCAAAATAGCATTATCATCATGTGAAATCGCCCTATAATATGAAAAGATTTGGAAATGAATTTCTCATGAATGTGTCATACAAGATACAAGGATGTGATGATAATACCACCAAAAATAAATCAGCACTAAATCATAACTCGGGAGATACGGAGTGATGAAAATTGAATATCTCTCATATTCAACACCCCGTATCTCGAAAACTAGTCATAGGATCGTGTTGCACCCATTGAAACATTTCACCAGAATAATCAATTCTACGACATATCAAAAATTCAAGAAATTTTCCCATATATGGTGTGCGGGATCCTTTCTTGTAATGTTCATTGCTTACATTACTTGTAATATTGGTTACGTACATTTCCTGTAACATTGGTTGCGTATGTTACTTGTAATGCTGGTTGTATATATTTCGATGCGTTGAAGAGATGATAAGACGAACAACTTAATTTAATTTTCATATTTTGCTGTGGATAATTATATGATTTTTTTTTAAACGATTTTCGAACAAAGTACAGAGCCTAAATTAGATTTTTCACGCCGTCACTACCACGATTTGGGCTTCCATTGTAGGAGATTTTGTAATTTTTAAAGAAAATTTTTAATCGCTTTAGTGTTTTTTAGCGCATGATTATTTACGAATTTTCGAAAATATAAAGTAAGTGGTTTTTAATCCATTAATTGGGCAATTTATTAATTTAATTGTTAATACGAACTTTATTTGTTTATAAAATGTCGAATTTATAATTGTTGTTGTATTGGATATACTCATTTATAGCGTCATTATGAAATAGTAGGAATTATTTTATATTTGGTGTTTTTTATATTTATGTGATGTCAGCTATTATCTTTTTTTAATAGCCAACTTTATTTACAATCTGTCACAATATAACAATAAGTAAATTTATGTATTTATGAGGAATGTTGAGGCATCACCGAGGTTTAGCGTGATTTTTAAGGTGGGAAATGAGTTTGTGTGCTCATCTTCAGAAAAGAGGGATTTTTCAGGTTACCGTGGTATTTATGTGAACTAATGCGAAACTAGCAAAGTGCGGGAGAGTTGTTGACGTGTATAATATTCTTAGAGTCGTTGCTAGGGTTATTTTTGGAATTTCGAGATTACAAGATTGATTGATTTTTATGTCTCCCCTGTCTGTTATCGCTACTACAACAGCTCACCTTACAGTTCCAGGGTTCTAATAAACTCTAGTATTTGGGACGGCTTCATTGATGTTAGAGCTTCGCTCCTACAAGTTTCTGAGGTTGCCAGATAGTGGGTATATGATTAAAGGATTGCATAACTGTCCAGTATGCTCTTAAGAAGGATTTTAGTATCCGAACAAATACTGTTTAAAAAATGTCGTATCTTGCCGATATTTTAATGTTTGACAAATTTACTAAAATATTTTGTCATTACTATGTGTAACTAAACAGGTTACCAAACTATATACCTATAATTGAACTAAATCTCTAAAGATATTATTTTTTGATATTACTATTTATCTTATAAATTCGACATTTTTGTGGTTATAAAAATACTTTTATTTATATTTGTAAGGAATATTGAAAAAACATATAAAAAGTGTTCCTAAAATATATAATTGATAACTGAATTTGTGATAAAATAACGGATATTTTAGGTTAGGACGTATTCAAGTTGTAGTGAGTATAGATTACTACGTTTCGGCAGTTATTCCGTTACCAACTAGATGGCGACAGTGATTAAATCAAGCTTTTAAAGCATGAACAAAGTTGTAAACGTGGTTAATCATTGTGTCATAAGATGATTTAGTATTAGCAATTTTAATTAAACAAAAAAAAATTTATTAAACTTTAAGACACAGTTTTTTTATATATTTTAGGAATTACATTTCGCTTGTATCATATCATATTTACAGTTCCTATTGTTTAATTTTGAGTATTATTCATGTTTCCTTCTTTCGTGATATTTATAATTTATTTTCTGCTTATTTAGTTTTTTTTTTATTATATTTATTCAAAGACCAAAATGACTTTTATTTAAAACCTACTTTACCTTCGACTCCCATGATACCAAGGAAGACTATTATGGAGATTTTTCGCAAGAGGAAAGCAACTCGAACATATTCTTAACACTAATATATTTAGTTACATATTTAGTTTATTTTGACAGTCAAAAAATTTATTAAGGAAATTATAAGAAAACGTACTGTTGCTTATTTGATTTGATAACACAGGTCTGGAAACGAGAGTTTTAGTTCTTGAAAAGCTGAAGTCGTTTTTGAAGGAATTTTCTGCACACAGAACCTGACTTTAGAAAAGACATAATGATATATTTTGGAAAACTAATGTATATTTTACAAATAATAACATATTTCTGCAGAGAATAAAGATTTTTAGTACGAAAAAATGACATTTTAGTTTTAAAATTCCCGCCAAAACGTTTGTCAGTGTCAAGGCTTCGCTAATAACGTCACGTATTAGTAAACGAAACGTAAACATAAGACGTTACGAAGATCCTTGATCAATAATTTACTTATTTTTTCGTATTAAATATGAATTCTAAAGTGTGGGGTCCTTCAGTGTAAGAACACATCAATAAGAACTCCTAATAAAAGTTATTTGTGTTCGTTTCACATATGAAAACAATACGAGAAAAGTGGCTTAAGCGTTACCTGTATTTTTGTGGAGATCATTTCATCGTAGAGAAAGACACTGATTGAAGAATGTGAAAAATATATAGAAGGTATAAACAAAATTGAATCGTAAATAAAATCACAAAACCATATGCGGCTCTGGTTTGGTGGCCGAGGGTAACCGTGGCCACGGCTAGATCGCTAAGGGTGGTCAGTTTAGGGGCAACTGGCTGCATGAAAACTACACCAACTGGTGCGTTGGAAGTAATTCTTGGACTTCGGCCTCAACACCATGTGATCGAGGCTGAGACCGGAAGGCACTCTTGCGCTTAAAAAGCTTGGGATATGTGAGAGTGAGCGCGGATCCAGGACTTTGACGTGGGGGGGGGAGCACGGGGGGTTTGGCAGGAGTAACTCAGATTTAGATTTTTGAAGATGAAGGAAAAGGAAAAAAGAAAGGTATCAAGTTGCTTATAAAACGTGTATTACAACTAATGTACAACTAGAGGTAATTACATTTTTTATTTACACAACAAAATCTAATCTGTGACTGCCACTCTTTGCGAATCGTGTAATGACGTCAGGAACATTGACAGGAATGTCTCGGTGTATGTTGACTAGGGCCAGTCCTACTAATCTCTCCTCGATCATTGTTGATCTGAGCCATGTCTTGAGCCGTCTCAAAGATGAAAAGCTCCTCTCAGCGTTGGCGATGCTGACGGGAAGAGAGGCTAGAGCTTTGAGCATAAGGTGGATGACAGGGTATACCTCTTTGTCACAGCTTAAAAACGCATCTAAGGCATTTTTTGGAATAGCTTGTTTCTGTAATATCGCTTGCATACAACTTCTAGAGAACGGTTTTCTTCCTCTTTTGGAGTTCTCTTGTCAGCGGACTGAGGTAGGAATACAGCAAGATTATGAAGCCCTACAATTTGCTCTGTTCCTTTGCTGTTTAGAAATTCTAGATGTTTTAAGTTCAACTCCAAGACTTGCTGCATCCTCTTCGGCTGCTTCAAAAATATTGTGAAATCCCTCCTCACAATGAGCTAGTTTCATGGGTATGAATTAACAAATGAAATAATATCAGAAGGATTAAAAATATCATATATTTTTCTATGATAACGATATTTATCTCAAAAAGTTATAAATATCTTCGAAAATTATATTTAAATAAACCGCTGTAAATCGACCAATGACAGAAGCCCTTGTTGTCAGATTGAAAGTACGTTCTGTTGACAAACTCTACTTGACTATCCAAGTTGATTAATACAAACTGAAAGTCGACTACAAGAATTTTACAATTGACATCAATATCCGCAACCAACCTCAAATAGATATCATCCTCGCCGACTTTTTAGTTGTTTGTTATATTATTTTATAGTAGAAAATGTGCTTATGTTTGTTTGTCTTTTAAAAAACATCGTTAAATTGGATCCAGGTTTCACCGAAGCTAATTCGACAAATCTTCCTCAAGTAGATGTGGGCATGGTGTCTCAGTCACTCGAACTCCCCGAAACAGAAGAAGAGTAAGCGATCCGTTACTAAATCGAGTTTGGAACACTGAGGTAACGCAATTTGTATATGTGTGTTACATGACACGTTTTCCAAACAACTCAACCTACATGGAGAACATTTAATTTTCATTATACAATACACTATATTTTCTATTTCGAAAGCATCATCACTGCAGTTTAAAATATATATTTCCAAATTTCTTTGATTACGAGGCACCCGATTAGGAGAACATTATTTGAAAGAGTACGTTTTGACAGTACTTTGCGTTTCTCTTTAACGGGTGTTAAAGAAAAAAGATAACTAGTCTACTTATAAAGTTTTCCCTCGTGACAACAGCGCAAAATATCTTTGTTTGCCATTGGCTCTAGCCTACCACAAGAATTCAAATTTCAATAATGTTTTTCATTTTTATTTGAAATCGTAGAGTGGCCTTATTAGTCGCAAATTCTTAGTTCAGACCCAATATATCTTGTGACATTATCATTGAATTTCATGAAACGAGCCCATTGTTTCGTTTTGTTTCTATGACTGCCAGTGTACTTAAGAGAATGTCTTTTGCACTTGTTATGTCAATGGCTTCTTTCTGGTAGAGACGAATTAAGGGCATTGTTACTGACAATACGTCAGAGAGGCTGTTCACACAAACGACAAACTCACTGTCACAAAATGCATTAAGCAAGGTCTTGGCTTTTGATGAGCTACCGGCATCTTTCCAATTGGAAATATGCTCTAATGCGTCAGAGATTTGTGAGAAAGAGGTTTTAAACTCAACACTCTCGTGCCGTTCAATCCACCTAGTTTCGCACAATGAAGTAAGGGAGTGTCCATGAACTTGTCGCAGAATTTTATGGCGTTTTGATGAGGCTTTGAAGAAAGATATGATCTCTCTTATGGTTCCAACAGCGTTTCTGACTGCCTGGAATGACGATGCTTTGGATATGGCTAAGTTCAGAACATGGTTATGGCAAGTCGAATAAACAGCGTGTTTAGCCTCCTTTTGAATCTCTCTCACTGCACTTTAACATCAGAGGTCAGTTGAAATACCAACACAATTTTCCACATTAACGTCATGTGACTTCATCATTGCCAATGGCTAGATCTACGCCAGTGACTGTAGGTTCTGTGATGTAATTCGGCTGTTATATTGATTCTAAAGTGTTGTCTTCATCCTTGTTGACATTATGATCATCTCTAGGATTCATAAACTGGATGAAATCTTCTCTAATGCTTCCTTCATACACATATCTCAGAATCAATGTAAATTGGGATTGGTGGGAGACATCAGTGGTCTCATCAAACATAATGCTGTAAACCCCAGATTCTTGGACTCTTTTGAGAATGATAGACAAAATCTCTTCATCGCATGCATTTATCAGACAGTTTTGTGTCGTTTTGCTGATATAAGTGGCTCTGCATGATGAATTTTTTAAGTGATTCTCAAGATCCGTATCTCCACTTTTCACCCGAAACTTTAATAACTCTCTAAAATTACCTTCATTGTTGTTGGTTTAATTAAAAGAAAACTATGTCCCCGAAGCGGAACATTTTGTCTCCCTAGAAATATAATTGATTCTACAATGGGAACCAATTTTTTGCGATTTTCCTCAACGAGTTGTAGACGATGACTAAGCACCTGGTTGGAAATCTCTTTTACTGGATTTTTATACGTACGCAAAAAGTCGTCCAAACTAAACGGCTGGTTTGTGGTAGTGGTTGATAAAATGAACATTTAAATAGCCATCTTTCCCGAGAAGTTTGGAAAAACTTGTTAATGGCTGGGATACTAGTTTTTGCAAGGACACGTTTTTTTTAAATCCATTTGTCAAGCCAGGTGTAATTAAAGGGCAGTATTTGCAAAATAACCCTTTTTGGAATCTGAAAGTACGAGCCATTCAAATGAGTCCAAATGATTTTTACCAACATATCTTTTTTGTTATGCTCAGAATAAGGGTAACCATAGTTACCAAGAGGAATCCAATGATTAGTGAGTAGATCATACTTGTCAAAGTCAGTAATAGTTTTTTCAATAACTCTCCCAATGTCGTGATAAAACTCACGGTGAAGGTTGTCACTCACTTTCATTAGCTTTGATGGAGACGACTCGAAGTGTAGCATTTCAGCGTTTTCTTGAATTGGTTGTAAATCATTTGATGAAGAGGCTGCATTGGCTGTAGAGTCTGCAACAACAAAATATATAACTCGTGTTTTTTTACTTAAACTTACAAACAGATGACTGTTTCAAATTACTGTAGTGAGATATTAATAAAGAGGGCATTTCTTACAACTCATACTAACAACTATAATCCGATTTGTGAATGTATTGCTTGATTAATATAAACCATCTCGAAATAGTAAATCTTACTCTATTAACATTAACTTTACCTTATACACATGTTTTATTTTTATACTTTTATACCATATGTAAAATATTCTTTTATTTACATTGTTTGTTTACAACAATTAGGTTTTGTTATACACCACAAGATGAACTAAGTTTCAAAACCGGTAATGTAATAAAATATTAAATGTTTGAAGGGTACTTTGCTTATATTTTTATATTAATAACAAGTGGTAGATCCGGAATAGAGAATTCTAGGAGAGAGAAGAAATCCATAACCTCATGGGATAGTCTGGTACACAGATGGCTCATGCTCCAATGAGGGGACGGGGGCTGGAATTTACTCTAGGAACCCAAATACACAAGTTTGTTTTCCTTTGGGAAAACGTATATCTGCAGGCTGAGGTATACGCTATCTTGGAATGTGTGCAGATAAACCTAGACAGAGGTTATATGGACCAACACATAACCATATACACCGGCAGTCAAGCGGCTATCATGGCCATCAACTCAGGGATTGCTGCTGAATGCCAAAAACGGCTTGCTGACCTAGCGTAGTGTGGCTAAAATGGATTCCGACCCATTCTGGTTTTGAAGATAATGAAAGGGCGGACGCAATGGCTGTGGAGGGTGTGGCAGCTCCCTTCAGCGGCCCGAGCCCGACCTTGGGCCTTACAAAAGAAGCAATCAATAAGGAGGCGAGGAATTGGTTGGGAAACCAAGACCTCGCTCATTGGAACGCTCTACAGGGTCTAAGGCAGTCGACGTTCCTACTGAGGGGTTGGACCTTAGATCATATATACTACCGTGGATGCATCAATGTCATAAGAACTACATACACGTTCTTGTTTCCAACATGACTAAATTACACTATCTTCTTCTGCTGTATGAAATTCACCATAGCTTTGTCTTTATTTCCGTCTGCCAATTAAGCATGCGCTTTAAAAATCTGAACGTATGAACACTTTCATTTTCAGAACTTGTGTCCTTGTTGCCTTATTAATACACATTGATTGTTATTCTCCACTTTTTTAATACTTTCAATAAAGAACTTTTTTTGTTCATTACCTAAGATAGTTATGCTTAAATTCAATAATGTTATTTTAGTGTATATACATTTTAATCAACTAATTATTGTATTGCTTAATTATTTATTTTTGTAGTACGAGATAAGTAGAAATAAGAAATAGCTTAGATATTTGGCAATGTTGATAGCGTCCCTTTCTCGCATCGGCATCATAATAATAATATGGCCAGTAGTTTTTGGGGGTTATCAAGAGTGTTTGCGATATTTTAAAGTTATCATATATTGATTTTTATTTTAAGATAAGATTAAATTGTGAATGTAAATTAAAAAATAGTGGGATTGTCGAGTTAGAAATAAGTTTGATGCTTCATTTAGGAACGAATTAAATGTGAAATGTTTCAAACATAAAATATAAATAATTTTCACAATTTAACTAAAATTAAATATACGTAAAATCTTTAAAAAAGTAAACGAATTCAAAACCTTTTATAACGTTTGTAAGTTTTGGTCCATAGTTCTGTTTTATAATAGTTTAATGTACTAAAGTAATAAACCAAAATTAATGAAATAAGACGTGAAATCAAAATACGCAATTTTGTTTAGTTAGATGATATTGCTTATTGTATTTATTTTAATTTAAAAACCAAAACTACTCAACCAATGTTTTGAAATATTTCCTTTCAAATGAAGAAAGAATTTTCCAAAACGGTTCATAAATATCAAAGTTCTAAGGAAAGAAGCATTACCAAATACAACCGAATGAGAACCTCCACCTTATTAGAAATAATTTCAAAATCTAGATTTGAAACATGATTATTTAAATTTGGTGCTGACTATGTACGTCAAAATTGTCGGCTCCGGCTCCAAAACAAAGAAGCAACGCTAGAAACTTGTGAGTGTCAAACAAGGATGGGTCGTAGAAGTACGTCGTGAATATGTTGGAAACAGAGTTTACGGCTGTTGCCTGATCCACGGTAGTATATATGATCTAAGGGTTGGACTGATTGATATGCTAGGGCAGCTGTAGAACTACCAAGGAGTAGGTTAAGGAAGATAGCAGGACTCTTAACAGGGCACTGCTGTCTGAGGAAACACCTCCATAACTTAGGTTTAGAGGAATGTCCCATATATAGTGGTTGCGGCTTGGCTGACGAAACGTCGATCCATATCCTCCTAGTGTGTCCGCATTGGGCTGTATTACGCAGGCTAATCTTAGGCCCCTGGGGACGCATGCAAGCATCAACTAAAGAGGATTGAGTCGTTCATTGAAGGACTTAGCTTCATGGATGAATGAGTAGCAGGAATGGCACAATGGGCCTGCCAGTGCTGGAATCTTGGCTTGAGCTTGTTCGGCTGAGGTTCGCTTGAATCTATTAGTAGTAGTAGTAGTAGTAGTAGTACTTGTTTAATCAAAAGTGACGGTATTCGCCCTGATTGGTGTTCAACATATTACCACAAACCATACATATTATAGATAGACGTTCCATGCAAATGGTCAAGGTCAAGACAGCTAATTTTCTTGTCACTGTTATGTTCTAATATTAGTCTCAATTACGGAACACACGCTTTAGGCAATTGACAAGTACCCCTTTTATAATAAACATTAGCGTTGATGCCTTCATTCGACCACCATTCACAACAAAAATGTCTACGAATTAGAATTGAATAAATGAGGCAGTATTATCTAACCTATAAAGTGTACTGTGGACGTTGAGCAAACAATTTATATTGTCTTAAATTTTTAAAAGTATAAGAAACCAAGCATAGTCGTTTTTTCCTTCGCATATTATTTATATACAAAGGTTATTATTTAATTGCACTGTCTTTCTTAGCTTGACGCTTTCTTTAAAAAACGGTTCTCTGATACAGCAACGCTATCTTTATTTAAGGTTATTAATGAGACACTTTATTTAACACAGAAATTGTGCTCCTTCTTACCTCTACCATAATATGGTGAATACTTTTTTTTAAATACGAGTTACGCCATCTGAAAGTAGCGCTCACATTTCAAAACCTTTTTTCCAAATTTATACAACCTGTTAAATATTCTAGCGTGTTTTCAAAATTTACCATTCCCTTTAGATAAACAAGAGCGTTTTTACAGCATTCTATTTGAAATTTCCCAGAGAAAATTATTAGCTGGTAATACATTATCGCCCTCTAGTTTACAATTAAAATATGAAACGGGCTATTTGTTACTGAAATCTGCTTTTAATGGCAGGCAATCTGGAAAGCTTGAAGAAGGTAACGCTAGTTAGGTTGGAGCCTTGAGTATAAGATCTAATTTAATGCAATGTTTAATTTAGCTTTGACATAGTCCTATTTTTAAAATAAAACTGTAAAACAAACAGAATAGTTTCAAATACTCATTTGGAATAATAGTAAAAGAAATGATTAAAGTATGCCGATCATTTAGCTTCGGATATAAAAACTAGTTGAACACCTATAAATCTTATTGAAAATAAGGAAAATACGATCCTGTCATATAGACTGGTCTATTTTGGAGGGTATTAAAATTTTATTTAATAGTTCCACTATGATTGAATAGATTGCATCGTGGAAAACCGAAAATCCGCCATATTTCACTGAGTTTCAGTAGCGCTGCATATGAATGAGTAAGGGAACTAAGGCTTTCGGTGGCTTCATAGTTTAACATGGTGATGGTACATCTTATTGTGTATACATATAATCAAGGGTTGGAGGTCTTTTAATTGTCAATAGGGTCATGCCCTGCGATCTTTTATAGCTACTGCTAAACTGCATTTTTAACGCCATCTATTCGCTTGGAAGGTTACTAACGAACTTTAATCTACTGATTGCTGTATGTAATACCGTCAAAGTAATATATCAAATTGTCAGGAGTAAAACAATAACAAATGGATCAGTTTATTAGAGACTTTGACAGAGTATTATTCTATTCTATTTGTCATTTTTTAAAGAGAAATATTTTTTTAACTTTTAGATGAGTTTACTGTAGCACAAAGAAAGGCCAAAAAGGCTCTAATTACAACAGACCTTTCGTCTAGTTCCGGTATTTACAAAGGACGGGGATCAAGGATACGGAAAAAAATACAAGTTATATGTCCCATCACTCTAGTTCTGATTCAGACGAAAGTCCCTCATTAAATCGTAACATTTATCCTGTTTTTAAACCTACACCACAAACAAATTGTAAGGATTTAAAGAAATTAATAAGAATGTTTTGTCCAAATAATATATTTTTAAGTATTGTATAAAAAGTCGGGTAGTACTTCTCCAGAGATTCAAGTGGAATCTATTACAGAAACTATGAGGTCTGAAGCTGAAGGGAATTTCCCCTGAGAATAAAGAATCAAATGATATGGCGAGATTTGCTGTTCCTAGAGGTAATTTGTTTCTTAAGTTAAATCATAATTTATAATAACCTAAAGTTTGCATATTAAATTTGACTTTTAGTACAAAAATACTTAATTTTATAATGTACCTTTTTTTAATTTTTTTTAGAGTCAAAACCTTGTGGCAGTGGAATCAGATGAACACTTCACAAAAGAGATAAATCATCACCACAAATAGATACACTTGATGATCAAGGTGACTAAACTAAATAATTTTAATTAATTTTTATATTTAATCATATTTTAAATTTATTTTAGAATTTAAAAGGTTGATGATAGATGAAATATCTCAATTAAATTTAAAAATCAACACTTCAATTGAAAGCGTTGGCACTCTCTTGAAAACACAAAGAATTCCGAGTAACCTGCAAGTAACATCGTTTGAAAATAATGTGAAAACGTTTTATGAAAAAATTCCAGTAATTCGACGCATATTTTTAAAATCCAAATTCAACGTACTCGATCAAATAGTGTCCCTAGTATTGCAAACCGACATTACAGATCATTTCTCAACAATACTACAGATAGTACTGGAAAAGACCAAATTCCCCAAGGAACAAGGAATAGTGAAATACATAGATGAAACAAAACTTAAAAATACAATCAGACAAAAATCTTGGGATTTCTTATACTTGAATCCAAATCTTAACTATGCAACAAATACTTTCATTGAAACACTTCAAAAATATATAGACGACTGTACATATACAAAAAAATGTAAAAGGAAAAACCCGAAGATCGCCCTTTGGATGGCAAATGCTTTACTTACCTCAACTACCAAAAAAAAAAAAAAATGACACAACTTTTGAGAAGAAACCTGTACTATTTTATAAACAAAATTTTATATTAAATTTTTGAAACTATTTGTCGACATTCGTCTTTTAATAAACTATCCTGGTTAATAAAAACGGATAAAAGCTTTAAACAGCTTTTTGAAACAACCTATCATACTAAATAACAGGTTGTTTCAAAAAGTGTTTAAACTTTGTGTGACTGTTTTTATTTGTTTATTTAAGAAAAAACATTATAGGCATAATTTAAAAAACCTTCAGTATTTGCTTGGCTTGCCATCTAGTAGTAACTAGTAAACTGTGACTAACCATGCAGGTCTCTTCCTTTGTTTTTCCTGTTGGCGAATAGTAACCTTCCACCACAATAGATGGCGCAGCACTCGACAAAACTTTGTGACTTCAGACTATGGAGGGTAGAACTACTAGTTCTACCCTGCATACTTCAGACTTAGTAGAGGAGATTCCATTCTTACCCGTATTAAAAGTATTTATCTATGAATGTAAGCTTATTTACATATTGATTAGTTTACTGTTAATGTTCCGTATATAAAGGTTATCTATGGTTAATGTGCTTTGTCTCTAAAGAGCTGCTTTCAAAATTATCATTTCTGTCGTAGAGATCACAGACCATGGTAGAGATTGGTCGCGTTCATCCGCACACACGATACCTGATCGATCAGGTAGCGATCCCGAGATGCGTGCATGAACGGTTCATTTTACTATGATCGCTAACTGATCGGACGCCATTTAAAAGATCACTTTTATTTTACGATCCGCTCCTGATCATAGCGCTCATCCCACGTGACCCACGTGTTTTGTTTGAAAGCTTTGGGTATAGTAGTTGATTTTTGATTTATTTAATGTTATTGTGTAGTTTGAAGTAGAATTTAATATTAAATATATTTAGTATTGTATATTATAATCTTAAAGTTGTTTTAGACTACACAATTTCCTGTACAAGATTTGGCTCAATTTCTTGAACGCTAGTATCATACAGCAAATTGTTTCAAAAACGTAGATTGAACCGAAAATTGTGTCGGAAAATAGAACATGTTCTATTTCTACACAATTTCTAGGCCAAGGGCATGCGCAGTTGGGATATACCATAACGTCCTGTAAACTAACATAGTTGATTGTTTACATTTTCACGTTTATCAACGTTTATGTGTTAGCTTCATTTATAACAATAAATTAATCAAAAGTAATCGACAATTCACACACCAAACGGATACAACCAAAGCCCAAAAATTTTAAGATTGTTTCATTTTTGACATTTCACTAGGATCATAGAACATTAACATAGATGATTCTGATTTTAACGTGGGAATAACGATATACTGCGCAGAATCACGAACAATATATTGTACAGTATAATACAGAATAAATTTACTGCTAAAAAATTTGTGGTTCTAGATCTTGTACAAGAAATTGTGTAGTCTAAAATAGCTTTTGTTTATTTGTTTAGTAAAAGTAGTGTAGAAATAGTTATATAGAAATTACTGCCTCGTGTTATATTTTAATTTATTGTATTGTTTTCCTGTAGTATTTGAAATATTTTATATTAATAAATCTAGCTGAGTACCTATCATCTTGTGTAGTATAGTAGAGAACCCATATTAAAATTACTGTAAGTAGAGTAGTGTAATTTCTTTGTTAGGATATAATTATAGTAGGTAAATAGTTTAATTTTGAGTCATGAGTATAAAATTAGCTGAGGGGTGCATCAGTTATGTGTTGATGAAGCGGGATTAATGGAAATGGATGAATACTTATGACTTAGATCAACAATTAAAATAATATCTCTGAAAAACAATGTAAACAGTAGAACAAAATCAAAAGATAAAAAACTACCTAACCAAATTTCTTGAATACATAAACATAAACAAACGAATGACAAAGACATATATCGATGTCACGGAATCAAACAAATTATATGTATTCATTATTATTTCCATTTAAAAATGACAATTTATCATTCATTGACCGGAAACAGGAATACGTTGATGTTATGAACGGCTTACCTTTCTATTAAGTCTTCTTTTTTCCCACCTACCTTCATATTCCTATTTCTCAACTCTTTCGGTAACGACCATATTTATTACTCAATTTGCCAAAAAAAGTCTCAATGCCAACGAAAAGTATATAAATAGAACAAAACATAGTAATCGTCAAATAAAAAACAAAAACTGTCAAAAACGAAAGACCTCCAACTACATCAGCGGGAGCAATTTCGTCCATCCCCACAATTCGATTTGAATCTAAATTTGTGAAATTACAAATTAGTTCAAACATATTGAAATTATACTGTTTCCACAATGTATAACTTCATGCATAACTGAAGAATAAGAAGAGGGGATTAAAAAAATTATATATAGAATATGAACAGTAGTTTATAATGTTGATATTTTTTCAAATTTTAATCATATTATTATAAATAATAGATCGCGCCACCTAGCGAATTTTTTCCTAAAGTTATAGTGCATACGCATACCACTTCCGATGTACAGCCGGCGGCCACTTTTAAACTTACATAATATTTTTATAAATATATAATAAACAAATATAAGTATAAAATTATTGGTGTACAATAAATTTATACGTTTACTTAATCCAATAAAATTTTAATTCAGTTTCCCCTACTGTCTTCCATCCCCTCAATGCTCAATTCAACCCTGTGCTAGCGCGGCTGTTGCCATGGTCAGTTTAGAAAGTGCCTTTTACGCATATTCTCGAAATGTTCATTGTCGGAAGTGATATGTTTGTGATATTCCTCTTTAAAATTTAGTAGAATATAAGGAATCGAATTTGAAATACAAACTATAAGAAATTGTTTATTCGGCATCCGTATCATGTTTATTTCGTGCATTAATTCGTGGGGTAATTCAGTGTTTACATCTTGAGTATTATTCCTGTGTAGTGATGACAGTAACAGGGCGACAAAATGTACCTACTATATTTTTATAAAAGATACGATTGATAAAGTAAGAGTAAATCTATGGAATTAAAAGGTAATCATAACGTGATTTCATTAATTAAAATATTAACTTTATTTGTATCAAGTTCATTGTTAGTTTGTTTTTATTAATGGGAGTTAATATGAATACGCAGTGACGTGAAATTAAAGATTGTTTACATTATTGAGATTTATAGATGATATTCCTATTTATACATGTAATATATAACAGAAAGTTTCGATTATATATTTGTGAAAACAATCTTTGTAGTACACTAAATTTTGAAATATGCAGGTATTATCTATATTGTTATAGGTATTAGTACTTATTGGTTTCAAAATTATATGACAGTGCGTCTGCATAACGACACTTCAAATTAATTGTCAACCATTTGATTTGTATACAGGGTGTAACTGAAAGGTAGGTGATTTTATAACAACAGACGATAGAAAGTCTGTTCATATTTTATGATGGGGTGATGAATCATACTTTTCTTAAGTTTTTAATAAGAAATATCGAAAACTATGGCATTTGATTTACACAGTATTTATATGGATTAATTATTATTTATATTCCTAAGCCAAAATGTCTGCTTAGTGAAGGTCATTATTAAAAATTTTCATTTTAAAATCCACCTCTTTTCTGATTGCTAGACACTCCGCGAAATCGTGTAAAGATAGGCCACCCAGAAACACTGGTATTGATAAACACAATACCCTCTATTATTTGATTTTTTTCTTTCTTTTTATTTTAACTTTCGTAATTCATTCTCAAAATAAATATTGAAATTTTACGGGAGAAAAATTTCGATGATGACTGTTTACGCATTCTACCTCAAGCGATGTGCCGTTGACCGAATGATCAGTCGATTATATTAGATTTCGTTGCGTTAAGTTTATTCCGACGCACGTCCACAATAAGCATTAGCAAATAATATAGGCGGCAATAAAGCTAAAGTGAATATGGGGAACTTATTATTTTTAACAAGAAAATTAGTACTAAACTATCAAATTATAGATGTCGCCCTTGATATAATCGTACCTATCTAATTTTTTTAGTTTGAAATTTATTATTCGAATAGAACTCGTTAACAAAATGTTTTATCAACGTTTTCTAGTGTTACTCATGGTTGAACAATATTATTCTCCAATAGTTATTTGCAGGGCTATTTTATCAACTAGGCCTAGAGCGGCAAAAATTGAGGGGCGGCATATTTTATTATCATTACTTCCCATTATCGCTTTAAATCTGTAAATTTTTTATTGTAATGTTTTTCTTATTTATTTAAACAGTAAACGGGTGGGATAAATTTTAAACACACGGTATGGCTACTTACTAATTTATTTAAACAGTAAACTACTCACTAGCACTTAATTTATATGCACACAAACTTAATTATTAATTTATATCAACACTTCACTGTTCCCTATTTCGGTGTATTCTTGTTTATTTCTCGAGATCACTTTATCAACTAAACTAAACTCTTCCTTGTCGGTCCCTTATATATTAACGCCTTTTTCACTAGATAATTCTAGATTGCGGCTTACTCAAAAACAATTGGCTTTCTGACATTTTCTAGATAAGACTGGTCACAAAAACAATGATAAGATAGTCACAATCGTAAACAGTTATATAAAAAACTGCGTATCCGCCATAATTTTAACTTTCATACCTGGCTTAGACTGAGTCGCATTTAGGGACTATACCAGTGTGCTGTTTAGTAACATTACCCCCTCCTTAAATGGAAGTTCCTCCTGGAACTTTTGTGTAGCCGAGACTGGGTGTTTGAATCGGCAACTGGCCCCATTTCTACACTTTCCGATCTTATGGAAATAGCAGTGCACCGTCTTCATCGTATACTGATAACGGGGGTTGTAGCTGCAAATTAATATCTGGACACCGGTATATTGAAAGATAATCTCTACCATGTTCCTGATGATTCGCCAATCCAACTGGTTACTCGCAATCTTAGGCATAGCCAGTTTCTTCACGCTGGATTCCAACACATAGTCTCGGAGGTTTCGAAGTGCTTCCCACACATCGCGGTAAATAGATCGATCTTGAAATTCATTTTTAGTTACCACGTAGAAGACGTACCGCGAATTATGTTTCAGTTTCAGTGTCTTGCCAGGGGCTGAAATCTGGTCTTCAAGTTTTTCTAATTGCCCGAACTTCTTTCGAAAGACGGATGCCAACCCTCGTGCGTTCTTGAGTGGAGCGGGGATGTTGTATGCCAGTGAATAATCTTCCGGGAGAGTGAACAAATCTTGTTGTTGTTCCGAAGTGACTCCATATCTAGCTTTCCCGGTACCTCCATACGCGCCCATAAATTCATCGAAGGTAGGGTCAGATACATCTCGAATATGGTTTACTCCTTTCTCTAGGTCATGGTCTCCTTCGAATGGCGCTAGTCGGTTTTGGTGAACTACTTTTGGTTTTCCGTTGGGGATCTTGCTTATGCCATATATAACATCATTGATCCTTTTCTTGATTAAGTATGGACCTTCCCAGGATTATTGTAATTTTGGAGAAAATCCTTTTCTCCTTGTCGGGTTGTGTAACCATACTTTGTCCCCTTCTTTAAAACCGCCTTCTGGGGCCTGCGTGTCGTACCGACTTTTCATTTTGACGCTGGCAACTTGAAGATTTGTTCGAACTAATTCGTGAATATCGTCCAGTCTTTTTCTCAATTGGATCACGTAGTCTTCGCCTGCTAGATCTTCTCCAGGTCGACAGCCAAATTCCAGGTCACAAGGAAGCCTCATTTCACGTCCAAACTGGATTTTCGCAGGTGTTACACCCGTGGACTCATTGATGGCAGATCGATAAGCCAATGCGAATAGGGAAAGATACTGGTCCCAATCTCTCTGATGGCTGGATACTACTTTGTACAGGTATTTTCCAATAGTCCTGTTCATTCTCTCGACCATTCCATCTGACTGTGGATGTATTGCTGTTGTCCTGGTCCTCTTCAGTCCCAGCTTCTCGCAAATCTCCTGGAATAGATGACTTTCGAAATTTCTTCCCTGGTCACTGTGGACCTCCAATGGCACTCCATATCGACTGATAAACTCTTTCACCAATACATCCGCGACAGTTGTGGCCTCTTGATTCGGGATCGCGTAAATTTCCACCCACTTTGCAACCAGTATGTACTTGCTACCATTTTCTGTCGTCGGAAATGGTCCAGCGATATCTAAAGCAATCCTTTCGAAAGGGCTTCCAACATTATACTGTTTCATAGGTGCCTTTCTCTTGCGATGTGGTCCATTACTCGTAGCACAAGTCGTACATTTCTTACACCAGTCCTTCACATCGTCGGAGCTGTTCATCCAATAAAACCTTTCGCGGATTCGCTGAAGGGTTTTCTTCACTCCCAGATGACCTCCCGATGGACTGTCGTGTAACTTCTTCAGTACCTCAGGTACACTCGTTCTAGGGATAACTAGCTGTCTCCTCATCTCGGAACCATCATCGTTTTCAAGGACTCTTTTCAACAGCCCTTCTTCCAGGACAAGGGAGTCCCACTGAGCCCAATACACCTTGAGTTTCGGTGAAAATCTTGACACTTCTTGCCACGTAGGTCGCCGATTTTCTTCCTTCCATTACCGGATCATCTTCAGGTGAGGATCATTCTCCTGATCTTCTCTGATCCTGGTGGGTGACCATTCTTCATTGACTACTGTAATTCTTGAAACTGCAACTTCCTTAGATTTCGACTTGTTGCATTGTGAATAGTCTACAGGGCATGACCGTCTAGGTAAAGAGTTGGCTTTTCGGTGATTCACATCAGCTGGACGTTCACCACTGTCTGCTTTCCCCTGTGACTGGAGTTCATGGGTTACAGGAGTCTTGGGGCTCTTAGACGAACTGCGTACGTGTTCTAGCTCGCCACACTTCCGCCATTTGATCTTTTCCGGCTTCTTATCTGTCATACTTTTCAACAAGTTGACGATCTGGTCAAGTTTGTCATCGTCATCTTCTTCCTGCACGGTCCTACCTTTGTTGTACCGCGAGCTCTTCGTGCATGCTTCGCATTTAAGAGGTTCTTGGTTTGCAGGAGTTGTAGGACGCTTACACGAACTACGTGCATGCTCTAGTTCGCCACAATTACAGCACCTGATTTTCTTCGGCTTCTTGTCTACCATACCTTTCAACAAGTTGACGATCTGGTCAAGTCTGTCATCGTCACCTTCTTTCTGTATGGTCCTACCTTTGTTGTATCTGGAAGCCATCATGGCTGCTTCATATTCAAGAGCAGCAGTCAATGCATCGACTAATGTTTTTGGATGGGCTAAACGAAGCGTCCTCTGCATATCGGGGTCACGTAAGCCATCAATAAAGACCTGGACCATCATGTTATGTGGTGCTGATGGATAAGCAAATCGAACTAGTCGAGCAATATCCAGTTCATACTCCGGTTCTTCAGCTGGAATATGTACAAATGTTCCAAATGTTCGTGACCATATCGCATGTCCAACCTCTTCTTCAGCTGCTCGAAGTCATTCGTTTCTTCAAGCGGTATCGTCTGAAGTACATCTAAGGCATCTCCCCGAAGCGCGATAGTTAAGTTCCCTGTTTTCTCCTTGTCGGACCAATTATTCACTCTATCGGCTGTTTCAATCTGATTCACATAATTGGTCCACGACATTTTTCCATCGAACGTTGGGGCCTTGACTCGGGTGAAACTGCCAATGTCTTCTAACTTAGGGTGTGTTTCTGCCTTGCAAGGTTTCGTTTGCTCGGTCTTCTTTTCTTCTACTGGCGTGCCTCGCGTTCTTGAATCGGCAATCTTTTCCTCTAACTCCTTGATTTTCTCGTCTATCTTTGTAATCTTATTCTCGATTTTCTCGTCCATCGTTGACATTTTATTCTCGATTTTCTCGTCCATCGTTGACATCTTATTCTCGATTTCAGATTTTAGAGACGAAATTTCATTTTGAACGTCAGCTGCATTGTCGTTTTTCATTAATAAGATATCGGCAGATCTATCGTTCTTCAAAGCAGAAATCTTGTCGTTAATATTAGCAGAAATGTTCTTCATAGCAGAAATATCGTTTTTCACATTCGTTGAAAGTTTCCCTTCCATGGCAGAAATTTTCTCGTCCATGTTCTCTTCCATGGCAGAAATCTTCTCGTCCATGTTAGCAGAAATTGACGAGATTAAGGTGGAAGCCTCGTCTATAAATAAAACTGTTTCTGGATCAAAGCCGTCATTTTCCAATTCTGCTCTTAGTTCCGTCACTTTCAGGTCACATAGTCTGTTGGCCATTTTTACGTAGCAATTTATTTATATTATCCCACTTCTGACACCAATGTAATGTTTTTCTTATTTATATAAACATGAACGGGTGGGATAAACTTTAAATACACGGTATGGCTACTTACGAATTTATTTAAACACTAAACTACTCACTAACACTTAATTTATATACACACAATCTTAATTATTAATTTATATCAACACTTTACTGTTCGCTATTTCGGTGTATTCTTGTTTATTTGTCGAGATCACTTTAGCAACTCCAACTAACTCTCGCTCGTCGGTCCTTTATATATTAGTGCCTTTTTTACTAGATAATTCTAGATTGCGGCTTACACAAAAACAATTAGCTCTCTGGCATTTTCTAGATAAGACTGGTCACAAAAAAATCTCTAGATAAGATAGTCACAATCGTAACCAGTTCTAAGAAATCCCTGCGCATCCGCCATAATTTTAACTTTCATACATTTCTTAGGCAGAGTCGGATTCAGGGACTATACCAGTGTGCTGTTTCGTAACAGTATAATATACTATTTGATTATACCTTTTCTTGAATTAATTTCAATATTGCATTCTTTTATCCGTACCTAAATCCATTCCAAAATA
The DNA here is from genome assembly GCA_963921935.1 of Galeruca laticollis. Lineage (NCBI taxonomy): Eukaryota > Metazoa > Arthropoda > Insecta > Coleoptera > Chrysomelidae > Galeruca > Galeruca laticollis. Next base: position 85,782,717 of record OY998184.1, read on the forward strand.
CTTAGTGTTTATTTTACAACTCATTACAGTGCAACCTTTGGTATCAAATCCGACTAAATCCAACTGTTAGTATCAAAAACGGCATCCTCCGTTTATTTTTGTTAATTTTTCCAAAAAAATATAAAAATAAACGGTTTTAAAGATTAAAACTAACTTTTCCGCATATGTGGCCCTGAACAATATTCTATCATAAAATTGTTACTTGTATACACTTCGGGGGATGTATCGTACTAACAAACCGAAATTTCTCCAAAAATAACTAAAAATTTAGTATATCTAGTTTTATAGGACCCGCTGTACTCGCTCTAGTCAACTGAAAATCAATAGGGTACATCTGTGAGACACCTTGAACAATACTTATTCATAAAGTTGATCAATCATATACTCTCTGGAGGCTGTATCGTGCTAACAAACTGAAAATTCTCCAAAAATGACAAAAATTTGGTACTTCAAGTACCACAGCACCCGTTGTACTGGCTTTAGTGAGCTCAATATCAATAGGGTTCATCTTTAAGACGCTCTGAATAATATCCAATCATAAAATTCATCACTTGTATATACCCCGGAGGCTGTATCGTGCTAACAAACTGAAACTTCTCCAAAAATGACAAAAATATCGTACTTAAAGTATTGTAGCACCGGTTGTATTGGCTCTGGTGAGCTGAAAATCAATAGGGTTCATCAGTGAGATGCCCTGAATAATATTCAATCATAAAATTGGTGACTTGTTGAACTCCGGAGGCTGTATCGTGCTAACAAACTGAAATTTCTCGAAAAACGACAAAATGTCGTACTTCAAGTACCATAGCATCCGTTGTACTGGCTCTGGTGAGCTGAAAATCAATAGGGTTCATCTGTGAAATGTCCTTAACAATATTCCATCATAAAATTGGTGACTAATATGCGAGAAAAGTATTGGTTTGCCCACAAAAAAGTTGGAAATTTGAAATTTTTTTTTTGAGTTATTTTTACGTTATCAATCAACAACAACACGAAAAAACGGTTTTTAGAAAAAAAATCCTGTGTGTATGTCGTCGTCGTTGTCGTCGGCCACTTTTCCTTGCAAGTCTTGTTAGCACGAAACAGCCTCCGGAGTGCAATAAGTCACCAATTTTATGATGGAATATTGTTAAGGACATTTCACAGATGAACCCTGTTGATTTTCAGCTCACCAGAGCCAGTACAACAGGTGCTATGGTACTTGAAGTACGACATTTTGTCGTTTTTCGAGAAATTTCAGTTTTGTTAGCACGATACAGCCTCCGGAGTTCAACAAGTCACCAATTTTATGATTGAATATTATTCAGGGCATCTCACTGATGAACCCTATTGATTTTCAGCTCACCAGAGCCAATACAACCGGTGCTACAGTACTTTAAGTACGATATTTTTGTCACTTTTGGAGAAGTTTCAGTTTGTTAGCACGATACAGCCTCCGGAGTATATACAAGTGATGAATTTTATGATTGGATATTATTCAGAGCGTCTCAAAGATGAACCCTATTGATATTCAACTCAGTAAAGCCAGTACAACGGGTGATATGGTTCTTGAAGTACCAAATTTTTGTCATTTTTGGAGAATTTTCAGTTTGTTAGCACGATACAGCCTCTAGAGCAGCCATGTCAAACATGCGGCCCGCGGGCCGCATGCGGCCCACTGAGCATTTTACTGCGGCCCCGAATCAATTTTGAAAACAGCCATGTAATGCGGCCCGCGAGCCTGTTAAAAACCGAAAATAAAGTACTGTGATGATGAACTAAGATGCGCGCTCAACCTAAAAGCCTGGCTTATTCCGGAAAGTTCTATCGCGCGAGAACACAGATGACGGTACCTGAACATTCTGGAAAGAACTGTTGAGAAATCACAATCCGTATATAAACCAATACCGCTCGATTGAGTTCAGCTGTTCAGTCAGTTATGAGTCAGTTGCGAGATTAGTTGCGTACTTATTGTTACACCACGTAACAGTACTTATTGTTATTTATTTCGGATAAAGTTTTTAACATGTCTGTTTCAAAACCAAGTGGAAGTAAGAGATGAGTGGGAATTAGAGTTTTTTTTGCTGTGAAGTGAAAGACAAAATTATTTGCTTGATTTGTAACAGTACAGTCGGTGTCCCAAAATTATAAAATATAAAACGTCACTATGATAGTCATAAAACTAAGTTTGACAAGTATACAGGCATGATTAGAAACGAAAAGTTAAAAGAGTTAAAATCACGGTTAAAAGATCAACAGCTTATGTTTACACGTCCAAAGCAAGAAAATGAATCTGCCGTTCAAGCGAGCTACGTACTGTCGGAGTTGATCGCAAAACACTCAAAACCATTTGTTGAAGGTGAATTTATAAAAGAGTGCCTTGTAAAGGCCGCGGAAATTGTAAGTCCCGGGAGCGTGAAGGCTTTTCAAAATACATCCTTGTCCCGGAATACTGTCGCTGAAAGAGTTACCGAGTTGGCTGCCAATATAAGCGAACATATAAAAACAAAATCAGACTCTTTCATTGCATTTTCTATTGCCTGTGACGAAAGTACAGATGTGTGTGGTGTGGCGCAACTCGCTGTTTTTCTTCGTGCTGTTGATAGAGATATCAACGTTTATGAAGAATTACTGGAATTAGTACCATTGCATGATACATCAACTAGGGAGGATATTTTCAATGCTGTTTATGGACTTCTGCAAAAGTACAATTTAGATTTGTCAAAACTGTATTCCGTTGCAACAGACGGAGCTCCTTCAATGACTGGAGTAAATAATGGCTTCATTAAAATATTACAAACAAATATCAGAGAAACGGGCAGTGACAAACCAGATTTTCATCATGTTCATTGCATAATCCACCAAGAAGTTTTATGCTCAAAAGTGATCAAGTTGGAAAGCGTTTTAAAGTCAGTGAAAAAAATGATAAACTTCATAAGGTCACGTGGCTTGAATCAGCGACAGTTTTCTGCGTTTTTACGTGATTTAGAAAGTGAGTACACTGGTTTACCTTATTATGCAGAAGTGCGATGGCTTTCGTGTTCTATGGTTCTCGATCGGTTTTGGAAACTCAAAGAAGAAATACACCTTTTCATGGAAGTGAAAGAACAAGATGTCAGCTTATTATCCGACGTACCTTTTTTACAAGATCTTTCATTTATGATAGACATCACAAAACACTTGTTGGACTTAAATACGAAATTGCAAGGACCACGTCAAGTTATAACAGATATGCATGATCATGTTAAAGCTTTCAAGTGTAAGATGATGCAGTGGAAAAACCAGTTAGCGGTGGATAATCTGTCACATTTTCGGACTTGCAAGGCGTATCAGGAAAGTACAAATGGCCCAATATCATACAAAATATATACAGAGAAAATGGGAAGCCTTCTGTCAGAATTTGAAAAGCGTTTTCAGGATTTTAAGTCCCAAGAAAACAATTTTTCTTTATTTACTGGTCTTTTCACTATCGATATTGATAAAGTTCCCCCTCACTTGCAGATGGAAGTGATTGAGATTCAGTGTCAAACCCGTTTAAAAGAAAAATTTGATAGTGTTGGTACATTCGAATTTTATAAGTACTTGCCTTTTGAATACGAAGAAATGAGAAAACTTGCCTGTAAAATCCTGTCAATGTTTGGAAGTACCTATAAGTGGAAACAATTATTTTCTTTGATGAAAGGAAACAAATCTCCCGCAAGATCGCGATTGACGGACGCACACTTGGACGCAGTTTTAAAAGTTATTTCCGCCGATAAATTCACGCCACAAATAGACAACTTAATTAAAGACAAAAGATGTCAAATATCTGGCAAAAGAAGTTAATGTACAGGCCGAATAGCCCTGGCAGCTGAGGCCTTAAAACAAAAAAAAAAAAAAAAAAAAAAAAAAAAAAAAAAAAAAAAAAAAAAAAAAAAAAAAGTTAATGTTTGTAAGTTTTTGTAATGTCCTTTTTATTGGAAATTTAATAAATATACTTCTAACATAATAGTACTTTTTTTCGTTAAGATTAGGTTTTGCGGCCCACCTAGTCTATGGTCTTCATGCTTTTGGCCAACCAGTGACTTTGAGTTTGACATGGCTGCTCCAGAGAGTATACGATTGATCAACTTTATGAATAAGTATTGTTCAAGGTGTCTCACAGATGTACCCTATTGATTTTCAGTTGACTAGCGGGTCCTATAAAACTAGATATACTAAATTTTTGGTTATTTTTGGAGAAATTTCGGTTTGTTAGTACGATACATCCCCCGAAGTGTATACAAGTAACAATTTTATGATAGAATATTATTGAGGGCCACAGATGCGGAAAAATTAGTTTTAATCTTTAAAACCGTTTATTTTTTCTAAAAACCGTAACGTAAAAATAACTAAAAAAAAATTTCAAATTTCCAACTTTTTTGTGGGTAAACCAATACTTTTCTCGCATATTAGATAGGTTGGCGGAAAAGTAAAATTAGATATATTGACGTAAAAATCTGATGTAGTTTAGCATTCTCTTTAATTAGAAACTATGTAACAGTTTTTTGCGCTTTAACAAAAAGTGAAAATAGTGGAGATTGCCGCCTTTGATACTATGGCTCTCAAACATATAACCATTTTTAACTGCATCCAAAACTCAGTTTTTTAAAAAAAATGCAGTCCATTCTGACTACGTCCCTGTCTTAATCTATCACCCAAAGAATTTTCTTCGTCTGTATTAATCTATCAAGAATTCCAAGAAGTTGTGCAAACCGAAAAATTAAAGAGAAAAAAAATGTGTATGATGTAAAAAGTCACGATTGGAATGTATGGTCGATCCTGAAGCGGAAAGAGTAGAGTCATCAGATCAGAATAATATCCAGCGAAGCGCGGTAGAAAGATCGTGTCCGCGTCTGTGTCGCCTTCAACGAGATTTGTAAAAGGAAGCTGAAAATAAACAAGAATACCCCACTCGGTTATATATTCGCCAAACACCATATTCCTACTCTTCTAACTCAAACGACCGAGTAATTTTTCAATGGCAGTCAATGCACAATCAGTTCGGTGGTACGAAGTGTTGTGATTGTTTTTAAGTTATTTTTTTCGAGTGAAAACGGTGTCCCTTAAGATTTTAACAGGTAATTAAATTTAATATTAAATTGAGGAGTGTCGTTTGCTTTAACAATTTCCTGTTATTTATATAGTTAATTAGAGAAATGTGACTAGAAAACACATGTTGAAAATGTCACTCTCTTTTAATCATTCCAAATGGTATTAATATACAATTTATATCGTTTTATCTGCTATACGTCTTTAGGGGAAACATTACACAACTATACACGAATTTTTATATACAGGATATTCCAAAATTAACGACTGTCCTAAGTCGTAAGAATAAAAATTTTGCGTTTGGTCCTTGTTATTGAGTTATTGATAAAAAACGTACAAATCATCGTGAATTTTTCTTTCTAGTATCCCCGGAAGAAAGAATCTAAACGATTTAGATCTGGTGATCTGGGTTGCCATAGCAACAAATATATACATATCATATTATTGTCAGCCAACAAATTTGCAGACTTGAAAAACATATTGCAGGGGTGGTCAACTTGATTAGAGCTAAGATCTACTATTTACTGACGAAAAACTGTGAGATTTACCAATTACATACATTTTTTTATACGGCTCTCCGTTTTTGAGATGCAGTGCGAAGATCCGTATAAAAAAATGTTTCAAACAAAAATTATGTAAAATTTAATGATTTTAGTGACCTTTGGCCTTTAAAACGTTCCTTATTCGAGATTAGTTGACACTTTTAACACGTTGTTTAGGTTGCTGAAATAAATGTTTATACCAATTTCCAGCTTATAACCTCTTAGAGACCATAATGTATTAAATGTCAAAGGTCATACTAATCAGTTTTTCGTAAATATCTCGGTTTCTATGCGCCCAGTCGTATTTTCACTTATTATGAAAATTGTAGACCATTAAATTCTACATAATTTTTGTTTGAAACATTTTTTTATGCGACTCACCATTTTTTAGATACAACGTGGAGAGCACTGTCATAATATACTTCTCTCCGCGCTGTATCTCAAAAACGGTGAGCCATCTCAAAAAATGTTTCAAACAAAAATTATGTAGAATTTAATGGTCTACAATTTTCATAATTGGTGAAAATAAGATTGGACGCGTAGGAAGCAAGATATTTACGAAAAACTGATTTTTATGACCTTTAACCTTCAATATCACACCTTCCTTGAGAGGTTATAAGCTGGAAATTGGACAAACTTTTATTTCGGTAATCTAAATAACAGTACTGATATCCTCTAATTTAGCGAGGCACCGCGTATTGCTCTCAAAAGCGCCTATAATTTCTATGAAAACTAATTGGGCACGGCACAGTAGGCAAGATGCGAGAAAAAGCCCTCGAAAATTATTTTTAGTTTGGATTTTTTCGTCATAATTGTGTATAGTGTCGCAAACTCTTTATTATTGGACGTTATGGGTATAATATAAACTAAAAGAACAGTTTGTAATAAAATAAGGTGATTTACTGAAATAATAGATTTAATCCAAAAAAAAATTCATGAAAATAAAGCTAGTTCACACAAAAACGAGGTCTAAACGAAAATTTACATTTTGTTATAAAGTAGAATCATGTTCTCATGCTACATAACTTTTATGAGACTGAAAGAAGCAATCGACACAATATGCTTTCTTGCAAGTAGGGCAAGACCATGTCGTTCTTGTGGTTTTATTTTGAGCCACTTTTCGTCCAAACTCTGCACTAAATTTCTCGTAACATTACTGTGCAACGCAACCGCTTCCCAGTTTGCTCTAGTTCGTGTCGCTCAGCTTGCAAATTTGGTTGCGCTTCTGGCTCCTGAATAGATACGTGTTTTTCAAAATATTTTTTTTGAATTCCGTGATGCCTTTGTTGTCTTATGTCAGTTCTGACTACACCACATGGGCGTTTACCAGGGTAGTTCCCAAAATCATTTCGACTGCTATAGTCTATATAGAAAGGACAAGGAGTAATAAATCATTCATTTAAGTTTCCGGTACAATTTTATACCGCGCCTGAGTAGGGTGTGATCTGAGATATTTATATATGCCTTGGAGTTGTTATAATTAAATATTAGCGCCGGGTTTTTTTCTGTCAGGATCTGTTCGACTTGGCATAGCTCTCTTTTCATCTAGATACTTTGTACTGAGAGCCAAAACATCTCTCTTATCTCTCTACTTTAGCATAACGATTCCGGGATCAATAAATCGAGCAATACATTCTCCTTTTTTTAGTTTTGCTTTTTCTATTTTAGACCAGGGTCGATAATTTTTAAAACCAAAAAAAATAATAGTAGGATGAAACCCATTAGAAAAGGAGGAGAATACTATAAAAATGAAAGGAAAAATAATTTACGGGCGATCTGAGGTCGGGAAGGGGATGGGGGTGAGTTTTTAAGGGTATAAAACGATTTTTCTCGATTTTCGGCAAAACTAAAAGTCGTATCGAAAAAAGTCAAATGGCAAAGCTGTAGGTAATAAAAAGATCTAAAACTTTTGTATTTACACTTTTTTCACATAACCTCAAAATTTATGTGAAATATTCAAAAAACCAATTTTTTGGTTTTTTATTTTTTTCTTTTACAAAATTTTTTTTAACGAAATTTGGTGAAAACTTACCTTTTTATGTCCCAAATACGCTGTAATTTATTTGATTAAAAACATTTATTTTTTCACCTTATTTTGAATTAATATCGAAAACTCACCCGTCAAAATATCAGCTTTTTTCAAAAAGTTGGCATGTTTTCTATTCGTTGAATTCTCTACTTTCCGATGGTATGTGTTACTATAGTAAATCTTCTCAGAAAATGCAAAAAATCGAAAAAAACTCGAATTCAAATTTTTTTTTAATTATTATAAATAATTTCATCTAAAAAATGTGATTGCTGCAATTTGTTTCAATTAAAAAGTTGATTTATTTAATACTAATTACATTTATGTCATAGAAAATCTCATTAGATATAAATATAAATCGTACAATTAAATGTAGATACTTTATTCTGATTACGTTATTCATTACAATATTTTTAAACACATTAAACTTATCATTCATAAATACCTTATATTCAATTCTAATCACTTATCCATTAGTATAAGAGATTTAAGAAACAAGAAAAGAAGCTACAGAATCTTGAACACACACAACATAAAATTCAATACTCAAAACATCATGAAATTGTAAGTACCTACATACCAACACACTTTGAACCACGATTTGAAAACCTTTCAGACACTAATTTTACAGATAGTGAAATAGAATTTTTGAATAAAGGTTTAAAGTACAGCATACCACCAAAATTTACGCATAATATAAAACAAATTATAGCTACAGAGTCAGAAATAGCTTTAAAATCTAATTCAAATAATTTTCTTTATGAGAAATTAAAAATTGCACTTTGATCAAAAATATTGAACCTTCAAAAGTTAAATGTCAAACAAAAAATGACATTACAGTTTTAAATGCGATAAAAAAGAAGATAGAAGATAATAACCTAACAGTTACAAAATCTGATAAGGGGAACAGAACTGTCATTTTGACGACTGAAAATTACAATTCCAAAATATATAACTTTATAGAATCTAGCGATGTAAAAGTTATTAAAGCAGACCCAACAAAAAAGTTTTCTAATAATGTAAGGGATATTGTTAATAATTCAAATTATCTGATTACGAAAAGAGGTCTATCATACATAAGAATCCTCATTGTCCACAATTATATGGAACCGTTAAATTAGACCTGTAGTTTCTTATGTTGATGCTCCTAATAATATATTGGCAAAGAGGCTCAACAATATACTCAATAGTTACGGATATGAATCTCAGTACTCAATTAGAAATTCAATAGAACTAATCAAAAAGTTGAAAGCAATCCACTTGCAAGATAACTATAAACTCATTTCGTTCGATGTAACTAATATGTTTACTAAAATTCCTCCTAAAGAATGCCTAATACTTGTAAGAAAATTACTAGAAGATAAAAATATTAATCCAGGAATAATATCAGATATACTTAATTTATTTGATGTATGCATTAATCAGAATTATTTCACTTTTGACAATCAGATATATATTCAAAATGAAGGTTTACCAATGGGAAGCCCTATTTCACCTATTTTAGCTAACATTTTTATGGACAATTTAGAAAGAAAGATCTTTGAAAGTAATATTTCGAAAAATATTTTATTTTGGTATAGATATGTAGATGACATATTAGCTTGTTTTATGGGTAGTGAACGACAATTAGATGTATTTTTCAACCACATCAATAATTTACACCCAAAAATTAAATTTACATTAGAAATTGAAGAAAATAGCTCAATCAATTTTCTTGATTTAAAAATTCAAAGAGTTAATAATGTACTTGATTATTCAATTTACCGAAAACCAACACAGACTGATGTGACAATTCCATTCAATTCCAATCACCCTATGTCACACAGACTGGCGGCATATAGTTCAATGATACATAGAGCTTTTTCAATTCCTATGAACAAATGTAATTTTGATAGAGAGACTAATACAATTAGACAAATAGCAAGATCCAACGGTTATCCATTAAATATGATAAATAAGCTAATTAGTAAAAAAGAGGAAAAAGTGGCATTACAACTAATATATCCTAAACAAGCTGATGAAATTAAAACTTATAAAACTATCACATATGCAGGAAATATTTCTAATAATATTTCAAAGATAATATCTTCAGCAACGAATACAACAATTTCTTTTAAAACAGAAAGTAACGTTAGTACAAAATTGTTAAATGTAAAAACAAAAATACCGCTATTAAAGAAGTCAGGTATATATAAACTCAAATGTCCAGAATGTAATGCTGTCTATTTGGGTCAGACCCTTAGGAATTTTGAAATACGATACAGTGAGCACTTACGAGCATACAGATTAAAACAACCAGATAAATCCCACTACGCAAAACATCTACTTGACACCAATCATTCATTGACACCTAACACAGAACTAGAAGTGCTGCATATTTGTGAAAAGAAACAAGAGCTGGATTTCCTTGAAGAACTGGAAATTAGAAGACATTTAAGAAACCCACAATATGAAGTTGTCAATGAACAGTTAAATCTAGGGAATTCTCCACTAATAAACTGTCTTCTTAAGTGATAATTGTAAAGATCAGCAGATATAGTTTTCCTGGTTTTCTATATAATTGCACAGTTATAATGATCTTAATTGGAAAAATGATATCCAGGATATCACCATAGGGCTAATAATATCTAAGCTTCAATATTTGTAATATCACATCTTCTTTTTTATATTAAGCCAATAACAAGTTAGGTTACTTCTTGGTCTAGCCAAAAATAACTACTAAACATCAGGTAGGCATAAAATGAAATGTAACTTCTGTCATTCTGACGATGATATTGATTTATCGAAACAATTGTCAATTTTTTAGAATTTTCAATAACTTGTATTATATTGTGGAATTAACTAGAGACCGTGAGTTTCTTTAAAAACACTAATATGAGCATATTCCACGAAGTAAGGGTCGAGACAGTCAATTTTTTTATACTAATTTCAGTGCTAACAATTATTATCTAAACTCTCCTCTCCATCTTCTTCTTTCGGTGCCGTGCCTGTCTTCAAGCGTGGGCTATCTCCATGACAATTTGGTAAAACTGTTCTCTATCTGTCACTACTCTGAATAGTTGTTCTACTCCCAGTCCGGTCCAGTTTCGAATATTTCGTAGCCACGACAGCTTTTTGCGACCTATCCATTTTCTGCCCTCAACCTTTCCCTGACTGATCAGCCGAGGGATGTGATATTTGTTTCCTCGCATTATATGACCGAAATAACTGACCTTTCTTATTTTTGTGGTGTTCAGGAGTTCTCGATCCTTATACAGCTGTCTGAGTACCTCTTCATTACTGGTATGTGCAGTCCACGGGATCTTAATGATTCTCCGATAGCACCACATCTCAAACGCTTCTATTTTATTCATGATGTCAACTTTAAGCGTCCATGTCTCACATCCGTACAAAAAAATGCTCCATACGTAACAGCGGAGTGTTTTTAACCGCGTCTGAACTGTGAGGTTTCTATTCGTGAGAATTGGTTTCCATTTGCTGAATGCCCTACGTGCCATTTCAATCCTCGCTCTTACCTCTTCGTCGCACGTTATGCCATTGTTCAACCAACTACCCAATTATTTGAAATGGGATACCAGTTCAATGTTGTGTCCGTTGATTGTAATCGGAATTGGTTCTATGTTTATTCTACCTGCAGTCATCCATTACGTTTTCTTGATGTTTATATTAATACCCCATATTCGACCAGCCTCATGCACTCTATCCAGCAGGATTTGCAAGTCTTCCATGTTTTCTGCAATGATGGCAGTATCATTTGCGTACCTTACGTTGTTTATAATTTCGCCACCTATCTTTACTCCCTCTGTCCTGCCATATAAAGCCTCACGAAATATGTTTTCCGAATAAAGGTTAAACAACCGGGGTGATAAAACACATCCCTCTCCATAGGTGTTGTAAATCATTTAACTCAGTTTGTAACCACGCTGATATTGATATATTTCATGATAAATTTCTCACTTTTTGTAGTAAGCTAAAAAAGCTGTATTTGAGTGATAAAGCTGCGTTTTAATTTCATAGTGATAATGATTTAATATTTACAATTATCAGTCTACATTTTATTAATTATATACTTGTGAATACTGTATTTGGGTTCGTCCCGTTTGTATTCCATGTCATAAATAAATAAATAAATAAATAAATAAATAAATAAATAAATAAATAAATAAATAAATAAATAAATAAATAAATAAATAAATAAATAAATAAATAAAAGACAGTCGGAACAACCCAGTTTTATCATACAAACGATCTTTCAAATTAAAAGAAGTATCTGAAAGAAACATTTTAACTCGGCTTTAAGTTCAAATAACCTTGTTAAAGTTTTACCCCGAGACAGCCATTGCACTTCTGTATGGAACAGCAGTGTTTTATGTTCGCTGCCATAATCTTCACACAATACTGAGAACAATCGGGATTATAGTGGTCGTGATTTGGTTAAATTTATTATTTTTACCGCTTCATCCATAACTAATTTTAAATTTGACGGCATTTGCTTTATCGCAAGTGCTAGTCTATGCAGGATACAATCCATAGCTTCAAGTGGATCTACCATGGCGTCGGCCACTTGCTCTGCTGGTAAAAAGGTTAACAGTAATATCACAAATTATTTAAATGTATACTATCAGAATACCAGAGGCTTGCGATCTAAAACTGTAGATTTTTTTAATGCAATCTCTATGACAGACTTTAAGGTTATAGCTCTAACCGAAACATTCAGTCTTTAATGGTGAACTGTTTCCAGAAGACTACTCAGTATACCGGGCTGATAGAAATCTGGAGGCGTGTAATTGCTCGAGGGGCGGAGGGGTTCTTATAGCTGTAAACATTGAATTTCCGTCGTGTGAAATGAATATAGATAGTTTCATTCTCCCCACGATAGTTACAGGTGGATATGGTCTTGGTTAAAATAATAGCTGACTCAGGTCATGTTTATGTGTTAAATGTTTATGTTCCTCCATCTGCTAGTAGCGAAGTATACCTTAATCTTTTTGAATCAATTAGTAATATTGAAAGTTTGCATAATAATAATTTACTCATTGTGGGCGACTTTAATATATCTTCTTATGCTACATAGTTCCATAATAATTTAGGTAATGACACTGTTTCTGCTCTTACCAATTTTTAATTTAACTCAATACAATACTATTGCGAACGACTTGGAACGTATTCTCGATCTTTTCCTCTATAATAATGACTGTTTTGTTGAAAGATCTATTCAAAATTTAGTTGCTCAAGATCGGTATCATCCTGTTTTAAATATTTCCTGTAAACTAAATTTTTGCCACACCTTAAAGCGAAATTTTCCAACAATATCTTGCAATGAATATAACTTCCGAAAAGCAAATTTTTCACTATTGTATCAAAGTCTCTCTAATATAGATTGGACTTTCATTCAAACATTTGATAGATCCGATGATGCCTGCATCTACTTTTACGATAAGTTGTATAATGCATTTGATGAGTGTGTGCCAAGAGAAACAAACAATATCAAAGAAAATATCCACCGTGGTTTACCCGGGCATATTATTAAAGATATTAAGCTGAAATCGAAATTAAATAACGAATGTAAAATCAACAATGATATAAATACTCTTAACAAGTTTAAATATTTACGAGCAAATGTGAAATCTGACAGTCAAGTCGTACAGGGATTATGCTGATTCAGCTGAGTCGAGTATGAAAGCAGACCCCAAAAAATTCTGGGCTTTTGTCAACAGCAAAAAGGGGTCAACTAATATCTCTGATAGAATGACGTTTAACGGCCAAACGCTCGATACGCCTACCGATATACTTAATGGTTTTTCTGAATATTTTGCAAAATCTTTTTCAGTTAGTTCAATGTACGTTACCCATGATGATTCAGTAACCTCACAGTTCCTGAATATCATGTCATTCACTGAGGATGAAGTACTTATAACTTTAAAACAAGTAAAAAATAAAATGACAACAGGATCAGACTCTGTCCCTGCTTTCATTTTGAAGGATTGTGCGTCTGTACTTGCTCCGCCGTTAACAACACTGCTCAACACGTGCGTGAAGACTTGCACTGTGCCGAACATTTGGAAATCGTCGAAGGTTAGACCTATCTACAAACATGGTGATAGAGTTGATATTAGCAACTATCGGCCAATCTCAATTATTTGTAATTTCTGTAATGTATTCGAAATGTTATTTTACAATAGAATGTATAGCAATTTATATAACATAATAACCATAAAAAACATGGTTTTGTAAAGGGTCGCCTTGAATTAGCAAATTTGAGTAAATGTTTCTTATAGTAACTTTCAAAAACAGTAACAATAAACTCAACAAGGGAGCAAGTATTAAATGCCTTGCATCGTTGAAGAATTATTTCTTTAAATATCCTTATAGAGGCTTCTACATAATTGTTTGTAATAGTATTTTTCCTCAGACATTAACACCATTCTAATCTTCTTTTCCAATTCGATTTTGGCGCGTTCGATAATAAACAAATTTAATAAATTTTCTTGAAAAACTGTATGAAAAGAAACGATTGGAAATGAAGTTGTTTTATTTTTTATTTTCGAAATTTCTTTTGTAATTTAGCAAAACAAAATCGATACATTTAAGCACTGCAAAAAATGTGTGTAAATTTTGAGTGTATTTAATTGTTTGATAGCTTTTTAATAATTGTATTTTCCAGATTTAAATCTGCAATTTGTCCCGATACATAATACATAAACTAACATTTTTGTTTATTGGTCACTATTTTAGTTATTCCTAAACCGAAAAAATTGAGAACTTTATCCGACAATTTACGGAAAAAACTCTTTAAATATAGAAAATATTTCATTTAAAAAGATTTAGTTTTATACGAAAAGTAGGAGGCGTTAGTGATTCGGCTCCTAACAAATCACCCTGTATAGTACCTGTCACAATCTCCTAAACAAATTATAAAAAAAATTATTTTATAGACGTTATTTTTAGTTCTTACGAAAACACACCTGATGCCATAACACGATAAGAGACAGGAATAGCTTAAAATTACCATATAATGATGTTTTTAATTTGATTTTTAACCGGCTAATTAAAATTCTGTTAATCGATAATATAATCGATACCTACACTTTCAATAATAATTACACCTCATTAACTAATTTAATTATTACATATAGGTAGGTATAATTGGGCAAAATAAGTTAGAAATTTCTATTGAGAAGTAGGTACTGTGATATAACCTAAACTATGATTCATTAGAATTTCCATTTTTCTATATTGAGACACTATTAACTATATACAGATTTTAAATCACGGCGCCAATAGTTATATATCTGTCCGCCTGAGCGCTTTACCTTGTTTACTATTTGTTAATAAACCATCATACAGTTCGAACCATTTTTATTATCACCTCACCCCAGTCAATTTTCATTTTAATTATTAATAGTTTTAGGAATCCATATCCCTGGTACTTCAAAAACATCATTCAAACATTTATACACCCAATATTACAAAATTGGCGATAACTACACGGTTTTTAGCGACTGGGTTTCATACAAAAGTTTAATGTATCTTGTCCGAGAACCAGCTGCATCCATTTTTGTTTTAGTTTGTAGTTCCACAAGTTTGTGCAGCTTTAATAGAATAATAATAAAAAATTTTGTAAACCTCTTCACTTGATATATCAAATTTTTCAGCGATTGTAGCTCATCCATTTTATATATTATTGTGATTTGTATAAATGGTATTAGAGAATAGGTGATAGAAATTTTAATATTTAAATATGCATAAATAAATTTTTTCTAATTTGCCCTACGTTGGGCCGACATGTTATTGTGATAGAATTGGGTGAGAGAATATTTAAAAAGCTTAAATACTATGAATATTAATTTTAGTTTAGTTGAGTTGATACTTAGTTTTTGTTTGCCCGGTATATTGTAATATTCAAAATTTATTTGTAAAATAATTATTCCTTTGCATGAGAAACTCTCTGATCTCAGAGTAGGGTTCAGATGTAGAAAAACAAGACAATTTCAATTTCTAGTATGAGCGCCGAAATTCAAATAATATATCTTTCAATAAAAACTTTGTTAATCAAAATATACTTGCTTTATCATTATTTCCAAATAAACTCTAAAGACGGTCCTGTGTTTAATGTTGAACTTCTCCACGATTCATATATATCAGTTTAAAACTACCAACTGTTTAAGATAGATGGAGCAATCACCATAGAGAAATGAAAAATCTCAAGAAAATAATTTCACAATGTTCTTCAAATAGAAAAACGTTATTTAATGCTGTAGAAACAAATACATTATTCTTTTACAGGACATAAATTAGTGAAAACCTATTATCTATTATGATCATTCATTCAAATAAAGTCATCCACTCGAATGAAGTACAATTTCTATATATAATTCAAAATAGGCAACTTTTAACACAAATCTTATAACATGGAATCCGTTATATAAACGTCTATGATAGAAAGATGGCGGAAGATGAAACTTATAAGTGTCTGTTTAATATCAAAGTTCAATTCTTTGCACTAAATGGGTAAGTTTACTCTACCTTCTTTATATACAGGGTGATTCTTAATATATGCGACAAACTGTAGGAGCTGATTCCTGGGGTTATTTTGATCATAAAAGTTCATAAGAACATATGTCCAAAACCGCTTAGTTCAGAAGTTATAGAATGTTTAATAGAAAGTTAAAATAATAAATGGTTTTATTATAAATTAACAAAATAATTAGTAAAACATCGACATTTTCCATGGGAGTCGTGTACACTAATGTTTTAAGGTGGCCCCAGAGAAAAAAGTCCAATGAATTTAAGTCTGGAGACCGAGGAGGCCACGGCTGTGGACCTCCCCGTCCTATCCACCGATTTGGATACGTACTGTCCAGAAACTCGAGCAAGTAAACTAAAATGCGCTGGAGCACCGTCATGCATAAAATACATTTGTAATCTTAACTGCAACGGAACTTCTTCCAGCAGTAGTGGTAACGCCTCTTCAAGAAAATTGCGGTATATTAGAGAAACAGGCACAGACTTGTTTACGAGCTTGTATTACAGTTGGAGGCGGTCATTATCAACAGTTACTACAACTTAATTTTGTTTTACTAATTATTTTGTTAATTTATAGTAAAACCATTTATTATTTTAACTTTCTATTAAACATTCTATAACTTCTGAACTAAGCGGTTTTGGACATATGTTCTTATGAACTTTTATGATCAAAATAACCCCAGGAATCAGCTCCTACAGTTTGTCGCATATATTAAGAATCACCCTGTATAATTAAATAGTTTTAAATACCTTTTTTCACTGTATAGTTCAATTTATTCACATCAATAAATGGTTCTTATTTTGTTTTAGGTTACCTCTTGGAAAATACCATACAATTCGTCCAACTTGCATAATATCCAGAAACGGTGCTACATTTCGTCTACATCAATACATTTTAATCAAATCACATAATCCAAAGCTTTCTAAAAGGTATGGTGGAGACACCGTTCCACCATACAATATTTTACTTAATTACATCTATAAGTTTTATGGTTAGTATTCAAATATAATTACCAATTTTCCTCTTATAATGTGTACTTCTGCTTGTTTAAATATATTACTGACTAGCTTTCAAGTATAATGTATTTCTTTCTCTGATTTTTAATGCCAAATTGTTGTTTTTTTTTTAAAGTTTAAAAATTTTTCTCAATAAATTTTGCTTCTTCCAAAATTTCTACCCAAAAAGAAAAAGTACCTAGTCAATAGACTGTATAATCAACAAACTGTACCCATTCAATTTTTTTATTATTAGCAACCTACTTGTCGCTGATAAAAATATCTTAAATGCATTCCACCAATCAAAATTAGTTATCAAAATTCTTATTTGAAAGATTTCATTTCAAATGATGGATTGTCCATCCATCATTTTAAAACATTCTGTTTTGAGCCTCTCAAACGATTATAACCCATATATTTCTCCCTTAAATTGTATTTTAATAAATTTACTAAATGACAGTTCTTATTTTCTAAATGATTTATTCAAAATGTCAAATCGTTCAACAAATGTCCTATGTCATATTCCATAGAGTTAATGTAAGGTTTTCCATTAACTTATACCCTAAATGTACTACATCGTTTGAAAGATTATTAATTGTAGTAACAAATTATAAAAATACTTATAGGGTGATTCATTAAAAAAATTTGACATCTTGCTTGATTTGCGTTTTGTGTCACCCTGTATTAAAGAAGCCACAGATAAAAAAGTAATTAAAACTGAGCACAGCCAATGATATGTGAATAATAATTGAATACAAAGACCTGTTAATTTATTTTGATTTACTGTTTTGCAGAGTGTTAAAGATGAGGTCTTTTTTTGCCAATAATTGGCCATATCTTTTTAAAACACCCATATAAATATTAGAATTCAATATTTTTGTAACGCTCTCGGTGAGATCTTTTCGATTCTTGAACAAAATATAGTACGTTTCATTTAAAAAAATGTAAGTTTGTGCTGCTACGTGGTTTTCGAATGCCCTGTAGAATCGAAAGTATTATTAAAATGTGTTAGCTCACACAAAACTTTAAAGTTTGATCTCTTACCACAACGATGTAATCCTCCGATGTCAGAAGATTGCCCCACTCTGTATATATATATAACAATAAAATTTTATTTATTTATTTATTTCTATTATATATCATTTAATTTTATTATTTGGCTAGCTCAGATTTTTTTATTATATTTTAGGTAAAGCATATTCAAAACAATATTCAATTTGCCTTTTTAGTCTATTTGTGGGTTCAAAATAAATTTATATTAACAGAAATTTTACAATTGCCTATATACTATCATTAACTATTTTTAATATTAAATACCTTATCAATCCTTCTATTGTCCTTTCCTACCAAGTCCTTCTATAGTACATTCCTAGCCTCTTTTATTTTCACAAAAAGTCTATATAGACCACTTAGATAACCTTCTAAAACCTGCACCCCCTTTCTCCCACATGCTTCAAACATAAATACGATACAAACCAACAAATTTCTCCACATCTCGAAGTGCAAGCATAGAAGATCTACACATCCGAAGACAAAGCCACCGCCTTCAAAAATAACCTACAAACTGTCTTTTCACCACCCGATAACCCCCAATTTCTCAGGGACTTTGCCGCCGAAACCGACCTCATGACTCGAAATATTACTCGAAGTCCACATATACACATCCCACCTGATGAGAACTCTCCGCTTCTTTCACCATTCACCATCGAAGGAGTTCAGCTGGCGTGCCGAGCGGGGAGAAACAGTGCCCCAGGGTACGACGGAATCTCGAGGCAGGCACTAAAAAACCTGCCAGAAGAGATCTTCCCTCCGCTCTGCGCCCTGCTGAACGCCTGCCTTGCTTTCTCTTACTTTCCTCGTTGTTGGAAATCTGCCAACGTAGTTCTCATCCCCAAACCCGGCAAAGACCCCACAAAGCCTGAATCTTACCGCCCTATTTCATTAATCAGCGTCCTAGGTAAAGTCTTTGAACGCTTGTTGAAAGAACGAATCTGGGACTTCTGCACTGAAAATAATATAATTCCGGCATTTCAATTCGGATTCAGGCCGGGCCACTCTTGTCAGAACGCCACCACCAGTCTTCAAACAATCGTCACCCGAGCTTTAAATCAACGACGCTGTTCTGCCGCCATCCTAATGGACGTTCAGAAGGCCTTCGATCAAGTTTGGCACGCCGGACTAGTGAGAAAGCTACTGAGCATCCGATTGCCCAACCAAATTGTCAAATTAATATTTTCTTACCTCACCGACCGATCGATCAGCGTCAAAGTTGGTTACAGCATATCCGACCCTTTTACACCTCAAACTGGCGTTCCGCAGGGCTCGATACTTGCTCCTCTACTATATATCATTTATACGTATGATACACCTGTCCCACGACATCCTCGTGATAACGTCCAACTATATGCGGATGATACCGCACTAATCATTTCTGCCACAGATATTCGCTCTCTCAACATTCGATCCCAAAATCTACTGACCCAATTTTCTAATTGGTGCAGGAAATGGCGGGTGACTCTTAATCCTCAAAAAACACAAGCAATCGTCTTCCAACACCCTGATACCAGGAGCGAACGACTTCTTCCTACAAACTTCCGCCTCATGCTCTGGGGCGATCGACTCGAAATCCGTAGGGAAGTCGTCTATTTGGGAGTGAAATTTACTTACACTCTCAACTGGACGCCCGACCTAATGGACACTTTAAATAAAGTCCGACGGAGAGTTAATCTTCTCAAGGCGCTCGGCGGCACATTCGGACGCACACACCCTACCACCCTACTTCATACGTATAAAACATATATCCGTCCAATAATCGACTATAGAGCAAACGTCTACTGCACCCTCCCCAACCATCTTGCTAAACGACTTCGAACTTGTGAGCAACGATACATGGTTCGTCTTCAACATTCAAGCTCCAATTCCATACACTTTTTGTCACTCTCTCCGCTCACTATCGAGCTTCGCTGCTTCCAAACATCACCCTCCTAGATACCCCAATACAAACAACCCTCCAGTTACTTTCTGGCGAAAAGCCCACTCAATTCCCTCAAAATTCTATACACCTTTAAAAGCACATTTTCTAGACACTTTTAAACAAATCTTACTAGACACCTTTTTACCCCTAACTCAGTTTCTCTGTCAACGCGCACAAAACCACCCAACACACCCCCCAACCAGCCCTGAAGAGGAAACAAATCCTATAACAGGGCACCCAAGAAAAGTTCAACTTCATCCAAAAAACATTCCACTCAACAGAATCTCACACGAACTTCTCTCTCTCTCTACAAATTTCTCTCTTATCATCAAAAACACGGTGCAAGTATGTAGTTCCTCCCTCAACAATTACCGGCAAGTCTTTTTAATAGGCAAAATGCCGAATATAGTTTGAAATAAATGTAATACACATATCTAAACTCAATAGTTACGCTCTTGATTGCAATGCAGTAATAAAAAAGTGAATAAAATGAGTGATGAGTGCAAACATCTTTAATTTCGTCCGCATCCAAAAATCAATTTGTTATATCACACAAACCAGAAACAATATAATCTCTCTCCACATCACAGAGTGTGAATACAATTTCTAAAAAATATATTTTAAATAAATTACTTTCTTAGGTTATAATAGAAATAATATTGAAGTCTATGGCATGTACTCTTATATTAACGTGCTATGACAAAGCACAAGAATATCAATTACCAAAACAAAGTAATATTGCAGATTATTTACGCTAGCCAAGCGATCATCCGGTAACCTGCTTGCATTAGATAAAACTATAACGAGTATATCGGTGATACTAAAAATGGCCGTGCCATACTAAAAAAATTACCTCACGTTGCAAAGTCTGGCTGATATTGTTAGCATGTTAACAATGTTGCCGACTACTACACATATTGCAGCGAAATAGAAGTACCTTTACGTTTAATCTTGCAAAATATATGTTTCTATAAATGTACCGTTACTCAATACATTTTAACTTCGTTCTTATTGTAATTCGCGTATAAAATTACCACATTTAAATCCAACACACGTTAAATGATTATTACTTCTTAGTTCGTCTGAGAATTTTAAAATGCAACTCTTGCTACCGTTCAACAGTCTACCAACGTTTATAATATGCAGATATAAGTTCTGACATAATCTGCACATATGTAGTAGTGGTCAAGGACCTTCGTCAAACAACAGACTTCGGTTTGTACAAACATAACGAGAGCCTTGTTGTTTCTTAAAATTACTGATAATGTAAACAATTCCTAAAACCAATAAATAAAGTCATTAAATTGAAGAACAAGTTTTCAAAAGAAAAAGTGTTTTTTTTTAAATTATTTTTACTTCCACTTTACGAGATTATTTTATACAGGGTGTACAGAAACTCACTTTGATAGAAAGGGAAAGTTCAACGATTTCGTTTTAAATGAACAGACTGTCATAAATCTTAAGTAATTATAGTCCGTTTTTAAAAGGCATGGAGTAATAAAAGCTCATTAGGTATGCAAAACCGATACAGGGTGTATAATAAAATATCTCCGAAGTTTATCTAATTTTGTACTAAAATTTCTCATTTGTTACGAATTTCAGGTAGACACCCCGTAACTCTGTATTCGGTTGGGTCGCCTATTGTATTGAAAGGGTCGCTCTATTGTATTTGAATGAACAAATAAACAAATTAATCCTCAGAGGCGTGCACTCAGGACAAAACAAACTTGGTATATGAATATGAAGACACTATGAAATTATAATTACGAAAACTATTCAAAAGAATAAACAATAAACATAAAATATTATATAAAAAATAGCAAATTTTTTTGCAGTAGGTATCAACTTTACTACTAATATACCGTTTACAATAGCAGAGGAAAAAAGAAAAATGCAGGAATAAAGTACGAATTAATGTAATATTTATAAAAAAAAAGTCTAACAAATAATAGTAATAACTAACACAAAAACTAGTCTATATATCAGAATCAGACGATTCTGTTGAGCTTCCATTATTAACATTGATTATAAATGGTTCAATCATGTGTTCATTTATATGATCCATTTCCCACATATTTAGTTCTTCTTGTATCACGTGTTCAACACATTTCTTCCAGTTTTCTTTGGTTACGTTACCTAACGCGTCTTCGAATAAAACTTTTACGTCATTCATTTTGAATGTCGTATTCTTTCTTGAAACTTCCCCTTTCACTTGGGCCCATATTAATTCTATGGGATTGAGTTGACAGTGATAAGGAGGAAGATTTAGCACCGTTATACCACGCGCTGATGCCATTTGATCTACAACGTATCTACTATATTTGTGTTTATGTGAATTGGCCAGTTGCAAGAGCTCATTTTTCAGCGGGTTATCTGGGCATTCAATATTTTTCGAGGTTAACCAATCGTGGATATCTTGTTTCCGCCATGCAGTTGAAGGTAATGATGCCTGTTGACCACTCTTCAAGAGCTGCCTGCCTCCGACTTTTGACATTCGTGTCTTGCCAAAACATTGAAACAGTATGACCTTCATTTAACCAAGTCTCATCCAAATAATAAATTCGTTTTTGATCTAGTCTTGCTTTCCGAATATTGCGCAAATAATTCCTCCTCCAAATGACAATGTCGTCTCTATCAATCAACATTGCGTTCCAATAATTTTTTTTATATTCAAATCCAAGTTCCTTCAAAATTTTCCATAATGTACTTCGAGACATTTTCGGAAAATCTGAATCTTCTTGAACCGAAGCCATAATTTTGGAGAGAGTTGGGATCTCTTTTCTAAAGAAAAAAGCATGCACCTTACGCCTTATTCCATTCTTCAAGTCGTCATCCATTTCAAGTTTGGGTCGGCCTGGGGACTTTCCTGGGGCTGTGATGTTTCCATTTTTTTTCTCCTTCATTAAATTATAAATTGTTGTTTTTGAAACACCCATCATTGTTGCAGTAATCTCCACAGTTTCATCAACACTTCCTGTCAAATTCATGATTTTTCTTCGTTCTTCAACGAGGAATAGGAATTTAATATCAGATTTTTTTCGTTCAGCGACAATGGGCCAACTTTAGGTCGCTTAGATGGTGATAAATCCTCCATATCTGGTCGAATTTTGTTGGAACACTATATAGTTGGAAGGTGTAGTTAGGTGTTTGTCTCGTGTGATGAGAAGAGAACTTGTATAGATGAACAAAAATAAACACCAGTTAACAATAACGGTAAAAAATAATAACAAATAACAGTAATAATGGGGAAATCAATCGACACAGCAGTTTCTCCAGAACAGATGAACTGTAAATTGAAAATATTCAACCTTTTCGCTACTTTTATAGTTGAAAAGTTCTAGTAAGTACATTGTATTATGGGGGCATTTTCTTAGAACTGAAAAGACTATATTTCACAATAATAAAACCATTTTTGAGCTACCTGTTTGTCAAGTTTCTTCAATTACCTGCTAATTGGGTCAAATAATCGGTAAATGGGGTTGGTTTGGATATATATATATATATGTATTTGTATAAAATTGTTATTAACATTTATTTTATTATTTATTGTATGTAGGATTATAACTACCTGGAGCTTAGTGGAGGGACTCGTCTACGCCCTTTTATACATAATAATAAATTTCCTGGAAAATTGATGTCAGTGATATAATCCACAGTTTATTATATTATTGATAATTTGAAATTTCCTATGCCTATGGTTCCGGTCAAAATGAGTGATTTATTACTCCATGCCTTTTAAAAACGGAGTATAAAGTTTTAATTTACAAAAGAACATAAAATAAGCAAATATTAAATAAAACAAAAAATATTTTCAAAACTATTAAGCTCAAAATTATTAAAAAACAAAAAATGCTAAACTTCTTTTCGTCTTTTTGCTTACTTCCTTTCGAAATATGCAAGACGATTTCTGACCTTTACAGTAGTCAATTTCCTGTCGCGTAGCATTGTCAGCGTAAGAAAATGGCCATCTCGATCGCTTGTACATTTTTCAAGACGATTCCGGGCCAACAACTGTAGTATCCAGTTTCCCAGAAGCGGCGGTAGGTTCTTCGGACACAAGATTGTAAAACTGCAAGAACTTATGCAACATAACGTTGAGACAGAACATCCTGTATCAAAGCATCCGCATCCAGTTCATTAATTTCCATAATAACGACTTAGTAATTAACAAAATGTCAAAAAATAATTAAATTAAATATTTCCAGAACGTAAAAAGAAGAAAATTTGATAAAAGTAACAAAACGGCATGGAGAATGGCACAGAATTGGCGAAATTGTCATTTTGAACCAAATTATTTGGTTACAATGGCTCAGCCCTCAGCCGATTATTAAAAATATACTTATTTAACAATTTATCAAAAAAAGGAAATATGTTGAATGGTGGATCATAAATATAACAAAAAATTTATGTTATAACAAAACTACGAGTAAAAGAGCAATACGTAAAGCTCTGTACGCAAGAATCAGAACTGGAACTGATTTGTAATAATAATGTGGGATTTATACACAAACATATTAGTTTTTGCCATAATATTCAATAAGAAAACTTATTTTTTTTGAATACCGGTATATTTTGTAATATTTTTTTCAAGTTTTTACTCTTTACAACCGATATAAAACAGATGTGTGATAAACTCCGAGTGATGACACGAACTCTCATAATATTAACAGCAACACACCATAATCACTGATTAAAAAATCGGGTTTTTTCATAGACGTACACCAACAAATTTAGAAGGGAGACGAAGACGATCCAGATCGCAGAAAGGAGTTATGTGAAACAGGTAGTTCACAATAATGGTAAAATAGTCAATAAAAACAATTCAAAATACAAACAATATTTAAATTACTGTAAACTTTAACAAAAACTTAAATATGAAATTTGGTTTACGTTATATCAGGCTTAAAGTCCAGAAACAGCAACTAATCAATTTATCAATAAATTGTTAAGTTATATTGAAAAATCTTCATACTTCAAAAAGATTTGTAGAAAAACATCAACCTTAACTCCATGGATGACTCAGGGCCTTTTAAATTCTGTTAATACTAAGAATAATAAATTTCTATAAGTTGAAAAAAAAACCTGAGAACACTACCCTGAAAAGTCAGTAGAATAAATATAGAAATAACTTGACCAAATTAATAAGGAAATGTAAATTTGAATATTACCAAAAATTAATTAATAAAAATGGTACACAATCGAAACATATGTGGCAAGTAGTTAATGAAATCACCAAATCGAAACCTAAAAATCAACATATTGATTCTCTAAATGATAACCATCGTAAATTATTGACAAGGGCGTCGCCAAGGGGGGGCAGGGAGGGGCAGCTGCCCCCCCTAGAGATTCTAAAAAAGTTGCCAAAAATAATGCTACCAAAGTCCTAAGTATTTGAGTTGATTTGCTTGAAGTTCAAGCCTTGAACAATCATTCCCGTGCGTCGAAACTCGAATGAATTCACCAATTCCACTCTTAATATTCCGTACTACGCTGCGCTCTGCTCTACTCTATCGTTGAAGCGGGAGAGAGGGAGTGGGGAAGCAAAGCAACATGTAACCGCGTGGTGCCCGCGCCCCCCGCACAGCCGCCTTTGTTTTATCGTCTGTCTGTCATTTATTCGTGCGTTAGCGTTGCCACTGCCCGCTTTTACGTTTGTTTTGTGCGCTATTATCACATCTAAATAGTTGCTGTGACCACATAATCAATATGGACATCAGAAATTTTTTTGATGAGTATCACTTGCGTTTAGCTTTCGTATTTTCCGTCCGTAAAATAACGTCAATTGATTTGATTATAAATGCTGATTTTGTATCTGTTTTTAAAATCGCAAAGATCCGTTTCTAGGCACGATATCCGATTCATAAGGGTCGTCAGTTTAAACCAAAAGGAAAATTGCTCAATTTAATGGTTCAATCGAAAATAGGACCGTATTAACATAGCTTAAAGTAGAAAATTGTATGAATGAATATCGGCAGTGCCGATTCGGCCCAGTTGGCTCGCGTATGCTTGAGACTCCGGTGCGTGCGTGTCGTCGCGTCCGCTCTAGAGTGCTCGAGCGAGGATGCCCGAGACCGCGCGAGCATAGCCGCGGCGGTTAAGCCGCTCGAAATAGCTAGGACTGTTGATATAAAAAATATCGTTGACGCTAGTCCTTGCGCGGGCTCGAGCCTGCCGCCGTCTTGAAGGGCATTTATGCTTTCAATGTGAATTGCGGACCAGAAGAAGTTGTTGCTATTTCAAATATTTTATTTTGCAGTTTTAAAAAGAAAGAAACCTGAAGGAGCAAGCAGTGACAGCGATGATTCCGTGGGTGACCTGGCGAGACCTAGCACATCCAAAGAACCGAACTTAGTTCCCGACTCTTCGATAAATGACTGCAACGAAAATGACATCGGTAAATTTATTGCACAAGCATCAATGTTATCGACTGAAATGAAGAAAGAATTGCTTGAAAACACTTGGTCTCCGTCTTCGACGCATGACTTTGCGGAAGACGCTAAACATTTGAAGAGGAAATTCAATTATTCATGGTTGGAAACGTACTCTCCATGGTTGGCCTATTCCAGGCACCAAAAGGAGCCTTTTGTAAATATTGTACATTGTTCCCGACAAATCCAAATTCTTTTAGAGGCGTATTAGGGTCATTTATCATAAGGCCGTTTTGTAAGTTCAAAGATATTCACGAGCATTGCAAAAAGCACATGGAAACCCACTTTCATAAGATGGCACTGGAAGCCGCTAAATCATTTCTTGGAAGTGTGCCTGTAGATTTACAACTCAGCAAATACTCCCGGGGCATTATTGAAGAAAACCGAAAAATTATAACATCTATTATTTCCTGCATTACGTTTTGCGGGTCGCGCGACTTAGCTCTGAGAGGAAAACATTATGGCGAAGGTATTCTCGAGGACTTATACAAGCTACGAATTGACGCGGGAGATTTAGTTTTGAAGAAACACATTGAGCATGGGAAAAAGAATGCAAGCTATCGATCGATTGCTATTCAAAATGAAATTATCGCAATTTGTGGAGATGTTATTAAGGCAGACATTGTGAAAAAAGTAAAAGAAACAGAAGCTTATAGTGTGTTAGCAGACGAAATAGCTGATATTTCCGGTACTGAACAATTATCGATTGGGCTGCGATATTTTGACGAGGAAGCCAATGAGGTCCAAGAAATGTTCGTCGGATTTGTTGAGCTGAAAGGTCTGGATGCGAAATCTATTGCATATTGCATCGATGAGTTTCTGACAAAAGAAGACCTTAATCCTGCTGATAAATGCGTTGGTTTTGGATTTGACGGTTGTTCGACGATGTCCGGAAAAGACGGTGGAGTACAAGCGATCCTTCGCAAAAAATATACCAAAGCACTGTTCTTTAATTGCTCGTCCCATAAACTGAATCTGGTAATAAATGATCTCAATATTCTTCCTGAAATTCGAAACACCATGGGAACCACTAAAGATATTATTAATTTTTTTCGGGAATCTGTTTTGAGAAGAAAATTGGTACCTAATATTGCCAGGCTCTGCGAAACAAGATGGAGAGAAACATAAAACTATCAGAGTATTTAAGGAGAATTTTCCTGTTATATTGAAAGCCTTAGAAAACTTATCGCGTGAAGGAAACAGTGCTACTCGAAAAAATGCCTTTCAACTCCATGCGGCTGCTTTCAAAATTTCGTTTATACTTTGTATTACTTTGATAGCTAAATACTCTGCTTTGTTAGAACCTGTTGTCAACGCACTCCAATCCATAGCTTTGGATGTGGTTAAGGCCTCGCAACACGTCAAACGCATTTTGCAATTGCTTAAGAGCCACCGTGATAATCCCGAAAGAGTCACAGATGAAATTATAAAGGATGCTACTGTTGTTGCGGAGAAAGTCGGCCTGGAGGAGGATATCACTTCAATGCCGCGCATTGTTGGGAAACAACGTCATCGAAGCAATCACCCAGCAGAAAGCCCTTCAGAATTCTGGAAAAGATCATTAATAATACCATACTTGGACTCCGTTATTACATCGCTTGAAACACGCTTTGCTGAAGAAAATACTCCATCATTTGCTTTATCTAAATTACACCCCGCACAAATGCAAACGATGTCAGTCGAAAATCTCACAGAAACTTGTGAAACTATCGCTCAGTTTTATAATTTACCAAACATAAAAATTGAAGTCGATCTTCGGCAGCAATTCTGGCATAATAAACCAAACTCAACAGATCAAACCGTTGTTGATATCCTAAAAGAAGCAAAAACCTTCTTTCCCGACACGGAAAAAGCGTTGAAAATTTTGATCGCTCTTCCATGCACGACGTGTACGGTAGAGCGATCGTTTAGCAGCCTCAGGAGACTAAAAACCTGGCTAAGAAGCACTATGAGTGAAAATCACCTCAATGGTTTGGCCATGATGAGTGTGCACCGAAAACTTATACATGGAAACTTACAAGATTTTAATAATAAAGTGGTCGAGAAGTTTACAATGAATCCCCGAAAATTATATTTTAATTAACCTAATATAAACAAACAACGACCATTATAATATTAAAATCTGATAATTAAAAAAAATACGCTGTACGCTGTACACTTATTCAAATTCAAACTCCTTTTTATTCTATTTTTCTAATAAATGTTATTATAACTTATTTACAAGTTTTTTATTGCATAGTCAAGAGCTCGTGCTCGTGTAGCTTTACACATTGGACTCTGTACTGTCACAGAATACCTACAATTCATACCTACTTTACCTACAATTCATACCTACTATTCTCATTCATAGAGAATGAGAAAAGTATGAATTGTAGTATGCAAAGTCAACTTGCCGCCCCCCCTGCGCCATCGGCTGGAGACGCCCTTGATTATTGACAGAAATAAATGAAATAGCCACTTATTTTAACAAAACATTTACACAAGTTGGTCCCAAGCTTGCTGAGAAAATAACACCAACGATGAATTACTCACCAAAAACTAAAACAATACTATTAAAAATTTGAAAGTTAAAAAGTCACCTGAAACTATAAAACACATCCTAATATATATAATAGAGCCATTAACATATATCATAAATAAATGTTTTGCTGCTGGAATTTGGCCTCAAATATTTAAAACTACCTGTGTCTTACTTATATTTAAAAACGGTGACGAAAAAACTGCAACCAACTACCGACCTTAATCACGACTGTATCCAAGGTTTTTGAAAAGATCTTGGGAGAGTGTTTAGACTCCTACCTTACAAAATTTAATATAACCTCTGGCAATCAATTTTGTTTTAGAAAGCAGATGTCAACTGTCATACCCATACCAAAGGCAAACTACCCAAGAACTAAGTTAACTTCATACCGACCAATATCTCTTACCAACGCACTAAGCAAAATAATGGAAAAAATCATAAACAAAAGACTATTGTGGACATTAGAAGACAGAAACCTTTTAATACAAGAACAAAGCGGTTTCCGTCAAAACAGGTCAACATTAGACAATCTCATTGATTTGGAATCCGAAATCCACGAATCTTTCGCGAATAAACAAGATTGCCTTGCAGTTTTCATCGATATCACAAAAGCCTTCGATACAGCGTGGCGTCATGGCATTATCAAAACTCTTCATTCATGGGGCATCAAAGGAAACATCCTAAAATTCATACAAAATTTTCTTAATAATCGTTTCTTTCGTGTTCGTACCAATAACACAACTTAACTCTAAAACAACAAACTAACGGGACTCCCCAAGGATCAGTCATTAGTTCAACACTTTTCCTGATCGCGGTCAACGACATATTAAACCATCATTCCAAACTAGTCAAAGGCAGGTTATATGCTGACGATTTGGTAATATTCTCCAAAGGTAAGAACATCGACTCAATTCAGAAACACATCCAAGAAACATTAAACCAACTTCAAAACTGGTCTAAACTCACGGGACTGCAATTTTCAACAGAAAAGACCAAATGCATATTATTTTCTAGAAAACACAATCCTGTGTCTCCTGAACTCAAACTTAACAACATTTCCCTAAACTATGTCGATAACATCAGATTTCTTGGAATGATTGTTGACAAAAAACTCAGCTGGAAGAAACACATACTACATATTAAAAAATCATGCCAAAACGGTATAAACCTTATGAAAACACTCTCAAGCAAATCCTGGGGATCTGACTATACCTGTCTAATGCACATATATAAAACACTCATTCGCTCAAAGATAGACTACGGCTCTATAGTATACGCAACAGCTAAAAGAACTACTCTTAACCAACTCGAAACCATTCAAAACACAGCACTAAGAATAGCAACAGGAGCATTCTGTTCAAGTCCAATAAAAAGCCTACAGTGCGAAACCGGGGAACCTTCTCTACAACTCCGGAGAAAATACCTTGCCGCTTCATACGCACTATCCATCAGCACAAACCAGCAGAATCCAGTCTACATTAACATACTGACCAAGCACTACAAAACTTTACATTCGGCAAATATCAAAACAGACCCACCATTCTATGCAAGAGCTAGTAAAATTCTCACAGAACTCCAAATCAAACGTCCCCGCTTCCTTTCCAACAAAATTAAAACTCCCCCTCCATGGTCGATCAATATCCCTCCCAGCGACACTTCACTGTGCAAATTTAACAAAGTAGAAACCCCCCATACCCTAATTAGGAAAACATTTGCCTCCATACTTGACAAATATCCACAATTTCACCTCGCATATACAGACGCATCCAAAACCTCTGATGGCGTAGGCGCGGCAGTGATCATGCAAAACAGTACACTACAATTCAAGTTACCCGAAATAAGCAGCGTCTGCACTGGAGAACTATACGCCATTCTTCAAGCACTTACTCTCATAAAAACAAAAAATACTTCAAGATCCCTCATAATAACAGACTCTCTTAACTCAATCCATATTATCAATCAACTTTATCCCACACATCCAATAGCCCTCCAAATTAAAGTCGAATTATCGCAGTTGCAACATTCCAATAACTTTGTGGAAATACTTTGGGTTCCTTCTCATACTGGCCTTCAAGGAAACGAAGAAGCCGACCGCAAATCACGACAAGCAGCAATTAGTGAAACCGTGAGTGAAGTGCAAACGGTAGTGTATAACGACATAAAACCGCTACTTAAATCAAAAGTGCTAAAATTGTGGCAAATCGAATGGCAATCGTCCCAATCGAAACTACGCGACGTGAAACCGGAAGTGAAACCTCGAGCGCAGCCAATAAACAAAAGATCGCTTCAAGTTAAACTGACTAGGTTACGAATAGGCCACACCAAACTTACTCATAGTTACTTAATTACTAAAAGTGAACCCCCAAAATGTGAATTATGCAAGATCCAGCTTACTGTCAAACATTTAATAACCGATTGCCCAAAATTCCAACAATCAAGACAAGATAACAACCTCAGCAACAATTTAGACCAAGTTCTTGGCGAAAACTGTAATACACAGAACCTTTTTAAATATCTAAGTGACATTAACATATTAACTAAACTATAAACAACCTATATTTGTGTCGCTAATTACCCCAGTGGTAGATGCGACTTGTTTGTAAATAAAAAAAAAAAAAAAGATGTCAACTGAAGATGCAGTATTATCATTGACTGAAAAAATCAATATGGCATTGGATGAAAGTATCCCTTGCTTGTGCGTCTTTCTTGATTTGTCGAAGGCTTTTGACGCGGTCAGTCTCGAAATACTCTTGACCAATCTTTACCAGATTGGAATAAGGGGTAAACCACACAAATTACTAAAGATTTACCTAAGTAACCGTAATCAAATTGTAAGAATAAATACTACATGTAGCAACACAATGCCTATCCGTTGTGGTGTTCCCCAAGGAAGTGCCCTGACTTCAATATCTCTATAAATGACTTACTAGATGAGTCTCCTAAACGAGAAGTTATAGGATTTGCTGATGATACAGCATTATTTTATAAAGATACAAGCTGGACAAAACTCAAACAAAAAGCAGAAACAGATTTGCCGAAAATTCAAAATTGGCGTAACCATAAACTGTTGACACTTAACACTAATAAAACGTTTTACATTGCATTTTCTTGCAATACAACGACTGCTC
Source organism: Galeruca laticollis (assembly GCA_963921935.1). Classification (NCBI taxonomy): domain Eukaryota; kingdom Metazoa; phylum Arthropoda; class Insecta; order Coleoptera; family Chrysomelidae; genus Galeruca; species Galeruca laticollis. The sequence goes on from OY998184.1 coordinate 85,814,907, forward strand.
CTTCGTTTAATGCACTAACTGTACGTACTGAAAACCAGGAATACACAATAAAAAATACAGATAATATTAAATATCTCGGAGTATATTTGGACAACCACCTTAAATGGGACATACATATTAAATATATTTGTAAAATATGTTATGACAAAGTTCAAATACTTGAGCAAAATACTAAATTTAGCTCAAATAAAAATTCTTTATTATGCTTTAGTGGAAAGTCATATACGTTATTGCATTACTGTCTCTAATTCAAAAAAGGTTCCTCAAAATAATAACTAAACGAAATTAGAGATATCCCAGTTATGCCCTTTATTCTGAAGCACAGATCTCGGATATCCGTCAACTGTTTTTTGTAAAAATAAATTGTCTTTACCATAAAAGTAAAACCTTGCCTGTTTCACAACATAATTATGACACTCGCCGAAAAGAAAAACAATACCATATTCTTCTTCTTTACGTGCCGTCTCCTTTAAGAAGGTTGGCTATCATCATGGCGATTTTTATCTTTGAAGCTGCGGATCTGAACAAATCAACAGAGCTACTGTTGTACCACTGCCTTAGGTTGTTCAACCAGGAGATGCGTCTTCTTCCTATACTTCTTTTACCCTGTATTTTTCCTTGTATAATAGTTTGCAACAGTGTATACCTCTCCCCTCTCATCACGTGGCCCAGATATTGCAATTTTCTGATTTTGATTGTGTTGATTATTTCCTTCTCCTTTCCAATTCTTCTCAATTCCTCCTTGTTCGTTGTTCTGCTCACCCAGGTTATTCTGAGGATTCTTCGATATGCCCACATCTCGAATGCTTCCAGCCGGTCAGTGTCGCACTTCTTAAGCGTCCAGGCTTCCATTCCATATAATAGTACTGGAAATATGTAGCATTTAAGCATTCTGATTTTAAGATGTAGACTAAGATCTGTTTTGGTTAATGCATTCCTCATTTTATTAAACACTGTTCTAGCCTTTCCGACTCTTGATCTTATTTCTTGTGAGTAATCATTATTGTCATTTACAGTTGTTCCCAAGTACTTGTATTTGCGGACCTTCTCCACTGGCTCCCCTTTGATCCATAATGTTTCTCGCTGTTGTTGGTGTTTTATAATTGTCATGAATTTAGTCTTTTTGGAGTTAAGTGTGAGCCCCCTTTCTTCGCTGATCCGTACTACTAGGTCTATTAGCCTTTGCAGTTCTTCCAGGGTTTCTGCTATTAGTACTGTGTCATCCGCGTGTTGTTTATAACCTTCCCATTAACTTTCACTCCCGTTGTTTTTTCATTTTTCCAGTGCTTCTTGTACTATATCTTCTGAATACAAATTGAAGAGTAATGGTGAGAGCACGCATCCCTGTCTTACTCCACGTTTTATTTTTATCTCGTCTGAAAGTTCATTTTGCACCGAAACTTTGGCAGTCCGGTTAAAATAGGGATATGTTATTATCCTGATATCATTCCTGTCAATGTTTTTATCTCTCATGAGTTTTATGAGGTGATTATGGCGGACTTTGTCGAAGGCTTTGTTATAATCGAGGAAGGCTACATATATTGGCTGATGGACGTCCATGAGTCTTTGAGACAACACATTAAAAGCAAACAACGCCTCTCTAGTACCCATTGCATTTCTGAAACCAAATTGTGTTTCGCTAAGATCTTGCTCAATCTTTCTAAAAATTCTTCGATGTATAATTTTAAGGAATATCTTAAGGGTATGGTTCATTAGGCTGATCGTCCGGTGATCCTTGCATTCCTTAGCGTTCGATTTTTTTGGCAGCGTAATAAATGTTGATTTGAGCTATTCTCTAGGGATGATTCCGGTGTTATATACCGTGTTGTACAGATCTACCAGTACTCCAATTTGATCTTCTGCAATTAATTTGATAATTTCTGTTGGTGTTTCATCAGGTCCTGTTTTTAGCTGTTTTAACTGCATACAGTGGCGCACCCAGAGTGATGTTATGGGGGGGGGGCACACATGACTGCATGCGGATCAAAAATTGCGCCGCAGAGGAATTTTTTTCTGGTCAAGGTCATGTGTATTTCAGAATAACGATAGAATGCTATAACCATACCAAACTTGAAGTTTCTTAAGAAAGGTTTTTTTTCAATAAGTGGAGAATTTCTTTAATCTGCCTCTCACGCCTCTTCCTTTGATCTCATTTCAGTTACGCAATGGAGTGTTGCCCTCAACAATGGAAGAAGCATTTTAACGACTGAAAAGGATGATGGAGATGAAGGAGAGATGAGTAAAAATGAGTGAAATATAAAAATATATATTCAACTTTAATTTTATATATATATATATATATATATATATATATATATATATATATATTTATAAAACAAAATCAAGCCTTCTTGGTCCATTCTCCTTTAGAACTGCCATCACCTCCTTTGGGTCAACGTGGATTTCCCTATGAACATTCAAATGTGCCAGTCCATTCAGCCTATGTTCACTGGTTGTATTCCTCAAATAGGATTTCAGTCGACGTAATGTCGAGAATGACCTTTCCGGAGAACTGGTCGATACCGGCAGAGTCGCGAATATTTTGAGTAGTATGAAAACATTTGGATATATATCTTGATTACATAAATTCAATGCATCAAGTGCATTTTTTGGTCTTTGTGGATGACTGGTTTTATTAAATTTCTGGTACCACAGACACAGTTCTGCCTCCAGAATATTTCTGCTGACGTCCTGGATATCATGACTATAAAACTCAGCAAGGTCCAAAAATTCCTTATTTTTTGATCCAGAAGGAAAACTTTCTGCAGGTAATAATACCATGAATTTTTTAAGAAGTGACTTATGTTGGGTGAATCGATCTTCTAAGCAAGATAAAAATGAATCAACCCATGGTATGAAAACTGATTTTCGATAATAATCTATAGCACTTTCAGCGGGTACGTTAGCCCGATTGGTTTGCTTCGAGGCCAATCTTGGGATTTTGATTTCAATGTCAAACGTATCGGCGATCTGTTTTGCTTCATCGAAAATATTTTTGAACTGCTCTTCAGCATTGTCGCGCACGTATTTGACACTGGAGATTGTTTCTTCGGCATTATCCATCGCAAACGCAAGATCCGAGTTCTCAAGTTAGAGAATTTTAGATAAAGGAAGACTGTATCCGAGAAGCTTTTCTACAGAGAACAACGAAATGACGAACTGTGACTGCGCCAGAGCACTCAGCAAAACGAACGCACCTGAACTGGATTCCTTATCTTTCCATAAAGATATTTCCTGAAGTGCTGAATGCACGGGTTTTAACAATTGCACCATAACCATGACAGAATCATGCCTTTGAATCCATATGGTTGGACACATCTGTTTCATCCGGTCTCTGCGAGATTCTGGAAATAATAATTGCACTTGATGTTGCAGCACTTGTTGCCTTTTAGGGGTATTGAAGAAAGTATACACTTTCTCAATAGTCCCCATACAGTTCCTGATAGGCGGTATTCCGGAAGCACTAGAAATGGCCAGATTGAGATTATGTGCTGCACAATGTACATAGAGCGCTGTTGGATGATCTTTGGCAATACAAGCTTGGGTCCCCTTTAGATGCCCACTCATATTGGATGCTCCATCATATCCCTGTCCTCTCAAATTTGAAACATCAATATTGCATAATATCAGTCCATTTATGATTGCATCAGCAAGATCTTTTCCACAAGTTGACTTAATGGGCACAAAAGTAAGGAAATTTTCACATATAGTAAATTGATTGTGGCTTGTTCCAATATTTTTAACATAACGGACACAGATTGAACATTGTTCAATGGTTGATATGTCTGTTGTTTCATCGGCTAATATAGAGAAACATTTAAAACTATTCACTTCACTAGCAATTTTTCGTTTTATTATGATGTCACATGCCTCAATTATTTGGTTCTGTATGTTCCAGCTGATGTAAGTAGCATTTCGAGGACATGTTTCGAAATGTTTCTTTAAATTCACATCTCCAGAATCAATCCTAGCTCTCAACAAGGCACGAAAATTCCCCTCATTTTCTTCTGGTTCTACACTGACGTTGAATTCGCCATGGTCCCGGTGTCCCCGTAAAGGGAGTCCCTGTCTGCCACACAATATGACAGTCTTTATAATCGGGGCCAATTTCTCCTGGTTTTCTTGGATCTGGCGTGTTCTTACGGAATCAACTTGAGAATCGATTGATTGACTTTCCCCCGCCATTACTGCCAAGAAGTTGTCAGCCTTAATACTTGCAGCACGATGGTATTGGGTTGTCTGGTGTTTCTGAAAACTCTCCAAAGCTTTTTTCCAATTTCGATAAGGATCACTAACAAGATGTCCAGTGATTTGACCTGAATTATGTCCAACTTCTTTTTGGGAAAAAATTAAACAATATTTCGAATATATCAGCCACTTATAATTTTCAAGCCAATCATATTGGAATTTCCTAGATTTATTTCCAAAAGTTGTACTTGGAAACTCAAATTTTTTTTGTGGTGCCGATAACCCCTGCAGTATTTTTATTTTGTCACCATCATTCAGCTGTTTGTTTTTGTTTCTGAAGGAAGAAATATCAGATTGGTCTGCAACAGTAGTAACAACCACCCCAGAGGTTGATGGCTGAGATTCAATCACAGCATCAATATTTCCACCTTCATCTGAAGTATCCTCGTTTGTCTTTGTCTTTTTCTTTTGAAAAAAATCCAAAAGAGTTTGAGACCTCCGTTTTCCATTCATTTTGATTTTTGATTAACGTCTAGAAAAAATAAGTCAGTAAATGAACATAGAAAATATGACCCATTAAATAGTCTACTTACATTGTTTATGGGTTATACCTTCAAAGCACCGAGATCTTAAAAACAATGCGACGCCCAACAACAATTATTCAGAAACAAAATCGGATGTGCTCATTGTGCTCAACCAACACTCATCACTGACACTAATATACTGTTCATAACCATAACGTAGCAGATGATGTAATAATGCCTCATTCCCTAGCGAGGTATCGCCGTCGTAAACTGCGCAAGGGCGGAGTTAAGACAAGATAATGTACAAGTACAGTACATCCCAAAAATATTTACTTAGAAGAAAAGATTTCACGGCTCACGGCAGACGACAGAACATTTATTTTCAATTCGGTTACAAACTGTGAGAGAAATATTGGTTGGTCTATAGGAGTTCGGGGGGGCTGTGCCCCCCCCCCCTTGGGTGCGCCACTGACTGCATATATAACTTCTTCTTTTGTTATATTTGGGCCCTGTTCCTTATTTGTGTCTCCATCTGTTGTTTACTGTTGTCTCTCATCTTCAAACAATTCTTCGATGTACTCTTTCCATCTTTCTAGTTTCCCTTTGGTGGCTGGAATTATCTTACCGTTTTTGTCTAGTAGAATACTGCTTTTGTTTGCTCTTTTGATGCCCGCTAGTTCTTTAATCTTTTTATGGAGATTGAAGTCATCATGTTTTGCTTGGAGTTCTTCTATTTCTACGCATTTTCCTTCGTACCATTTTTCTTTGGCGTGTCGTATTTTCTTTCTAATTTCTTTCTGTATGGTCTTATATGCGCTTTCGTCTCTATTCTTGTACGACCTTCTGATTTCAGTCATCCATGATTTTTTCTTGTTTGTATCCTTGATTGTTGCTAATAGGTCTGTTGTTGGGGTCATAATTGTAGTTTTAAGAGTTTTCCATTTTATGTTCACGTCGGAGCTCGTGGTTAAATCAATTTTGCTTAGTTCTTCATTTATTTTTTCTGTAAGTTGTTGTTTTACCATTGGGTTTTTCAGATGTGAAACTGGGAGCTGCTTTTTGTTATCTATGGCTGCTTGTTTCTTGAGGCGGATTTCCATTTTAACTATCACTGGATTGTGGTCTGACCCGATGGCCGTACTCGGGTAGGTTTTAGCCGATTTGATGGTATTCCGATATCTCTTCTTTATCAAAACATAGTCTATCTGATTTCTTCTAATCTTGTTGTCTTGATCAGCTGGCTATTTCCATGTATATAATCGTCTTTCATGCAGCTTGTAGAAGGTGTTTGTGATTGCCATATCATGTTCTTGGCAGAACTCTGTCAATCTATCTCCTCTTTCGTTCCTTATTCCCAGTCCAAAATCCCCAATAATATCATCCACTTTACCTTTCCCTATCTTTGCATTAAAGTCTCCCATAATGATTATAATATCTCTGTTTTTCGTAATATCTATAGCTTGTTGGACGTCATCATAAAATTGATCAATTTCTTCTTCGACTTTATCAGCCGTGGGAGCATATACTTGAATTATGTTGAGTGTTCGATTTACTCTATCTGATATGGGTGTGAAGCTGGTTACTAAATGTTTGAGATTTCTGTGTACAACTATTGCTACTCCATTTCTATGTTGCTGTTCGTTGTTACCTGAATAGTATATTTTTGATTGTTCAGAACCGTCCCCCAATACCATCATATACCTTTAAAACTGAAATCAGTTGGTCAAAGATTATACGCATATTTAGGACTAAAACTGTACAACAACAAACCACATGAAATAAAAACAGCCAAAACTCATGTATTTGGAAAATGTTTGGGTCAATATGTATTTCTGCAGGATAGACAAGCCAACTCTAACCAAATTGAGAATAGCTTTGGTTTTATTTCTTGGTTCTGATCTAATCTTGAATTTTATAATGTCTGTGATTTTTAAACTTTTAAGTTTAATAATTTTATTATTGTAATAGATAACTTGTAATAATTGTAAGGTGTATTGTATATTTTATTGTGTGAGCTATTCCTAAACTTGTTCAAATTCAGAAGTATCGACCCCAGAGGCAGCTATGTCTACAGGTGCTGACGAATGTAATGGTTGCCTTTGTCAGATATTCGTCTTAGATATGGATGAGACCACAATACACAGTTGTAGTGTATTGTGAACCAGAACCCAACACCAATGCAGTACCAAAATTAAATTATTTACTTTTACATCATTACCAATCTAATACAACAAGTCACATCCTTAGATTTGGGGTACAGAATGGGCCACTCAAAAATATCTATGGTCTGCTATGCAGACGACGCAGCTATTATAGCAGAAACGGAGAACGATCTTCAGAGACAGCTGTTTAAATTCTATCAAGTCAGCCAACAACTCAACATGGCAATTTCAACATCAAAAACCAAAGCTATGGCATTCTCCAGAGAACCTGTCAGGTGTAAAGCGGTTGTAGAGGATAAGCCAATCGAGCAACTCAATGTCTTTAAATATCTAGGCATGGACATCTGCAGCTACCACGATCCGGCGAAAGAAGTAAGAAGTCTTATAACTAAAGCAGCAGCTCTGTCAGGATGTCTTAGAGATGTGATATGGTCAAACCAGCACATGAGAACAGATAGCAAGATGAAGATCTATAAGACTTGCATCAGACCTATTATGACTTACGGAATAGAAGTACGCGAAGACACAAATAAAACAAAAAGTATGCTGCGCTCGGCCGAAATGAAAATCCTACGAACTATCCTAGGGAAGACCAGACAGGATAAGAAACACTGACATACGAGCTCAATGCAGCATAGTAGACATAGTCAGATGGGGCAGACAGAGACGAAGAGAATGGTACGCGCACGTACGAAGAATGGACGAAAACAGATTACCGAGAATAATGATGGAAAGCAAGCCACACGGAAATCGCCCACCAGGAAGACCCCCAAAAAGGTGGCAGGAAAGCTGGCAGTCCACCTCGCAAGAAACCATCCAGAGACGGCTTCAGCAAGCAACAGACCAATAGGTCTATTTAAAAGAAGAAGAAGAAGACCAATCTAATTTCTATTCATGCTGACAGAGCCATGTAGGGCTCTAAATCGATATTAAAAAATTGATTTGACCTTCAGTCATCTGCGTGAACTGACTATAGAAAAAGTGGTTTGTCAATTTTTAGTCTGCACATGAGCGTGACCGTTTCTGAACGGTTTTCAATGAAGTTTGAACAAACCTTTAGTTTACCTATTTAATATTTTTATAAAATTTAGTGGGGGCATTGGGTAAAAATTTTATAGTACTTGGTTTGTTCCAACCTGCGTCAGAAACGGTTTCTTACAGTCAGGATTCTGCGCACTAGCTCAAATCTGACAGTCAGGAAGCGATTAGTTTTCTGTTCCAACTCATTTTCAAACATGTTTGTAAACTATCAGAACGGTTTGTGGATTATTCTCTTGCAATTAGTTTGGGGCATGCGCATTACTGTTTCTTTTAAAAATATAACCTTTAACCCCTTACCCGACAAATAGTAAATAGCTTATAAATCTCCGATTGAAAATCTGTTTCTATTTGAATGTTTTGAAATATCTTTTAATAACTCGTTAAGTATGAGTGACGAATATTTTATTGAGATTAGTGTGACATATATGATCGTCCATGGAAAGTAGTGATGACAAACATTTAGAATTACTGCTAAACTAATACCAAAATTATTTAGGTAGGTATGGCGCTATTTCTGTACACTAAATGAGTTGTTATTTCTGATATTTTTAGAGGAAATAGTGCCCCAGTATTCTGAAGCAGTGTTCTTTGTGTTAACTCACACACTTCAAACTCTATCAACTGTTCCAACCTAAAACATAAATATAGATCAGGAAACCAATATCTTACAGACATGCGTTTTGGAAACGATTTGCAAACTGTAAACAAACAAACCTATTATGAATATTCTGATATTTTCCCTTGCATTTTATAAATAAAATATCGTTATATTTACCAGAAATCTTGTTTTTATATCAAAGTAAGCTGCACTAATACGTCTAACTGAAAATATCACAGAACTTCTTTCATTAATGTGAATTATTTATTGTATTTATTGCAGGTATTCTCAATTCATGTGAAGGAATATTTTCGAACGAAATTTATTATTTATCACGACACAACAAACCTTTGTCCAAGATTAGATACATTATTTCCGTCGAATATCATTAAACACGTTTAGAATTTTAATTAGAAGGAAGAAATCGCACGGAAATTGTACCTAAGAGGATGATCCTTTATTGTCTAGTGTATCCGTCAATTTAAACTTAAATGAATTTCAAATTTTGTTTCATCAAATAATGGTTAAGTGAAAAAAACTTACAAACGCACTCTATATGTTCAACATATTTTATAGCCTATTGATAATTTCTAATGAACCATTCAGAGACACGTATTTACCTTAATTTTAAATATCTCGATGCCATTTTGACCTACTTTTTCTAAAAATCCAGTTTCTAAGTAATAACGCCATTTAAATTCCACGCATAAATGAATATGTATATGTAAAGAAATTATTACGTAACAACATCCATTTAAACAGTTAATAACATTGTTTCATCTCAAACTGCGCATACGAGGTGCGTAAAATAAGTAATGAATCTGGCAACGTTCGATCTGACGAAACTTGGGACGCGGGACTTTGAGGATCGCGATAGGTGAATATTTGATACGCTTTCAAAGGTAAGAGTCTGAACTCGCTAAGTCATTTGGTTGTCCGTAGCGATTTTTTTAAGGAACCTTTTCTAGTGCTTCTTTAAAAATGCGTTATGGCCAGCACACGCGATACATTTCAAGTTAACAGATCTTCTGATAGATGTCAAGTTGATGTGAATTGCGAATGATTAAATTTATGCTAAATTTAACAATCTGAAACCGTTGTAGTGACTTGTAGTAAATCTAAAGACACTCTATTATTAAAAAGTACCGTCTTGATTGAACTCGATAATTAGTGTTATGTTCCATTGAAAGACTTTAAAATTCAAATATTCTCCTGCTAGATCTTCTCCAGGCCTACAGCCAAATTCCAGGTCACAAGGAAGCCTCATTTCACGTCCAAACAGGATTTTCGCAGGTGTTTCACCCGTGGATTCATTGACGGCAGATCGATAAGCCAATGCGAATAGGGAAAGATACTAGTCCCAATCTCTCTGATGGCTGGAAACTACTTTGGACAGGTATTTTCCAATAGTCCTGTTCATTCTCTCGTCCATTCCATCTGACTGTGGATATAATGCTGTTGTCCTGGTCTTCTTCATTCCCAGCTTGTCGCAAATCTCCTGGAATAGATGGCTTTCGAAATTTCTAGCCTGGTCACTGTGAACTTCCAACGGCACTCCATATCGGCTGATAAATTCTTTCACCAATACATCCGCGACAGTTGGGGCCTCTTGATTCGGGATAGGGTAAATTTCCACCCACTTTGTGAAATAATCCATTACAACCAGTATGTACTTGCTACCATTTTCTGTCGTCGGAAATGGTCCAGCGATATCTAAAGCAATCCTTTCGAAAGGGCTTCCAACATTATACTGTTTCATAGGTGCCTTTCTCTTGCGATGTGGTCCATTACTCGTAGCACAATTCGTACATTTCTTACACCAGTCCTTCACATCGTCGGAGCTGTTCATCCAATAAAACCTTTCACGGACTCGCTGAAGGGTTTTCTTCACTCCCAGATGACCTCCTGATGGACTGTCGTGTAACTTCTTCAGTACCTCAGCTATTCTCGTTCTAGGGATAACTAGCTGTCTCCTCATCTCGGAACCATCATCGTTTTCAAGGACTCTTTTCAACAGCCCTTCTTCCAGAACAAGGGAGTCCCACTGAGCCCAATACGCCTTGAGTTTCGGTGAAAATATTTGACACTTCTTGCCATGTAGGTCGCCGATTTTCTTCCTTCCACTGTCGAATTTTCTTTAGGCAAGGATCATTTTCCTGATCTTCTCTGATCCTGGTGGGTGACCATTCTTCATTGACTACTGTAATTCTTGAAACTGCAACTTCCTTAGATTTCGACTTGTTGCATTGTGAATAGTCTACAGGGCATGACCGTCTAGGCAAAGAGTTGGCTTTTCGGTGATTCACATCAGCTGGATGTTCACCCCAGTCTGATTTTCCCTGTGACTGGAGTTCTTGGTGTGCAGGAGTCCTGGGGCACTTACACGAACTACGTACATGCTCTAGCTCGCCACAATTCCAGCATCTGATCTTTCTCGGCTTCTTGTCCGTCATACTTTTTATTAAACTGACGAACTGGTCAAATCTGTCTTCGTCACCTTCTTCTTGAATGGTCCTAATTTTTCCCGAAGCCTTCGTTGTTGCTTCATATTCAAGAGCAGCTGTTGATGCGTCAACTAATGTTTTCGGATGGGCTAAACGAAGCGTCCTCTGCATATCGGGGTCACGTAAGCCATCAATAAAGGCCTGGATGCCCATACATTCCGTCATGTTCTCTGGTGCTGACGGATAAGCAAATCGAACTAGTCGGACAATGTCCACTTCATATTCTTGAAGGGATTCATCACGTTTCTGCCTTAGGTTCTTCAGCTGGGATTGGTACAAATGTTCTAGATGTTCATGACCATATCGCATGTCCAACCTCTTCTTCAGCTGCTCGATGTCATCCGTTTCTTCCAGAGGTATCGTCTGAAGTACATCTAAGGCATCTCCGCGAAGCGCGATGGTTAAGTTCACTGCCTTCTCCTTATCGGACCAATTATTCACTCTAGCGGCTGCTTCAAATTGTTTAACATAACTGGTCCACGATATTTTTCCATCAAATGTTGGGGCCTTGACTCGGGTAAAACTACCAATGTCTTCTAACTTAGGGTGTGTTTCTGGCTTGCACTTACTCTCATTTCCATACACTTTTAAAACAAACTTTCCTAGTCACTTCTAAAAATTTTTTACTAGACACCTTTTCTACCCCCAACTCAATTTCTCTGTTAACGCGCACTAAACCATCCAACACCCCTACCCCCCAAACTCAGCCCTGAAGAGGAAACCTATCCTATACCAGGGCATCACAAGAAAAGTTCAACTTCTCCCATGAAAATCCCAATTCAACAAAACTCACTCACGAACTTCTCTCTCTCTCTCTCTCTCTCTCTCTCTCTCTCTCTCTCTCTCTCTCTCTCTCTCTCTCTCTCTTCTCTCTCTCTCTCTCGCTTGCAAGGTTTTGTTTGCTCGGTCTTCTTTTCTTCCGCTGGCGTCCCTTGTGTTCTTAAATCTGCCATATTTCTGTCTAACTACTTAACTTTCTCGTCTATCGTTGTTATCTTCTCTTCAATATCCAATTTTAGGGACGAAATTTTATTTTCGACTTCAGCAAAGATGTAATTTTTCAATGATAAGATATCGGCAGAAATGTCATTCTTCATAGTGCAAATCTTCTCGTCCATGGCAGAAAAATCGTTCTTTATTGCAGAAATATTAGCAGAAATTGACGAGATTAAGGTGGAAGCCTCGTCATTGAATAAAAATGTTTCTGGATCCAAGCCGTCACTTACCAGTGCCACTTTGAGTCTTTCTACTAACTCACTCTTCCTACCGGACGTTTCCAATTCGCGATTTTCCAATTCTGCCTTTAATTCCGTCACTTTCAGATCACTCAGTCTCTTGGCAATTTTGATGTAGCTACTTATTTATATTATCCCACTTCTGACACCAATGTAATGTTTTTCTTATTTATTAAAACGTTTTTATTACGGGTGGGATAAATTCATACACACAGTAGGTTCACTTACTTAATTTATTTATTCACTACACTATTCACTAATTATATACACAGTATATTCACTTAAACTAATTTATATAAACATTTCACTACTTGACTATTTACTTATTCGCTGTTTATATCACGAGATCACTTTATCAACTAACTCACTCTACCTGATCGGTTCTTATATATATTTGTGCCTTTTTTACTAGAGAATTCTAGATTGCGGCTTACACAAAACAATTGGATCTCGCATTTTCTAGATAAGACTGGTCACAAAAACAATGTCTAGATAAGATAGTCACAATCGTAAACAATTCTAAGAAATCCCTGCGCGTCCGCCATAGTTTTAACTTTCATACCTGGCTTAGACAGAGTCGGATTCAGGGACTATAACAGTGTGCTGTTTCGTAACAATAAAACACTGCTGCTTCATACAGAAGTGCGATGGCTGTCTCGGGGTAAAACTTTAACAAGGCTATTTGAACTTAGAGCCGAGTTACAGATACTTATTTTAATTTGTAAGATAGTTTGTATAATAAAACTATCTTACAACTACTGTATAATAAGACAGTCGGGTTGTCCCGACTGTCTTTCATGGCGGATATCTTTCAAAAACTGAACGAATTAAATGTATCATTGCAAGGTAAACAGTGTTCCAGGCCTGTAACAAAATAACTGCCTTCAAAAGAAAATTACATTTTTGGATTATTTGCGTTGGTAAGAGAAAAATAGAAAGCTATACGTCACTTAGTGAGTTTGTTAACGATAACGACTCAGAAATGTTTCAAGATGATGTATTTGAAGAATTGGTTCAAAATCTCACTTCGATCTTTTGAGAAATATTTTCCCAAAGAACAGAAAACAAAAAGGAAACTGAATCCATGGATTCATAATCCTTTTTTACCCAACTTGCAAAAGCCCGAAAGTATGTCAAACGAGATATATGTCGTCAGATACAAGTGGAAATTCATTCACTACAAACATTCCTAAGCTATCTTTACCTAGAAGATAGCTTAGGAATGTTTGTAGTGAATGAATTTCCAGGTAATTTCTTTCAATACCATTGTTAACCTTAGTAAATAGATTTAGCACTGTATATATTAAGACATTTTTATATTTTACCTTCATTCGTTTTGACAAAGCTACTGTGTTAGTGAAACGCGTCAACAAGTTTAAATTGAACATTAGTTCAAATATATGAAGATTTAAACAAACTATATTGTTTTATTTCATCGTTAAACATCCCAGTTTTAAAAATAAGCCAGTCGATTTTTTTGAACGTAAGTTAATTGCTTTAGATTACCAGAAAAATTCAGTAGTTCAGTTAAGTGGAAATAATATGAGCAAAAGTGCTTTGCTAGTACGGTATCAAGTGGATTTACGAATAACAAAGAAAGGTAAACCACACACGATTGCTGAAGAGCTCATTCTACCTGCTGCTCAGGATATGGTTTCAACTATGATCAGCCCGGATGCAGCTAAGAAGCTTTCCACCATTCCTCTGTCGAATAATTCGGTGGGGAGGCGCATTACCGAGATGGCTCAAGACATAAAGGATCAGTTGAAAACAAAGTTGCAGAAAAGTTAGTACTTCTCCATTCAAGTTGACGACTCTACGGACGTATCGAGTTTGGCGCAGTTTATGTGCTTTGTTCGCTTTGAGAGTGACGGTAGTGTGGAAAAAGACATTTTATTTTGCAAACTTTTGCCTGACCACGCAACAGGTGAGGAAACGTTTAAAATGTTCATGTCTGCGACCGATTCGCTTCAAATTGACTTTCACAAGTTTATTTCAATCTGCAGTAATGGTGCCAAAGCAATGACTGGGAAAGACAGCGGTTTCGTGAAACGGATGAAAAATGTCATTCCACTTGGGTTCATTGTTTTCTGCATCGCCAGGCGTAAGCTACCAAGATCATGCCCACTGAGATAAAAACAGTGTTGAACGAAACTGTTAAGTTGGTTAATTTTGTAAAAAGCCGGCCATTACAGTGTCGACTGTTATTACAGTTAATCGAAGAAATGGAGGCACAATACAAATGCATCTTGCTTCACACTGAAGCAAGGTGGCTGTCACGAAGGAAGGTGTTTTCTCGAGTGTTCGCTTTGCGCTCTGAGCTTAAAACATTTTTACAAGTTGCAAACAAAGACCTCGCCGGTTTTTTTAGTGACAATGAATGGCTGTTAAAACTTGCTTATTTAGCAGACATATTTCATCAGCTGAACGATCTCAACGTTTCCTTGCACGGAAGAGACAAAACCATACTTTTTGCACAAGACAAAGTCAATTCGTTTTTAAAGAAATCATCCACTTGGTCATTAGAATATATTTGAAAACTTTGAACTGACAAATGAGCTCATCTCATCCGTTGATCAAAGCGATGAAGATTATCCCGACATTAACAACCTGTCCAAACTGGTTACTACTCACTTGCAAGGTCTACGAGAGCAGATCCTTAGCTACATTCCCGAGGATCAACACACCGGTTGGAACTGGGTACTTAGCCCCTTCAACGAGCAGGCTGTGAACGAGGCGGACTTAAACCCACTGCTTCATGACAAACTCATCGAGCTATCCTGTGACAAGACTTTGCAACTGTCCTTCAGCACCCAAGATGTTGACCAATTCTGGCTACAAAGAAGAGCTGAGTATCCAAGCTTAACATCAGCGGCTCTGAGAATCATCAGAACTCAGATTTTCTACATTGGTCAACATTAAAACCAAGGCAAGAAATCGACTGGACGTAGAAGACGATCTTATTGAATGTGTTTCTAAAACTAAGCCAAATTTTATGAAACTTGTTGACAAAAAACAGGTCCATGTTTCTCACTAAAGAAGTCTTTTTATCCTTAAAAATGTATTAACCATTAGATATAAAAATTAGATTTTAAATGATTCTGTTTTGTTTTGACAAAATCTGTTAAATATATTGATATTTTGTAAATAAACAAAGTTATTTAATTTGAAACTCATAATGGCCGTCTAAGTTTAAGTACATAGTTCACCATTATTTGTATACAGTAGATTTAAAGGGATTTAAAAAAATTAGTTATATCAAGGAATTTGTTGTATCGAAGTTCGTTATATTAAGGTTCCACTGTACATCTCGCGACCCCCAGTTTGGGAACCGCTGCGTTAAGAATTTCGCTTCCCAAAAGCGTTCAGTCACCAAAAAAGTTTGAGAACCAGCTTTTCTACAGCATAAGTTGATAATATATCAACTCACGAATTATTTGTGAGGTTCCAGACGCTCTGTTTACAAAATTATATCGGCACGAATATTGATTTGTTTATGTTACCACCCTTATTGTCCATATTTCAGATTCATTCGACTAATTCTTCCTTATATATATCAGAAGTTTAAATTCACCCTTGAAGAATATTTTGTGTATTTTAAAATTTACTTACCCTGACATTACTTTATGTTCAATATGTTTAAGCAATTTATTATACTTATTTTTGAAAATATTTTTTTGTCAAATTCCATAAATTGGTAGAAACATCTCCAGCGCTTTGCGACTTCCTAAGGAAGTTATTTTGAGGGAAACAACATTGAAATGTAAATCAGTCTCATTACTTAATTTACACTCCTCGTACATCTTTCCGTAATATACGTACTAGCTTCCCAAAATATCCGCTTCTAATAGATTTACGATTTCCTCTTAGTTCGAACGATATAAACACACAATATTGAATCATTAACAAGTTGGTTGGCTTTCTTCGGTACAAGGTCATATCACTTTTTTTTTCCTTTCAATGATATTGTAACAGTTATGTGTACTGAATACGAGGCGTTTAAAACGTAATTTGTTCTTCTAATAAATTTGTATTTGATGTATACAGTGAGGACGTAAAGAATGGATACTCAGTGCATATTTTTAAGTTAGTTGGGCCCCAAGGCCCAAGCAAAATTTCGGGCCCCCAATATTCTATATGACTTTTCAATAAGAATTTTTCTGCTTACTTTTGGCACCTTCAGTAATGATAAAAAAATGTCGACGGTGATGAGAAACCAGCTTGTTCGAAATGTAAGGAACGAAGACGATGCATTAAATCATTCTCAATTAATAAATTTCCGAAAATACTGGTTATTCAACTGAAGCGCTTTTCGCAAACAGAAAGTTTTAGTGGAAAACTTAATGATTCAATAGATTTTCGAATAGAAGGGCTTGATATGAACCATTACGCGGCTGATAATGTGGCACCTTGTATGTACAACCTCTACGCTATATCTAATCACTGTCGAACCACTTATAATGGTCACTACACAGCATTTTGCCGACATCCCTACACGGGACAGTGGCACGAATATAACGATTCAAGAGTGCTATTAATATCGTGGAAATCTTTAGTCAGTGGAGAAGCATATGTTCTCTTCTATGAACAAGATGACACAAAATCCCATCTTTAAGTTTAATAATTTTTTTTATTAGTTTTAAATTGTATATTTTCATTGTGAATCAATGTTTTATTTGTTTTTTTTTCTGCAATATTTATTTATATATACATTGTATCCGTTTAAATATAAATAATCTTCTAAATGAAAGCCAGACTAAAACGAAATATATAATAATGGAAATTATAATTAATAAAATTTTCTTTCTCATCTATGTACAATCATTTGCGAAATAATGAAAGGCAAAAGGTCGTATGTAGCTTTTAATCTTAAATAATTCAATTTTAATAATTTCATTTTGATAAAACGATAGAAGTTGTGTTTCTAATACATTTAAAAAACTATAAACACATATTTTTGAACCCTCATATCGAAATTTTGTGAAGATTTTAATATAATACATGCCAAAACAAACTACAAAAAATTGAATTTAGCGATTACTCTATTTTATTGAAATGTCACATACGACCTTTTGGCTTTAAGGGGACGATATATAACAGAAATATCCTTATATATACCAATATAAGCCTAATTTTCTTTATCAGATACGGTTTTCTTTTGATGTTAAAATTAAAATTAACTAAATGGATTATAATTTTTTTCAAGGCCTTTTTCCGGGTCCGGGCCTTATGTGCTTTTTGGTAAAATAGGCCCTGTGGATACATGAAAATATCTTTATCAGTGAGTGTTGGATATCCCCATAAATACGTCTAAGGTTGACCTTTCCCATCTGTTTGTTGTTGAAATTTGATTTTTATTTCTTCATTAATATCTTCTTTATTTTCCTGGATTACTAATAAGATTTAATAAAGTCGTGATGTTGCGTCCACTATATGTCAAGTTCGGACTATTATATGATGTATTAAAAGAATAGTCGGTGTCTAACGTCCTGGGGGCACACGATCTCTGTACTACAATTAAATGTATTCTCTCTTAAATGTTAACCCGACTAAGATAGTTTTGCAAACTACTGAAGCGTTCGCTGAATAATAGCGAATCAGCCAACCAAATTTGAAGGATGGCCGCGGATGAAACTCAGTAATTGCAAATCTCAAAAGTTAACTAACCTCCGAGATTTGCAGGCAATAGATATTGTAAAAGAAACGCAGTCCGTCTAGATGTAGGTAAGACGTTTCGATCAGGTTAAATTTAATTGTGGTCAATAACAGGACCGGTGTGGCTAACGAACTCGGCGAAAATTGTGGTAAATATAATAGCGTTTTGAGAAAGGTGGGTTTATCCTAAAATTAACCCGACAGTTAGATTAATGGTAGTAATAATAGGTTAAAACAGACATGGACTAATAAAAAAAGTAATTTGCGAACGAAATGTAATTTTTGAGTGGTAACTATAGAATTAAATGGATGATTGAGTTAATATTTTTAAAGAGAATAATTTCTGGGAAACAATAGCGCCGCAAATTCCCGGTATTTTTGAGATAAAGAACGCTAAAATACAAGACAAAAAAAATTGAAGGTAAACTTTAAGAACCTGTATCTCCGAAATTAGTAGTACGTAAGTGGTAAAAATTACGTATTTCTTCCTCAAACGATAGAGCTATTGTATTATTCTCTATCTTCAACGTTTGGAGTTATGAGCACATTCATAGTATGACATTTTCGTTTAATCGAAAACATAAAGAAATTTTGTAGCCATGTATTTCGGAAACCAGTAACATGTAAAATGTGAAAATTTCACTGTTTATAGAGAAATTCTTCCTAAAACGATAGAATTTACTTATAAAGCTCTATCTTCAATAGTTTGGGAGCTATGAGTGAATTTATAATATTTTCGATGAATCAAAAGATGAAGAAACTTAGTAGTCATGTATCTCAGAAACTAGTGACAACTAAAATATGAAAATTTCACAGTTTGTGGAGCACTTCTTTCTAAACCGATAGATATTTTATATTCCGCTCTGTACTCAATAGTACGGGAGCTGTGGGTAAATTTATATTATCTTAACATTTTCGATTAATCAAAAGCACGAAGGACCTTTGTAGCCATGTATCTCAGAAATTAGTAACACGTAAAATGTGAAAGTTTCACAGAGTATAGAGAAATTCTTCCTAAACTGATAGAGATTTCATGTACAGCAGTGGCGTAACTAGGATGAAACTCGGGGGGGATGAAGTAACGGGAGATCTGGGTATCGAAAATTCTTTCAAATTTTGAGCCCCTAAAACTGCATTTTAGCTTTGTTTTTAGTGTTCGGGGGGTTCTATCCCCCTCACCCCCCCTAGTTACACCGCTGATGTACAGCTCTATCTTCAATAGTTCGGGAGCTATGAGTAAATTTATAGTATCTGGACATTTTCCATGAATCGGAAACACAGATCTAGAAGTGCTGCATATTTGTGAAAAGAAACAAGAACTGGATTTCCTTGAAGAACTGGAAATTAGAAGACATTTAAGAAACTCACAATATGAAGTTGTCAATGAACAGATAAATATAGGGAGTTCTCCACTAATAAACTGTCTTCTTAAGTGATAATTGTAAAGATCAGCAGATGTAGTTTTCCTGGTTTTCTATATAATTGCACAGTTATACTAATCTTAATTGGAAAAATGATATCCAGGATATCACCATAGGGCTAATAATATCTAAGCTTCAATATTTGTAATATCACATCTTCTTCTTTTTTCTATAAACATATATTAATCCAATCACAAGTTAGGTTACTTCTTGGTCTAGCCAAAAATAACTACTAAACATCAGGTAGGCATAAAATGATATATAACTTCTGTCATTCTGACGATGATATTGATTTATCGAAACAATTGTCAATTTTTTATAATTTTCAATAACTTTTATTATATTGTGGAATTAACTAGAGACCGTGAGTTTCATTTAAAAACACTAACATGAAGGAACTTTCTAACCATGTATCTCGAGCACTAGAAACAAGTAAAATGAGAAAATTTTAGAATTCATAAAGCAATTATTCCTAAATCGATAGAGATTTCGTATACAACTCTCTTTTCAATAGTACGGGAGCTATGAGTAAATTTATAGGATCATCAAATTTTCGATGATTGAAAAACATGATGGAATTTTGTAGTCATGTATCTTGGAAACTAGTAATACGAGGGTTGCCTTTTATATTTCGGGATTAGAGAACAAAAACAAATATTAATCATCGAAAATCACTTTATTGTTTTTCAAAATATTCCCCATGAAGATCTATACGCTTTTGCATGCGTTTGAACCAATTGTCGAAGCACTTTTGTCACCCTGATTGAGGTATCTTCAGAACATGCATTCTGAATGCAGCAACCGCTTCTTCAGGTGTCGAAAAACGTTGACCTCTCAGTTTGTTTTTTACGTAAGGGAATAAAAAGAAGTCATTCGGTGCCAAGTCAGGACTATACGGCGGATGACTTATCGAATCGATGTTTTGGGTGCTCAAAAATGCAGTTGTTTGAGCCGATGTGTGAGAGCTCGCATTGTCGTGGTGAAAAGTGATCCGTCTTCGGCGGTTGGTTTTCCTGATTTCTTGGAAGACAACTGGCAAACAAATGGTTCTGCGTTGTTGTAGTGGTACGGTTGCGACATGTCCAGTTTTTCCGAAAAAAACAGGCGACCATTTACGTGGAAGTGCTTCGTGCGCGAACAACTTTTGTTTGAAACACCCATACAGTCGACTGCTGTTTATTTTCGGACGTGTTTCGAAGCACCGCGATCGTATTTTTTGAGCATTTCTTTCGACCAATCGACACGAGCCTTTTTTTGCGTGATTGTCAAATTGTGTGGGATCTAACGCGAACAAATTTTGTTGACAGTCAAATGTTTATGCAATATTGAATGTATGCTGGTCCCACTAATGTCTCAGGTTGTCTCAATCTCACGATAGGTCACATGACGATCTTGCAATATCAGTATCTTTTAAGTTACTGTAAACAACACAAATAGCGCTCGTATGTCAAAACGTTCTGAGTACGTATAACCCCAAAAATGTCCAACTTTACGATAGAGTTGTCAGTTGCCAGATGGCAATACTAGGGTTGACAAATCCCGAAACATAAAAGGCAACCCTCGTATTCAAAATGTGAAAATTTCACAGTTTATAGAGCAGTTCCTTCTAAACCGATAGAACTTTCGTATAAAGCTCTATCTTCAGTAGTACGATAGCTATGACTAAATTTATAAGATCATGACATTTTCGATGAAATAAAATCATGAAGGAACTTTGTAATCACGTTTCTTGGAAACTAGTAACATTTAAAATGTGAAAATTTCACAATTTATAGAACTATTCTTCCAAAAACGATAGAGTTTTCAAATACCTCTATATCCAACAGTTTTAAAGCTATGAGAAAATTTATTGTATCACATTTTCGATGAATCAAAAACATTAAGAAACTTTGTAGCCATGTATCTCAGAATTAAGTAACAAGTAAAATGTGAAAATTTCACTGTTTATAGATAAATTCTTCTTTAACCCATGTAGCGTTCGTATACAGCTCTATCTTTAATAATACGGGAGATATGAACAAATTTATAGGATCATGATATTTTTGTATAATCAAAAACATGTAGGACCTTTGTAGCCATGTATCTCGGAAACTTGTAATAACTAAAATGTGAAAATTTCACAGCTGATATAGCAATTCTACCTAAAACTATAGAAATTTCGTATACAGCTATATCTTCAATAGTACGGGAGATATGAACAAATTTATAGGATCATGACATTTTTGTATAATCAAAAACATGTAGGAACTTGGAAACTAGTAATATAGAGTTTCCCAAACCGATAGAATTTACTTATAGAACTCTCTTTTTAATATTTCGGGAAATTTGAGCATAATTAGGGATCAACACATTTTCATTAATTTTTAAGCTCATTCGTTTTCCGCTTTTCTTAAATTTCTTTTAAAAAATTTGCAATTCATATATTTTAAAACTTTTCATATCGATTTCGATCCGCTCTGCATAAAAAAATAAGTAAGATCATTAAATTGTGGTTATGTAAACGACATCCCGTAGGTTTATTTTTATAATTTTAAATTTGACTATGAAACACGAAAATTTTCTTTTAACTTAAATTAAAATTTACATTTTGTATTGCAGATGGTTGACGAAACCTGCGAAAACAGATGATTGTATTTGCATTAGGTAAGAATAATTTATTTAAATTTTTAATATCTATATTGAGCTCAAAATGAATGTAAATTAATACAGAATATATTATGTCAAATGAAAACAAATAATCTTTCCCTAGAGGAACCGTTTACTGTCAATATCCAAGGAAAGTTACGATTCATCAATAAATACGAGGTGCAAACGAAAATTAGATTATTGAACTCAATAAACAAATTAAATTTAGAATCTTTTGAATTATTTTATAATTAATTATGAAACGCCAGAGTATTTGAGTTTTTTGAGTTGCAATAAGAACAAGAGGTGGCGTGGTAGAATCTCCATGGCAATATCTTATTATCAAAAACTACTAGCATCCGTAACTTATAATCAGTTTAGAAATTTTGATATTATTTACCATATCACTTGGATTTTTAAGTCTACCATAAGCTTTTCTTACTTGCAGTTTTGAACAAGTTATATCCTGTTCCAACATATTAACACACTTAGAACAAGTAATACATTTTTTTAATGATTTAACTACGAAACCAGCAATATATGACACAACATCTTGGACATATAAAGTCAAGTCCCAAGATGGCGACATAAAAAAATTAGATTCTGCAATGTCTATATTCACTTTGGCACACATTTTTATAGTCTTCAGATTCTTATAAATTTTCCCATCATCTGACCTACTCACTAAATTACCAGAGCAGCATGTGAGGATTGAAATTTTTTGCAAGTCTACAGTGTTACCTGTTTTTGGCGCCGATATCTCACTGTGGACTAACAGTCTTTTAAAGGCAGCCTCAAATTGTCTGGCTGTTGGGTTGTTATTATAGGCCCCCTTGCCACGAATAGCTCCAAAAAATTATTCAACGTGATCCTGGGATAACTTATATGTCAATGAATATTTTAGTTTTTTTTTCTTGTTCAACGTAGATGTTGAACATGTTTTTTAGATTCTCAATACATATAAGAAATCCGAGGAAACCAGTATTTCTTGCAGATTTAACAATTGGAGTCTTATTTAATATAATAATTAATTACCTATCATCCTTAAATAAGCTCTTTCTTACTGTAGCCCCTGCAGATACAATATCTTGTTTCTTTGTAGGACTGTCAAAAATGTCGTCTGAATTTGAGCTGTAACATATCATATATATGTAGCTAAGCAGCGCTTTTAAGGGTGAGCTAACTAAAAGTAGAAGAAGGCATTATGCATTAAATGAATTTATTCATTCTTGCTTGCATGTCAGTGGGAAAGCTAAGAGAAAATAAAAATTTAAGAATACTAACATTAATTTTTTTCAACTTTAAAGAAATATTAATAGATCAACAATGGTTTCAAGGATTAAAAAGACAGATTCTTTTTCACAAACAAAGCGTTAGTAATATTGTATTACTTGGTTAGGGCTAAAAATTATAAGACACACTAAAAAATCGCAAAAATTGCAGATATTAATAACTTCTTTTCAACTATTTTAAATAAATACCCAGATAGGATAGCGAGTTCAATATGTTGCTGACATTATGATGGTTTCAAATAATAGTAAATTGGTAAAATATAAGTATTTCTTTACATAGTATTTTATAATTTTTCAAGCTGACAAAGTAACAAAACGTGACAAAAGCTTTGTTTTGTAATAAAACTATTGATGATATTTTCGCACTTATTTATCCATCACCAAAAAGCTGCTGTAAATCTACGCCTATGATACAAGCAAAAGTTTCTCATATAATATAACCATATAATATAACTTACTTATGAAAAGACACTTCGTCATCCACGTTATCGTGTTTTTTAGACAAAGTGCACTCTCGTATCATTATTAATAGTTTTAACGAACAAAATAGTCACAAATTACATAAAAATACTTTAAAATAAACACAAAAACACTTAGAGCAACAACAGAGCCGCTCTGGCAACATCGCAATTACAAAATTGACAGACCTTATGCCGGGTCCACATTAAACCGACAAAACAAAAACAAAACATCTTTAAAACTTTTATGCAACAAAACAGTTTCGAAACAAAGTCCACACCGCAGACCATTTATTCAAAACAAATCAGTAACAAACACTCCATGTTTCAGTTTTGTTTTTGCAGTCCACACTAGAAGCATGTTTCGTTACCGTTTCCGTAATGTTGAAGAAGACGACGATTTCGTATTAATGGCTGGATATTATTATATTTTTTTAAATTTGAAGCGGAAAAAAAGACGTTTTTGGGTGAGGCCCACTTTGCGAAGGCGAACGAGTCGTGGAGTCGAAAATTTAATTACAGATATCCGTGAAGACGATATTGGTTTATCAGGCGAGATACGTTCTAGTTTTACCAATTTTTTGCGAATGTCAAACGAAGATTTTGAAAGCATATTAGAATTAGTTGGGCCAGTCATACACAAGAAAAATACGAATTTTAGAAATTCTATTTCCATAACAGAACGCTTAGCTGTTACCTTAAGATTTCTGGCAACCGGTGATTCATATCATAGTCTCATGTATCAGACAAGAATATCTAAGCAATCAATTTCACAAATTGTTCCAGAAACATGTGAAGCTTTAGTACAAGTTCTGAATGGTTTTGTTAAGGTAAGTAAATTAGCTTGCAATTATTTTTAATTGAAAACGCAATCGTATAATTTAATGGCATGTATTTTAATTTATTAAAAATAAGTACAGAATATATATTTTAAAAAAATAAACACCTTGTCGACGAAGTTGATTATTCTCGGTCCCATTCATCAGTAACTATCGTGTTTTCATTCGTAAAGTCCATAGCTGATTGTGATGTCGGCTGAACAGCTGCGAGCGGCTCCAGATAAGTGGGATTTGGCAGAGATTGTACACTGGACAGCTGTGAGTACGACTGGACGCTCGGCGGATTTGAATAAGTCTGCGAAATGGAAGAATGGTCAGTGGTAGTGGAATTTGGCAAAGATTGTACACTGGCTAGCTGTGAGTATGACTGAATGCTAGATGGATTTGAATAACTCTGCGAAATGGAAGAAGATGCTGGCGAGACTGTTGGTAAGCGAACGTATTGTGAGAGTTCTTGATGTACATGAGAAGTTTGAGGGGGTTCATTGTATTTGCCTAATTCGGCTTCGTATAGTAGATTATTTATTTGATGTTCTATGGTTATCTGTGCGTAACGAGTCGGTAAATTGCGCAGTTTTCGTGCAACAATCTCGCCAAATATATCAAAATCGTCAGGCTGGGTTTTACGTTCTTGCCTGTCGTGATGCACAGACTTTATCATCGAATATATTTCTTCACATCGCTTGTCGGTAGTATTTTTTGCTACCGGCTTTTTCTTTATTGCTGATGTATTTTGTTCATGCGAAGTCGATTTTTCAATAGATGAATGGGGAACTTCATTCCTAGATGCGTCTAGTTCTGTACCATCGTCATTATCGACAATAACTTCCGTTATTTCTTCTTCCCCTTCTTCGCTGCTATAGGATTCGTCCGATCTCTGCAACAAAGAGAAAAAAAGTAGCAATTACTGTGAATTTTTTAATAAAAAGGGAAGTCAAGTTCAGTCTAATTTAAGAAGATGTAACCCTCCGTTATTTATTTTTTGTTTAGGGTCATTTAGGGATTTTTTAGGAGATTTATGTAATATAATTCTAGTGACAGTCATGTATTTTAATTTGTTCAGAAGAAGGCATTAATTGACAGTGTAACTCTAAATCACGATATTTTTGTTTCAGACACCTAGCAGTGAAGAGGAATGGAAACAGATTAGCAACGATTATAATAAAATTTGGAACTTTCCTTTATGTCTAAGCGCAATGGACGGAAAGCATATTTTAATTGAAGCTCCTGCTGTTAGTGGGAGTGAATTTTACAACTATAAAGGTACATTTAGTATTGTACTTTTTGCAATAGTGGACGCAAATTATAATTTTCTTTACGCTAACGTTGGATGTCAAGGCCGTATTTCAGACGGCGGTGTATTTAAAAATACCTCCTTTTATAAATTGATGGTAGATGGACGATTAAACTTGCCCCCAAAAACTATTCTTGCTGGAAGGAAAAACGAATCTCCTTATGTTTTTGTTGCGGACGATGCTTTTCCCCTTACTCCTCATATAATGAAGCCATATAGTGGTCACCAAGAAAAAGGGTCTATAAAAAGAATATTTAATTACAGGCTTAGCCGCGCGCGAAGAGTTGTGGAGAATGCATTCGGTATTTTGGCAGCCAAATTTCGCGTGCTTCGCAAACCTATATTACTACAACCCAAAAAGACTGAACAATTGGTTATGGCGTGCATTTACCTTCACAATTACTTACGGAAAAGCTTGTCATCTAGAAATAGGTACACACCACCAGGGAGTTTCGATATTGAACACTTAGATAGTGGTACACTTGAAAATGGTGAATGGAGAAAGATGACTGAAAATCAGCAATCTTTTCGAAGTTTAAGTCGCACTGCTCGAAAACCCTCACTGGAAGCCGCAGCCATTAGAGATGAATTCGCAGAGTAATTTGTTTCAGACCAAGGGCAATTTCCTTGGCAAATAAAATACTGCTAGTTAATAAAACTTGTAACTTTCTGCATATAAACATATTCTAGTTGTTAATAAATAAGCATGTTAATTACTTACTTGTTTATCTATGGACAATCCTCCAGCTTCTTGACTTTTACGCGGTTTATTCTTGTCCTTAAGAAAACTCATAAGCGCATATCCAAACCATTTTGGTATAAACTTTTGTCCCGAGCCAGATTTTTTGCACTGTTTATAATTCCTTCTTTCTCTTTGATATTGAGAGTTGATATTTCTTATTTTTCTCTCAATTTCTTCCTCTGACAAATTTAGAGATCGTCCAATTTCCTTTAAAGCATCAGCCTTTTTATAGCGATTTTTATACTCACTATTTGTTGGATCCCATAACAATGGGGTTTCTCGATACAATTCTATTAATTTACAAGTGTTATCCACAGTCCACTTCGTTTTTTCCGACATCGTTTCACAGTAACAAATAAACATACGCGAACGATACTTTAAGTTTTGTTTCTCTGTCCACACTGAATCGCCACAGTTCCCGATAAAGCGAACAAAACAGAAACCTTTTGATATTTACCGACAAGCGACGGGACTCGAAATTGTTGCGGAATCCGGCGACAAAACAGTGCCGAGACAAAAAAGTCGCTGAAATGTTGCATCTTTGTTGCAGAATTGTTGAAAAACATGAAGTTTCTGTTTTGTTTCTCTTTTGTCGGTTTGATGTGGACCCGGCTTTAGATACTATTAATCATTTGATGAATGAAAAGCGGCCCTTTAAAAATGTATTTTTCTCGCGACGTTGCCGTACTTAACAGGAATGTTATATTTGATTACATTAACTGACGATGATATTGATTTATCGAAACAATTGTCAATTTTTTAGAATTTTCAATAACTTGTATTATATTGTGGAATTAACTAGAGACCTTGAGTTTCATTTAAAAACACTAATATGAGCATATTCCACGAAGTAAGGGTCGAGACAGTCAATTTCATTACATTAACTATTTTTAAAAACTATTTTGCATTCACATTTTTTTTTGTTCAGAAATATATGCATTGACTTAAACAGTATGTATCAACGTGAAATATGTGGAACCAATAAATAGGGGCATGTAGTAATTTTACCTATCAAAATAATTTCACTAAATCAATCAGTGCTATGGATAAGTACAATATGACAATTGCGCATATCACGTCAAACCACAAGGGATGTCGGTTCTTATTTCTTAAGTTTACTAAATAGCTACGCATTACGTCTTTTTTTAATGATTGACCGCCTTTCAATGTAAATAATTGTATCTATACTTGTATTATATATCTATGTTCGATACCAATAATATGTGAAATGTCAAAATTTCACAGATTATGAAGTGATTAGTTATAAAACGATGTGGATGAATATAAAATCTGTATTTTTAACGATTCAGGAACTGTATGCAAATTTATTGTATCATAACATTTTCGAAAACAAAAAAGTTGAAAGAACGCCTCCTTTTATATGATTTTTGAGTGTGGTTAGGTTAGGATTGTATTCACTTTCGAAACGATTACGAAATGTAACACTAAAATGATTTATTTTCTAATATCGAACAACGAAAATAACGACTAAATTAATATTTGGTCATTATTCACTTAGGTACTCACAGCGTCATTAATTTGATATAAATTGAGGGTAATGCAAATCGTTAACTGTTATGTTTTGTATGTTCAATTCACAAAAAGGTATTGTAGGTTGTGTCGTAACTTTATTACCAAGTAGGTACTGATTAAATTTTTTCACGCTACGTAATTGTGCAATTTGCTCTTTTGCGAAACAAGTCTGTTAAAGTTACATATTAAAAATTTGATAAAATCAACTAGATACTATTGCATAAGTAGATCTATTTCGGCAGATAAAATAGTTTATTAATGCTATATAGGTTAGGTTTTAAGAACGTTATTTTAATGGCAGCGGAAAGGACTTGTGGAATAACAAGAATCACAAAGAGGAAAACCAAAAGAACGCATTGTTGGAAGGAAAGAATAAAAATGCAGTGGTTAATAAAAAGAAAAAGTGGAAAAAATACTTACAAACGATAAAAACAAAAACACTGGAAGGAGTTTAAAAACAATAAAGAAACCAAGTCAAAAAAATAATAAAAGGAGAAAAAGGAAAATATGGTAATATTTCGGGGAAAAGATGAAAACATCATACAAGATACCGACAAATTATTCTTCAAAACGCTAAAACATTTGAGACAAGGAAAAACAGAAGTCACATCAAACAAAAAAGACGAAAATGGAACCCGTATAAGTAAAATCATGTGATGATAGAGCGAGTACTTTAAAGAGCTTTTAGAAAAAAGAGACAAAGATAAAAATAAACATGATACAAATACACAAACTAATCGCAATGTCAGAAAAAGCAGAGAGATCTAAAAGAGTTTGTGACTTTCGAGGTATATGGAAACACTACCTTCCTACACTAAGGTCTTTATTTGTAACAACTATTGTAATACAATTTATGAAACATGTGTTTTTGTGTTTTTAACTTAGATCTTATAGCTAGGTTAGTAACATATATGGTTCTGACATATGACAAGCCAAGGTTATCTACGTGCAGGGGTTGACTCAATACATTACAGAGCTCATGAACTTGAAGACAAAACATCCGAGGACTGGAATTTGAGGATCATTACCTCAATTTGTGAGGGTACGTCAGTTTGGTAGAGCATAAAAGGGGTTGTTGGATATATTTCTTTATTAACCTATAATAATTATCTACAATTAAAACCTAAAATTCTGTACAATAAAGATATATACACAAAGTTTATTGGTCCTGGAGGCTGGCATTCCCTCTAGGGTGGTCGTCGGAATATATTTCTCGGCCGTCCAATTTCCTCACGGGGACGTCAGGTTCCTATAACCAGAAGGGGTGTGTGTGTCAGGGTCGAGATCCCGCGTTCAACGCACAACGTGATCTCGGAGGTCGGGAGTTTGCTTTCGTCCCGGGCTCAACGCGCTCCGGAATGTCGGCTAATCGGGAAAGGCCTCGGTCCTGCGCTCACCACGCTGCAGGGCTTGACCTAGGGTAGTTGGCGTCCGTCCTAAGCTCAACACGCTTTAGGACTTCGTCCGATATGCAGGTTCGTTCAGCGTCTAACCTCGAGTTCAACGCACATCGAGGGGTCAACGAGAAGCGGGATATTTATGTGTTCACAATTCCGAGCTCAACACGCTCCGGAATATAGTGCAACACTTCGGTTGTTTTTAGTTGAAGCTTCCTATCATTATTCTACGTAAGTAGAGCTTGCCTGGTATATCGCAGAACGTATGCTTTGGTAGTATCGGTCAAGTTATTAGCAGAAAGGCGAAGGTGCTGCCCTCTCGGTGCTGGGTGTCCAACTCCGTCTAGTTTGCTTCGCGTAGAGTTCTGTTTTCTGATTATTTATTGGGGTTATTTTATGTTCAGAACGACTGTGTCGTTACAAATTTACAAAAGGGGGATAACAAACTTATGAAATTAAAGGCATAACATTGACTAGTACAGTGTCTAAAGTGTACGCCAAGATTTTGGAGCAATAGGGGGGAAAATATGTCAAATTAGAAGAGGAGGAGGATGAAATAACGGCAGAAGGAAGACTTTTAATAGTATAAAAAATAAATTCTCGAGAATAGAGAGAGAGAGAGAGAGAGAGAGAGAGAGAGAGAGAGAGAGCTGGAGAAGAATGTCAACGTACTCAACTCCACTAAACAATCCACACTTGTAAGGGTACAGGATTTAAGGATCAAATAAGTAGATTAGTCTAAACATATACGTAAACTGTCTGTTAGGAAATACATTATACTATTAATTAATTATTATTTAAGGTAGTTCCATTAAATATTGAAATATTAGGTTACTGGAAGTTCTCCTGTATTTAACTAAAATAAATAGAAAGAAGACATTTTTTCACTATCTTTGAAATGAGATATTAACAATGACATTATGTATAATGAACATTTTCGAAGTTAGTCACGTATAAAAACTATGCATTCAATCGGGAATATATCAAAATAGTCCAAGAGGAATCAGCGCATCAGTACTGAAAACTAATCCACCTCAATTTTTTATGCGATCCTCTTTCCGTTGCCATATCGTTTAAACAATTGCAAGGAAATGTTATTTTTCAACCGGACAAATTTTTTTTATTTTTTTTTGCACACAGCAAACTCACTGTTACGGATCCATTTAAATCGACGCTACGAACATACAAACAAGTGCCGTACTCTATGGATGCATCAGAAAATCCATGAATTTGGAGATCAATTCAGTATGCACACACAACACACCTAGGTACTTCCAATCGGTTTAAATTACAGGATTACATTGTTTTCATAGTAGGGTTTTTTGACAGTTTCCATTGCACAGATTTTAGCCTACGATACGCGGTAATTTGAGAGTTACCCAG
This sequence comes from Galeruca laticollis, assembly GCA_963921935.1. Taxonomy (NCBI): domain Eukaryota; kingdom Metazoa; phylum Arthropoda; class Insecta; order Coleoptera; family Chrysomelidae; genus Galeruca; species Galeruca laticollis. The sequence continues at coordinate 85,845,798 of OY998184.1, forward strand.
AAGTGAAGGCGATTGTTTAAATGGCATTTAGACGACAAACCTACCAGAGGGATCACGGTAGGTTGATTTCTGGAATATCTCCTCTGCTTGTTGGTCTTCACTGGATAAGACGTGTGTATCTGAGTTAACCTCCCCTATCTCCCAAAACTGCTTCATCTGGTTTTGGAGGTCAACATTAGAACCATGTTTGCAAATAGTTTGTGAAGGAGTGTCTAGAGAAGTTGATCCTGAGACCACCCATCCTAAAACGGTTTTTTGACGTATCTGACTTATGCACATTAAATTATAGAAGCATGTCTATCTTGCCTACGGTTGCAAATCTTGGATCAGCTAGCTTAAGATGACCGGGTATTTTAAGAGTCGAAACGTCGACATTTTGTTTTGGTAATCTGTCATTTATCACTGGAATAACAAGACAAGAAACAAACGATTCGGATGAATTAAACATTGAGTGCATAGAAACGGTACACATTTTGTTATTAGGGGAAGTGACCTGGTTAATACCGATGACTGATATATCGACCGAGGCACAATCTAGACCATGTCTCTCGCAACACTCTTCTGTAATAAGGTCGGACTGAGAAGCTGAGTCCAAAAAGTACACGACATATATGTAACTCACCTGTTTTGCCTTCACCGTGAACTAACACTGTTCATAATAACACTACATTTGCTTGTTCGATGTTGTATTTTTGCTTCCATAATTAACGATTTTTTCAATTTCCGGCTGAACAGAAGTAGGTTGACTCATTGTTAATGTTTGATGCATTTGCATTTGTGTTGATTCAAAGTGTAGAAGTGTGTTATGCTTACCACGAGAAAATCAATGTTTGCTTGTATGATTGCCACGCATGCAATTAATACACAGATTAAGATTCTTAATTTTTTCAAACCTATCGTTAACTCATGAGTTTAGAAACTTTGAACTAGATTGTATATAGGGGTTAGTGTCTTTACAAAACGCACATTGCACATTTAAGGTTCGTTTGTAATCAGAATCTTTGGCATTATAGCTTACTGCATGAATGGCGTGAGACTGGTCGCCCCGCGGTTAAATTAAGAGTTTCCAATAGATCAGTTTTTTACTTTTCCGCCAACCTATCTAATATGCGAGAAAAGTATTGGTTTACCCACAAAAAAGTTGGAAATTTGAAAAAAAAATTTGAGTTATTTTTACGTTATCCATCAACAACAACACGAAAAAACGGTTTTTAGAAAACAAATCCTGTGTATATGTCGTCGTCGTTGTCGTCGGCCACTTTTCCTTGCAAGTCTTGTTAGCACGATACAGCCTCCGGAGTACAATAAGTCACCAATTTTATGATGGAATATTGTTAAGGACATTTCACAGATGAACCCTATTGATTTTCAGCTCACCAGAGCCAGTACAACGGGTGCTATGGTACTTGAAGTACGACATTTTGTCGTTTTTCGAGAAATTTCAGTTTGTTAGCACGATACAGCCTCCGGAGTTCAACAAGTCACCAATTTTATGATTGAATATTATTCAGGGCATCTCACTGATGAACCCTATTGATTTTCAGCTCACCAGAGCCAATACAACCGGTGCTACAGTACTTTAAGTACGATATTTTTATCATTTTTGGAGAAGTTTCAGTTTCTTAGCACGATACAGCCTCCGGAGTATATACAAGTGATGAATTTTATGATTAGATATTATTCAGAGCGTCTTAAATATGAACCCTATTGATATTGAGCTCACTGAAGTCAGTACAACGGGTGCTGTGGTACTTGTAGTACCAAATTTTTGTCATTTTTGGAGAATTTTTAGTTTGTTAGCACGATACAGCCTCCAGAGAGTATACGATTGATCGACTTTATGAATAAGTATTGTTCAAGGTGTCTCACAGATGTTACCCTATTGATTTTCAGTTGACTAGAGCGAGTACAGCGGGTCCTATAAAACTAGATATACTAAATTTTTGGTTATTTTAGGAGAAATTTCGGTTTGTTAGCACGATACATTCCCCGAAGTGTATACAAGTAACAATTTTATGATAGAATATTGTTCAGGGCCACAGATGCGGAAAAGTTAGTTTTAATCTTTAAAACCGTTTATTTTTTATTTTTTCATGAAATTCGAAAAATCCTCGAAGGGCGTGGTAAGGTAATTTTATCACTCTTTTGCGCAATTGATTTATTAGAGATTCTAACCCTTCTTCTCTCCTACTAACGAGCTGTCTTTTTATCTAATTTGTTGGTTAGTATGAAAATTAATAACGTGTCCCACTTTTCAACCGGTTGTTTCAGGGCAATCATGCGTCTCAATTCCATCGAAGATTCATGTGTCACTTGTGGAATATCGAAAATTCATTTAACATGATTGTATACCAGTACACCGCCATTGTTGTATCTATGTAATAGAGTGCACCAAGCATCTGCATAGTTCTTTGACGAGAATTCAATAGCGCGTATAACTTGGGCAGCCACTACCTTCTAGGGCCGAGCGCAAGTAGTGAAACTTTTGAATGTCACTTAAAACTGAGTTTTGATTTATCAAAGAATCGAATGTATGTCTAAACTCCAGCTAATGTTCATACTGACCGGAAAACTTTGGTAACTTGATTTCGGGAAGCTTAACTCGTTGCAATTGCGCCCCCCATTTGTCGAATAACTTGTTGATGCATTATTATTAGTAATAGCATCAGATTTATTGCAGTCTTTCAATTCATTAAAATAATTTGCAATAAATCCTTTGCGCCTTCTCAAATTTTCTCAATATACTAGTTCAAATTGTTCTCGTTCTGCACATTAAATATTTAGAAATTCCTCATCTTCTTTCATTAATGCGATTTCCCCCTGTATATCGTCAAATCCCGCTAAAATAGTACGAAATCGTTCTAAACGAGCTTCTAAATCAATTATTTTTGTTTTTAAACGGTTTTATTTAGCTCACCCCGTTTGTTTTATTATTTATTCTTGGGTCAAATTTAGTAATTCAAATTTCACCCTCTTCCTGTCAACCGATTAATCTGAAATTTTGTATACACTTTGGATTTTGGTGACAATAGAATTATGTTTATTCATTATCATTATAAATTCAAGATGGCCGCCGCTACAAAATGGCGGATAATTTATGTTTTATTAATCCCATCAATATGGGTATGAAATGAAAGGGCTCAACAAGCAGAATACAATATACTATAAAAAATTGAAATCCATGATGGCAGCCGCTACAAAATGGCGGATAACGTAGGTTTTATCAATCCCATCAACATGGGTATCAAATGAAAGGGCTCAACAAGCAGAATACAATATACTATAAAAAATTTAAATCCAAGATGGCGGCCGCTACAAAATGGCGGATAACGTAGGTTTTATCAATCCCATCAATATGGGTATCAAATGAAAGTGCTCAACCAGTAGAATACAATATACTATATAAAATTTAAATCCAAGATAACGGCCTCTACAAAATCAACATGGGTATAAAATGAAAGGTCTCAACAAGTAGAATACAATTTACTATGCAAAATTGAAATCTAAGATAGCCGCCGCTACCAAATGGCTGATAACAATTTTTTATCAATCACACCAATATGGGTATCAACAAATAAAAGGGCTTGACAAGAAGAATACAGTGCACTATACAACCTCAATATTTAAGATGGGCGCAGCCACTAAATGGCGTATAATAATAAAAATAGGTAAAAAAACTTTTTAAGTTAAACGGTTTTATGTTAAACATACATTGCAATGTTTAAGATAAATGTACAAAAAACCAAAAAATAATAAAATAGATACAGTCGTGGGAATTATAAACATATGCATAGACTAGACTAAAATAAAAACCGTGGGGCACGTCAATTGTCTACAAATTATCGACTTAATGTGCGATAGAAGAATCGTTTAATTCGTCGTTAGGCAGTTGGCCCGCAGACGGTGAGGAAATTACTTACTATTTTCTTGCTCATGGAAATTCCAATACTTATACACTCCATGTAAATAAAAGAGATGTTTCAACTAGTTTATCGCTGGACATTCACACTGCTGACTGGCGAGAAATCGTTTCACTGCTCGTAGTTTGTCTTTAATCGACAAAACATATGATAAAAGTACTACTCGCTCACCACTATAAAACCGTAAAACTCGCTTATAATTGAGCTTGCTAGCTTGTTTCCACATTCTAGCCCTACTTATCACACGTCCATCGTTGTCGGTTGAACAGCTGCCTAATTATAGTGTAACATTACAAAACAAAAATTTTAATCAACGATTGTAGACAATTAACGTGCCCCACGGTTTTATTTTAGTCTAGTCTACGCATATGTTTATGATTCCCACGACTGTATCTATTTTATTATTTTTTGGTTTTTTGTACATTTATCTTAAACATTGCAATGTATGTTTAACATAAAACCGTTTAACTTAAAAAGTTTTTTTACCTATTTTTATATCGAATACATTTATCGACCGGTCACCGGCTACATCAAAAAAATTGTGAACGAATGTTTTAAACTGAGTTTGTCTTCTTTTAATAGCGACGCGTTTTTTACCAACAGCTTAAATTCGATTTTGTGAATATCGCTCACACTTTGAACGTCGTCAGGCATTGTAAATTCAAAGCAAAACTCCAACGAAATACAGAAATAATAACAGTCATATGTTTAATTTGGATAAAGGAATTGGAACGAACTTACAGTTTTATTTATCTTTTCCTTGATTCTTGTTTTAGACAGTTCGTCTAAAGTTGTTTTCTTGATATTCCACTGAATCCGATTACGAAGGACCAAAATTATGTTATTTCTTACGGGTTAAAACGTTTGAATTAAGTACAAAATTATTGAAATTTCAGCAGCATATATTTTTAGTTGTCAATTCTGACATTGCAGCTGTCAATTTTTTTTATTTATTTACATAGTTACCGGTTAACCAATCGTGATACGGAACATTAGAGAGAGAGAGAGAGAGAGAGAGAGACACATAAGCTTTATTGTCATGAAAATTTTTACAATTTTATGGACAAAGCGAAATAATTTAAAAATAGCTAAATATAAAAAAGTAAATAAAAAATAATATAAAGACATAAAAATACTGACAATACTAACGATACAAAACATAATATATAAAAATACAAATTTACATTAATAATTAATCGTACATCATACCAAATATTGATCTACGCCGATGTAACTCAAAAGTCTAGGGTAGAATGCAGAATTCTGCTACTGAATAGTAAGGTCTCTCAAGCAGAAACGCCCTTGTCAATCTCCGGAACCTATTAAATGTATTTGCCACTTTTAATTGTAAAGGTAGCTGATTGAATAGTTTTTTGGCATTGAAGATGATGGAATTTTTTACCAGATCAGAGGTGGGTATAGTTAAGTAGATATCGAAATTTTTTCTTCTAGTAGGGTAACTATGAATTGGCCTCTCAGTTAAATTGTGAAAGTGTTTGCGAACCAAACACACGGATTCCAAAATGAATAGAGCACGAAGAGTTAAAATTTTGTATTTTTTTAAATATAATTCGCAATGCGTCCTACGACTCAAACCATAAATATAACGAATAGCTCTTTTTTGTAGTTTGAAAATAGATGTGAAGAGGTATAAACTACAAGACCCCCAGAAAGGCAAACCATAGCGAAGGTGCGATTCGAAAAAAGAGTAGTAAGTTGTTAAAGCAGTACAAGAATCAAGCTGCTTAGATACAAATTTAATGGCAAAACAAGCAGAGGATAATTTTTTCGCTAAAATGTCTACATGTACAGACCATTTAAGGGCATTGTCAATATGGAGACCAAGAAACTTAATCGAATTTGAAGATCTTATTATGTCATTGTTAAGTTTGAGAGGTTGCAAAACTCCTTTGTAAGATAAAACTAAAGTTTTCTCAGTGTTAAAACAAAGCCCGTTCGAGTCAGACCAGGATTTAATAGTAATGAGATCTTTGCCTATGGTAGAATGTAAAGTTCGTATATCTGAACTGCTCCAGGTTACACTAGTGTTATCGGCAAATAAAGTGAATTTACCATTAATTCGTAAGTCTGTGACATCGTTAATGTATACCAAGAAGAGAATTGGGCCCAAAACTGAGCCCTGGGGTACACCACTGCTAACTGGTAAATCATTCGAAACTTTTCCATTTGCTCGTACCAGTTGGTTTCTACATTCCAGGTAAGATTCAAACCATTTTAAAGGAATACCACGGATGCCATAATATTCCAGTTTGTCTATCAAAATGTCATGATCAACACAATCGAAGGCCTTTGCGAAGTCACAAAAAACCGAAGCCGTGAAAAGTTTATTATTAAGAGAGGTATATATTTCATTAAGAACAGAAAACATTGCGTCATTAGTACATTTATTAGGTAGGAAACCGAATTGTTGGGATTTCAAGATTTTATATTTGAAAAGAAAAGGCAGTAGACGGTTTTTCATTAATCTTTCGATTATCTTCGATAAGATTGGTAATAAGACAATAGGACGATAGTTACTAGTATTCTGTTTTTCGCCACCCTTGTGGAGGGGAACAATTACAGCTGTTTTTAGACAGTTAGGAAAGAGACCTTTTTCAAAGGATTCATTTATTAGAGAACATAAAACGTTAATCACCGCATCTGGAATATTCAAAAACATCTTAGCTGATAACCCATCAATGCCACAGGAAGTCTTGTTTTGAATGCTGAGTATGGTTTGCACTAGCTCAAATTTATCTATTGGTCTAAGGAAGAAACTATCAGCGATTCTTTTAGAAGGAACGAGAAAAGAAAGAGCATCACGACTTGGAGATATTTTAGAGCTAATATTTTTACTGACGTTTATGAAATAATTTTTAAGTTCGTCTGGGTCGAGTTCAATAAAATTTGAGGAACGAGTTTTGTTCCTCAAATCATTGATAACAGACCAAGTTTCTCTCGTGGAATTTTTAGCTCTTGAGATGCGATTGTTATAATAGTTTTGTTTAATAGCTTTTATAGTTTTCCGGTACAATATTTTATAGTTATTGATATAATTAAGTACGTGAAGATTGTCTGTGAATTTTTTAATGTACATGAGTGATCTCATATTCTTAGATGAAGTACGTGTTCCTTTCGTAGACCATGATTTGTGATGTTTAGTTTTACGAGAGCGAAGAGGAAATGATATATTGAAGCACCTGATAATTTTAATAAAGTCCAAAAATTTAGAGTCAATATCTTCAGAAAGATCAATCCAATCAATTGCTAAACATAAATTATGAAATTTGGTGAAATTTTGTTGAGAGAAAATCCTCACGAACTGAGTGTTTTTCATTAAAGATTTACGAGGCAATACAAATTCGGCGAAAACTGCTTCATGGTCAGAGAGACCTGAGTTAATTACTAAGTGATTCACATCATGGGGTAGAAAGTCGGAAACTATGTAATCTAAAATTGACGAAGTTGTTTTAGTAATACGAGTTGGTGAATCCACGTGCAACTTTAGATCAAACGACTTAAAAATATTCACCAAAGACCTTTGAGTGGCACAATCATTAGTAAAGTCAATATTAAAGTCACCGCATAAAACTTTCTTGCTCTTAACAGGCAGAGCGTCAAGTAAATTTAGAAGGTTCTCAAAAAAAGAATGAACATTTGATCTAGGTGGTCTGTAAATACAAATTATATATAAATCCATATTTTTGTTGTATATTATGGAAAATTCAAAAGTACTTTCTACTTGTAGAAAATCAAATTTTAATACAACCGAGAAGTCCTCGCCAGAAGATAAAATTAGGGTTCCACCGTGAGCTGAATTACTCCTGTCATATCTGCTAATAACGCGATATTTTTCAATAAAAACAGGTTCGTTTGCTTGAAGCCAGTGTTCAGTAATAGCGACTATCTGCGGGAACCCCAATTCCTCCAAAAACAAATACAACTCGTCCGTTTTATTGCGTATTGACTGAATATTAATTAGAACCATTCTTAATTTACTGTCCTTAAAACTAAAACTAACATTAATATTTAATTGTTAACATGGTAGTAAACAAACTCAAATATTTAGTAACAAACAAATAAAATCGTTTTTCAAAATTAATCTTTCCCATATTTTTTGAGAGTGTGGTATTTCCACTTCTTTTTTAAATTAGTCACACTTTTTTATACCATTCCTGAATCTGTGGTGTACATGGTTTACCATAAATATTCACTTGATCACAATCTTTATACCAGTTTTTATATGATTTTTATATTAAAAAAAGTTTACATCTTTCAGTATTGCGTTAGCTAATCGAGTAATGCAAAAAATGGTTTATTTTACCGACTATATTTAGACTGCCGGCCGTTTACTTTAAATGTTTACTGTTCATTATACATACACAACTTTTCAGCGCGTATAAAAAAGAGAAAAAATTAAGTGATCTAATTTCTTAGCAAGAAAATCTATGGAAAGAAATCCCAAGAAAAACCTGTGGTTTGGGAAACTCCAAAGACGTATCATTGAATGTTAGCGAAAAAATATGGTGGAACTATAACAAAGAAACTTGCGGGTATAAAATATACTAATTTTACACTAGCTGCTACTATCGATTAGTGGCTTTAACATCTGGTGTTGATTTATTGTGTAAAACGCCTTTTCATAGTCCACAAAAATTAAGACAATCGGTCTATTGTATTCGGTGGATTTTTCTATATGGTCAATGTATTGAAATCATTATGCAGTACCATGTATTTTAATACTAGGAATTTTGTTATTAAAGAAATTAATAGTTATTTATGCAAAGTGCAAAAAGTGAGTGTTTTTTGCACGCGACTTGAAATTGTCCATCGAAGCCTTTAGGCCGAGTTGGACAACACGTCGAGTGCAAAAAACACGTTTTGCACGAGTTGCATACAATATTTTTTCTACATTCATGCAAAAACTGGAAAATTAGAATATAATATGTTAGGAACTCAAACTTAACCGTTCTTCTTTGGTTTGGCTGGTTTTCGCTTTGACCATTTAAATTTTAAATAATCAAAGATTTTTGCAATATGTAACTCGTTGAGACTAAGTAGTAAGATATACATATATTATTGCTGTATTAAAGCAGGATCAGACACTTGCTCTGGATTTTTATTTTATTTAAATGTTTATGTTTGTCATAAATCATCACAAAACTGACAAGAATGACAGATGAGTGCAACAAAAATTTTGTTGCACTAGTGCAAAAAAGAACCGCTTTTTCTATTAAATGTGTTTCACAAAAGTGTTGTTTTTTGCATGAATGTAGAAAAAAAATATTCTCGGAGTTTTTTTCATGTAAAGTATTAGAAAAATGTTGTGTGAAAACGCCCTCGTTACATAAGGTGAAGTCATGTGCTGGCTGGGTACATAAACTGGTTTATTTACAACCTAGGTATTGCGAATTAAGCAAAATACAATAAAAACTAATGATTTATGTCTTTATGGGGATCTGTTTATCACATCTGAACGTACGCTAACAAATTCGCCAAACTACAGGGTGATCCATTTAAGAAGATTAAGCACCTACGCGTTTTGAGTTATCTTGTACGTTAAAAATTATTTTATCCACTAAATGTTAAATGCGATATAATTTAAAAAGTTGTAAAAATCAAAATGTTTAAATTTTTAATATTCATATAGATACAGGGTGTCTCGTAATAAAATCGGTCATATCTCGTAACACAAGCGATGTAAGGTGTTCTATCTAAATACGTAATAATGTTCTATTTAAAATAAGGATGCGCGGTAGATATACAAAGATAGTTCTGGGATGGAAGTCGACCATCTTGTGTTTTGTGATGTCCTTCGTGTATTTTGTGTGTGTCGTCCATCTTGTGTTCTGTGACATGTATCATCAGGTATTGTGTGTGACGTAAGCAGCGCTTTCGGGCGACTTATCAAAATCCCTCAGTCTAAACGCGGGTACTCAAACCATTACGCCATGAAGCCCATAATTATTGTGTGTTTAATATTGGTTCAACAGCAGCAGCAGCAACTTTATCGTTATTCGATTTACAAAGTACCAAAATTGTATTACACGTCGTTCAATATATTTAATTGTATACAGGACACAGTCATAAATAAGTTCTAAGGCAAAAAGGCATTATGTTGTTCATTGATTATATACATATACAGGATATTATAATCATAGATATGTTGATTATACAGAGAGAGAGAGTGTGTAGTACCTAATAAAAAATAAACGATTTGAAAGATTAAAACTCACTTTTCCGCATTCCGGAGGCTGTATCGTGCTAACATACCACAAATGTGGTATATCTGGATTTATAGTACCCATTGTACCGGCACTGGTGGGTTGAAAATCAATAGGGTTCATCTATGAGACGCCTTGAGCAATATCCAATAATAAAATTGGTCACTTGTATACACCCGGAGGCTGTATCGTGCTAACAAAGTGACTGTCGACAACGATTACATACACGCGGGATTTTTTTTCTAAAAACCCATTTTTCGGGCATTTCTCACTAAAAATAACAAAAAATTAAAAACTCTTTGGGCTAAACCAATATTTTTCTTGCATCGGGTTGGCGGAAAAGTAATATGATCGATGGGGGAGGGGAGAGGGGTAAGGGGACGTCACTAAGGACATTAGCATCTAACTTTGTTATTAATGATCCGATTTGCGTGTGTGTGTTTTTTATAGAGGTAGGAAAATAATTTTATGTATTGGCAGGACTTGGTGTTCTGCCTGGTATGTCGAACTCGGAAGCCTTTCCTATACCTCATCTGTTTCCCCCGCTGTACCACCGTTAGGCATTAATTCACGGAGGGAGGATCTAGCTATCGCTCTTCCTTCTATAAGTCGAATTCATAGTGGTTTTGTTCTACGAAGTTGTCTATCGAAGTCAAATCTTCTTTCTTCACGCGTTTCGATTTTTCGCACGTTCTATTTCTAAACGATGAAGTTCTTGGAGTACATCTGTTGCAAATCGGCTATGCCTCTGATGATGGCATAGCTTCCACATAGAATTCTCCTGGTAGGCAACACTATCCAAATTAGAATGTTGATACCAAAATGAACAATTTACAGAGATTAATGAAAAAAACTAGCCGTATACGTAGCTTGGTGTGCTACATTTGCGAGCAGGAAATAAAAATGGATTTCCACTGTTTGTATAATTATTCGAATGTATTAATTACTGATATGAAACAACAGTTCCCATTCTGCCATCGATAGAAAGCATGCAATGAAGTGGAGAAGTTTGATGATTTTAATTTCCCAACTAATGTGATGATTTGAATTGTCTCAAACTTGAGCGGATTCGTTTTAGTGACATTTCAATAGTATTTTCCTCTCTACGGGAATGAAAACTAATAATGAGAAATCTAGAGAATTTGCTGAAACTCCTTCAATCGTGGAGTTTCCGAACGTGATTCTCACATATATACCGAATTATATATTTTCGATTTGATTTGTCTTGAGTATTTATATAGTATATTTCTTAATGTCTGACAGCACAGTAGCCTCATTAAATATTCAAATAGGGAATTATCTCTTACAGAGTGATCCCAAGAATTTTACAAGTAAATACTAAAATTCTAATGCAAAACAAGTAGGTGTCTGTATAGATTATCTGTACATCCCTGTTTCAGCTCAAAATACAATATGGTAATAAAACTGAACAATTCCAGCAAAAGGATAAACAGTGCAGCAGTGGCGGAGATTACTATATTAGTTCATTTTGCTTATTTAATTAGATTCGGTCAACATTACAGTTGAAATAAAATTCATTCGTTTAGGCCTATTAACAAGTTACATTTTCATTTTTATTAAATTATATTAATTAAAGAAAATATAGTTTAATTCTCATAATTCAAATTTATTGACAATGAATTAATGTATATTAAGTAAAGTAAACATACCATTTATAGGAAATATAAAATTCAATATATAGTATCATCCTCTTCGCTGGCCATACAAGAATCATCCGAAGACTCGTCGAGAGAGACCACTATCGGTTCTATAGTTTGTTCTATGAGGTTATCTAAAACCCACATTTTCTTTTTCCTCTTTAATTACATGATTCACAGCATCTCTCCAGTTCTCTTCAGTTATTGTTGTCAATGAGTACTTCATGAGTTCACGAACATCTTTCATTTTAAATGTTTTATTATATTATGTCTAGCAACATAACCTTTCATTTGGGCCCATATTAACTCTATCGCATTTAATTCACAATGGTATGGCGGCAAACGAAGCACTGTTATCACACGATTCTTGGCTATTTCATCAATAACAAACTTTTTAAATTGTAGCTTGTGATTTGAAGCAACCTTTAAAAGTTCTTTTTTCAACATATCATCTTCAAATGGTATATCTTTTACGATTAACCAGATTGTAATATCAGCTTTTCTCCAAGAGGTAGATGAAAGATTTTCTGTTAATCGCGAATGATAAGTGGCATTGTCCATAACGATTACAGCATTATTTGGAATTAATTCGATCATTTGTGTAAAATACATCTGCAGTCATTTCTTCATGATAGTCTTTGGTTGATGTTGACTGAAACTCCAGTAAACCACCTTCAACGAACCCTTGATTGCATCCAATATGCGTTATTATTAGTCGGCGACCTTTACCGATAGGACTTTTCAGTCCAGTAGATAAACCTTCTATGAAAGCTTGACAACTGGTTCGAATACTTTTGTCCTGCCATATTTTTGTCACTGAATGTCCTTCATTGAGCCATGTCTCATATAGATAATAGATTTGTCTTCCTTCCTGTCTGTATTTTCGGATATCTCGTAAATACTGGCGTCTCCAACATATTATTTCTTCGTTGTCGATTAGCACTGATTTGGGACTTTGCTTCCCCCAAGTAAAATTTTATTTGTGTAATATTTTCCACAAAGTTTTTCTCCCTATGTCAGGCAAATTCTCGTCCTCCTTCACCATTCTTAGAATTCTGTCAAGGGTTGGGATCTCTTTTTTAGAATATAATTCATGTAGTTTTCGTCTTATTGTATTTTGCATATGTTCATCAAGGTCAAATGGTTTTCTTCCAGTTGACTTTTTAAGTGGAGGTATATTTCCATTTTTCCTCTCTCTTAGAAGCCTGTAAATAGTATATTCACTAACTCCTGTCATATTGGAACATGTCGAAACTATATTTCTAACAGTAACAGCCGGCATTTGATGTACAACAGCATCATGCACATTTAACACTACAGTCTTCGTTTGTAAGCTAATCACGCTCTTACACTTTACTGTGGTAAAACTTGAAGACATTTTTCACAACACAGTTAACATTTATGGAACATAAGCGACTCTAAGCAAAACAAATTATACAAATTTGGGCGAGACCAAGTTTCACCGTATATACCTGCAAAATTTCTAAGTAGTCATTGAGACAATCCCTAGTAGGACCCTATTGCAATGTTTCTTGGAAATGTTATTATCAACATTTCGAAAATCAGAAAGTAATTATCTGGAGAATGAATTGATAAATGGTTTGTTAATATGTCTTCCAAGAATTGACCTGCTCCAAATTCTCAAGATAATTAATGAAATATTCAGTCAGAATAGTTGCGTTACAAGATTATTTCAAAAATAATTTATTGTTTTAACTGTATGTACTCTACAAATGTATGAAGGTCAGTTAGTTGTTTTAACTAACCGAATTTACATTTATATTACCTTTATATATCAGATCGGCTATAAAATTAAATAGTAAATAAATTCCTTAGATGAACTGTGACGCTTATGGTTTACTACCTGACTAGCATCTGTGACCTTTTCGCGTGCTGTCAGTCAATAAGAAACAGACTATAATAACAACAGTTAGGTCAACAAGGGACAGCAGCTGCTGGATATCTGTAATACATATGATTCATGCGTATTACCTGATAACACTAGTACCCTACGACATACATCCATATTGACATGTGTCTAGCATTTATCCACTTGGAATGTTACTTATATCGTAACATTCAACGGATATTTATAGGACATATTACAGACCCTACCTAGTAGATATCTTGAGACTCCCGCATTATCCACGACGGCCATCTTTGTTATAGTCATGGGATATATGTGTGCCATCTGTCAAGGCCGTTCAGTTGTGATTGGTTAATTATCCATATTTCTAGTGGAGTAGGCCTCATGGGGACACCACTATAGAAAAAACCTCTGTTGATTTCACTTCACTGAATTCCTTACTTTTACGCTTTGAATAAATATCTAACATAAGTATCTTCTCAGTCACATCAGGAGACTTCAAATGGATTGGTTAGTCTACTCATCTAAGATCCACACCTACAATCTAGTGAAGTCAAGTGGTAATTTATTAGCGCAAAATAGTGAAAATACATGGACTTTTTCACAAAGTGTTCGCCTTGTATATGAAAATCACGTCATAGGATTCCGTTGATGTACGATATGAATGAAGGTATTTCGAGTTCTCCCATGAAAAAATATCGCTACCTTTTCGGACTCCTTTATGAGATATAGGGTGATGAAAAAAATCAAGGTTTTTGTTTAAAAAAGTATACGTAATTTTTCAAATTGACATCCTTCGACTCTGTATACGATGAAACCCATCATTTAACATCCTTCAGGAGAATTTAGTCATTGTTGGCAGGTTTATGACTACAAGGTGTCCCAACAACAATTCTAAGAAATCCCTGCGCATCCGCCATCATTTTAAATTTCATACATGGCTTAGACAGAGTCGGATTCAGGGACTAACCAGCGTGCTGTTTCGTAACATTACCCCCTCCTTAAATGGCAGTTCCTCCTGGAACTTTTGTGTAGCCGAGACTGGATGTTTGAATCGGGAACTGGCCCCATTTCTACACTTTCCGATCTTATGGGCACCGTCTTCATCGGATACTGATAACGGGGGTTGTAGCTGCAAATTAATGTCTGAACATCGGTATCTCGAAAGATAATCTCTACCATGTTCCTGATAACTCGCCAATCCAATTGGTTACTCGCTATCTTTGGCATAACCAGTTTCTTCACGCTGGATTCTAAAACATGGTCTCGGAGGTTTCGAAGTGCTTCCCACACATCGCGGTAGGTAGATCGATCTTGAAATTCATTTTTACTTACCACGTAGAAGACGTACCGCGAATTATGTTTCAGTTTCAGTGTCTTGCCAGGGGCTGGAATCTGGTCTTCAAGTTTTTCTAATTGCCCGAACTTCTTTCGAAAGACGGTCGCCAACCCTCGTGCGTTCTTGATACGGGCGGGGATGTTGTATTCCAGTCAATAATCTTTCGGGAGAGTGAACAAATCTTGTCGTTGTTCTGAAGTGACTCCATATCTAGCTTTCCCGGTACCTCCATACGCGCCCATAAATTAATCGAAGATAGACTCAGATACATCTCGAATATGGTTTACTCCTTTCTCTAGGTCATGGCCTCCATCGAATGGCGCTAGTCGGTATTGGTGAACTACTTTTGGTTTTCCGTTGGGGATCTTGCTTATGCGATATAAACATCATTGATCCTTTTCTTGATTAAGTATGGACCTTCCCAGGATTTTTGTAATTTTGGAGAAAATCCTTTTCTCCTCGTCGGGTTGTGTAACCATACTTTGTCCCCTTCTTTAAAACCACCTTCTGTGGCCTGCGTGTCGTACCGACTTTTCATTCTGTCGTTGGCAACTTGAAGATTTGTTCGAACTAATTCATGAATATCGTCCAGCCTTCTTCTCAATTGGATGACGTAGTCTTTTCCTGCTAGCCAAATTCCAGGTCACAAGGAAGCCTCATTTCACGTACAAACAGGATTTTCGCAGGTGTTTCACCCGTGAACTCATTGACGGCAGATCGATAAGCCAATGCGATACTGGTCCCAATTTCTCTGATGGTTGGAAACTACTTTGGACAGGTATTTTCCAATAGTCATTCCCTCGACCATTCCATCTGATAGTGGATGTAATGCTGTTGTCCTGGTCTTTTTCATTTCCAGCTTCTCGCAAATCTCCTGGAATAGATGGCTTTCGAAATTTCTTCCCTGGTCACTGTGGACTTCCAATGGCACTCCATATCTGCTGATAAATTCTTTCACTAATACATTCGCAACAGTTGTGGCCTCTTGGTTCGGGATCGCGTAAATTTCCACCCACTTTGTGAAATAATCCATTACAACCAGTATGTATTTGCTACCATTTTCTGTCATCAAAAATGGTCCAGCGATATCTAAAGCAATCCTTTCGAAAGGACTTCCAACATTATACTGTTTCATAAGTGCCTTTCACTTGCGATGTGGTCCACGTCCTCGTAGCACAAGTCGTACATTTCTTACACCAGTCCTTCACATCGTCGGAGCTCTTCATCCAATAAAACATTTTACGAACTCGCTGAAGGGTTTTCTTCACTCCCAGATGACCTCCCGACAAACTGTCGTGTAACTTCTTCAGTACCTCAGCTACTCTCGTTCTAGGGATAACTAGCTGCCTCCTCATCTCGGAACCATCATCGTTTTCAAGAAATATTTTCAACAGTCCTTCTTCCAGGACAAGGGAGTCCCACTGAGCCCAATACGCCTTGAGTTTCGGTGAAAATATTGACACTTCTTGCCAGGTAGGTCGCCGATTTTCTTCCTTCCACTCCCGAATCTTCTTTACGCAAGGATAAATCTCCTGATCTTCTCTGATACTGGTGGATGGCCATTCTTCAGTGACTACTGTAATTCTTGAAACTGCAACTTCCTTAGATTTCGTCTTGTTCCATTGTGAATAATCTACAGGGCATGACCGTCTAGGCAAAGAGTTGGCTTATCGGTGATTCACATCAGCTGGATATTCACCCCTGTCTGATTTCCCCTATGACTGGAGTTCTTGGGTTACATGAGTCTTGGGGCGCTTAGACGGACTGCGTACGTGCTCTAGCTTGCCACACTTCCGGCATTTAATCTTCTTCGGCTTCTTGTCTGCCATACCTTTCAACAAGTTGACGATCTGGTCAAGTTTGTCATCGTCATCTTCTTCCTGCATGGTCCTACCTTTGTTGTACCGCGAGCTCTTCGTGGCTGCTTTGTATTTAAGAGGTTCTTGGTTTGCAGGAGTCGTAGGACGTTTACATGAACTGCGTGCATGCTCTAGCTCGCCACAATTACAGCACCTGATTTTCTTCGACTTCTTGTCTGCCATACCTTTCAACAAGTTAACGATCTGGTCAAATCTGTCTTCGTCACCTTCATCTTGGATGGTTCTAATTTTGTTATATCGCGAAGCCTTCGTTGCTGCTTCATATTCAAGAGCAGCTGTCAATGCGTCGACTAATGAAATTGACTGTCTCGACCCTTACTTCGTGGAATATGCTCATATTAGTGTTTTTAAATGAAATTCAAGGTCTCTAGTTAATTCCACAATATAATACAAGTTATTGAAAATTCTAAAAAATTGACAATTGTTTCGATTTTCGAATTTTCAATAACTTGTATTATATTGTGGAATTAACTAGAGACCTTGAGTTTCATTTAAAAACGCGTCGACTAATGTTTTCGGATGGGCTAAACGAAGCGTCCTCTGCATATCGGGGCCACGTAAACCATCAATAAAGGACTGGATGCCTAAACATTCCATCATGTTCTCTGGTGCTGACGGATAAGCAAATCGAACTAGTCGGGCAACGTCCACTTCATACTGTTGAAGGGATTCATCACGTTTCTGCCTTCGGTTGTTCAGCTGGGATTGGTACAAATGTTCTAGATGTTCATGACCATATCGCATGTCCAACCTCTTCTTCAGCTGCTCGAAATCATCCGTTTCTTCCAGAGGTATCGTCTGAAGTACATCTAAGGAATATACCCGAAGCTGCTTTCTCCTTATCGGACCAATTATTGACTCTAGCGGCTGCTTCAAACTGTTTCACATAAATGGTCCACGATATTTTTCCATCGAACGTTGGGGCCTTGACTCGAGTAAAACTGCCAATGTCTTCTAACTTAGGGTGTGTTTCTGTCTTATAAGGTTTCGTTTGCTCGGTCTTCTTTTCTTCCGATGGCGTGTCTTGAGTTCTTATATCTGTCATTTTTTTTTCTAACTCCTAGATTTTCTCGTCCATTGTTGTTATCTTATTCTCAATCTTCTCGTCCAACGTTGACATCTTATTCTCTATTTCAGATTTTAGAGACGAAATTTAATTTTCAACTTCAGCGGCAATCTCGTTTTTCATTAATAAGATATCGGCAGATATATCGTTCTTCAAAGGAGAAATCTATCGTTTTTCACATTCGTGGAAATCTTGTCTTCCATGGCAGAAATCTTCTTGTCCATGTTAGCCGAAATATCATTCTTCATAGTAGAAATATAGTTCTTCATATCAGAAATATTGTTTTTCACATTCGTTGAAAGTTTGTCTTCCATGACAGAAATCTTCTCGTCCATGTTCTCTTCCATTGCAGAAATCTTCTCGTCCATGTTAGCAGAAATTGATGAGATTAAGGTGGAAGCTTCGTCATTAAATAAAACTGTTTCTGGATCAAAGCCGTCATTTTCCAGTGCCACTTTAAGTCGTTCTATTAATTCACTTTTCTTACCGGACGTTTCCAACTCACGATCTTCCAATTCTGCTCTTAACTCAGTCAGTTTCAAGTCACATAGTCTCTTGGCCATTTTTACGTAGCAATTTATTTATATTATCCCACTTCTGACACCAATGTAATATTTTTCTTATTGATTAAAACGTTTTTATTACGGGTGGGATAAACTTTAAACACAAGGTATGGCTACCTACTAATTTATTTGAACACTTAACTACTCACTAACACTTAATTTATATGAACTTAACTATTCACTTACATTTAATGTATATGCACACAAACTTAATTATTAATTTATATCAACTCTTCGCTATTTCGGTGTATTCTTGTTTATTTGTCGAGATCACTTTTTAAACTAAACTGAACTTCTCCGCTGGTCGGTCCTTTATATATATTAGTGCCTTTTTTACTAGATAATTCTAGTTTGCGGCTTACACAAAAACAATTGGTTCTCGCATTTTCTAGATAAGACTGATCACAAAAATAATGTCTAGATAAGATGGTCACAATCGTAAACAATTCTAAGAAATCCTTGCGCATTCGCCATAATTTTAACTTTCATACATGGCTTAGACAGAATCGGATTCAGGGACTATACCAGTGTGCTGTTTCGTGACAATATAAAAAATTCAAGAAATTTGACGGAAATACATTTTCCCATATAAGGTGTGCGGGGTCCTTGATTAAAAGTCTAATTAGAATTCCCAAAAAATCACCCTGTATATTAATTTACAAACGATTTGTTCATAAAATTTTAATCATTATGTAAATGTTTGCAGGAAAAGAATACGCATATTAATTACAACGATTCGTAAATTATCTATTTATATACCATCCACGAGAGTCAAGGCCGAAATAAATTTTTTGAATTGCACTTTGTAATTACAATAACCCATCTCCTTGATGACTCATTAGTTAAGATGTTTGTAGACGATCTGCAAATAATTTACAATAGAAAAACTTTTGCACAAAGGAGTTTTTAATAAAAAAGAGCAATAATATAGAATACACAGTAAAGCAAAACAATTATAGATCATACATTTCCAATCCTTCTGTGATCTGTATACGTTTTATCGTTGTTTCCCTATGACATTTAGGAACAACGCAAAAGATCAAGACATAACAAATGAAGAGCTTAGGGATGTAACAAAAACGGTGAGGCTAAAGGATAAAGCAACTAGGGTAAATGCACCAGTGAATGAACACTCAAGACATTTTTGAACTTCACTGTATTTTCATAAACCATCCGTACTATTTTTCAGCTCCAGTAAAGTAACACTTCGTGTTCAATGAAATAGTGAACACGTTGCATACGATAGTTACAGAAGTAGACAGTTTAAGACTTAGTAAAAAAATAAAATGTAAAATGTTGCATAATACCCCAGTAAATGAACGAATGCTACCATTGATTGAACATGGCTGATCCAATAAATGAACTTATGAAGAAAATAGACGTCGAACAATTTTTAATCAATGATTATATCAACGACAACACAACATATGGTGATACAATATTATTTCAGACAAATTTCAGCATTTCTGGACATTCGAAAAAACCACGTCTTATAAGCTTGTGTGCTTCAATCATTTTTTTTTATTGAAACATGTCGCATCCACCGAAAGGTTATTAGCGACAATACAATAATATAATAACATTAGATCTTATACAATAAGCTTATAGATTTTAAATAGTCTATGATTCGCCTATGATATTGACAGTCTTTTCCGAGGAGAACTTCCAAACTGTTCGGAAAATTATTTGTTGCTCGTTCGACTGTGTATTTTGGACATGCAATAAGGACATGTTCAATCATTTCCACAATTGAAGTTTTCTCGTACCATATTTGGTCAACACGTTCTGGCCATTTGAAAGTATTGGGACCTGCTGGTGTCATAGCGCGAACTTCATATTAATCACCTTCTGCATTTTCCACTACGAAAATATTTTTGGTTATATATTATTATGACATAACCTCCAATAGTAATTTCTTGTGAATCATTGATGTTTGCTCCATTTTTATCCCTGTTGATATCATCCTCTGGGGAAGATAGTATATTCCTTATGTTGTTCGGATTGATATTTTCAGAATATTTACGAATTTCGGGACACTCGTAGGAACCACGTCTAATAAACTTAGGTGCTTCGATCACTTCTGCAATTGAAGACTTCTTGTACCATATCTGGTCAACACAATCTGGTCATCTAAAGGTATTAAGACCAGCTGGTGCCATAGCGCGGACTTGATATTCATCATTGTCAATAGTTTCTACTATGCCCGGAAAATATTTCTGGTTATACGTTATTATAACATAAGTTCCTACAGTGATATCTTGGGAAACACTAGGATTTTTATCTTGATTGCCAGTATCGATTATATCAGCTAGGTAATTTCTGTTGCTGGTGGTACTTTGGTCCTTTTCGCGATTCTTCTTGTGGTTGCTTCTTGATTTATTCTCTCTAATTGGATTTTGTTTCAATTTCTCAGCTTCTTTTTCTTTTTTCTCAGATTCTTTTGTATCTGTATAGTCTTTCCATTTTTTGGAAGTGATGGCCAACGGCAATAAAGTTGCCTGTTTCCTTTTGCCACACTTTTTTTTCAATATTTGACCAATGAAGATGTTGTAGCCATACATCTCTGGTAGTTAACGGCTTTTGTGGCTCTTGATTATGGAAATCGACACTACTGTTATCTATTACTACGTCTATTTTATCTGGAATCTAGAGTTCTTCTACAGCATTCAGATCATCTGTTTTATTTGTTTTTTTCTCGTAACCTTCTATTAGAGTATCATTATTAGTTATACTCTCTTGCTCGGTGCCGTCCAATATATCTTCAGGATTTTCAATTTCTTCTATGATAACGTTTTCTACATCTTTCGTTCTATCCACATTCAATATTATTGTTGAATTGTCAGATATGTTAGCTGGATAAAGAATACTATCAATTTCCAATGGTAGGATCAACAGGTCATCTGTTAAGTCTGTTTTGTATTCTTGTATATCCGGTATGTCAAAATTAGCAATATTCTGCGAGTTTTCTTCGAAGGCTTCCTCACATTCTTGGTTCATTCCATCAGCATTTCTCAAATTATTCGTTCCATCGGCATCGGTTGCTTCTTTACATATTTTCCAAAAGTTGTAGAACTGAATGTCGACTCCTTTTTCACCTTCATAGACACTATTGAATTCTATCAAAGTTTTTGAATCTACATGATGTTTAATGACTTTCAGAACAGTTTCATATTCGTCTCTGGTCACAGAAACTTCCTTGTCACAATTTAGGTCAAGCTGCTGTCTCCTTTTTGAAATGCATTGGGAATAATTCACAGCGTCTGCACTAAATGGAAACAATCCGCCTTTTTTTTCTGAAACCGTTTTTCATGATTTCCGGTTTGATCGATTCTTTAAAAGCTTTTTGAAAAAGGGGGCAAAGGTATTTTTTGTAACTGATGTATTGGTGTTCTGTTTATGTTTCAAAATGGTCTTTTTCCAGTGTCCTTTGAGAGTTGAATACTGATACGTCACAAGGTTGCAAGATATGTATTGCATTGGGCAGAAGGCAGTATAGTATTATTCTTTTCTGTACACAGAAATTATACAAATCCATATTGATATGCGATTTATGACCGTCAAGCAATACTAAAACAGGAAATTTAATGTTGTTTTCTTGAAACCAAGGGAAGAAAATATTCGCAATAAATTCGTAGAATGTTGCACTCGTCATCCATCCACTATCTGATCGGCCAATACCCCACTCCTCAGGTATAATTTGTGCAATATCTCTTGGAATACGCTTGTACGGGTACACAATCATAGGTGGAACAGATTCTCCTGAGGCAGAAAATGTACAGAGAACTGTTATGCATTCTTTTTCTGGGCCACTAGCAATTTCATAAAAAATCCTGTAATTTTTGGGACCCAGCCAGAAGCTTTCCAGTTTTGGGATAAGTCTGCAAACCAGTTTCATCCCCATTAAAAATTCTATCAGGCTCAGAAAGGATGTCTTCAACGCCTTCTCCAATTAAATATTCCTTCATCTCCTGAAACCACTTTCGAATATTTTCCTCTGTTACAGATGCTCTCGCCTTGGATATTAATTCTGTATTCATTGTGGTTATTTTTGGACGTCTTTGTAAAAAAAGATGTAACCATTTCCTATCCGGTCTATCATCCACGAATTTATTGGTCCTATCAACAGCTTTGAGGACACGTTGCACTGAGTCCTTCACCTCATCGGGATGCATGGGAAATCCTAATAGAGCTTTGGATAGAATCCAAGTTTCTAGAGTAGTTTCTTCTTCGGAGATCAAAATGGTGGGAGTTCCCATTTTTCGAATCATGGGAACTTTTCCAGTGGCTTTGTTGAAAAATGTACTTTTCGGAATCCCATATTGTCTGCTGGCCGCATTGATGGTGATTTCCTTTTTTCTTATTGCTTCCACGGCCTTCTGGAGTCAGTCATCGGAATCTTACATACTTTTTCTGATGTTCTGGCTTGGACTTTCCACCTTCCATATTTTTGTCAAATGATTGAAAAAAATATGAAATCAAAAGAAACAGAGAAATAATAAATTGTTCATTCACTGGAGCACCATTGATCTATGTTATGATTCAATGAATGAACAAAGTCGTTCATTTACTGGATAGCAAGCTTAGTAGACATTTCCTGATGGAACCCGTGAAACAGCCTTTCTAAACGAGGATCAGATCGATGAAATCTAGATTAACACGTAAAATCCCAACGAATGAACACTCAAATTATTGAATTTTATAACGATTTCGGTGTATTTTGAGGTTAGGTTTTCGATAAAACCAATTGAAATTAATTAATTGATGTGATAATGACGACACATTACACATCTCATTTGTTAATATCTTATTCTGTACTATTTCTCACCTGGTTATTGCTTAGTATCGTTCCAATAACAAATTTCTCAAATTTTGTCAACAAAAACACAGCGGTACGTTCATTCATAAGAACTGACTTGAAATAACGAAGTATCATGTTCAGAGGAACATATTGCACGTCATGAGGGATATTGCAGTGTTTATGAGAAAGACACCATATTCTTAATTTCAGATATATTTTAATTTGTTCATTCACTGGTGCATTTACCCTACCATTTAAAAAGCCGAAACTTTGAGATTCATCCACTGTGAGTCAGAGTATTTTTGAGCTCTCAAACTATGGGCATGAGTAATATTGATTTATCTTAAGTAAATTAGAGCCTTCAGCCACTACTTTTTACTTTTTTTCTATCTGAAAATTATTTCTTTTACGTTTTATTTTTTTTTAATTTCCTTTGCAGTAATTTCTGAGTAATAAAATAAGTCCTTGAATTTTTTTTTGGATCCATTATTTCATATTTGTTAATGACTAATTTTGTTAATTCATCTCTAATATTAGTTTAGTAAAAATAAAATGTTCTGTGGTATTGTCCTTTTGATTAATTGCCGATTAATCAAAATTGTTTGCTTCTATCAATGTCCTTCTGAGTAAATATTGAATTATGATCGTTTAATTTTCATTACGCACATCGAATCACGAAAAAATACTTAGGAAGTATAATAATTCGGAAGGTCGAATCCGACTTCGAGGTTATTATTTTTTGTAATTCTATGCAGGGGGAAAACAATGAGGTAATTGTTTCAATTTTACCAATTTTATGGTGTTTAATGTCGAATTTGTTTGATTTGTGTTTATCCTTGACTGTTTTTTTTTTGGATTATTTGATCAGTAAGATGCAAAGGAATATATTAATCAGTAAAAAAATGCAATATGGATATTGATTGATTCAAGTCGTCTACTTTATGATTTTAATAGAAACAAGCGGCATCAAATTCTTTAAAACGGAACTAATTACAATCACAAAGTATATGTCATAAAAATCCTCCTTAAACCCTCACATTATACATCTCCGAAATTTTATTCAGCAAGTATATTGGGAATGAAGACTAGTCATGGAAGATATCCTGTCATCATTCTGTACCTGCAATGATAATTCTTATGCTGATCTTAATCACATTTTTACGGATGCAGCCAGGGCCGTTCCAATCATATGCGCACGACGGCGCCGTCACAAAAAAGGCGCCGAATGCGCCGAAGATATTTTTACCAATGTCTGAATATGCTAGAATTAAGATTAAAGTAAGAAATAAGTAATAATATTTAAACAAATGAAGAGTGGAAGTACCAAACGCACTAAGTACCAAATTCATAAATATGAGATAATCAAGAAAACAAGTGTATCAAATGTATTTTTTGTACTTTTTACCTGAAAAAATTCACAACATTTCCTAACAAGTGGAAGAAGTAACTCATAAAATATTAGGCTAAAAATTTTATTATAACATTCAAATTAATATTATTTTGTTTAACTAAAACTGAAAAGGCATAATTGCCAAGTTATGAATTTAGCAAAGGTTATAAGTAATAACAAAAGATGAGTCCTAAGTGCCACTTAATTTATAGGTTATAAGTACCAACTAGAGGTGAGTGGAACTGCTACTAGGTCCCAAGCTTTCCTCTTGTATGTTGAGAAGTTCTCTGTAAAATGCTTTATGTTCAGGATTTTCCAGGTAAGGAATCATAGACGTTAATGATTTTTTTTTATTCACAGAAATCTTATTTTCAGGGGGTAAAAGTGATAATTTTGCAGATTTTAGGTCTTCAAGAGTTTTTCCGTTTTTCAGTATATTGACTGGTTTCCATGCCTCGATATCGGAGAAGGTTTCTTTCATTTGAAGAATCGTTGGATTATTACAATCAACTTTTATTCTTATCGCTTTACTTATATTCAATTTTTTTGTGTTGAGATACGTATCAGCAGCTTCTTGTATATTCCAAAATCCATTTACGGACATGTCAATAACTTGAAAAAGAGGATCATATTTTGCGGAAGTTATCACTTCGTGTAAATCATTGGGTATTATTGCCTTCATAACGCGTTTCCTTTTCTCAATCAGAGCGAAGTCCCTATCACAACACATAAAGCTGTGGCCACTAATAAGGAAATTATACTCTATTGTGTCAAAAACTTGATGGAGAACAAGGAACACCAAAACAAATATTACCATTCTGTTCTTATTTTGCCCCGTACAGTTGTCACTCCATAGTAGCAAATGCTTTTTTTTCCGTAATACCAGAATTTAAGACTTTAAGAAGGGTAGATGCAACCTCGTTACCTCCTCGACCACTGACGCCTTCATGCCACGTGCACATAAAAGCATGGTTGTTGTCAGATAAATGAATCCCCAGATTGTAACAAGATAATTGGGACAGGTAAAACATATCCGAATAGGTCAAAGTGGGGACAAATAGGACCTGTTGTAAATCAAACGAAATAGAACATTTATCGCTACCAGGAAGTTGTGAATCAGCGTTTTCCTTTTTCATATATGCCATAGCTTTCTCCACTTTCCGATGGTGAAGTTCCAATTGAGCTTTTGCCTTGGTGCCGTCACTATTATTCTGCTTTGACTCACAGTTTAGCCTATCACACGTATGGCATGTATCAACTCTAGGGCGATGAAAGCTTAATTTCGGAAAATCGCTTTTGAATACCCCCCTATAAAACTTATAGCTCACGGAAGACCCTTTGTTTTTTTCTAAAAATGATTTAAAAAGTCTGTGAATATTTAAATCGGGACTCAAAAACTACTTCTCTGATTTGGCAAGTGAGTAGTGCGAGACATCTCTGGGGAAGGAATTTATATGTTGATGAATCAGCTGACGGTCATTATCTGTAAATTTGCTTGGCTTATTATTTGAACGCATGTCTGTAAATGTGGTATCTCCCATTTTCTTCTTATTTATTAGACCAACTAAACGTTTTGAGTAACGTCAAAATATCCATAAATGTCTTTCTGCATATTTGAACGAAATTTCCATCTTGATCTGGAACTGTATACGATATAGTTGTTTGTCTTTTACTGTCCAATGCAGTTTCATACTTTCCATGCCGACGTCTTTTTATTTTCACTAAATTTATCAACCCCATTAAATATGTGCCTTGAGTTTTATAGTTTTCGGCATAAAATCTTTCAAAAAGTTGAAGCTTTCGTTCATACGTTATTTTTTTGCAGTCATAATAGCATTTGCACTGCACTTGAAAAAGGAATGCACACAGTTAAGTGGAATCCCACGAACAAACTAATTTTATTTTCATTGGTACGAAACATTATGTCCCCCTAGCATTTCAAACAAAAACATTTGTGTAAGCTCCCTAAACTACTACACACATTCCCGCCATCACTACACTCTCCCGCCATAACCTAAACTTTCTTACCTGTTCATTAGGCGGATTTTTGTGACCAACTTCAGTCTTATTTCTCTTAAGATATGTATTTCCAGCATGCCTTTTCTTCCTTTGTTCTTCTATAGACCTTCCTTTATTCTTTTCTGGACCAATTTCCATGATTACACCGTAAATTTAGCCCAATACACACACAAACTAAGACGTACTTTTACTGTGAGTAAACATTGGCACTTATAACCTTTCTCCATAAAACCTCCTGGACTGTAGTACCCAGCGCCATCTTATTTTCGTTTATATAAGCTAAGAAATTAGATAGCACTTAGAACCTTTGAGGAGGTATTGGCGACGATATTTAGAACCATTTTAAGAAAATACTCAGAATATTTAGATTTTGGTACTTAGTGCCTTTGGTACTTCCACTCTTCAAATAATTTATAAAATGTATTATTATGATCATTATTATCATCTATAGATTCAAATATGACTTCTTTAAGTTGCTTGGTCCCGACCTATTGCATATTTTATTCTATTATTGAACGCGGTGCGCCCGCACAATATTTCTTAGTTCCTATGTTTCATTTCACAAGTTCATTCTTGTCTGGCCAAGCGAGTATTGCAGTGAAATCATGTTCATTTGAGCATTGGCTTTTGTCTTAAGTATAAAATAAAGTTAAGGTAAGTAATGTATATCCAGATCGTTATAATTCGTAATTATCAATTAATTAGATTCAACAAACCCCGAACCCAAACCCAAAATTTTATGTGGTATTCTTTTTTTAGATGTCTGTAGGTAAAAAGAAACTTTCTAGTTACCAAAATCTAATTAAAAAACGTAAACGGGAGGAGGTGTTGAAAAATACCAATAAGAAAATAACTCAATTTTTCAAAGCACCCATTGATTCTCCTTCGGAGGCTTCCGTAAAAAATGATGATGATAATATGGAGCCATCGACATCAAGTTCAGTTGAAGTTGAAAAAACTGTTTATCGAAGCTGATGATGATGAAGTTTTTGATAGTAAGACTGTACAGCTGTCTAAAGATCCAGGTTTGTGTCCGAAAATATTATCTTCAATGAATATTGAACTTCTGATAAAATATGGTCCAACCTATTATAACAATTCAAATTGCGTTTTTCCGAAAGACAAGACTGGGCGAAAATTTTCTGAATCATACTTCATAATGAAAAAATCAAGCGTGATTGGCTTCTGTACTCGGTATCGAAAAATTCAGCGTTTTGTTTTTGTTGCAGAATATTCAACCTCAACACCGCAAAAGCCCGATTGGCTGATGAAAATGGCTATAATGATTGGCAACATTTGAGTGAACATTTAAATATTCACGAAAAAAGTAAAATGCATTTCGAAAATCTTAAGACATGGTCTGACTGTTTAACTAGATTTAAAACAAACAATACGATTGATCTAACTCATAAATATTTGTTTAATGTTGAAATTAAATATTGGCATGCAGTTATTGAGCGAGTATTCTATGTTATTCAGTTTTTAGCTAAACAAAATCTGTCCTTTCGCGGTCAAAATTTGAAATTGTTCCAAAATAATAATGGCAATTTCTTAAAATGTGTGGAAATGATTGCCAAATTCGATCCTATAATGGCTGAACATACTAAGAGGGTACAAATGCAAAGCAACAGAATGAATCATTATATACCTTGGCATCCACATTCAAAATGAAATAATAGGCAATAATTTAAGAGAAAATATTTTATATATGATTAAAAATTCAAAATATTTTTCTATTATTCTTGATTGTACTCCAGACATGAGCCATCAAGAACAAATTTCTGTCTGTATCAGGTTCGTAAATTTAGATACAGCATCAGGGGAAATTGTTGTTGATGAACGTTTCTTACATTTTGCTCCAATAGAAGACACAACAGCTGAGGGCTTACAAAAATGTCTACTAAATGCTTTAGAAAAACATAATTTAAATTTATATGATATGAGAGGCCAGGGATACGACAATGGTGCCAACATGCGAGGCAAGCATGCCGGTTTACAAAAAAAAATTCTAGATTTGAATCCAAGATCATTTTTTGTACCTTGTTGTAATCACAGTTTAAACTTTGTTGTAAATGATGCAGTTAAGGGAAACAACTCTAGCTGGCAATTCTTTTCTACGGTTCAAGAACTTTACAATTTTTTTTTCGGCTTCAACTAATCGTTGGACCGTTTTGAAAGAACATATTTCCAATTTAACTTTAAAACCACTTTCTGAAACTAGATGGTCGAGCAGAATTGATGCCATTACTCCATTGAGGTATCAGCTTGGGGAAGTCTATGATGCTTTATATAGTATATTCAGTGGAGTTTCTTTTGATAACAATACAAAGCATATGGCTGAATCTTTAGCAAATAAATTAAAAAGTTACCGGTTTATATGTACATTAGTATTGTGGTTCAATGTTCTGTTTAGAGTCAATACTGTTAGCAAAACATTACAAACCAAGGATTTTATTATCTCGGAAGCATGTACCCAAATGAATAATTTGATAAAGTTTTTCAATAGTTACCGAAGTGATAAAGGATTTGGAGATGTATTAGTTGATGCTTCTGAACTTGCAAAATCTCTAGATGTAGAGCCAACCCTCAAAACTAATAATGTGTTTAGACCAAGGCGTGTTAAAAAACAATTTAATTACGAGAATCACGATGAACCAATTACAGATGGAGAACGGGATTTTAAAATAAACATTTTTTTTAGTACACTTGATATTATTATAAGATCAATTGGTGAAAGGTTCGACTTATTGTCGTCCCATTCCGACCATTTTCAATTTTTATGGGATATTTGTAAATTTTCAGATTTACCAGAGAAGGAACAACTAAATTGTTGTTTACAGCTTGAAGGAGTTTTAACAGACAAAAATCGTAATGAGCGTGACATAAATGGAACAGAATTGTTCCACGAGATGCAATTTTTAAAAAATCTTAATCTACAAACACCGACACAAATGTTAAACTACATTATAAAAAATAATTCAACTCATTCTGTTCCAAATGCAAGCGTAGCTTTGCGAATTTTGTTGACAATGCCTGTATCGGTTGCTTCAGCGGAGAGAACTTTCTCAAAGTTAAAGTTAATCAAAAACTACTTAATATCGTCAATGGACCAACAACGGCTCGATAATTTGGCAATCATATCGATTGAAAGTGATTTGTTGGACAATATAAATATGACTGAACTACTTTTATTTAGTGGTTATTTAGTTTTATTCAGGTTATTTAGATTAGGTAACTATTTCTTGTTCAAAAAATGTTTATTTTTTGTTTGGTAATAAAATGTTTATTTTTGCTTCAAAGTTGTATTATTTATTAATTACCGTCTAGCGATTATGTTGAATGTACATAATATAAAATTTAAAAAATATATGCACCAAAAAAGGCGCTGTGATCACATTTGCACGACGGCGCTCGACCAGGTTGGAACGGCCCTGGATGCAGCAATTACATTCATAAAACAAACAGTTTACTACGTCATTTGTTAAACAAAACTAGTCCCTATTTTTTAACCTCACTCACCTCGTGTTTTAGATCTACTAGTAAAACTAGTCCCTCGTGTTCTAGATCTACTAGTAAGTTTCATCAAGGATGTAAGAATTAATATTTATGTTAGAATCATGGCTAATGGACTTTCCTAGCAATTTTCATTGACATACACACACACACACACACTGCAAAATCCAACTTTTCAGCAAAATAACCCTCGGCCTCATATAGCCAGAGCAACTTGCTTTATTTATATTCAAAATGTTATTAAAATCTGAGCCCGAAAGTATGTCAAACGAGATATATGAATCTCTTTTAGAAATGTCGTTAGATACAATTATGGAGTCACTGTTCAAAACGACGCCCCTCAACTATTTTTGGTGCAGAATTCGTGATGAATATTCAATGCTTGCCGAAATGCCTCTGAATATTCTTCTTCCGTTCCCATAACATATTTGTGCGGAACAGGATTCTCAACATATGCAGCCACGAAAACAAAATACCGCAATAGAATGGACGCCGAACCTGATATGAGACTTCAATCAAACCTGACATCAACCAGTTGATGAAAAATAAAAAACAGTCTCATACCTCCCATTAGTTGAATTTTTTCTTTTTTAATATCTTCTATTATTATACTTGTTATATAATAGTAATTTACTAAGTAAGTAATGAGTAGTAACTGTTACATTGTACTTTTATTATGCTTGTTAATAAAGAATACAATTTTAAAAACAAACTGTTTTATTGTAGGGTTCCGTCAAGAATTTCCCTTTCCAAAAGGGTTCCGCATCTCGAAATCATGCGGAGGCCTATTTTCAACGTTAAATTAAGATTATAAATAATAGAAATTTGCAAGGTGGGACTTTTTTACTGAAATTATCTGAGAAAATTTCCTTCTCTTTGAAATATCTTTCTATCTATCTATTTTTTTTAAATAATAAAGAAAAGCTAAATATTTGTTTATAATTTTTACAATTTTTTATGTACTGAAAAACAGTTTCAATACATTTTGTATTTTTACAATCTTTATCTCTATTTTCAACTTGTTAACTAGACTAGAAACTTTAACACAAAGAGACAGACACTATTATTTACACGATTTTAAAATTACCGATATCATTTTTTTATTCCTTCAAAGGTTGAAGTTTGTTCTTAAAATATGAAAATGTTTATTTTTTGTATTCTTCTAAAAAAATATACTGTACTGAAAAGACGTTTTTATAATTCGCGTATAAAAGAGACTTCATTATAACATTGTTTACAGTGTCACAATGAAGCTCTTTGAACACTGTTATAGTAATTTTTAGAGTACAGTTGGTTATTGTATTTAGTTATATTTTTATTTGACATTGGACTTTAACCTTGACACAGATTATAAATAAAATGGTCTAGCGTTGTTCTAGCTAGCAAATTATTATACTAAAGGTAAATTAGAATGGAACCGCTGGTTTGAATATTTTAACTATAGTATTTTTTAAGCCGCTGAACACGAATTTGAAATTTACGGCCAAAATTTTGTCCATAATTTTGTTTTTTCCAAATGTTGGTATTTTGTCCTCGGCCTACATTTTAAAAAGGAAGCGTTTTTCTACAAACCCTTACTGTACAAAATTAAAGTAGACAAAATTTTCTACATTTCTTATGCATAAAGGTTTTTTTGTAAGACTAACCGTGCGCCGGAAATGGGACACATTTCCTGTAATGTTTTTCTTATTTATTTAAACACTAAACGGGTGGGATAAACTTTAAACACACGGTATGGCTACTTACTAATTTATTTAAACACTAAACTAATCACTAATACTTAATTTATATTTACTCAGTATATTGACTTAAACTAATTTATATAAACACTTAACTAATTAGTGTTTTAAATGAAACTCACGGTTTCTAGTTAATTCCACAATATAATAAAAGTTATTGAAAATTCTAAAAAATTGACAATTTAGAATTTTCAATAACTTTTATTATATTGTGGGATTAACTAGAAACCGTGAGTTTCATTTTAAACACTAATATGAGCAGATTCCACGAAGTAAGGGCCGATACAGTTAATTTACTTAACTAATTTATATTCACTTATTTACTGTTTGCTATTTCGCTGTATTCTTGTTTATTTCACGAGATCACTTTATCAACTGAATTTTCTATGGTCGGTCCTTTATATATGAGTGCCTTTTTTACTAGATAATTCTAGATTACAAAAACAATTGGCTTTCTGGCTTTTTCTAGATGAGACTGGTCACAAAAATAATGTCTTCTAAGAATCCCTGCGCGTCCACCATAATTTTAACTTTCATACCTGGCTTAGACAGAGTCAGATTTAGGGATTATACCAGTGTGCTGTTTCGTAACATTACGCCCTCCTTAAATGGAAGTTTCTTCTGGAACTTTTGTGTAGCCAAGACTGGATGTTTGAAGCGGCAACTTGCCCCATTTCTACACTTTCCGATCTTATGGAAATAGCAGGGCACCGTCTTCATCGGATACTGATAACGGGGGTTGTAGCTGCAAATTATTATCTGGACACCGGTATCTTGAAAGATAATCTCTAACATGTTCCTGATAAATCGCCAATCCAACTGGTTACTCGCTATCTTAGGCATAGCCAGTTTCTTTACGCTGGATTCCAACACATGGTCTCGGAGGTTTCGAAGTGCTTCCCACACATCGCGGTAGGTAGATCGATCTTGAAATTCATTTTTAGTTATCACGTAGAAGACGTACCGCGAATTATGTTTCAGTTTCAGTGTCTTGCCAGGGGCTGGAATCTGGTCTTCAAGGTTTTCTAATTGCCCGAACTTCTTTCGAAAGACGGATGCCAACCCTAGTGCGTTCTTGGGACGGGCGGGGATGTTGTATGCCAGTGAATAATCTTCCGGGAGAGTGAACAAATCTTGTCGTTGTTCTGAAGTAACTCCATATCTAGCTTTCCCGGTATCTCCATACGCGCCCATAAATTCATCGAAGGTAGGGTCGGATACATCTCGTTTATGGTTTACTCCTTTCTCTAGGTCATGGTCCCCTTCGAATGGCGCTAGTCGGTTTTGGTGAACTACTTTTGGTTTTCCGTTGGGAATCTTGCTTATGCGATATATAACATCATTGATCCTTTTCTTGATTAAGTATGGACCTTCCCAGGATTTTTGTAATTTTGGAGAAAACGCTTTTCTCCTCGTCGGGTTGTGTAACCATACTTTGTCCCCTTCTTTAAAACCGCCTTATGTGGCCTGCGTGTCGTACCGACTTTTCATTCTGTCGCTGGCAACTTGAAGATTTGTTCACACTAATTCATGAATATCGTCCAGCCTTCTTCTCAATTGGATCACGTAGTCTTCTGCTGCTAGATCTTCTCCAGGCCGACAGCCAAATTCCAGGTCAGAAGGAAGCCTCATTTCACGTCCAAACAGAATTTTCGCAGGTGTTTCATCCGTGTACTCGTCGACGACGGCAGATCGATAAGCCAATGCGAATAGGGAAAGATACCGGTCCCAGTCTCTCTGATTGCTGGAAACTACTTATTTTCCAATAGTCCTGTTCATTCTCTCGACCATTCCATCTGAATGTGGATGTAATGCTGTTGTCCTGGTCTTCTTCATTCCCAGTTTCTCGCCAATCTCCTGGAATAGATGGCTTTCGAAATTTCTTCCCTGATCGCTGTGGACTTCCAAGGGCACTCCGTATAGGCTGATAGATTCTTTCACCAATACATCCGCGACAGTTGTGGCCTCTTGGTTCAGGATAGCGTAAATTTCTACCCACTTTGTGAAATAATCCATTACAATCAGTATGTATTTGCTACCATTTTCTGTCGTAAGAAATGGTCCAGCGATATCTAAAATAATCCTTTCGAAAGGGCTTCCAACATTATACTGTTTCATAGGTGCCTTTCTCTTGCGATGTGGTCCATTACTCGTAGCACAAGAAGTACATTTCTTACACCCGTTCTTCACATCGTCGGAGCTGTTCATCCAATAAAACCTTTCACGGACTCACTGAAGGGTTTTCTTCACTCCCAGATGACCTCCCAATGGACTGTCGTGTAACTTCTTCAATACCTCAGCTACTCTCGTGCTAGGGATAACCAGCTGTCTCCTCATCTCGGAACCATCATCGTTTTCAAGGACTCTCCAACAGCCTTTCTTCCAGGACAAGGGAGTCCCACTGAGCCCAATACGCCTTGGGTTTCGGTGACAATCTTGACACTTCTTGCCAGGTAGGTCGCCGATTTTCTTCCTTCCATTGCCGGATCATCTTCAGGTGAGGATCATTCTCCTGATCTTCTCTGATCCTGGTGGGTGACCATTCCTCGTTTACTACAGTAGTTCTTGAAACTGCAACTTCCTTAGATTTCGACTTGTTGCATTGTGAATAGTCTACAGGGCATGACCGTCTAGGCAAAGAGTTTGCTTTTCGGTGATTCACATCAGCTGATTGTTCACCCCTGTCTGATTTACCCTGTGACTGGATTTCATGGGTTACAGCAGTCTTGGGGCGCTTAGACGGACTGCGTACGTGCTCTAGCTCACCACACTTCCGGCATTTGATCTTCTTCGGTTTCTTGTCTGCCATTCCTTTCAACAAGTTGATGATCTGGTCAAGTTTGTCATCGTCATCTTCTTCCTGCATGGTCCTACCTTTGTTGTACCGCGAGCCCTTCGTGGCTGCTTTGCATTTAAGAGGTTCTTGGTTTGCAGGAGTCGTAGGACGCTTACACAAACTGCCTGCATGCTCTAGCTCGCCACAATTACAACACCTGATTTTATTCGGCTTCTTGTCTACCATTCCTTTCAACAAGTTGACGATCTGGGTAAGTCTATCATCGTCACCTTCTTCCTGTATGGTCCTACCTTTGTTGTATCCCGAAGTCATCGTGGCTGCTTCATATTCAAGAGCAGCAGTCAATGCATCGACCAATGTTTTAGGATGAGCTAATCGAAGCGTCTTCTCCATATCGTGGTCATATAAGCCGTCAATAAAGGCCTGGATGCCTAAACATTCCATCATGTTATCTGGTGCTGATGGATAAGCGAATCGAGCTAGTCGGGCAATATCTATTTCATACTCATGAAGGGATTCGTCACGTTTCCGCCTTCGGTTCTTCAGCTGGAATCTGTACAAATGTTCGTGACAATATCGCATGTCCAACCCCTTCTTCAGCTGCTCGAAATCATCCGTTTCTTCCAGAGGTATCGTCTGAAGTATATCTAAGGCATCTCCCCGAAGCGCGATATTTAAGTTCACTGCTTTCTCCTTGTCGGACCAATTATTCACCCTAGCGGCTGCTTCAAACTGTTTCACATAATTGGTCCACGACATTTTTTCCATCGAACGTTGGGGCCTTGACTCGGGTAAAACTGCCAATGTCTTCTAACTTAGGGTGTGTTTCTGTCTTGCAAGGTTTCGTTTGCTCGGTCTTCTTTTTTTCCGCTGGCGTGTCTTGAGTCCTTATATCTGTCATCTTTTTTTCTAACTCCTTGATTTTCTCGTCCATCGTTGTCATCTTATTCTCGATTTCAGATTTTAGAGACGAAATTTCATTTTCAACGTCAGCGGCAATGTTGTTTTTCATTAATAAGATATCGGCAGATATATCGTTCTTCAAAGTAGAAATATTGCTCTTTATAGTTGAAATCTTCTCGTCCATGTTCTCTTCCATGGCAGAAATCTTCTCGTCCATGCTAGCAGAAATGGCGTTCTTCATAGCAGAAATGTTGTTCTTCGTATTCGTTGAAATTTTCTCTTCCACTGCAGAAATATCGTTCTTCATAGCAGAAATCTTCTCGTCCATGTTCTCTTCCATGGCAGAAATATTAGCAGAAATTGACGAGATAAAGGTGGAAGCCTCGTCATTAAATAAAACTGTTTCTGGATCAAAGCCGTCATTTTCCAGTGCCACTTTAAGTCGTTCTACTAATTCACTTTTCTTACCGGACGTTTCCAACTCACGTTCTTCCAATTCTGCTCTTAGTTCCGTCACTTTCAGGTCACGTAGTCTCTTGGCCATTTTTACGTAGCAATTTATTTATATAATCCCACTTCTGACACAAATGTAATGTTTTTCTTATTTATTTAAACAGTAAACGGGTGGGATAAATTTTAAACACACGGTATGGCTACTTACTAATTTATTTAAATACTAATCTACTCAATAACACTTAATTTATATATAATTTAACTAATCACTAATCATATACACAGTATATTCACTCAAACTAATTTATATAAACACTTAACTAATTTATATTCACTTATTTACTGTTTGCTATTTCGGTGTATTCTTGTTTATTTCACGAGATCACTTTATCAACTGAACTCTCCATGGTCGGTCCTTTATATATGAGGTCCTTTTTTACTAGATAATTCTAGATTACAAAAACAATTGGCTTTCTGGCTTTTTCTAGATAAGACTGGTCACAAAAACTATGTCTAGATAAGAAAGTCTTCTAAGAATCCCTGCGCGCCCGCCATAATTTTAACCTCCATACCTGGCTTAGACAGAGTCGGATTTAGGGACTATACCAGTGTTATGTTTCATAAGATTCGATATCAGTGGAATTTCCAATATAGAAAAGACAGTTTTGATCGCTCCACTAGTTTATTGTGGCATTTTTTTCATTGGCAAAGCGCTTTCAATCCTTTAATTCAGTGATCCGCAACCTTTCCTCATCTGAGCCACACCAAACTGCTCCCTAGAATTTCGTGGCACACCAAAATCTAAAATATATTTATAGCAGTGGCGTAGCTAGGTCGGGGGTCAGTTCACTCCATGTATACTAATTATTTATGGATGTCCAAACTACCTTAGTTTTTTTTATTGTTTTAAAATGTGAAGCCCCTTTCACATTTGGGGGATCAAAATTTTCACTCAGGACATAATACATATTTTTTTTTATTTTTTTTATTATTCAGATAGAATGAAAAATACAAATAGGTACATACATGAGAACTATACTAAATACTAGGTAGGACAGGTAGGTATACTAAATTTACTTCTGTTGACACGTCAATAGTAATAAATATTTTGACATGATGATGACTGATTAATGTGATACCTGCGCTTGCTTCGTTGAACACAAAAGTTTTATATTCGGCTCAATTTTAGACAGCGCAACTCTTATTTCTTGGTCAAGATCTTTTAAGCATGACCGTTTATCATTTTTAATTAATACAAGCGTTGAAAAACTTTGCTCACATAAATATGTTGTGGAAAACGGAAGTAGTGTGAAGATGGCCTTGTCGGAGATGCGTGGATATTCTGTCTTGATGGAAATCCAGAAAACATCTAACGGAACTTCGTCGAATTTAAGTTTTAGGGTCATATCATTACTTAATTCTGTGAACTCCTCTCGAGTTTGCAATGGCAGTGCTTCCGTGGAACTTATTGCATTGGTTGCGAAAGGATTTCGAATCCAATTGTATTGTTCCGTGTTGATAGAATGGAAATAGTATTCAAATTTTTGTTGAAGCATACTTAAATGTTGTAGGGCCAAATCCACAATCAACTGCTTGTTTTCGATCGTACTGTGGTTGGTCCTGTGATACATTTCTAGACATCCTTTTTGCAACTGTTCCTGCCAAAGTTCAAGTTTCTTTTTGAACCCTTGTAATTTATCGGAGCACGTCAATATATTTTCATTCCGTCCTTACATTTTTTTATTAAGTTCATTCAGATGTTCGAATATATCAGCCATGTATGCAAGTTTGGCTATCCAGTATTCATCATGAAGGTGCTGGCATAGATCGTACATATCTTGACTTGAAAGAAACTCACGCACTTCGTAGCGAAGTTCAAACAGTCGAGCTAAAACTTTTCCCCGGGATAACCAACGAACTTCTGTATAAAACAGTAAGGATTCATGTTCGCTTCCCATTTCTTCACAGAGTATTCCAAAGATTCGCGAATTTAAGGCTCTCGATTTAATTATGTTTATCATCTTAATACATTCATTCATTGTGATCGAAAGCTGTTCGGGCAAATTTTTGACCATCAATGTTTCTCGATGTATGCAGCAATGTGTAATTTGTATTGACGGATTTTTTTGTTTTACACAAGATACAAAACCTTTCTTACTGCCCATCATTGCAGCAGCACCATCTGTACAAATAGCAACGCAATTGGTCCACTGAATATTATGTATTTTAAAAAAATTATCAGTTACTTGGAAAATTTGTTCACCGGTAGTTCTCTCTGGAACCTCCTTACAAAATAAATAATGTTCTTTAATAGAGTCCTCGTCAACGAAACGTACAATAGCCATCAGTTGTGCTTTATTTTTAATATCGGTTGATTCGTCGATTTGAAGCGCAAAAATTCCAGCCGAAATGATTTTTTTAATTAGTGTTCCCAAAATATCACTTGACATATCTTGGATACGTCTTTTAACAGTATCGGCCGACAAAGAAACTTTACTCACGTCCTTAACTTCGTTTGGCCCAAGCATAAGTCTAACAATTTCCATGCATGCTGGTTTAATAAGCGTTTCACCGATAGTGTGCGGTTTTTTTTGTTGTGCAATTAATTTTGCAACAAGGTAGCTTGCTTCTAATGCCTTTTCAGAAACCGTAACCGCCGATTTCATAAACTGCTTTTGTTTCTTATTTTGATCCAAGCGCCGTTGGAAAAATTGAATGTCTTTTTTGACGCAACTGGGATGATTTGTGATCAAATGACGGAATACTTCATCCTACGTAAATTTAACTGAAGATAAATGAGGAGGAAATCAACTCTCGTAGTATTTTTTTTAATCTGTCGGATGCCTATGTTAACTGATCTTATATCATTTATAATTTCCTGTTTAGTAAATTATACAAAAACTTGCATTATTACTATTAGCATTAACGTTCGTAACAGGACTCAAATTAAAATTGATGTGTTACAACTAGTAACGGGAATTTTAAAGTTTATTTTTTTTTACTGTTCAAACGGGTATTTGTTATTAAGTCGAACCAATAAATAACTAAGAATTGGTCAAAAATATAATGTTAATATGAATGAAACACTAATTGAATCAGCTTAAAAAATTGAAGATATAAAGATCTAGTTACATCAATGACAAATGGTGTGATCAAAAATGGCATTACTTTTGGTTTTTCCAACTTACAGCGTAAAAAACCGTGAAATAAGGTTTTCACTATAATTACACGTATCGATATCAAGGATAATTAAAATACGAGTTTTATCTATGACTTATTTTTCTTCTTTTCAAAATATTTCTTAACGTGATACCGCCATTGAATTATTAATGTATTGCACAAAACCAACAATGGATTCGTTCTTTACGAAATATTCAAGTCTATTGTTTATTATTTATATTGCGAGTGTGCTTCAAATAAGGAAGGCGGCAAAGAAATATTTACAGAACCAAAATTAGAAATCATTATTAAATTTCATAATTAATTGTTTGTTATACAAGAGCCTCGCAAATACAAATATAAATACAGAGCAAAAAGTCTAACTGGAAAATTCTGTAACTTGATAAATAAAGGTTTATCGCAAAATTCCTGAAACACGTCAATTTTTATTTTCAATGGGGCATATTACAAAAAGTTTTGTTTATCTTTTTAATTATCTGGGGGGTTGCAGACACCCACAAC
Organism: Galeruca laticollis; assembly: GCA_963921935.1. NCBI lineage: Eukaryota > Metazoa > Arthropoda > Insecta > Coleoptera > Chrysomelidae > Galeruca > Galeruca laticollis. The sequence continues at coordinate 85,885,608 of OY998184.1, forward strand.
TTTTTTTTAATGTAAATGTAGGTTGATGAATTTTTTATTTGAATGCTTTTTCTTTAGAAAATGCAATTCAATTTTTTATGTTACTTTTTATAAGCAATGTGTCGGAAAAAAATGAAACAAGGAAATATTTACTGAAATTACTTTAATAATGCAATAAATGTTCAAAGTGATCTCCACCTTGTTGCTGACAATATCCTAATGGATTATAAATAGCATTCCGAACATTTTCTAACACTTCCGGTGTTACTTGCCTAATTTCGTCCCTGATTCTTTGTTGAAGCTCGGCGATGTCGTTAGGTTTAGTGGCATAAACCTTGCTCTTTAGATATTCCCATAAAAAAATCTAATGGAGTAAGATCGGGTGATCTTGCTGGCCACTCAATTGGGCCCCTTCTTCCAATCCACCTATTTGAAAACACTTCGTTAAGATAGATCTGTACATTTTGAGCAAAATGTTGTGGTGCCCAAGGGTGTACCCAGGATTTCAGCTAGGGGGGGGGGCAGCTCATACCTGTTTCGAGAAGATGGTCGGTCGGGTATATTGAAACAAAAAATCATGAAAATTGACTTTTATTAATTAGAGATTGATTATGACACAAAACAAAATATTATATATATAATAATCATAATATATATATATATATATATATATATATATATATATATATATATTGTTATATACTTCTATTTTTGGGTTAATTATAATGACATTAGGTTATAAATTGATTTTCTTCCTTTTTTTATATCGGCTAGCTGTAAATATGATTAATCATAAGACTCGTAATTAGGTTGCGGTTCGTGCCCTCATTGAATAAATTTAGAAAATATAATTTTTAATAATGAATAATTTTTCAACAATATTTAATCTATTCAATTTTAACAATTTTCTTTTTTCTTTAATTTGAATACGATATATAATACTACTAACCTATTAGCTATAATTAAATTAAATGTCTATAAATACGAGAATGTCTATAAATATGAGCTCAACAATATGATACACTATATCCATATAACCATAAAGTCCCTACACTTCTTTGGCAGTTAAATTAACATTGTATTCTGTCTCAATAAATTTTAATTTAATTCTGTTGCCGAAATTTTGTTTGCAAATTATATGTTGTAATTTATTTCTTCTTGATAATTTGTATTCTGTGTCAATAAATTTTAATTGAATTGTCTTACCAGAATTCTGTTTGTAATAAGGTATATATTGTAATTTTCAATTTCTCGATTTTAATTCTTCTTGATAATTTTCTATTCTTATATATGAGTATCTTCCTATTGACTTCTATCTGCCAAAATTTTTCTGACTTCCCACCGCTACTTTTCAATCCATCTCATTTTTTCTAAATCCGCCTTCAAATGGTTTTTTTTATCTCTATCTCTATTGGCGCACTTGAAACGCGAACTTCACTACCCTCTTATAATTATTACATGTTAATTATTTATAAACTCTTAAATTTTTTTTTCTTATATCTATTATAATAATCTAATACGTAGAATCAGTTACTTCCAAAAATAATTGTATTTATACATTCTTTCATGATTTCCTAAAAATGTCATTTTTGACTTTTCAATTCCTTTGTAGGTTATCTGTCACAATAATTTTGATGTGTATATAGGGTGTTTCAAATGATCATGTTTACAGTGTGTCCCAAATAAATGATTCTAATAAACCTGATTTAGAAATAATAATATATTTTTTTTTAAAGTTTAGTGGATTATATTTTAAATAATCAATATGTTATAATATATATATATATATATATATATATATATATATATATATATATATATATTATTTTAACAGTAATCTTCTTGGATTTGCCGAAAATTTGTCTATGACAATATTTTCACTAAACTCACTGTTTTCTTTTAAATAAATGCGATGTACGCTAATCAGACATAAACCTGTAAGGCCTTTCTTCACCCATGGTGCTTCTAAGCCACGTTTTTCGCAGCGTGCAGTGATCCCTAAAAAGACATTAAAGACAAAAGGACACTAACTTAGAAATAATATTTAAATTCAGGTTAATATTAATTATAGTATTTAGGGAGCATCGGCCGGCCATAGTCAATGTCATTTATCAAGGAAAGATTGTTTTTGTTATTTTATAAACAGACATGTATAGTTTACAGACGGAGGTCGGATGTGTAGAAAAACACAACTATGTTTCCTATATAATGGGTGTGAACGAACCAGGATGATATATATGATTGTTATTAATACTTTGAATAAGTCGTTTTGATATTTATAGTAGTGTTTTTTTAAATGTATTAAACTTGAACCCAGTGATTTTATAAATGTGTTATTGTTTATTCTGTTCCCGAACACAGGTTGCTAGGTAAGTGGTCTCCTCCATAATAATATGCCTTTATGGTAAACGTCGAGTATACGAGGGACCCTTACTAAGTAACCACCACAAGCGTACTGAAGGACCGTTCTTTGGTCGCCGTGGTGCATGGGATAGTGCTTAAAATAATCAATGCCTTTCTGACAGCAGAGTAAAAAATGTTGGCTTCGTTGAACAGATCAACTACTTCTATGTCCCTTAATTGATCATCTGATAAAGCCTTCTTCACCCAAAAATTATGCCAAAGGTCCAGTTCTCCGGTGATATCCAGGTTATAAAATTCTTGGAATGATTCTGCGTTCTTGTGTAAGTATGTAATGCTGGTTTTGGTCATATACAAGGGATGTAGCTTACTTAAAGCAAACGCCGGAGTATTTTCTTGGGAGAATCGAATATTCAACGGTGAAATGAGTGAATCAATATATGGTATTATCAGGGAACGCCTCCAATATTCGTTATCATTGTCTGATGGCGGATTACTTCTATGTGTTTTCTTGTGAGCAAGACGTGGAACCGAAATTTCTATGTTCAAATCCATTGCAACAGCTCGCGCTTTTTGAAGCATTTCATTACTTATTCTATCAGGAAACTAGCGGTCATTTCTGAGAATGTCCTTGATATGTTTGATGTGTTCCCCCACCGAGATCATGTCGTTCGATTTAGCTTGCAGTGCGTTAACTACTGGTTCTCAAACTGCTGAATATTTGGCTATTGTTTGTAGAGCAACAATAAACACTGGTTTTGTAACGGTTGAATGCAAATGATATGCAGATTTTCTGGTGGCATAATTTCCCTCCACGGATACCGTTTCTAGAGATTTCACAAGCTCTGGGAAATGTTGAGAAAACTTTCTGATTAATTTATATTTTTCGGTCTCACACAATCGTGATAGGTTTGGAGCGTAGTTTCGACGTGTGGTCGATTCTCTGAAAAACGTTATAACATCCTTTACAGTCGCGACAGTATTTCTAATTTCTGGCACTGCGTTCGCATCATTCACAACAAGGTTGAGTTTGTGACTTGAGCAGTGAAAATATAAAGCACGAGCATATTTTTTTCTCAAAATGGCTTGTACGCTACCCTCTTTCCCTGCCATTGTAGAACAGCCATCGAATCAAAACCCTACGCAATCTTCGATTGGGAGGTTAGAACTAAACAAGAAATTCTCAATTGCTTCGGCAATTGCTGAAGCATTTTGTGTTTTTAGTTCAACGAACCCTACAAATTCTTCTCTGATTTTCCTTTTGCTTTCGTCGTAGAACCGCACGCCTATTGCCAGCTGTTCTTTCCCAGCTACGTCTGCTGTCTCATCAGCTAAGACTGCGTAAGCCATAGTCTTCTGAACCTCACTTATTATATTCTCCTTAATAACTTGGCCACATAAATTTATCAATTCGTTTTGTATTTTTGGCGATATATAAACTGCATTGCGACTGCACTTTTCCATGTGACTCTTTAATTTGTCGTCCCCTGAATCGATTCTCAACTTCAATAAATCTAATAAAACACCCTCATCTGCTTGTGTTCTAAATTAACCCTTTTACTTTGGGTTAATTAGAGGGAATGTAGTTTTTTTGTTGTTATACGATGTACTCGAAGGACCAAATGGATATTTTTCACTTTAAGTATGATGTAAATGATGTACTGTACGATGCAATGAAACACTTATGTCACTTTAGATTTTATATTGTCATGAAATTATAAGTTTTTGTTTGCGTCGACAATTAAGAATTCACTTGATATTCACGCGATGAATGCTATGACGTTTTATGAAATAACTAAAACTTAAATACACATGTTTGTTCCCGCTATGTAAACGCCGGGTGCTCTTCTAAACTCAGTACCTGTGTGTACCACGTTTAAGGATGAAAAGAGGAAAGTGTGTCTGGGAAGTGAAGTGAGAATGAGTTTATTATCGTACTTATACGTAGTGTGACGTAGGTGCGAGGAACGAACAAAATAGTAGAAACTAGCCAATGGGATAAAAGTATTTTAAAATGTAACGTTCGAACAACAAGTGAATTTTGCAATTATAAAGATGTTTTTTGTGGGGTTTTCAACGGTTTCGTAGATACAGATAACAGAGTTTGGAAGAGAGTTTTTATGAAGAGATAAGATGTCGGGGACTTTGATATGTTCAGTAGAATTTCAGAAAACGATATTTATCTGTTTTCCTTAGGTGTTAGTAAATTTAAATGACCTTTTTAGTGAAGTAAAGAAATATTAACTGTTGAAAATAAGGATCTATTTAGTTATCTGTTTTGGGCATAATATTCGACTTGTAGTATACAGGGGAAATTGAAATAGAATCACGGGAGAATTTGGTAATTAAAAGCCAAATTCGAACAGCTTGTTTTCCCCTAAGAGGCATATCATGTGTACCGCAAAATACTATACATGAAATAATTGATGACAATATTTGACTGTTTTCATCGATTGCTTTTTGGTGTCCACTTTGCAGTAGGATGTCTACAGGAACATTTTCAAAAAAATTTATTGCAGCATTTGTCGCTGTTAGGTGAAGGTTGGTCGTTGCATTCTTTCGGCAGTCTTCATGCATATTTTTGAACTTTATATATGGCCTGACCATAAATGATCCCAAAATTCCTCTCATAGTGCTGATGGGCGGAGGGAACAAAACACAATGTTTACAAAGAGCGCCGTTTAGTCGCTTGGAATATACTAGCCATGGTGCATATTGATCCAACCAAGCATGATTAAATTTTCTTTTCAATGCATCACTTTCTAAATCGTAATTTCTGGGCGGGATCCAAGGATTTTGTAAAAACTCCCTCTTCTTTTCCGTCGATAGCTGGGTAACCAACCCAACATAACGACCCAGATCATTTTCATGATAGCCATCGTCCACTATAATTTCAGGATCGACGTTGACGTCATAAGTTAGTTGGGATGTCGATGGAGAAGAAAAGTCGGCAACAGATATATTTACAGATTCTGCTGGAGAATGTTACGCTTGTCCAATGTTAGCATTCAATGATTTTGGCATTACATGAGTAGTTTTATCATGTTTGTCCTTTTCATCGCTTGCACTGCTACTTTCTCGACTTTTTTTTCTTTTTTCGCGTGCTGTCCCTAAAAAATGGATACACAAAATTACTCTTACGGTATTTAGGCATAGGACGAAAATAAAGATCAAGATACCTATAAAAACATCCCATTCAAATATCATTTACTTCCTATAAGAAAGCCCCCCTTTAGCAAATCAAAAAATCATATTAGGTACATATGTGTTTTGTTTTGACTCACCTCTTTCAAAGAATTTTCTGATATCCATTTGACGGAGTATTATTTCCAGTTGTTGCGCAGTAAACGTAAATCTCGTGTCGCCGCAACTAAACTATAAGACACTATGGCGCATGAAATATTCGCTCGAATTAAACTCCGAACTGAATTGAATTGTATTCGAACTGAATTGCCTTGCTCCGCCTCACGATCCCGCTTATATATACAAATATTAGAAGAGCTCCCGAAACACGTAAAAAATACTCGACTCTATTTCCATCCTTGTCTCATACTTGCTATCACTGTCTTTCCTTTCGAGAATAGTCTATGCTAAAACGTTCTTCGTGGTATTGCTATTCAATACAAGATGTCGCTATTGACCGTATAAATTAATGCTATTTCTCTTTACTGGAAAAAGTACTGTCGTCCGTAACTAGATAGCGCTAGATGTTGTTTTCTCCAAATTATATTCGGCTTTAATCCTAGATGGCTCTGATTATCTCGTCGGAAGCGGAAACTACGAGATGCGACGGTTTCGCTAACAGTACACTATATGGAATGTTGTAGAATATTTAATTATAGATAAAAACATATTAAATCAAAATATCTGACTGAAAAGATATTTTGTTTCCAACACTTCATTTTGCGCAAAGTAGATAACACGTTTTTAATTCCCACTTGCCAGGAAAATGGACGTTTATTTTATCTTCTAGGGGGGGTGAGCTGCCCCCCTACCCCTACCTGGGTACGCCCTTGGTGGTGCCCCATCTTGTTGAAACCACATCCGTTGGTCAAATAAGTTGGGATACAAATTATTGGGGAATAAATTTACTAAAGTAGTAGTGGAGCATATTAAGGTATGTTTCTCCGGTTACGTTTCCATTGAAAAAAAGGACCTACTATGCGATCCCCAATAAATCCAGCCCAGACGTTTGTTTTTTGAGGCCTTTGGATATGGCTTTCACGCATCTAACGGGGATTTTCGTCAGCCCAATAACGGCAGTTCTGTAGATTAACGTACCCATGTAATGTGAACGTAGCCTCATCAGAAAACAGCACCCATTCCAAAGCAATTTGTCCACCATCGATAGAAGCCATAATTCGTTCGCAAAATTCGAGTCTACGATCAGGATCCTCTTCGTGTTCGACTTCTGTCCCCATATCCGATCATCCTTAAAATTTCGATACGATGCGTCTCGGTTAAATAGGGCATTTTCTTATTTTTCGTTTTGAATTTACACGTTGAAATGCAAACAAGTACTAACAAATCAATCACATTCAATTCAAATTGACCAAAAAACTATCGAGAGTAATAGAACTGGAAATTTCTATAAATAAATAAGAATATTATGTTACTGTTAATAAGATAAGAAAATGCAGAGTTAGCTTTCATTTTAATATATTCACATTCATTATTATTCACGTTGTTGGTTCATTATTAAAGTAGTTGTTGAATATAAGTTGTGGTAATATTCTTAACATTGTCGGTTGATCATTAGCTTTGTAGCAAGCATTGTGATTTTAATTATATTGTGAAAATAAAGTTTTTAAAAATAGTTTTCGGTGTTAAAAATATATAATTCGAGCAGTGAAATTTTTTTCGATACTTACTTTCTTGATCATTTCGTCACTGGGAAGATTCGCTGATGAAATGTATTTTGTTAGAGAGGACCAAGCTCCCTGATTTTTAATACTCTCATTGCCTGAACCTTCCTTAGATATTCTAAGAATTGCCTTTTGCGCAGATCTTTCTTTCACCAGATGTAGAGGTGTAAGATCTATAATGATCTCAAGTGTTCTAGTTGGACACGTTCTCATAGCTCCAGTGATGCACATACAGGCAAGCCTTTGAACTGTGGTGGTTACTTAGTAAGGGTTCCTCCTATACTCGACGCTTACCATAAAGGCATATTATCTTTGAGGCAAACACTTACCTAGCAACCTGTATGCGGGAATAAAATAAACAACATCACTTCTGTAAATATCACTGGGATGACGTTTAATACATTAAAAATACACAAATATAAAACCAATCGTCTTATTCAAAGTATTAATAACAACTCTCCTATCCTGGTTCGTTAACTCTTAATTTATAGGAAATATAGATATGATTTTCTACATGACTGACCTCCGTCTATAAGTTGTACATGTTTGTATATATATAAACACGAACGTGCTTCCACTGATAACTGACATTGACCGTGGCCGATCAATGCCCCCTAAATACTATAATTAATATTAACCTAAATTTAAATATTATTTCTAAGTTAATGTCCTTTTGCCATTGCTGTCCTTTAGGGATCACTACAGAACTTTGTCGAAGGTCTTCCTCGTGCTGTACTGACTTGCTATTGTATGCCAAACTATTGCCCCATACGTAATTACTGGTCTCACAATCATGGCGTACATTCGTCGCAGTATTTTTGGGTTACAGCCCCAACTCTTACCAGCTAGATTTCTGAACGCCATCAAAGCTTTTATTGCTTTACTCACAGTTATTTCAACATGCTTATTTAAGCATATCACTTTTTACAGAAGATGGAACAACAATTTTCTTACCAAAAAACAACAATTTATCAACATAGCTTAGGTTATCTTTGACTTACAAAAACAGGAACTTCTTTCTTTCTTATTATTGGGCCAGCCTTTTTTATGAAAGTTAAGAACTAGTTTGAGAAACTCATCTTTCAAGATTTCTAACCTAAACTGTTCTTTTCGCTCTTCAGATATAGCCAAATTTTTTGATATTGTTACGAAACAGCACACTGGTATAGTCCCTAAAACCGACTCTGTCTAAATCAGGTATAAAAGTTAAAATTATGGCGGATACGCACTGTTTTTATAACTGTTTACGACTTTACGACTATCTTATGTAAACATTGTTTTTGTGACCAGAGTTATCTAGAAAAGGCTAGAACCAATTGTTTTTGTTTTGTGTAAGCCGCAGTCCAGAATTCTCTAGTAAAAAAGGCACTAGTATATAAAAAAGGGACTGATCAGGAAGAGTTAGTTAGTTGATGAAGTAATCTCGAGAAATAAACAGAAATACACCGAACAGTAAAGTGCTAATATAATCAAGTTTGTGTGCATATAAATTAGATTTAAGTGATTAGTTAAGTATATATAAATTAAGTGTTAGTGAGTTAGTGTTTAAATAAATTAGTAAGTAGCCATACCGTGTGTTTAAAATTTATCCCACCCGTTTATTGTTTAAATAAATAAGAAAAACATTACAATATATACTGTACTGCAAAATTAAATTCTTGATCAGACTTTAACCCAGTTTCTGGCAAGAAATCTCGTGAAAGAGTATCAGCCACGTAGATAAATTTACCACGTTTGTAATTCACTGTAATATAATTTAGTGAACGAAGTCTCATCCGTTGCAAACGAGCAGAAATAGATGCTAGATCTTTTCTCATGATCGTTTCTGATGATTTGTGATCTGAGTTAATTTTTATATCAAAGCCATAAATAAAATAATGAAACTTATGTGTGGTAAAAACAATTGCTAGCATCTCTTTCTCTATTTGCGCATACTTTTGTTCACAGCTCCTAGACGCATAAGCAATCGGGTGACCTTCTTGAGACAGACACGCACCTGAACCATACTTAGATGCATCAGTGTCTATTTCTATAGGTTTTTTTGAATCAAAAAATGACAAAATTGGGGCGTTAGTTAGCATATTTTTTAAATTTGTTAGAGATTAATTGTGTGATTCAGTCCAGTTCCAATCAACATCGTTTCTGGTCAAATTTCTCAACGGAGCTGTTATTTTTGACACATTATGCAAAAATTTGCCTAAATATTTAGCCATACCTAATATTCCTAATAATCCAGTTTTATCTCTTGGTTTTGGCATTTCTAGAATTGGTTTGACATAATTTTTGTTCAGTTTTACACCTTCCTTTGAGTAAATTTGACCCATAAACTTGACACATTTAGATTTAAATTGAATTTTGTTTTTGTTGAATTCAATATTATATTTTTGTGCTCTTTCCAAAACCAACCGTAAATTATTATCATGATTAGCTTCATAAATGTCTGTAATAATCAGGTCATCAAAATACAGGCTTACGCCTTCAATGTCACCTGTTGACTAGAGAACGGTATCCGGAAAATTCTTCGAAAGCAATTCTTCGAAAACAATTCTTCGAAAACAATTCTTCGAAAATCAATTCTTCGAAAATGCAATTCTTCGACTAATAATTCTTCGAATAACAATTCTTCGAAGTATCCAAAAGGAATGACTTTGTTCAGAGATATAAATCAGGTATAATTTATCTAATCTCAAGCTTGCAACTGACGATAATCCCTTGGAAATTAGTTTTAATTTAACCCAGTGCAAGTAAATATGGATGCAGAATTTGTTTGTGATATAAATCAGGTATAATTTATCTAATCCCAAGTTTGCAACTGACCTGAGTGGGTATAAAAGGGATTGTTTTCCATAAAATAAAATTAGTTTTAATTAAAACCTGTGCAAGTAAATATGGATGCAGAATTTGTTTGTTCAGAAAAAGGAAAACGTAAATTGTTGTTCGAGGGACATTTTTATTTTAAAGATGTTGAAAAAGGTGAAAAAGTGTATTGGAAGTGCGCATTTTATGAAAAAAGAAAAACAAACTGTCCAGCGAGAATAATTACTGTCGACGATAAAATCAGTAAAATAACAAAAGAACATAATCATATTGCTGACGCCTCAGAGGTGGAAGCGACCAAAGTGTACGAAAAAATTCGAATCAACTCGAAAATAAGTAATGATCCTCCGCACAGAATTATATCAATTGCTTCGACTACATGTTCCATAACGGCAGCTCCCAAGCTTCCAAGTGTTAGTAGTATGAAACGGAGTATTCGCAATATCAGACAAAAAAATCTACAAGGACCAGCTCTTCCTACTAATAGAAGCGAAATAATATTTTTGGAGGAATATACGAAAACCTACAAAAATGAAAATTTTTTGCTATATGATGCCGGTCCAGTGGACGAGAGAATATTAATTTTTACTACAGAACAAAATCTCCAATTATTGTCTAACAGTAAGCATTGGTATATTGATGGCACATTTAAAACCGTGCCGTTATTATTCCAACAATTACTAACCGTTCACAGACTGCAACACAATTTATCGGTACCTTTAGTTTATGCACTCTTACCAAAAAAATCAGAACGAATTTATGATCAATTTTTTCAAGAACTTAAAAATTTGAAATCATCTTTAGTGCCTGCAACGATTACCAGTGACTTCGAAAAAGCATTGATTAATGCCTGCAATAGTGCTTTTCCAAGTTGTAGAAAAAGAGGCTGTTTTTTCCACTTCAGTCAATGCATTTTTCGAATGATTCAAAGGAATGGATTAAAAAACGCTATGAGACTGACAGTGAATTTGCTTTCAAACTAAAAATGTTGTGTGCTATTGCTTTTGTCCCAGTGGATGATATAGTTATGGCTTTTGAACAATTATATGATAGTGAAATATTTCCGTCAGAAGCCGAAAGTGTTATTAATTATTTTGAAGATACGTGGATTGGGCGACCAAATCGAAAACAGCGAAAACCACCACAATATCCATACGAATTGTGGAATCTATATCAAACAGTTTTGGATGATTTACCGAGAACAAATAATTCGGTAGAAGGATGGCATCGAAGTTTTGAAACACAAGTATCAGCAGTTCACCCCAACTTGTGGAAATTTATAAAATGTATAAAAAATGAGCAAAGTCTAAATGAACTTCGTGTAGAACAATATTTAAGCGGATTTGAACCACAAACACCAAGAAAGAAGTACAAAGATTGTAATCAACGAATCAAAACTCTTGTAAATCAGTATGATAAAAATAATATAATAGAATACATAAGAGGTTTAGCACACAACATATTATATTAATCTATAATATTTTTCTTACCTTGGTATTTGATAGTATTTATGTCATTTATCTGTAATTTTTACTGTAACCTTTTACTGTACTGTAAACTTTTACTGTAATTTATTAATAAAATGTTGACATAATTATAACAAATAAAAAAAGTAGTGTTTTATTTCCAGTTCCTAGGTATTCTCAAAAAAGAAAATGACCTTATAATTCTCATTTATTATTAGTATGTTCCGCATCATACGTTTATATATCATGCGAGAAATATTGATTATTGTCTAATGAAAACTTATCCCAGATTTTAGTAAATCCAAATAATAAAGCTGTCGAAGAATTATTAGTCGAAGAATTGTTTATTCGAAGAATATGGTATTCGAAGAATCGCATTTTCGAAGAATTGATTTTCGAAGAATTGTTTTCGAAGAATTGTTTTCGAAGAATTGCTTTCGAACAAAATTCCTAGATCCCTAGAGAACTATGGTCGGTGGCCTATCCTATAGGCCACCTCCACTCACAGAAACCACCACTCATGCTAAAAGTAAAGCTTTTTCTTGTCTTGGATACTTATTATCTGTGAGATCATTCGGTAATTCAGCCAGCGGCTCGCCTATTATAAACTTCTGTGATGTTTGACATTTTAAAATCAGGACAATCCGTATTATTCTTTGATAAACTAATAAACGTACGAGTGAATATTACTATTAATAAACCAACTACTGGTTATCTGGTGTCATGTGAGAACATAAATTAGAACAAGTAAAGAAAACATCCTATTAATGATACAGATAGCGTGCTCTGATTGTATAAATTACGACGAATTATACAAGAACAATTCAGCACAACTAATAGAAATAACATTTGAAGCAAAAAAGTCATTTTTGAGGATGCGGACAATAATATCAAAAAGTATATACCTAATAGGCGGAGATATTTTTGAAAAATGTAGTAACCTTACTAAGAAATAGAAGTGACGCGATGTCCTTTAAAATGCTGTTGGAGGTCGCAAGAACTGTTGAAAAACCCCGTATTGGTTTTAATGAAGATATTAAGAGAATAAATGACTATAAAAATCAATGTTGATTATTATCGGTTTTATTTGAAATAGCTTAAATAAACTGTTGCACTGAAAAGGTTAAGGTCAATGTTAATATGGTATGGAATTGACAACAACAAAACAAACACTTAAGTAAATCGTCTGGTTAATTGTTATAAAGAAGTTATAGAAATTATACAAAGGAAATAATGGATGATTTTAAAGAGGCTCATAAAAATGTTTCAATTTTTGATGAAAAAAATAATAAACAGAACCACAATCTGCTGAATAGAAATTAATTTTAAGAACAAAAAGAACTTGTTTTGTATATAATAGTTTGTCTCTTATATCATATTTTTGAATGTTTCAAGAAAAAGGCAAATGTATTTTTATTTCGTGCGACTGATTGAATTTTTCGAATTTATTTTCCTTATCGAAAAACCCCTCTTTATCAAATTATGTACTTTTAGTCACTGAAGACGATACGTCGGTTATCGAAACGCGTTAGACAGTGAGAGTGAGTGTAGTAAATAAGCTACGTCAAGCTGCCCCCCCCCCGGTTAGATTTTTGTTACCAAAATGCTAGCACACTAAAGGGCACCTAGCACAACCTAGCACAACAATTTTTATAGCTAGCACACCAACAGCTCACAATAAAAATGCTTTTGAATTCGGGTGGGGCCAGGTTAACGCTAGCCCCCCCCGGTTGGAATTTTGTCGCCAAAATGCTAGCACAGATAAAGGACACCTAGCACAACCTAGCACACAATTTTTTATAGCTAGCACACCAACAGCTTACAATAAAAATGCTCTTGAATTCGGGTGGGGCCAGGTTAACGCTAGCCCCCCCGGTTGGATTTTTTCCGCCAAAATGCTAGCACAGATAAAGGGCACCTAGCACAACCTAGCACACCATTTTTTATAGCTAGCACACCAACAGCTTACAATAAAAATGCTCTTGAATTCGGGTGGGGCCAGGTTAACGCTAGCCCCCCCCCCGGTTGGAATTTTTTCGCCAAAATACTAGCACAGATAAAGGACACCTAGCACAACCTAGCACACCAACAGCTTACAATAAAAATGCTCTTGAATTCGGGTAGGGCCAGGTTAACGCTAGCCCCCCCCCGGTTGCATTTTTTCCGCCAAAATGCTAGCACAGATAAAGGGCACCTAGCACACCATTTTTTATAGCTAGCACACCAACAGCTTACAATAAAAATGCTCTTGAATTCGGGTGGGGCCAGGTTAGCGCTAGCCCCCCCCGGTTGGATTTTTTCCGCCAAAATGCTAGCACAGATAAAGGGCACCTAGCACAACCTAGCACACCATTTTTTATAGCTAGCACACCAACAGCTTACAATAAAAATGCTTTGGAAATCGGGTAGGGCCAGGTTAACGCTGGCCCACTCCGGTTGGAATTTTTTCGCCAAAATGCTAGCACAGATAAAGGACACCTAGCACAACCTAGCACACCATTTTTTAAAGCTAGCACACCAACAGCTTACAACAAAAATGCTTTGGAAATCGGGTAGGGCCAGGTTAACGCTGGCCCACTTCGGTTGGAATTTTTTCGCCAAAATGCTAGCACAAAGAAAAGACACCTAGCACAACCCAGCACAAAATTTTTAATAGCTAGTACATCAACAATGCTTTTGAATTCAGGGGGTAGGGGGCGTCTGCAAAATAATGCTATGGTTACACGAATGAATGAAAATGTTGGAAGTATTTGTCCCTAAATATCATTTTCCTATAAAAAATGGCCCCTAAACAGATGTTGCCAGATTGTGCTGATATCTATATTTTCCCATCTAGCAGGGTATTTGATTAATTAATAATTAACTATTATTTAATTAATAATTATCTATTTATTTTCAATTAATGCTAAAAAACGAAAGAATACAAAAAACCTTCACTTTTAAAAATAATTTTGTTAAAATAATAGTAATTTTAATAAAACAAAATAATTAAATTCAACCATTCAAATTACGTCAACGACAAACGTTTGCGTACAGACAAATTGGATAAATAAATGTCCAAAAAAGCGAAGCCGTGTTGGATATGTTCCAATATATTGAGAATACATGTTTTAGATTGATCGTGGTTCACTGTAGTCCTTATTTAAAAGAAACACTCAAACTTTATAATTAAATTTGCCAGAATATTTATTGCCGAAGTTGATGGTTAATTAACCATTGTAATGATAACATAAATTTTGCATTTCACTATCAGATTTTTTTTAAATTCCCAAGTTAACTTAGAACGTGCAGCTTTTAATTCTTAGAGCCGGTTAATCAGAGCTTCGAATATTTCTGTGGCATATCATAAGACACCAACACTACTATGTATTTTTCAAAGTTTTTAGTATGTGGCAATGTATGTTTGTTCGGTTGCAATCTTGCAACTCAGTTTTGAAGCAGATATCTTCAACCGATTGATTTGAAATTCTGCATATACGTCTAGTTTGCATGCCAATCCATAATTAGGTATGTGACGTCATTCTAAATTCAACATGGCGGATCACCAAAGTTGGCGGACTAAAGAAAGTGGACTAATTTTTTTGCTTTCTAACAATATGGGTATTGAATGGAAGGCAGCAAAATTCATGACATAGGTATTCTTATTTTTCTAAAAACTAGGTATAATACATCTGAAGTTCTCATGGGACTTTTTAAAAGGGTCGTTAAACCAAGTCTATTGTTAAAATTTGAATCATTTCTATAATGCCGTTATTATGGGTCTTAAGAGTAAATAAAATTCTTGTAGGTACATCCAAACTGGCCGAATCAGATGTTTGGGTTAAGAAAGGGTTTCCCCGAAGGGCTGATGGTTGTAATAATATATATTCTTTCTAATAATATTACAAGTAACATGGACTATATAAGTAAAACTAATGATCTAACTATTTTCATGAGTGTAATTCGATAGAATATTTCTCGATTAGACGACATAAAACTGTATTAATGCGAAATTTATATTATTTAAACAACATTACATGGTATTTAATCACCCTTTTTGGTTCATTTTCAATCACTTATTTTTGGATTAAACTTGAAGAATCGTTTTCAAACCGTGACATTTTTATGATATTTTAAATTAAAATTATGATAATAACAACAATTGTTACTTAGATACGGACTTAGAAGGGAAATTATCGGCACTGCCGGAGAGTTATCTCCGAAAAGATCCTGCTTCATTTGGAATTTTTACCATATGAATGGAATATTCCGAAAATTTTTCGTAACTACAGTAAGAAACAATTAAACCAGCCGTTTTACATATATATTCAACCTATTCGTTTATCCATTTATTTATTCATCGAGTAAGTATAGCGTTATTTCACTGACCTCCGTCCCACTCCCCAGAATTAAAAGTGTACTTGCTGTGCTAGCTATAAAAAATGGTATGCTAGATTGTGATAGGTGTCCTTCGTTTGTGGTAGCATTTTGGCGAAAAAATTCCGACCGGAGGTAGGCTAGCGTTAACCTGGCCCCATCCGAATTCAAAAGCATTTTTATTGTGAGCAGTTGGTGTGCTAGCTATAAAAATTGTTGTGCTAGGTTGTGCTAGGTGCCCTTTATGTGTGATAGCATTTTGGTAGAAAAAATCTAACCGGGGGGGGCCAGCTTGACGGACCTTAGTAAATAGTGTGTTCAGTAAGAATATCACCAACGGTTTCAGAACTTCTAGTTTATAAGAAGCGAATAAAAGTTCAATTTTGATCTTTCATATTTTGGAATGTATGATAACTAGAGAGTCCATCTATTTTTTTAATGATAATATGGACATTTTGCTATAATTTATTTTAGTAAAGTATGTCACAAAAATGTATCCTCCAACTTTTACCCTGTATAATTTCTGCAAATCTGAAAAAGAAGGAACTATTTGTGGTCAATTATTTAGGTGCATCTATTCTCTAACCAATAACATAAAGTAGAAGTCCCCATTTACCATAGTTTCGGAGTTATAAAAAATTATATGGATGAATGTAAAAGTATTTTATAGAAATTTTACGGTTTTGGGCCAAATTTGTAGGTAAAATAATTTTAATTTTGTGTAATTGACAAATTTTTCGAAATACCCATATCGAAAACCAAACAATATCGAACTCATTTACTTAATTTTGATATCAAAATTATAATATGACCATAACCTCAAACCAAAAGGAACAAATCATACTAAATAAGAATATTCATCATACGTATGATTACATCAAATATATTTAATTTATTGCTTCAACAGTTTGTTATTAATGATATAATCAAAAACGTATAAAATGATCAATATACGAGTATATATTGTCATATAATCATCTGGTTTGAACGGAGGTCGTTTCATTTCAAGTATATATTAATTAATATAAGAACACCATTGTGTCTTTTTCGTACGCTAGTTTAATTGCTGTCAATTAAATTGCAACAATTAACAAACCGATACAAATTGTGCATTGTTTTTCCCGTGGGAGATATCACGCGGCAATTAGGCAAAAAAGGAAATTAAACTGAAAGAAACAGTAAATATTTTATATGTTACGATGTCTTTTTCTTTGTGGACGAAAAGTACGTTGTTTTTTTTAATTCTACGTCTTTGGTGTTTTGTAAACATCCAAGCTATAATTTCCTGAATTATATTTTGATTCGAGAGTGCTAGAGCTTAGGTATAAACGGATTCGGAATCTTCTTGATCTGACACCACACTAGGGCGCTTTCCTACTTGTTTAATTATAGAATAAAAGAAGCATTGTTTTATTTTCAAAAGCTAATATTTATTTAAAATACGTTCAAACTACAGGGGGTGATTTTTGACATAAATCAATTCAGTAAACCGACTGAGCCATTAAAATATATTAACTTCATACTTTATTTGAGTAATGATTTGGACTTGAATGAATACCACTTTTTACATTGGCGATCAATATTGACTCGTTTAAATTGGAAATAAGATTTAATATCATTAAAATTTATCGTTTATGCGCTTATCTTAAATAGTACTCATTAGAGGAAAATTTAAGTCGTGATTATCACCACCTTTGCCACGTTTTACATCGGCAATCATCTTTATTGTTATTGAAATCACTCGTTTTAATCTTATTGGATACTATAAATTGCGTTGTAATAGTACGGCTTTGATTTCATATTCAATTTAAATACTTGATTCACCAACACCACCACTCCCACTTTTTACAGTGGCGATCAGTTCCAATATTATTAAATATGTGGTTATTTTACTCTAATTTACAATTTAAGAAAATTTATATTGTGATTACCACCATTTATGCCACGTTTTACGATGTCAATCAGATTTAATAATGTCAAATTTTTTCGTTTACATGCTTATTTAACTCTGTACTTAATTGGAGAAAAGTTAAGTCATGAATACCATCGATATTGCCCTTTTTTACACTGGAAATCAGATTTAAAATCATTAAAACCTTTCGTTTATATGCTTATCTTACTCAGTACTCATTATTGGAAGATTTTAGTCGTGAATATCATCACCTTTGCCACGTTTTACATTGGCAATCAAATTTATTATTACTGAAATCAGTCGTTTTAATCTTATTGGATACTATAAATTGCATTGTAATAGTACGCTTTGATTTAATATTCAATTTAAATACTTGAATCATGAATTCCACCACCACTCCAACTTTTTACAATGGCGATCAGTTCTAATATTATTAAATATGCTCACTTTACTCTAGTTAAGAAAATTTATATCGTGATTACCACCACGTTGACCAATATTGACACGTTTATATTGGAAATCAGATTTAATATCAATAAAATTTCTCGTTTATATGCTCATCTTATTTAGTACCCATTATAGAAAGATTTAAGCCGTGAATATCACCAACATTGCTGCGTTTTACATTGGCAATCAGATTTATTATTATCGAAATCACTCGTTTTAATCTTATTGAGCGCTATACATTGAGTTGTAATAGTACGATTTGATCATTTTACTCTAGTTTACAATATAAGAAAATTGATATCGCGATTACCACCACTTTGACCACGTTTTACGATGGCAATCCGATTTAAGATTGTCAAAAAATTTCGATTACGTGCTTATTTATCTCTGTACTTAATTGGAGAAAAGTAAAATCATGAATATCATCAATATTACCATTTTTACATTGGCAATCAGATTTAAAATCTCTCGTTTATATGCTTATCTTACTCAGTACTCATTATAGAAAGATTTCAGTCGTGAATATCACCACCTTTGCCTCGTTTTACATTGGCAATATTATTATTAAAATTATCAGTTTTAATCTTATTGGACACTATAAATTATAATGTTATTAAATATGTCCATTTTACTGTAGTTCACAATTTAAGAAAATTTATATCGTGATTACAATCACTTTTGCCACATTTTACACTGGCTATCAGATTTAATATTGTCAAAATTCTTCTTACTTATTGAAGCACTCAATACATAAGTAAGATATATCTGATATATGAGCGATTTTCACAATTACATTTTATAGATTGTCGAATTCTTGGACTGTACTATAAATATTATGTAAAATTATGAATGATTGCAGATAGGATGGCGTGGGCAACGTGACATTTTAATCTAAAACATATAAAATTGTCTATTTTATTAACCTACATGGTTTATTAACTGGAATACAATAAAAACTCGATTTTATGTACTCCTAGAATTTCGCTTACGAATCATATTAATGATCAATTGTTTATACGTTTTTGTTGATAATAGTATTAATGGAAATATTTATTTTCAGAAATAAGTGAGATGCCAACGACATTTTAGAACGAAAATATTATAATCTCCATGAAGGGTGCACCGCCTGCTCAATGGGCTTTTTAAATTTGAAAAGTTACCTTCGATCAAGACCACCAGGAAGAAAAAAGTAGCGGCGTGAGTAAATTTTTTTTCACTATAGTATTTGTAAAATATAAATTTGCAATAACAGAATTCATTAAACAGGATGGACAACTTAAAGGTTGTGTTGTAAACAACTTCTTTAAAAACTGCTACTCTCAACTGAAATCTCCATCTGTTATGTAGTGCTTAGTATGGCGCAGGAAATTGTTGTCTATATAGCAGATCATGCCAGACCTTTACGAAAGCCTGGCTCATATATTTTTTTGATGTAGTCTGAGAAACTTTTATTACTGCAATAATTTCTTTAAAAAAATATAGAGTGTTTATATTAAAAATTAAACATCGGACCTTTTATAAATTATTGTTTATAATATACAGATAATATCAACATGTCGTGTATTGAATGTAGATAACCGAAGAAATATTCGAGGTATGAATATTCCATTAAAATATTTAACACAAATACTTTTGATGTGTTCTGTTAAATCGGTAACGATTTATTTTACCGGGCATGATAAAATATTTATTAGCAACATATTTACGAATCATTATTTAACTCGTTTGTAGCTGTAATTGTTTCTAGTTGTGTAGTTATTAAAGGTGAGTGAAATATAAGAGTAAAATGATTTATTTTTATTAAAATTGATGAGGTTTAAAAAATACAGTAAAATCACTTACGTAGAATATTTTTACTGTAGCCGTTTTGTATGTTAGAAAGGATAATAACGTAACGTAAAAATTCAAAAACGCCAAAAGGCGTACGTATCTAACTTCCTAGGATTCAAGGAAGGAAGGTGTTCAGGAGTGATTTTAAAATTAGGTTCTGAAAAAAGGTTTGAATATTTTTTAACCAAATTAGTGTACTGATTTTCAACCTCAAAAAGTTTATGCAATTTTAAAACGTGACAGCTTCCCCTAACCTCACTAACTTGGTTTGATTATCGATTATTCTTCTATTTTTGAGATCAATTAGAATATTGTTACGAAACAGCACACTGGTATAGTCCCTGAATCCGACTCTGTCTAAGTCATGTATGAAAGTTTAAATTATGGTGGATGCGCAGGTATTTCTTAGAATTGTTTACGATTGTGACTATCTTATCTAGACATTGTTTTTGTGACCAGTCTTATCTAGAAAATGCGAGAGCCAATTGTTTTTGTGTAAGCCGTAATCTAGAATTATCTAGGAAAAAAGGCACTAATATATATAAAGGACCGACCATCGGAGAAGTTCAGTTTAGTCTTAAAGTGATCTCGACAAATAAACAAGAATACGCCGAAATAGCGAACAGTAAAGTGTTGATATAACTTACTAATTAAGGTTGTGTGTATATAAATTAAATTTAAGTGTATATAAATTAAGTGTTAGTGAGTAGTTTAGTTCGTAAGTAGCCATACCGTGTGTTTAAAGTATATCCCACCAGTTTACTGTTTAAATAAATAAGAAAAATATTACATTGGTGTCAGGTGTGGGGTAATATAAATAAATTGCTATGTAAAAATGGCCAAGAGACTATGTGACTTGAAAGTGACTGAGTTAAGAGCAGAACTGGAAGATCGTGAGTTGGAAACGTCTGGTAAGAAAAGTGAATTAGTAGAAAGACTTAAAGTGGCACTGGAAAATGACGGCTTTGATCCAGAAACAGTTTTATTTAATGACGAGGCTTCCACCTTAATCTCGTCAATTTCTGCTAATATTTCTGCTAACATGGACGAGAAGATTTCTTGCATGGAAGAGAAAATTTCTGGTATGGAAGAGAAGATTTCAACTAATGTGAAGATCGATATTTCTGCTAACATGGACAAGATTTCTGCCGATATCTTATCGCTAAAGAATGACATTGCTGCTGACGTTGAAAATAAAATTTCGTCTTTAAAATCGGATATCGAAAATAAGATGACAACGATGGAAAATCAGATGGACGAGAAAATCAAGGAGTTAGAGACAAATATTGCCGATTTAAGAACACAAGACACTTCAGCAGAAAAAAAGAAGATCGATATCTGCAAGCCAGAAACACAACCCAAGACAGATGATATTGGCAGTTTTACCCGAGCCAAGGCCCCAACGTTCGATGGAAAGATGTCGTGGACCAATCACGTAAAACAGTTTGAAGCAGCCGCTAGAGTGAATAATTGGTCCGACAAGGAGAAAGCAGTGAACTTAACTATCGCGCTTCGGGGAGATGCCTTAGATGTACTTTAGACGATACCACTGGAAGAAACGGATGATTTCGAGCAGCTGAAGAAGAGATTGGACATGCGATATGGTCACGAACATTTGTACAGATTCCAGCTGAAGAACCGAAGGCGGAAACGTGACGAATCCCTTCATGAGTATGAAATAGATATTGCCCGACTAGCTCGATTCGCTTATCCATCAGCACCAGATAACATGATGGAATGTTTAGGCATCCAGGCCTTTATTGACGGCTTATATGACCACGATATGGAGAAGACGCTTCGATTAGCTCATCCTAAAACATTGGTCGATGCATTGACTGCTGCTCTTGAATATGAAGCAGCAACGAAGGCTTCAGGATATAACAAAATTAGGACCATACAGGAAGAAGGTGACGATGACAGACTTGACTAGATCGTCAACTTATTGAAAGGTATGGTAGACAAGAAGCCGAAGAAAATCAGGTGCTGTAATTGTGGCGAGCTAGAGCATGCACGCAGTTCGTGTAAGCATCCTACGACTCCTGCAAACCAAGAACCTCTTAAATGCAAAGCAGCCACGAAGAGCTCGCGGTACAACAAAGGTAGGACCATGCAGGAAGAAGATCACGATGACAAACTTGACCAGATCGTCAACTTCTTGAAAGGTATTGCAGACAAGAAGCCGAAGAAGATCAGATGCCGGAAGTGTGGCGAGCTAGAGTACGCTCGCAGTCCCTCTAAGCGCCCCAAGACTCCTGTAACCCAAGAACTCCAGTCACAGGGGAAATCAGACAGGGGTGAACATCCAGCTGATGTGAATCACCGAAAAGCCAACTCTTTGCTTAGACGGCCATGCCCTGTAGACTATTCACAATGCAACAAGTCGAAATCTAAGGAAGTTGCAGTTTCAAGAATTACAGTAGTCAATGAAGATCTAGAATTATCTAGTAAAAAAGGCGTTAATATATATAGGACCGATCAGGTAGAGTTAGTTTTAGTTGATAAAGTGATCTCGACAAATAAACAAGAATACACCGAAATAGCGAACAGTAAAGTGTTGATATAAATTAATAATTAAGGTTGTGTGTATATAAATTAAATTTAAGTGAATAGTTAAATGTATATAAATTAAGTGTTAGTGGGTATTTTAGTGTTTAAATAAATTCGTAAGTAGCCATACCGTGTGTTTAAAGTTTATCCCACACGTAATAAAAACGTTTGAATAAATAAGAAAAACATTACAATATCTTATTTTGTTAGGCAATCAGTTCCTATAATAGGTTTATTTACATCCTCTATAGTGAAATTAAAATTCTTCCTTAAACCAAGATCCACATTTATGGATTGCTTGCCATAAGTAAAAAATGCGATTCCCGCTTCCAGAAGTTACATACTCGTTTTTTGAACCAAAAGAATTTTTTTAGTTTAAAATCTTCGCCAAGCAAACAATTAGGTCCGCTACATTTTCTAGCATCTTTTTTGGAAATTTTTGACTTCATCGTCGTTTTTATATCGACTGCGACTATGAGACCTATTGCGACACCTATTAAACGAAAAATTCGCTTTTCTGTTTCTCAACAAATTGTTTTTTAACCTATCATTAATATTGGGCGATATATCGGTAACCGCGATATTTCACCGGTAAATCACTGGTGCTACCGGTGATTCACTTCTTGCAGTTGCGGTAAACGGTGATTCAGTTTCGTCGGCCCGGAATCTCGAACCGAATACTGCAATCGATATCGACACCAACATTGAAAGTGGAAGACCGCTCCGATCAATAATCGAAATATAATATCATTAATAACATGTGAAGGAAAAACGGTGATTTAAATCGATAACAGGTGCATAAATAATACATTCGTATTCGTCGCCAGTCACCGCGCTTTTCTTATATTTTGATTTGTCTTTACTATTTATACTCAGTCACAGCGGTGACTCAAATCACTGTTTAAAATCACTGTCGCCGATTCACCGGTTACTGGAAAATCATAGTATTTACTACTACTAAATATCATTAAAACTGACATTTTAGTTGCATGAATTCCGCGAACGTTTTCAAAGAAAGTAGATGACAGTTTATTATATCCGACAAG
Organism: Galeruca laticollis; assembly: GCA_963921935.1. NCBI lineage: Eukaryota > Metazoa > Arthropoda > Insecta > Coleoptera > Chrysomelidae > Galeruca > Galeruca laticollis. The sequence continues at coordinate 85,909,234 of OY998184.1, forward strand.
CATCAATCAGACGGGGTGTTTGAGTGTCAGATTTATCGATGCGTTTTCAAGTGGAAATCGAAGGCAGAACTGCGGAAAAAAAGAAGAAATTAAAAAATTTTAGTTGTCCGGCGAAGTCTCATAAAAACCAGAAAAAATATAATTGTTAAAACGACAACGTTTTCAATATACATGTAATTTTAAAACCTTTAACGTTTATAAATTTATACCGACTGGTTTTCCACCTATTTATTATACATATACATTTCAATGGAGATGTTATTTTAGTCACAATATTAACAACGAAATATTTGTGCTAAACATCGAATCCCGTGGCCGACATCGGCCACCGGGAAATGTAGCGTTAGGGAGAATCCGTTTATCCCAAGACCTTCCTGAACGGAGCCACAGCCCATAGAAACTGCCAGGTCCGTAGTGGCCGTTACCGATTGCGGGAGGGTCTCTTCTCAGAGTCGGGTTGCTTGAGAGTGCAGCCCTAAGTGGGTGGTAAACTCCATCTAAGGCTAAATATGACCAAGAGACCGATAACGAACAAATGCCAAGAAAGAGTTCAAGAGGACCTAAAACCGTTCAGGAGTAAACCTGAAAAGGTCGAAAGAGGAAATTCATTCGCGTTTCGATCGCTGAAGTTGAACGTTTGTATGACAGATGATGCACTTCAGTGCATGAGTTTGCATCTTCGAATCGATGTCGAACGCCTGCCCTTTTAGTCCGGGAAAGTAAGGAAGTTGAACATCAGATGTTTCCCAGCGCTGATTTTTCATTTTTAAATGAAAATATATCAACCCAGCATCACTCTCTTAGATTGTCTAATAATTTCCGCTGGAGCTTGCGACGCAGCTTGCAAGCACAGCTCGGACTACCTAAAATTCAAGTGATTTATGCTCATATTATTTCTGGATGTGTTCTTACAAAAAAATCGTGGAGATGAAAATTGCAGCAAATTTTATGCTCTTGAAGGTGACGTATCATCATCATATTTTTGGCTGGTAATTATAAATAAAGTATTAATATCGATGTCAAAGCATAGAGGGCGAACTTCTAAAAATTTACGATTTTTCAGATTTGGAAAATTCAAAATGGCGGCTGCTCAAATTGGAAACAAATTGTTTTTTTCAATCGCGTTTAAATTTATGAACATTAATGATATCGAAAAGCGGTTGGTTGCAATCGACAGAGTGAAAGTTATATTTGTATAAATAGCATAAACAAATTTTTTTAAATTTTTTTTACATAATTTTTTAGAACATTTACCGAAAAAAAATTTCCATTTAGTTTTTTCTCATTTTGGCGTTGAAAAATTTGTTAAAAACATCATAAATATGTTTGTTTTTGAAAGACGAGTATTTTAAAAAGAAATTTTCAGAAGCGACTTTTACAAGCTGAGATAAACAAATTCAAAGTCTGCTAGATACTGTCATAATATTAATTAAAATTTTCAACTTTTGATCACTTCGCTAGGTTGTTGAATCCCAACTCAACTTAAACACAATTTTTCATTTTTCTACCGTCAATTGGTCCATTCAAAAGAGAACAGTTAGCCTAGCTCGCTTGGCCAAACGGTGCGGCGGCAGCTGCTTGGCGTTGTGGTGGGGGGTCAGCGCTCGTTCGCAGTTCAACGAAGCTCAAGCTTTTATTTTGGTTTTCTTTGTAAAAATTGTGCATTTATAGTATGGTTATTATTAATATGATTACATATTGCTAGAAATAAGGTACAATGATATTTATAATTTATATCTATAAATCCATGTATTAAATATATTATACATAATTCGAAACATAGATACTAAGAATAATATTTATTTACAAATTTACATCTATTTTCTACAAATTCTCGCTCTTTTTGGTCTATGAGGAAGTGGCCTTGTACAATTTTCCTCGTCATTATCATTAGCAAATAAATCCTCATCGATATTATTGCTACTATCAATTGCAAGTTCACAATCAACTAATTGACTCATATCAAAATTTGGCTCTTCACTCAGAGATTCATTATCATCCTCGTCATTGTCAAATACCGTACTTACAATTTCGATGTTACAACAGTTTTTGCCTTTTTTTACATAATATTGTACAATGAGAATGAGCGCTGACCCCCCACCACTACGCCAAGCAGCTGCCGCCGCACCGTTTGGCCGAGCGAGCTAGGATTACTGTTCTCTTTTTAATTGAGCCAATTAACGGTGGAAAAATGAAAAATTGTGTTTAAATTGAGTTGGGATTCAACAACCTAGCGAAGTGATCAAATTTGAGCAGCCGCCATTTTCAATTTTCCAAATCTGAAAAAACGTAAATTTTTAGAAGTTCGCCCTCTATGTTTATCTATGTTTTGACCTCGATATTAATATTTTATTTATAATTACCAGCCAAAAATATGATTTACGAAATTTTTTTCAATTTTTGGAAAATTTAACATCGGAAAAAAATTTTTTTGGAAAAACTATTTACGTCACCTTCAAGAGCATAAAATTTGCTGCAATTTTCATCTCCACGATTTTTTTGTAAGAACACATCCAGAAATGATACGAGCATAAATTGCTTCAATTTTATGTGGTCCGAGCTGTGCTTGCAAGCTAAACTAGACTATTACGTTGTGCCACTAAGCAGTTCGACATTTTTCGATAAAACATTTCATATCTGAACTGTTAGATCCTCCCTGTTGCTTGGCATAAAATAAGTGAAACTTACGTTTATATTTGTGTATCTAATTGCATTAACTCCTCACAATACCTGCAAAATGAAAGTAAAATATTGTTTTTAATAGAACATTGAATCTAATTCAGTACGTTACTTTCACAATTTTTTATTTAAATCAAATCTCAACTTGATGTAATAATATGCGGGATGAAATTAACGTAACCATTGAAAATATAATTAAATAAATATTATTTTAAGCTATAATTAACCGAAGAATGTTAATTATTGTAAAAAATAGTAATTTACTTTGTACTGATGAAATATTTTACATATTTTCCGTCTGGTATTGGGAGAAAATGTAGAAAGTTTAAATCCATTCGCTTTCTGTTCAACCATTTACAGCAATCAACTTAAATTAATAATATTTGCAGTCATCTCGATCCAGTCAAATAAAAAATTCTCATAGAGCTACAAATATAATTAATATATTAAAAATTCCCATCAATCCCATGTATGGGATTGACTTACAATATAACGTATTTTTCTTGCTTGCAGACCTAATAAACATGTATACCAACCGAAAATCTTACATTTTAAAATTACTGCTGATAATATTCCTCATTTATGGATTTGTTCACGTCTTCACCAACTCGGCAGTACCCGTCATCAGGGAGATGCAGGAATCTGGTAGGAATCTTGCTGCTCTCGGTAGTGACAACCTCGGCTCGTCTGGTTTCGAAGATATTACTGTCAAGGAAATAATATCTGCCGCCGATTCGAACAAAAATTATATGGAATCCGAACAAAATGTAAGTAACCCCCTTCTTCATCCTTCAATAATGAATCGGGAAAAACGGTACAGGGAAAATTAATTATTTGAGGTTATTATGTCAAAAATTTGATATATTCACTTCCAAATTAAGATATTTCAAAAAAACGTATTCTTAATATCGTCAATTTATTTTATCGCCTTCATTCTAAGCTATATATTAATGAAATATAATCTATATATACCTAAAAATTATTTATGATTTACTTTTAAAAAATATCATTTTTTAATAAATAAACTTCGAAAAAATCTAATTTTTTTCTGCCCTAAACAACAACAACGCTCTCAACCCCTAATTTAACTCTAAAATGTTAAATCTCAATAACCTAATTTTCCAATTTATATTTCAAATGTTTCTAAATGCGGCACTGCCTAAAGTGAAACCATTTTTCAATGCGCCCTACATACTCATCTCGTACATTTGTTGTTAATTAATACTTTTTGTGATATTAATTAAACGTGAAAGTAAAAGAAATATTAATTATTTAATAATCCCATTGTTTTTGTTTAGATTGTGATGGATGAACAACCATCAAAACCTGTACCTACTGTCTTGGATAAAGTAAGAGAAGTAACAAATTGCGTAGACAAACTTATGGTGCCAAAAATTCAACAACGAGGCGATTATTGGGTACTTTATAATTATATTTCAGCCGAGATAAGTCACAGGTAATATTAGGATTTATTTATGTATTAGCTGAACCCGGCCACACATTGGTCACTGCTTACACGCTATGGTACTTTTCCCCACGAAAATGTCAATGTCAAAATTTTTGACAATCTAACATTATCTTTATAGTAAATTTTGTTGAGATATTAATATTTCAATTATAATTAATTGAAACTTATTTTCAAAAAAGGATATACCAGGCATAACAATTTAAAATTGTTCAAATTTTATTATTAACTATATCTACGTTTAACTGATTTTTCTACATTCAATATTCGTTTTTTAAATTCTTTCTGTTCTAAGTTTAAATAAAATAGTTTTATAGGTTACTTTTTATTCCATTAATAAACGTGGTCGTAGAAAAAATAGTGAGTACAACTCGTATGCAAAGAACTTCACCGCTACTTTGATTTGTAGCACTGTCTAACTATAAAAGTTACTTTTTTCTCTCATTAATAAACGTGGTCGTAGAAAAAATAATGTGTATACCTCGTACGCAAAGCACTTCTACCGCTCCCTTGATTTGCAGCACTCGCCTACTTATATAATTTACTTTTTTCTTCCATTAATAAATGTGGTCGTAAAAAAAATATTGTGTACAAGTCGTATGCAAAGCACTTCCCGCTACTTTGATTTGTAGCACACTTCTAACTATAAAAGTAAATTTTGTCTTTCATTAATAAACGTGGTTGTAGAAAAAATATGGTGTACAACTCGTATGCAAAGCACTTCCCCGCTACTTTGATTTGTAGCACTCGTCTAATTATAAAAGTTACTTTTTTCTCTCATTAATAAACGTGATCGTAGAAAAAATAATGTGTATACCTCGTACGCAAAGCACTTCTACCGCTTCCTCGATTTGCGGCACTCGCCTACCTATATAATTTACTTTTTTCATTCATTAATAAATGCGGTCGTAGAAAAAATATTGTGTACAACTCGTACGCGAAGCACTTCCCCGCTCCGTTGATTTGCGGCACTCGTCTAACTATAAAAGTTACTTTTTGCTTTTTTAATAAATATGGTCGTAGAAAAAATATTGTGTACAACACGTACGCAAAGCACTTCCCTGCTACTTTGATTTGTAGCACTCATCTAACTATAAAAGTTACTCTTTTCTTTTTTAATAAATGTGGTCGTAGAAAAAATAGTGTGTACGGCTCGTACGCAAAGCACTTCCCTCGCTACTTTGATTTGTAGCACTCGTCTAACTATAAAAGTCACTTTTCTCTATTAATAAATGTGGTCGTAGAAAAAATATTGTGTACAGCTCGTACGCAAATCACTTCCACCATTACCTTGATTTGCGGCACTCGCCTACCTATCTAAGTTACTTTTATCTTTCATTAATAAACGTCGTCGTAGAAAAAACATTGTGTACAGTTCGTACGCAAACCACTTTTCCCGCTCCCTTGATTTGCGGCACTCGCCTACTTATATGAGTTACTTTTTTCTTTCATAAATAAACGTGGATGTAGAAAAAATATTGTGTACAATTCCTACGCAAAGCACTTCTCCCGCTACCTTAAGTTGTGGCACGAGCCGTAGGACTGCGCTCGTGTAAAAAGTAGATGATATAGAAGTTTATATGCTGCAGCGCCACCTGGTGGGAAATTACAACAAAAAGGATAGCTAATACAACTTTGATATGATGCAGCGCCACCTGGCGAGGAGTTACAACAAAGAGGATAGTGTAAAAGCCTTCTCCATGAAAAAATACATATATACAATAAACATTCATTTTTAAATATATTTATGGATAAAATAATCTAAGGCTTCTAGAAAATGTTTAAATTCACTAAAATCTATACTTGAAATTGTTAAGAATAATTTAATAACAATTCTATGTAAATTTCCATTTTACAGATGCCACGAAAGTATAACGTACACAACACACGCCGATTTTTCATTTATGGACAACTTGGTGCCATTGCTGGAACGATGGAACGGGCCTATCAGTATAGCTCTTCACGCTCCGGGAACTGATTTTCAAAATACTATCGAGTCCATAGCCTACCTTAGGGATTGTACTACGCCCATGGTGAAAGAATTGGTTTCTTTCCACATTTATTTTAGTACAAAACACGTACCGAAAGAGGTGAGTAAAAAAATAATTGATGGCTGCAAATGGTGCTACAAAACTTTCATTTAATAAATTATTTTATAGATTGATTTGGTTTCAGGTTCCCAAACATGATTCTGTTTTTATGGAGCCCTATAATTGTTCGCTGGTGCCTCCTTTCATGAACGTTTCCAGCGAAAATATGTACAAGGCTCAGAAGAAGCTTTTGTATCCAGTAAACGTCGGTAGAAACGTGGCTCGGGAAATGGCTCAAACCCATTTCATCTTACCGTCAGATATTGAACTGTATCCTAGTCCTAATGTAATAGAAAAGTTCCTAGCAATGATAGCTGAAAATACAGGACCGCTACTCAACAAAAATCCTAGGGTAAGTAAGAATGTTTATTGCTTGTTTTTGTCTTTTTATTCAAGACAGTCCAGTTTTTATCAAAACTAATTAACTTTACTAATATGTATGAGCAGATTATAACATTGGTATATCAAAATAAATTAAATTAACTGTATGTATGAATGGACTGTAATATTAGTATATGAAATAGTATATTACGTAACGTGTGTTACGTGCTACGCGGCTTCGTGCGTAACTTTCCCGTTCGTGCGTAAAATGCGTTACAACACGAGTTACGTACTATACTTTACCTACGACCCACTTGTACTTGTGTTTATAATCTTATTAAGGTATTTAAAGTATAAGTAAAAACGTACATCCTCGATGCCCAGTCAAGTTTTATAAAAGTCGCTCCCCGATGCCCAGCCAAGCATCTTAGAAGTTCACCCACGATGCCCAGCCAAGTTTCGTAAAACTCCGTCCTAAGTAGTATTTATTTTTATTAAAAATGTATGTAGAACTACCGAAATTGCATAAAATAGCGTATACATCTCTCGACTAAAGTGACATTAATCCCTTAGGTGGATTACTTCCCTCAGGAATCAAACACCACCCGCGGGTTAAATTTAATAAGTAAAAAATATACTTTTTAAGTTTAAAAAGGTTTAATTAAACTTTATGATTAGTTACAGTTGATGTTACAATTGAAGCTATTAGTGCATGAAGGTGTTAACTCACTGTTTTATTAAAATGCCGAAAATGGCATGTATGAAGGTGTTAACTCAATCTCTTTGCGTTAGTACAGACTCTGGTTTATAGATGTCGCCAGGAATCTTAAAAACTGAAGTTCAAAACACGTCAACTCAAGCTTTGTCAAACATATTTAGAGCAAGAAGGTGTCAACTCTTGCTAATTATGCAAGAAGGGGTTAACTGCTAAGTTAGCACCTTCTTCCAATATACTACGAATTTGATTGTTTACATTACACAGTGTTGTACAAAGTGATATTTCTTGTGTTTATTATTATCCGGCAACAAAAGTAAGTCCTTTATATGCATTAGCCAATGAATATTATAGTTAATTTAAACAGAAAATCGTATTTATAAATAATTAAAATGCTTTTTAAAACATAACCTTAAAATGAAAAATATATAAAGTAACCAAATATTTTAAATTTTAGTTTTGAAAATACTTCATAATGGCTGGAACTAGTGGAAGAAGTGGTAGAATTCTTAAGTAAGCTTTGGATGCTGCTGAAATAACAGAAGCCCAAATAGAAACCGATGAGGATCCATTTTTAGATTCTGGCTCAGATTACCAACCAGCATCTGATTCTACTGACGAGGAAACTGATGAAAATTTTTCTCCTAAGAGAAAAATGTTAAGAAAGAAATAGCCAAGACGAAATTAAAGCAAAATACAGCTTCTTTTTTCGAAAACCAAGAACAAGTCCTAATAAGAACTGAGCAACAAGACAAAAATCGAACACAAAATATTAATGACCCTAAAGAACCTGTTCAAATTATACAGAAAGAGCCGGAGGAAAATATTGACAGAGAAGTTGGAGATCCACAAATTATTGGCAATGAGACAAGAAATTAATCCGACGAACTTAAAGAACAACAGATTAATGGAATGGAAAGATATATAAATATTCCTGCTGTTGCCATTGAAGTTAATAAAAGAATAAGAGAAAAAAAATCAAGGAAGCTTGAAGCTCAACCAAAAACCTGGAAAAGAAATATTAATATGGCAAATAGAGAAAAAGGAAAAGAATACACCGACTATAAAAATAGACGCGTTCCAGAAAAAACATCCGCAGCTGGGAAAATGCTTTGCACCGAAAAGTGTAGATTAAAATGCAACAACAACTTTACGGAAGCTGATTTCATTACCTTATTTAATCAATACTATTCATTACCTACTATCAATGAAAAAAATGTGTATCTATTCGGTTGTTTTAAACCATTTGATGTTAAGCAACGGACCGGTAATATTGCTCATCATCAAAAATCTTTCAGATATTTTATAACTTTGGATGGGAAATCAAAACAAGTATGCAAAAGTGCTTTTTTAAAACTACTTGATGTCGGAAGAAAGAAATTGGAACTAATTCGTAATCAAATTTCACAGGGACAAGGTATCCCTCATAAAGATCAGCGTGGTTGCCATAATAACCGCAAAAACCGAACACCCACCGAGCAGCTTGACATAGTATGTCAACATATCAAATCTTTTCCTGCAGAAATGTCACATTATTCCAGGAATAAAAATGAACATCGCTTATACTTATCCCCTATGCTATCAATCAACAAAATGTATGAACTATACAAGAATCAGTGTAATGAACAAAACATACAGTTTATGAAAAACAGCAGATACAGAAAGATTTTTGTTTCCAAATTTAATCTTGGCTTTGGGTCTCCAAAATCGGATACCTGCAAAGTTTGTGATGCGAAAGAAACAAATGATGAACATGTAAGACGGTATAAGACAGCGTTTGAAGAACAAAAAAAAGACAGAAAATTGGCACATGATGGTGATATTCTATACATTAATTTTGATATGCAAAAAACATTACCTCTACCAAAGCTGTCTACCAGTGTGGCTTTTTATCTAAGACAAATGTGGCTATACAATTTGGGGATTCATTGTGTAAGTAAAGGTGACGCCTTCGGTAAAGGATTTTTCCACCTTTGGACTGAAGACAAAGGTGGTAGAGGCCCACAAGAAGTTGGAAGCAGTATTTTGTCATTCCTACAAAGCATCAATAATGAAAATGACCACTTAGTAGCCTGGAGTGATTCTGCGGGTGGACAAAATAAGAATTTTTTCATTATTTGTTTGTGGCATTACCTAGTACACCAGGGAATTTTTAAAACTGTTGATCATAAGTTTCCGGAGGTTGGCCACAGTTTTATGGATATTGATAGAGACTTTGGTGCTGTCGAAAAAGTTATTCGAAAAGTTCAAAACATTTACACAGTTGATCAGTACATGACGTTAATGACGGAAGCTAGAAAAAGGAATCCGTTTGTATTAACTAGAATGGAAGATAAATTCATTGATCTGAAAGAACTGCCTAGAAAGCTCAACTTGTTGGACAGAAAAAAAAGTAATAAGGGCGAAAAAGTAATTTTTCGCAATGCAAGGTGGATAAGAGTTGATAAATTTGGTACAACGAAGTATAGATATTCACTAGATGAGACAGAAGAGTGGAAAGAAGTAGATATTATTAAACACAAATCAACCCGAACAACAGAACACGACAATTTTTTTGTTCCGTTAAATCTGTCGCGACCTATAGCAGCCAAGAAATTCGACATTATGGAACAACTCCCATATATTCCATAAAATTTAAGGGGATTTTATTTAGGCTTAAATCGATCAGAAAGTGATTAGTATTACTTATTTTTGTATTTTTTTCAATTAATAAATATTAGTTGATCCTTTCTTTACTCGTTATTATTTCGATTAAAACAGTAAATGGTTGTGCATGAAGGTGCTAGCTCAGTTTTTTTTGTAAAAAAAATTAAAAACATCTCATAAACCACAAAAAATGATAAAATCTTACCTATAATATTAAAATTACTTCTATTGACTAAGTTCTAGCTCCATTTAATTTTGATTTTAGTTTGAACACAAAAAGCTCCAAGAACATTACTTCAACCCTTAATACCTCAAAATTGTTAAAAAGTGAGTTAACCCCTTCATGCACTAATAGCTTCAATTATGACTGACTTCTTTTTTAGTTTACAAAAATAAGGAAAATGTAGTATAATGCTGAATACAGAAGAAAAAATATATGATAAGAAAATTATAACAAGGATGTCTCCACGTGTTTGCTGATTAAGGTTAAAATTATAAATCTAATAATGTGGGAAACGTCCTGTCAGCAATTTAACAATAATATTATATGAGTTTAACAGGATGTCCCCATATGACTCGAAGGATAAAATGGGCCACTTTAGTCGCTTGGTGTATAATATAGTATTGTTTACTAATATGAGATACATTCAGACAGCTAAAAGATGCGGATTGAATGAAACGGAACCAATTATTATATAATTCCAAATAACTCTTAGTATTAAACGCAATCTCATATCTAATAAATGTTATCTACCATTTATATATAGAATAAAATGCAATGTCAAATATCTAAGTAATACATTTTGAATAAAATGGCTACGTCTATTGACAGTTGCTAAGTGGTTGCTATGGAAGCCGTGCATTTTGTTTTACCGTGCGTAATGGACGTCTTACATTGATAACCGACTGTGTATTTTTGACTACTTACAGGGGTGGTCGTAGGTAATAGTATATTACGTAACAAGAGTTGTAAGTAATCCATTACGCACGAAATGAAAAAGTTTATGCACGAAGCCGCGCAGCGGCGAGTGCATAAATTTCATGAGTGCGTAATGGGCTTACAACTCGTGTAACGTACTATACGTTTTCTACGCCCATTCATTTTCTTCCATTGAGTAAAAAACATCGCAATCATTTAAACTTTATTATAATAGTTGTTAATAACAATGAACAAGTATTGTAAATCGATTGTGCCTTATTATTTAATAGTGATGAACGGTTATTTATAATTGTATTATATTTTGTTCAAGAAATTTACAATATAAATGACATGACATTTATTTTCATAGCACGCTACTTAAGAAAACGTGTCCTATTTTTAAAGAAATTGCATAATGTGCTGCCTACGTTTAGGGGCATCACTCTTTCAATCCTAAATATATCTCGCTAATGCTAAAAGTTTTTATGTTTTTTAATTGACTAAATTTATGTAAATAGGCCAAATAAAGTCTTACGTAAATAAAAATTTGATTGTAATTTAATTAAACCAAGAAGTTTAAGTTTTCTTCTCAAAACGCACGTGTATGTTATGAGATCTCATTACGTGCATGTTATTGTTAAATGTCATTTACAAGGAATGTTGACAGTGCGATTTTTGACGTTTACAGACATGGGCGTGGAAAATAGTATATTACGTAACAAGAGTTGTAAGTAACCCATTACGCAAGAAATGAAAAAGTTTATGCGAGAAGCCGCGCAGCGGCGAGTGCATAAATTTCGTGAGTGCGTAATGGGCTTACAACTCGTGTAACGTACTATACTTTTTCTACGCCCATTCATTTTCTTCCATTAAGTAAAAAACATCGCAATCATTTAAACTTTATTATAATAGTTGTTAATAACAACTGAACAATTATTGTAAATCGATTGTGCTTTATTATTTAATGGTGATGACCGGTTATTTATAATTGTATTATATTTTGTTCAAGAAACTGACAATATAAATGACTACACATTTATTTTCTTAGTCCTATTTTTAAAGAAATTGCATGATGTGCTGCCTACATTTAGGGGCATCACTCTTTCAATCCTAAATACATCTCGCTAATGCTAAAAGTTTTTATGTTTTTTAATTGACTAAATTTATGTAAATAGGCCAAATAAAGTCTTACGTAAATAAAAATTTGATTGTAATTTAATTAAACCAAGAAGTTTTCTTCTCAAAACGCACGTGTATGTTATGAGATCTCATTACCTGCATGTTATTGTTAAATGTCATTTACAAGGAATGTTGACAGTGCGATTTTTGACGTTTACAGACATGGGCGTGGAAAAACATAGTTACTTCACTATATGCATGGCCGGACTAAAATATTGGTATATCAGAATAAATTAAATTCACTGAATATATGAATGGGCTGTAATATTAGTATATAAAAACTAAATGAAATTGACTGTCTCGACCCTTACTTCGTGGAATATGCTCATATTAGTGTTTTTAAATAAAACTCACGGTCTAGTTAATTCCACAATATAATAAAAGCTATTGAAAATTCAAAAAAATTGACAATTTTCGATAAATCAATATCATCGTCAGAATAAAAATTGGGAATGTATCAAATATTCGCGTTTCCGAAATACGGAGCGTCAAAGTCTACTTATTGAAAAATTAAGAAACGCGTTTACTTAAAAAATCGCACAGACCAAAATAATGGAAATATTGAGCTCATATTATAGAGGAGTACTGAGGTATAATTTGTGGAGAAAAAAATCGAGAATGTACCACAAGTTCGTACTTCTGAAATACCGAGCTTAAAAAGCTAGTTATTAGAAAATTGAGAATTACTTTCACTTAAAAAATCGTACAGACCAAAATAATGGAAATATTGAGCTATTATTAAAGAAAAGTACTCTTAAAGGTATAATTTACGAGGAAAAAAATCGAGAATGTACCAGACGTTCGAATTTTCGATATACCGAGCGTCAAAATCTGGTATTGGAAAATTAAAAAACATTTTCACTTAAAAAATCGCACTGAACAAAATAATGGAAATGAGCTTATATTATAGAAAAGTACTCTCAAAAGTATAATTAGTCTCGTTACAAGGTAAAGTTATCTGTTGAATATGTCAACTGGTTTATATATATTTTTGTTAATAATAAATGTCATAGTTCTTGAAATATATGAACTTTTGTCTTGGTGTTCAGTTTTCTCGTTCTGATAAAAATCCTCTGTACTTTTTAAAAAAAAATACTATAAATCTCTTCTACTGTCAATTGCTAGTGCTTTTACCTTATATGTACGAAAGGATTATAATAGGGATCGAGAAAGATAACGTTTATGCCATCTGCCGTGAAAAAACACAAAAAATGTGATGTAAACACTATTAGTAGTATAGTAGTTTTGTATAATCAGCGTTTCTAAATGTTCATTTTTTAAAACTGATATTAAATGTTTGTGATGTCGTCATCAAAAGTATCTTTTTGTATTCATGGCTGTTCAAATATGCTATATAAAAATACTACACAGTTGAAATTTTATAGTTTCCCCGAAAGTCCATTGAACACTGCGTGGATTACCTTAAAATGTCAAAAATGGATAAATGCAGTAAAAACCCATGTGTAATTAAAATGTTCTAATTAAAACATTTTATTAACTATTAATTTGTGTATAATCACTATGATACTACAATTGGAATTGCTATTAGAAAAGTTCTAAATGTTTTTTAACATAAATAAAAGATTATTATCGAGAGAATAAAATGTTGTTTTCTGTACGATTTCATTGATTATATAGAATAAAAAACTAGGTTATGTGCTTGCTGACTTTAATATTATATAATAAGTTCTAATAATTGAATACAATTATTATACTGTTTACATCACAATGTTTTTCTTATTTCACTCTAGGGCGCTCTACTTTCAACAGAAGTGCTGCCTCTATAGTTCGGTCTCGATCCCAATATTCGTTTATCAAAACAAATTAATGTCACAAATATTTGGTGGCAACAGTTATGCTTACATTTCATGCTCGAAGACACAACTGACTAAGGACTTCATAAAACTGGTAGATCAAGTGATGAAGGACAATGAAGTTGAGATATTTCTCTCCGATCAATATCCAGCATTGAATTCAAAAGAGTTTAAAAAATATTTGAAGGACCACTCTGTTAATTTAATTTTTACAGCAGTGGATGCTCCTTTTTCAAATGGTCATAATGAGAGGTTGAACCAGACGCTGGTAAATAGGATTAGATGTGGCTTGAATAGCAAAGAAAAAAGAACAGCTTGGACAACTGTGGCAATGGATTGTGTGAAAGCCTACAACTCAACAAACCACACAGTGACAGGTTATTCGCCTTTGTATCTGTTAAGTGGAGAACCAACCGATGTACTACCAATGGACCTAAAAAGAAAACAAATGCCATTTTTGACAAAAATAGAATAGATTACAAGTTTCAAAAAGGTGATATGGTTTAAATAATGGACTGTAATAAGTTGAACAGATCTAAAATGGATGAAATTAGAATTGGTCCTTTTGAGATAGAAGAAATGATATCAGATTCACTATGTAGAATCGACACTGGAAAGAATAAAAAGTCCTTGGGATTGTACCATGTGACAAAGCTCATTCCCCAGTTTGATTAGTCAAATTAACCCCAGCCAATTTGCCCTTTTGAGGGGGGGAGATGTAAGCTTTGTATACTGTATGATGTGTACGTAGCCCAATAAACGAGTATGTGAACGCCGCCTAACAAGTATGACGTAGCACACGAAGGGTGACAGTGACAGATAGCACATTGGCGATACATAATTTAAACCTGCTCGTGAAGAATCCTTTTAGTAAACTTCATAAAAGTAATACAGTGTCAACCATTGGAAGTAAAAAACCTTTAATTGTCGATTTTTCTATTTTTAGATTGGTAGATTATAATTCATAATGTGTAAATATTTGATCTCAATTAATTTGAGTGTTTTAATTTTATGATAACATTAAACTTTTCTATTTTTAGATCAATCAAATTGTGCGTTATTTACTCCCGTATCATCTAACATATTACATGTATGAACGGAATATGAAATTAGTATATCGAAACAAATTAACTTCACTATATGTATGAACGGATCATAATATTTATATATTGAAACAAAACAAATTAGCTTCGCTTTATGTATGAACAGATTATAACATTTTCAGGTTTTCCCCCTTACCATATTCGAAGTAAGTGCCAATCAACAAGTACCAGAAAATAAGACCCAGCTCCGGGAAATGTTGGCTAACGGTACCGCGATACCGTTCCACAAAAAATTATGTCCAGGCTGTCATACCGTACCTAAAGCCAAAGAATGGCAGTCGGCAAACGAAACGGAAGGTCTGCACGTGTTCCACGTCGGCAAACGGAACGGAAAATTCGTTCATTGGGAACCCATATTCATTGGTACTCATGTAGATCCTTTATACGACGAAAGGCTTAGTTGGGAAGGCAAGATGGACAAAATGACACAGGTATAAATATTTTTATGTACTAATCACCACGAAAGTTATCGACACTTTGCATTTATAGGAAGCATGTGATCTCACGAGTCAGTTACCCGTAGGTATGACCTTCCGCATATGTGAATGCGATGTTTACATTTAATAGAAACGTGCTTTCCGTATGTTCGCCTGACCTTAATCAGATCGATGCCCGCTATTAACATTGAAACTATTATTTACAGAATTTAATCTATTTTCCCTATGATAATGTCTTTTCACGATACTGTCTTTTCGGGATCATCACACTATAAAACCAATACAAGAACCTGAGTTTTAGTTAGTTAACCTGTTCCTGTCATATAAATTTTATTTAAAAAATATTTTATTGTGTATCAATGACAAATCTTAGAGTGGCCACCACGAATTCCTGATTTGAACCCAATCGAAGACCTTCAGGCTTAATTTTTTTTAATTTGTTTGCTTCAACAATTTCTTGTATATTATCATAATCCCTTTCAGGGTTATGCGTTGTGCGTCTCAAATTACGACTTTATGATTCTGGACAACGCTTTCCTGGTCCACAAACCGGGCATCAAGATCTACAAGAAAGATCCGAGGAGAGCAATGTTGGCAGGAAAAACCCACCAGCTCATCAATAAAATTATTTTTCCAGAACTCAAGGTCCTTTACGGGGTTAGAAAAGGCTGTGCTGTGTAAAAAAAATTGTAAATGCAAGGTAATAGAGACCAGTAAGTAGTATTTCGATACAATGAAGATTTTATATCTAATATTAAATTATTGTGATCATTTTTTTATTATTATGTAAATATTTAATGCTACGTTGTATTCAGCGAATAACGTTAGATCGGTTACTGCTTTATTTGCTGAATAAAACGGATTGTAATATTAAGGAAGCATTTTTTCTTCTATTTAATGTTCTTTATATAGGATGTGTTTAGTATTATTTAATAATATTGGCTGTCTTTTTTCTTTATGAATGTCTTGCCGGAATATTTTGATTTTTCAGTTCGAAAAGTATTTATTTTTCGTACTGTCTCCAATAGAGGGACACGAAATGGTTATATTTTGTAAATCTTTAAAAATGGACATACATTTCTTGTTGGTCATGGACTTTAAATATTTCAATTCCGGTCCTAAATTATTTCTAAGAGATTCGATTAACTCTGTAGATTTTTCCACGTTTCTTTAGAGGAATTCAGTGAACATTTTGACAAAATTCACGTTGTTGTTTTTTGTGGGGGATAGAGTTAATTTAAGCCAACATTTGAGTGGTCAGGCTTCCGTTTTCTTCCAAAGATGGTAGTAAGACCGGTTTGTCAAAATTTAATGGTCCTGGATTGTTCTCCTCAAAGTCTTCAGCTAATTTTTATACATGAAAAATTTCTTTGGTGGCAAAATTAATGTATAGCTGATTAATTTGATTTAAGACTGAAAGAAGGTTTATTAAAAAAAAAGTGTTGGTATTTTAAAATCTACTATGCTTCGGCGATTAGTTTTACAAGCATTGTTTTTATCAAATTTGCAATCTAGACACAACTAAATTAAAAAGTAAACGTACTAAAGAATAATCTTAATTTTTAGTACAAAAGGGTGTAAACGAATTAGATTGAATAGATTTACAAAATATTTTCCATTGTAACAATTTTTATCAAGACTTTTCTCTTTTCATATTATTTATTTGTATGTGTATATTTTTCTAGTTGTATATAAGAAAATTTTATACCTATATCTAGCTTTTATCTATCCTATTGTATGTCTTTGTCGTGAAATTTTCGAAAAATAAGTGTATTATGAAAGAAAGCACATTTTTGAAGCATTTATTCTAAGTCATTCCTTATGTAGGGACATAATTTGATACTCGGAGGCGGTTTGAAAATATCCCATTGCAGCTTAGATACAGGTATATATTTATAATCATTCTCCTGTTCAAAATTATAGCACAAACCACTGAAATACTTGTATCTAGATCTTCTGGTGATTTTAAACTTATTCTGGTTTCATCTATGGTAGGCTAACCTTAATCTGCTTGATTTGTGATTTACATTAAGCAACGGTACAGTAACAGGTCTTATACTGATGGTTCCAGCAAAAATTTTGACATTTATAATTGTTACTTATAAAGGGTGTCCCAAATTCGAGTCGTATCATTGGTTTATTATAGTCCAGTGCAGGATTTCACTTCAGCATTAGAGGTAAAAAGCTGGAAATCGGTATAAACCTTTGTTTTGGCATTCTAAATAACGTGTCAAATAAAGATCGTACGATATTAAAAGTCGAAGGTCACAAAAATCAAGTTTTCGTAACTATCTCGCTTTCTATGGGTCTAATCGTATTTCAACCTATTATGAAAGTAGTAGATCATTAAATTCTACATAATTTTTGTTAGAAACATTTTTTTATACGGCTCACCGTTTATGAGATACAGCGCGGAGAGCACTATGGCATAATATATGTCTCTCCGGGCTGTATCTAAAAAACGGTGAGTTTTATACAAAAATGTTTGAAACAAAAATAATGTAGAAATTAATTGTCTACAATTTTCATAATAGGTGGAAATAATATTGGACGCATAGAAAGCGAAATATTTACGAAAAACCATAGATATATAATACACCGATTATATATCTATGCGAAAAACCTTTGACCTTTAATATCTCACATTCCTCGAGACGTTATGAGATGGAAATTGGTATAAATCTTTATTTCGGCAATCTAAAGAATGTGTCAAAAGTATCAAATAATCTTGTGTAATGAACGTGACATATTATAGGTCAAAGGTCATAAAAATAAGTTTTTCGTAAATATCTCGCTTTCAGTGCACCCAATAGTATTCACACCTCTTATGAAAATTGTAGACTATTAAATTCTACATAAAGTTTGTTTGAATAATTTTTTTATATAGCTCACCATTTTTGAGATACAACGCGGAGAGACGTATATTGTGATTTAGTGCTCTCCGCACTGTATCTCAAAAACGGTGAGCCGTATAAAAAATTTTTCAAACAAAAATTATGTAAAATTTAATGATCTACAACTTTCATAATAGATGTAAATACGATGGTACGCATAAGAAGCGAGATATTTACGAAAAACTGATGTTTGTGACCTTTGACGTGTCTTACACAAGATTATTTGAGACTTTTGATGTATTATTTAGAATGCCAAAATAAAGGTTTATACCAATTACCAGCTTTCCGCTTTTCGTCAAAAATGTCAATGTCAAAAATTCGTAAAATTCAAAAAAAATTCCAAAAATCTCAATAATTCGTAAAATTCCAAATATTCAAAAAAACCAGAAATTCCCAAAAATTCGTAAATTCCCAAAAATTCGTAAAAAAACAAAAATTCGGTTAATTCAAAAAAAATCAAAAAATTTCATCTTTTGTCTTCATCCCTCATCCTTCGTACTTCGTCTTATTCTCAAAAGCCACGAATTTAAAACCAAAACTCTACAACTGTGATTCAAGTATTTATCACTTTCAATATAATAAAGCAAATTAAATATTTATTGAGTAACACAATTATTATAAATAAATTAAATTGATGTTTATATAGTTTTTAGCACTAAATTTAGGGAGGAAGTTGGTATCACTGTAAATATTTCAATTCCCAAGAAATTTGGTTCTGGCTAAACTCACGCGAGACGTTTCTGTTCACGACGATTTCATTTACTTTTTAATTTTATTTTAAGTGGACTGTATTTTCGTAGAAAGATTAATTTATTCAAATACAAAATAAGATTTTACCTTGTTTCCTCCGTTCCTCTGGATAAACAGCTGCTATGTGGGTACAAGCACGGTTTTGCTCTAGACAGAAGTAATTCTCACACTACATTACTCTAGGTCTGGACATGATCGATTGACCCAATACAAGGCAATATGAAAACGTTATCATACCGCAGTTTAATTTAAAAATGTGAAATGAATCAATCGTAATGATGTTTCCAACAGTTTCTAAACTGAAATAAAAATATATAAGGAGATGCGATTCTCTACTAATACCTCTACGCGTTTGAAAATAATGATTATTTTTGGTGTTCACCTATTTTCCTAGCTATATACCGATAAGAATATTGAATTACCTTTTCCAGAAGAACGTAACAGTGGTCAAAACAGTATTTATCTCAACATAGTTCAATTTTGTAAAAAACTACATAAACTCTGTAAATATTTTCGATTTTTAAAAAGTTACTTTCATAAAATGGCTGCATTTTTCCTTTTTACAATGTTAATTAATTTTCAAGGCGTCCACACATAAGCGGCTACTCCGAGTAATCAATTATGATTAAAACTCACTAAATTTTTTATTAAACAAATCACAATGTAAAATATGACGTTTAACCAATAGTAATATGAAATATCATCAATAAAATCACCACATCTTACTGAATATATTTATCATCTTATAGCACAGTTTATAGCTTATAGAAACACTCTGACGATTCTCCTGTTCCAATCTTTTCTCTCAGTCACATCCATTCCTGGGCAGCTTATTTAAGATGCGCATAAGACTTGCATTTATTACATACGTTGTCGGCACAGTTGTTGGATGTTGTAATAAGTTTGCAAATCATCATTGTATCCAGGGCCGCTCCAACCTGGTCGAGCGCCGTCGTGCAAATGTGATCACAGCGCCTTTTTTGGTGCATATATTTTTTAAATTTTATATTATGTACATTCAACATAATCGCTAGACGGTAATTAATAAATATTAGCAAAAATAAACATTTTATTGCCAAACAAAAAATAAACAATTTTTGAACAAGAAATAGTTACCTAATCTAAATAACCTGAATAAAACTAAATAACCACTAAATAAAAGTAGCTTTACGCGCTTTCTTTCTGGAAAATTCGTAAATAAGTTCAGTCATATTTATATTGTCCAACAAATCACTTTCAATTGATATGATTGCCAAATTATCGAGCCGTTGTTGGCCCATTGACGATCTTAAGTAGTTTTTGATTAACTTTAACTTTGAGAAAGTTCTCTCCGCTGAAGCAATCGATACAGGCATTGTCAACAAAATTCGCAAAGCTACGCTTTCATTTGGAACAGAAAGAGTTAAATTATTTTTTATAATGTAGTTTAACATTTGTGTCGGTGTTGGTAGATTAAGATTTTTTAAAAATTGCAACTCGTGGAACAATTCTGTTCCATTTATGTCACGCTCATTACGATTTTTGTCTGTTAAAACTCCTTCAAGCTGTAAACAACAATTTAGTTGTTCCTTTTCTGGTAAATCTGAAAATTTACAAATATCCCATAAAAATTGAAAATGGTCGGAATGGGACGACAATAAGTCGAACCTTTCACCAATTGATCTTATAACAATATCAAGTGTACTAAAAAAAATGTTTATTTTAAAACCCCGTTCTCCATCTGTAATTGGTTCATCGTCATTCTCGTAATTAAATTGTTTTTTAACACGCCTTGGTCTAAACACATTATTAGTTTTGAGAGTTGGCTCTACATCTAGAGATTTTGCAAGTTCAGAAGCATCAACCAATACATTTCCAAATCCTTTATCACTTCGGTAACTATTGAAAAACTTTAGCAAATTATTCATTTGGGTACATGCTTACGAGATATTAAAATCTTTGGTTTGTAATGTTTTGCTAACAGCATTGACTCTAAACAGAACATTGTACCACAATACTAATGTACATATAAACCAGTAACTTTTTAATTTATTTGCTAAAGATTCAGCCATATGCTTTGTATTGTTATCGAAAGAAACTCCACTGAATATACTATATAAAGCATCATAGACTTACCCAAGCTGATATCTCAATGGAGTAATGGCATCAATTCTGCTCGACCATCTAGTTTCAGAAAGTGGTTTCAAAGTTAAATTGGAAATATGTTCTTTCAAAACGGTCCAACGATTAGTTGAAGCCGAAAAAAATTGTAAAGTTCTTGAACCGTAGAAAAGAATTGCCAGCTAGAGTTGTTTCCCTTAACTGCATCATTTACAACCAAGTTTAAACTGTGATTACAACAAGGTACAAAAAATGATCTTGGATTCAAATCTAGAATTTTTTTTTTGTAAACCAGCATGCTTGCCTCGCATGTTGGCATCATTGTCGTATCCCTGGCCTCTCATATCATATAAATTTAAATTATGTTTTTCTAAAGCATTTAGTAGAAATTTTTGTAAGCCCTCAGCTGTTGTGTCTTATATTGGAGCAAAATGTAAGAAACGTTCATCAACAACAATTTCCCCTGATGCTGTATCTAAATTTACGAACCTGATACAGACAGAAATTTGTTCTTGATGGCTCATGTCTGGAGTACAATCAAGAATAATAGAAAAATATTTTGAATTTTTAATCATATATAAAATATTTTCTCCTAAATTATTGCCTATTATTTCATTTTGAATGTGGATGCCAAGGTAATGATTCATTCTGTTGCTTTGCATTTGTACCCTCATAGTATGTTCAGCCATTATAGGATCAAATTTGGCAATCATTTCCACACATTTTAAGAAATTGCCATTATTATTTTGAAACAATTTCAAATTTTGACCGCGAAAGGACATATTTTGTTTAGCTAAAAACTGAATAACATAGAATACTCGCTCAATAACTGCATGCCAATATTTAATTTCAGCATTAAACAAATATTTATGAGTTAGATCAATCGTATTGTTTGTTTTAAATCTAGTTAAACAGTCAGACCATGTATTATGATTTTCGAAATGCATCTTACTTTTTTTGTGAATATTTAAATGTTCACTCAAATGTTGCCAATCATTATAGCTATTTTCATCAGCCAATCGGGCTTTTGTGGTGTTAAGGTTGAATATTCTGCAACAAAAACAAAACACTGAATTTTTCGATACCGAGTACAGAAGCCAATCACGCTTGATTTTTTCATTATTTGGCAAAATTCGAGTGAAGTATGATTCAGAAAATTTTCGCCCAGTCTTGTCTTTCGGAAAAACGCAATTTGAATTGTTATAATAGGTTGGACCATATTTTATCAGAAGTTCAATATTCATTGAAGATAATATTTTCGGCCACAAACCTGGATCTTTAGACAGCTGTACAGTCTTACTATCAAAAACTTCATCATCATCAGCTTCGATAAACATTACAGTTTTTTCAACTTCAACTGAACTTGATGTCGATGGCTCCATATTATCATCATCATTTTTTACGGAAGCCTCTGAAGGAGAATCAATGGGTGCTTTGAAAAATTGAGTTATTTTCTTATTGGTATTTTCCAACACCTCCTCCCGTTTACGTTTGTTAATTAGATTTTGGTAACCAGAAAGTTTCTTTTTACCTTCAGACATCTAAAAAAATAAAATGTTGGGTTTGGGTTCGGGATTTGTTGAATCTAATTAATTTATAATTACGAATTATAACGATCTGGATATACATTACTTACCTTAACTTTATTTTATACTTATAACTTATACTTTGAAGTTTGAGCTTCCAGAAAAGAACAAAGTTTCAAATAAGGAAATAAGAAATAGGTATAACTTTTTGGCTGATGCGAGATGCGATTTACTCTACTGCTTAAGACAAAAGCCAATGCTCAAATGAACATGATTTCACTGCAATACTCGCTTGGCCAGACAAGAATGAACTTGTGAAATGAAACATATGGAACTAAGAAATATAGTGCGGGCGCACGGCGCTCAGTAATAGAACAAAATATGCAATAGGTCGGGACCAAGCAACTTAAAGAAGTCATATTTGAATCTATAGATGATAATAATGATCATAATAATACATTTTATGAATTATTTGTTTAAATATTATTACTTTAATATTAATTTTAGCATATTCAGACATTGGTAAAAATAAAAAAATATCTTCGGCGCCTTTTTGTGACGGCGCCGTCGTGCGCCGCACGACCTGCACATATGATTGGAACGGCCCTGATTGTATCAGTTGGCTCCACCAACATCCGCGTGGGGAACAAATTTCAGGGGGCTAACCCTTGACCCCCTTTTTGCAACTTTACGAATAGACTTTAATATCGTTGTTACCACAGTAATACATGGAATTCTGTATGCGGATTGATTAATTGGGATAACAGCAAGTACTCATTAAATTGCTACAAAAATTAGCCCCCAGATTGTGAACAAAGGCGTTGACAACGAGTGAGTCATCTGGTTCTGTAAGCTATAAGCTGCGCTTATAGTATATCAAGTGCCAATACTAAAAAACAGTTTCCCATAAATTAAATTTAAAATATTCAGATTTTTCATAGAGCATCGTGTATATAAAACAATCATCACGGACATTTTGTAAAATTGATGTAAACACGATTCTCCGTTTTCAATTTATATCATCCTGAAATATTTTATCAATACATCACATTGTAATCGTAATATACAGATCTACAGTGTGCAAATTTAATAATGACCGAATAAGAAGTAACTCAATAAGGTTATGTAAGCTATTTTATCCTGTAACTCATTTTTTATCAGATAATATAATATGTTCCTGTGATGTTCGCAATCTCTTTATAAACATCTCTAAGCAAATGGTTTTTGGTTATGTCTGTTAGCAGTGAAAAAGGTAATTAAAACGGCAATACTTGGCAACAGATTTATTTAAGAATAAATCTTAAAAACAATATAAATTGTTAACAACAAAAAAGGCATGCACATGGCTTGAAAAAATAACTCACCAACTACAACCAACTCAGTGTTGCCAGATGGGAAAATTCAGAATCCCCAGACCTAAACCGAATTTGTCCCCAGAATTCCCTAGACTGATAATAACGAAATATCCCTAGAATTCCCCGATCCTTTTAAAAAAAATTGTGGTAATTTCAAAGATAAATTAAAATAGCATAGTGTGATTTAAAAATGTAATAAAAAATAAATGTAAGAAACACTAATAATGCAAAGAACAGTCTAAAAAATATATTTTGTTCTATATTAAAATAAAAAAATCAAAGTTTTTAGAAAAAAAAAATAGGTTAATAAACAGTGGCGCAAAATGAAAAAAAAAATCATTCAGTTCCATACACGTTTTTTGAGGACATTAACTTTAAATGATCGTTTGTAACTTCAAAGTCTTGGCAACAATTATTGGTCGAAAATCTTATAACTGAAACGGCATTTAAAGCCTCGCTTCCCAACTTATTTCTTTTTTTTGTTTTAACATCTGTCACTACAGAAAAAACCCTTTCAGTTTCGGCATTGCTATGAGGCAAAGCCATGCATAATCTAGCTAATTTAACTATATTACTATATTCGGGTTCATCATTAAAATCTTTAAATTTTCTTAATTTTTCCAAAAATTCTTCGACACTTAATTGTAATAGACTTTCTTTTTGGATGTCATCTGAAAAGTTAACGGAAATATTTTTCCACTCAGAGTCGATGACATTCCCATCGATGTCATTAATGGAAATAAATTTGCTCCAAACAATCTTAAGTGATGTTAGATCTTTAGGTTTTGTAAGGGTCAATGCAATATGGGGGTTTAAGAATTCCAACGCATCAAAAAATGGATCGGTCAGGGGGAATCGAATTTGCATATCCGTTGCTGCAGTTATCATAAATTCTAAGCATGATTTTCTGATGGAAGTTTGAACATCATCCGGTAATTCAAGTAGAAAATTCTTACATTCTAATCCGAGATCAATGTTTTCCAAAGGCAGAAAATTTCTGGGATTTTTACAGTTTATCTTATAATCGTTTAAATACTTCGGAATTATAAAATGTGCAATGGTTTTTTTAAATAATTTTTTTGAGTGTTTAGAAAATTCGTGAATTAATAGTTTTTTACCCTGAAATAACCCATTAAAAGTATTAAAAAGATTTAAAAAGTATTTTAGAAACAATAATATTGCTTTTGTGCATTTATTATTAAACTCGGTAAAAATAAAATCAACAGATTTGCTGTTGTCTTCGAGTTTTGCAAGTTGGAAAAAGTTAAACAACATATCCCAGTATTCCAAAACCCTGTTAACAGCATGTTGCATACTTAGCCATCTCGTAGCAGATAGTTTCAACATTTTTTTCTGTTGCAACTGAAAGAACTCTTGCATTTCTGAGAGTTCTGCAGTTCTTTTTGCAGAGCACGAGAAATAGCTTGCAATGCTTCTTACAAATTCCTCTGGGGTACGAGGTAATTTGGAACAAGCATTACTTGCTACCAAAGCACCAGAGTGGCAAATGCATGGCAACATAATTAATGCCTCTGTGTCTGCTTGCAACCTTGTAAAAAATGAATTATTTTTACCCACCATCACATTTACATTGTCTGAAGCAAAACCAATAATATTTTTTAAGGGAATGCCTTTTAATTCAAGGCAACTTTTAAAAGCCTCATACAAATGTTCAGCGTCGCAATTTTTGGCATTTATTGTTATTAACTCTAACAACTGGTCACATATTACGCCACTGTCATTCACATATTTTACACCAATACAAAGTAATTTGTTTACAGATATGTCCGTACTTTCATCCACTAAGATGCTGAAATGTCTATTTTTAAGAATTGCTGATAACTTTTCTGTTTCCTTCTTCGCAATGACGTTTTTAATTATATTTGTGGTTTTAGTTCTACCCAATTTAATATCTTTTAAAATTTCAGAATCGGGGAAACAGTCTTTTAGTACAGGCACAAGGTGTTCTATGACTTGAAAAGCCACATTGTGGTGAGCAAAAAAAGCAGACAGTTCTATTTCTGCTTCAGACACTTTTTTTGAATGTATTGTCTTTTTTTGGAAGAACTTACCAACCGATACAACGCCTGCCATTTTAGCAACATTTTTCTTGTGTTTTTCTGTCGCTAAATGTTTTTGTAATTCAGATTTGCCACATCGTAAATCACAATCACATGGAGCACAATGGCAAAGATGTTCGTTGCTAATATGTTCTCTAAGCCATCCTTTAAACTGAGGTTTTTCTAACCATTCCCTTTTGAATTTCTGGTCATAACATTTTTGTTTTCCCAATTCATGCCGAATCTTCCGTTTTTTAACAGGCGTTACACATAGTCCTGCTCCTGCAGACGTCGATGGTCGATCTTTATAGTATAAATACAATTAAGTTGCATTTTATTTCTTTTAAAAAAAAAACTTACCCTTCTTCTGGTAATTCTGAATCAGAATCCATTATTTTATTTATTTTAAATTAGCAAAATGAAAATAGGACTTAAAAATAAAGATAACAGTAACACACAAACGAAAACAAAACGATTTTATCTAGCTAGATCAAGATCAAGCGATGAGTTCGATGACCGATGTTATGTGATGCCCCGCCCCCGCCCCCCGCCGATAGCCAGTCAGCCAGTAGCGTTGGGAAGTCGGGGAAGTCCCGAGAAAGGAGAAGACTCATTTTTGATACAAGTGAAATAAAAATACTTCTTTTTTAGAAAATTCCTTATTATTAGAGGCGGTATTTTAAATTTATTGCATTGTGTTACAAAAATCATCAAATATCCCTAGAATCTCCCTATTTCCCTAGACAAAAAAATTATTAAAACATTCCCTAGAACTAGGGATAATTCCCTAGGTCTGGCATCACTGAACCAACTTCACGTATCACATAACATTTTACAAAATGACAACGTGCATGAAACTAACCAGCTTACAAACACAATGTTTAACAATGTCCATTATAGTTTACACTTTTTGAATAAGTGGTTTATATTTTAACGAAAATTTTTTATAAGCAATTCGAAATTTCCCGCTAAAACGTGTAGAACTAACTGTCAACTGTCAAAGTTTGCAAAACAAAAGTGTATATGAGGTTAAGTGTAAAATATTTAAAAAATTATTGTGCTAAAATGAATTCTACTTGTTACAAATACTGTATAGTCTAGTTAAATGATCTTACTCAGTAATCAATTCGCTGGCTGTGGTACGCAAGCTAAGCAAATCTATTTCAGTGTGATCGTTCACAACTCAATTTGGCGTCATAGATAAATACTTTTAGGAAGAATGGAATCTCCTGTACTAAGTCCGAAGCCACAAAGTTTTGTCGAGTGCTGCGCCATCTATTGTGGTGGAAGGTTACTATTCACCAACAGGGAAGAGACCTGCATGATTAGTCACAGTTTACTAGCTACTACTAGATGGCAAGCCAAGCAAATACTGAATACAGTGACTATCAGTGTTGCCAACCTGTATCAAATGAAAGCCGTGAAGATAATTGAAAAAAGCCGTGTTTTTATAAGCTACGGCCGTGTCAAAAATTTAAGCGGTAAAATGCTAGGAATAATGTTTTTCCTGGGTTCAAAATAAAAATCGAAAAGGTGATAATAGAATATTTATTTAATATAGAAAATAATAAAACTTATTTATTAATCTGACAGATGAAATGCATCATCTTCATCTCTGATGGTATGTATTAACCAGTTCGTTTTTATTATATATTTCATTTTTTGTCATTTTTTTATCATGCTTTTATTGGGATTAAATTCAGTATACAAGAATTGAAATATTTTCCTAATTCTTGTTTAGCTAACAAATTTCAGATAATAGTTTTTGTAGTCAACAGATTATTTTATTGATTTTGATTAAATTAACTTGTGTAAAAATTCTTTCACGCGATGTATTTGAATGAGGTGAAGACAAGATATTTAAAACAAACAGCGAGATATTTTAAAAAGAAACTCTTCCGTGTCCGATTTAATATTGAACATTTTAGTCCAAAATATAAGTATCTAGATCATCGCTAATATCAATTTAATTTTCCCTACTATAACTGCGGACAAAATAATTATGCCATTTTGAGAGGAAAGGTAATCATCGACCTGTGTAAAAAATAAAAACACACAGTTGTCGGCCAATCAGATTTCTCAATTTTTTCATTTCACACGGATATGCCCTTCGTTCGTCTCCGTCTTGATATTGTTTATAATTTTAAATTTTCACTTAGAGGAACTGTATGAAATGTGCCATATTTTATGGTGGTCGTCGGAAAAATAAGTTTTTAAGCTAAAAAACCGTGTATATATTGCACGACAGTACAGCAAAGCCCTGGCCGTAGGTTTTGTTGAAAAAGCCGTGATAACACGGCGCAATTACCGTGTCATTCGCAACACTGGTGACTATATACAAGACAGTGGCGACAGTTGGGTATAAGCTCCGCCCATCCGCCATTAGTTTGCTAATTCTGATCTATTTACATTTGACTACATGCAACTAGATAACTCTTTTTAAAAGGGTTTTACCACTTTTAAACTAGTTTTGAATGTGCAATTTCAAATAAAACCTCTTATTAGGCGAATCATAAAATATTTTTGGAAAAAATGGACCGATTTTAATAAAAATCTTCAAGAATGTAATGTTGTTGCATACAAAATTATGGATGTATCTTTATTTACCATCTGATAGAGATATAAGGTAAGTTCTTACAATCTGGATTATAATGTTAAATGTCATGCTAAATAAATAGCTACTACAATAAATTGTAATGTGTAGTGTGGGAATATGTACTAGGGAGTCTTTCTTTAATCTATGATTGCCTCTTAACAAAAGCAGGTAGTGAATTAGATAGAAATATGCCACAGAGGGATGTTAATCCCTATTCTTGTGTGAATAGGAAAAAATAAAATAAGTAATAAAATATTTTAATTTGACTTGTTATTGGGATACAAATTTGGACTATTACGGTTTTAGTCAGAGTTATATCTAATTTCAGTACATAATTAGGAAATAATTACCCTATGTTTATTTTTTCATCTAATCTGAAATTAATCAATGAATGTTTTTATATGTTACAGACTGTACGTGCGATTCTGACATTGAAACTCCACCAGAAAAAATGAAGCACATACCTATTTAATATTTATGTAATTAAATGTTTTACACTATTAAATAAAGAAGATAATATGAAGCTTATATCTAATATTTTTGGTCATTGTACATGTCATAATGCCCCAATATTTTTGAATTTGTCTCAGAGATTTTATGTTTAATTAAAAAACCATCAAGCAAATAAATAATAAAATAAAAAATGTTCTATTACAATTATTTATTGAATATTCATGACAAATAACCAGCAACGGACTAACTAGCTAATTTTTTAGAAGCACTCTTATTCTTTTTTGAACTTGTTTTTAATCTGAATACAATAATGTAGCGTTTAATAATTTTATTTTTCAATTTATGACAATCGGGTATTATATTGAGAACTAAATTTTCTTCACACATTTTTTGACATAAAAATCTTGACAATTATTTCTTCTGGTTTTAATGAGCCACTGCCTCCTTCTTTCAGGATCTTTTGGAAAGTGTTTCATAATAAACCCGTTTTTGCAGAATTGAAATTTACATCAGCACAGCTAGGCATTGTCCTATTACAAATAAAAGCAAAATAATTTTAAAAGACTTTAATTTTTATGCAACGTTTTAGGGACAGAATTTAGAAATAAAAAGAAACAACTGGTAAAACTCGAGAATACATTTATGTTTTAATTTAATCAATGAATTCAATGTTTAAAACTATGCTCAAATCCACTGTAAGAACCAAGGACATTTGGTTATAAAAAGGCAAATATTGATATTTATTTGAATATTTTGTTACTCCAAACCATATATAAATAAGTCTTCAGTCCAGAATTTTAATAAATAGCACTTAAACACCAAATTTTGCACAAAAACTTTCAAAAACCAAAAACTGTGGTAAGAACACAATAGAACCAAATGGTAAATAAACAAACATTTAGCAAACTAATGGCGGCCGATACCACGTGACATAGATAACCAATCACTAGGACGCCACTGTCTTGTATATAGTCACTGTAATACTGAAGATTTTTTAAATTATGCCTATATTGTTTTTTGTTAAATAAACAAATAAAAACAGTCACACTTTTTGAAACAACCTGTTATTTTATTTTGGCTTAAAAGTAGGATAGGTTGTTTCAAAAAGCTGTTTAAAGCTTTTATCCGTTTTTATTAACCAGGATAGTTTATTAAAAGACGAATGTCGACAAATAGTTTCAAAAATTTAATATAAAATTTTGTTTATACAATAGTATAGGTAATTTTCTTTATTTTCTTCTCAAACTTAAGAATAATTTATTGATAATAGCATGTGCTAACAAATATTACACATATGATACAATATAATATGTGTATACACATTTTGCAAAAAGTTCAGATTTTTTAAAGGTTTCAGCAGCATACCTTTATAACAGCAACTGACGACTTCTTCTAAACTGGGTAGCTCTTTTTTTAAATTGAGTGGCTATTTGATAGAGACGTCTGGCTTTTGGCGATAGGTCTTTAACCCTAGAGACATTCACCTCAGCAAGTAAATCAGATCTTTCTAAATTAAAAAATAATATGAATATGCAATATACATTGCATTTAGATAACATTTTTGTTAAACTTTAAACCCTATTTTAGACAATATTCTAATAGAAGTATACAGTCAAAACTTGATGTAACTAAATAATATGAAAAAAATGTTGAGAGGTGTCAAGGGACACCCGGATGGAACGAAGTTCCTTTCGATTAATTAGTGAAGGAATTGTAATAAAATTTTATTTTTTTTATGAAATAATCGTCGCGACACCACACTGTTCAATGCGAAATAGAAATGAAAATATCTGGCTCGCTTTCTATAAGAGAGAGACAGACAGACAGACATAGAAACATGCGCACGCCGCACAGCTTACAATAGCAAAAAGTGTCGTGACAACTTTTCGTAAGAATTTTTTCCGTCTAGCCCCCTTTCACTTCGTTCCAAAAAGCAAAAAAAAGAATTTTTCAGAAAATAAAAATTCCTCCCCGGCGGGGAATCGAACCCCGGTCTCCCGCGTGATAGGCGGGGATACTGACCACTATACTACAAAAGTATTATTCATTATACAGCAAGCAACTGAAGTATATTATTTCAATTTTTGTTGTAGAGAATCTCAACAATTAATTAACATGATAAAGACAAAAAACTATACTAAGTAATATCAAAATATGATTTGTTTTTGAATTTATTAAAATTATGACGCGTACACTTGCTAAACACACAAAATGTGGAGATTATAAATCGTATGACTTGGTTGGAGAAACATGCGCATGCCGCACAGCTTACAATAGCTTCAAAAAGTGTCGTGACAACTTTTCGTAAGAATTTTTTCCGTCTAGCCTCCTTTCACAACGCGCGATAAGGAACTTCGTTCCAATTATAAATGCATTTCTAAGTACCTAATAATTTTTCATGTCTTTTAAGAAATCAAAATATTGACCTATACCTAATATCTACTATTTCTGTGAAAATTTCTTTGTTAAACACCTATATATTAATAAATCAATTTATTATTCACTCACTTCTTTTTGGAGTAACTGTGGCATTCAAGTCTGCTGGTGTGACAGAAGTAGAATCTTGAACAGCATGTGTTGATAATTTCAGCTCGGGTTCAACTGAATAGCTACAACTAGCCTCATTAATAGCACAGGATTCTTGTGCTTTTTTAGCTCTCAGTTTTACAAACTGAGCATTTAGAGCTTCCTGTAACTTTAAAGTCCTAGGACTCTCAGTTACAGATACAGTGCCAATTTGTGGTACAGCTAAAGAGGGTGATGGTTCAGCTTCAATTATTGAGGAAGGAACATCATCAGTTACTGTTTCTAAAGATTCTAGAAAATAAAAACACTTATTGAATAAATGTATCCTAGTTAGGTTTTTTTTCTTTAATTATTATACATTTACCTGGTTAATTGACTCTTTTCAGAACTTTATTTCGACCAAAATCTTTAGGTAAAAAGTGTAAGGCACATACTCTACAATTGTAAATATTCTCAGATGGCATTTTCTTCTTCAACCTTCTGTTTCCACATAAATTTACCCATTTGTTAAAAATTACTTTATTTTTTAAAATTGACATCCAAACAGCTTGGTTTGGGTAAATTCACAGATGGCGGTATTACAGCAATCAGTAAAATAAAGTTCGTTAGTAACCTTCCATGCGAATAGATAGCGTTAAAAATGCAGTTTAGCAGTGGCTATAAAAGATCGCAGGGCATGTTTGGCGTCAGAGTTGAAGTTGAAGTCATCGAAATTTCTTGCAAGCTGCAAACTTTCACTTCGTGCCGGCTATAGGACATGCACTTTAATTTTTCTTTTTATATATATATATGTATAGTGTTTTTAAATGAAACTTAAGGTCTCTAGTTAATTCCACAATATTGTGGAATTAACTAGAGTTTCATTTAAAAACACTAATATGAGCATATTCCACGAAGTAAGGGTCGAGACAGTCAATTTCATATATGTATAGATTTATAACCCTTATCAGATTTGTCTTAGGGTGGTTTGTAATTGAAAATGCAGTGTAACAAAAATTCACCATTGAATTGATATTCCGCTAAACTCCAATACATATATACTGCTATAAAAAATAAATCCAAATTATATATTATAACCTCTAACCTCAGACTGAACTAAATACAGACAGAATATAGCTTCGACCATTATGTTGAAGGAATCCTGACAATTATTTAGGTACGAACGCGCTTGCGCTAAAGTCGACTATTGAGAATGGCAAATTTCGTGCCAAATTGCCACTTGGCCAGCGAATTGATTACGAATGTAGCCTTAGAATGACAATTATTAATGCGACCTACACCAAGTAGATACAACAGCAATCTTCATTTATGTCAACAGGACAGGATGGCTTGAAATAACTTGCGTGTATGCAGGATTTCTTCATATAACTCCTCCCTCCTTAGGCGAAAACAATACCAATGGCAGGTTGTTTTCGAATCTCTGGTCCTCTTGTAGTGGCTGATTAAAATATTCTTGGCCTCTTCTTCTATACCAGATATAGATAATAATTAAACCTACAAATTGCAATAGTGCTATTCAACGCGACAATCGATTACAATCATTTCCTGTCATTTAAAAAACAGCATGTTCAACAATGTATTTTCGATATCAATCAATCACTCTGATTATAATCGGTCTAAAATTATGATGCTATTGAAAACAATCGTAAATCGGAAGCATGTGATTGGTCGAAAAATTCAAATAAACTACCGTTTGTCTATGAGTTATGTGATGTGAGTGATATTTTGCAATTGTATATTACATTTTTAGTTAACAGAACAGCTTCTATAGAATTAAACTGAATGAACTTGTGAAAAGTGTGAAATACACGTGAAATGAACCAAAATAATGATGAGGTTATGTCAATATTGATTTATTTAATCTGTAAAATGACATGCCAAATGACAATTTTTTTTGGTCATTCAACAAACATCAATCTGTTTACGATTATAAACCTAATCGGAATCAAGATCGAAGTGTTGAATAGCACTAAGTCTTGGATTTGAGATCTACTGATTCTAGTTTTAAAGGTGGAGTTTCTATATTTTTGTTTCATAATACATTTTTACTAAAATCTACTGGAGATTCCAAAGCATTTAACCCTAACAAACCATCAAAATGATTATGAAATTAATATACTGAAAAATTATGTTTAAATTTAGAATTAAATTCGGCGAAGGCAGGAATATTTGCTTTAAATTCGGTTTTTGTTTTACCTACTGCTGAAATTATTAATGTGGGGGTCTTTATACATAGAATTTGGGAAATATTTTTCCACGATATCCGTACTTAACATGCTTCCCGTATCTATTAATACTTTAATCCGTGGATTTTTTGAAGTTATTTACGGTAAATCTGTACAATATGAATTAGAAAACATTTCGTTTATATTGGAGGGTCTAGAGGCTCTCTGTCCAAAAATTTCCGTCATTATTATTTGTACGATTTGTATTACTGGGTAACGGACTTATTTCCTCATTAATATCAGTTTGCGCGATGGTTTCTTTGAAATAATTATCTGGTGGGTTGATTTTGTCTTGGTTCAAAGATATTTTGGGGAATAGATTACATTTGCTGTCGAAACTGATTATTTTGTCTATGTGCGAAAGTGTTTCTTTTATTAATTGACATTGGTTCTGCAGTTCCAGGGGGATTTCGACACATGGGAGCAAAAACGTTTTTGGGTGGTCCAAAAACTTGTCGATTAGACGGATGGTGTCTGTTGATAGGACGTGATTGTATGGGAATTGGTTGGGGAATTAATTTCCTTGAGAATTTTGATTAGATAAATTGAAATTTCTCGGTGTACTGGGCGAATTTCCGTGATTTGGGAAAGAAGAATTATTTCCATAAGAAGGATTATTGAAATAGGTTATTTGAGATTTAGGATTGTTATCAAAATATTTAAAATTATTTTGAGAAGACGAAAAATTTTCTTCCTCTTATATATAGGTATATATATATATATATATATATATATATATATATATATATATATATATATATGCGAGAGCTTCTTCAATATTTCTTGGATTTTGAAGTCTAATTATTATCTGTAAAATACCCGATAAATTTCTTAAAAGAGTTCTTAACCTCATTTGGTCACAGATCTGCCTGTAAAGGCATTTCAATATCCGAAAAATTATTTATTCTACTAACGAGATGACTTCTTAAAACTTGTAAACGTTTGGCAAAATCTATTGGATGTTCATTTCTTAATGAACGAGCCATTATAAGATCTTGTTCAAGACATTCTAATGATCGTCTATCTCCGAAACATTGTTGCAATGCAGATTTTATCAAAGGCCAAGTATTTAATTCGGTTTTTTAATCGACCAAAATATTAGCCTTATCAACTACTTTTAATTGAATAACCTTAATTATATAATTTAGAATCGTTTGGTCATTAACACCTACATATGCGTTTACTACAAAATCACAACTACTGTGACGTCTATTTCAGCTTTCTCTTCGCTTTTGGCTATCGGAGGTAGTAACCTCTTGCCTTACCTCTTACGGCCTCGATACGTGGTTATCGATGGCTTCAAATAACTTGCGCGTATGCAGGATGTCTTCATATAACTTGCCTCAGTGTGGCATTACAAAATTTAAAACTGTTGTCTTCATGTGCCTAAAGACTTCTTTAACAAGATTTGGTTCAACTTCTTGAACAGTATATTTAGCTAGTATCATACGTAGATTGATCCGAAACTAGAACATGTTCTATTTCTGCACAATTTCTATGCCGAGAGCATGCGCAGTTGGGATATATTATAACGCCCTGTAACCCAACATTCTTATTATATAGTGCAATTATTCAGAAACAGTTAGTTTCATTTATAATAATAAATTAATCAAAACTAATCAATAATTCACACATCAAACGATTACAACCAAAACTCAAAAATTTTAGGTTGTTTTTATTTTTGACATTTCATTAGGATCATAGAACAATACATTTAGCCTTTAACATAGACGATTTTGACGTTGACATCGGTATTACGACAGTTGAGAAAAGCAATGTACTGCGCAGAATCACGAACTATTTCTTGAACAATATAACAGGTGCGTTCTTTTTGACTGAGATCTCAGATCACTTCAGTTAAGGTGATCTGAGATAAAGTGATGTAAGCACCAAAAAGAACGACATCTCAATTGAAGCGCGCGATCTGTCCGCATGCTTGAATAAGAAACAAAACATATAATAATAATAATGCTATTGTATCCATAATTTGTAACAACAGAAAAATAGATTATGTGTGTTTATATGTCAATGGTTAAAACTACAAATAACCCAAGCAAATCAAATATTTGTTCATCCCCTCCACTTTATTTCCGACTCAAGTCCAACTGATTCCCCCTTACAACACATTCAGCATCGGTAAAGGGGGAGGAAAAATCTCAGCTCACTTAAAGTGAGTAAAACAAAAAGAACGCTCACATTACTGATGTGAGCTGAGATCTCAGTCAAAAAGTACGCACCTATTGTACAGTATAACGACTTTAAGAAGAAGTCCCACAGTAGAATTAAGTTGTTTTGTTTTGCAAACTATGACCTCACGCACTCCTATAGGCAATGTCGCGTGATTAATAGAGATAATTTCACGAAAATATAAATAAACCTTAATCGACTCAATTGATTTACAATTTTATATCTTGAACTAGCATAAAAAATAAAACTGCCAATATTTTTCTGTCTATAACGACATGTATTTAATATTTTGTCATGTTCTTTTTATAAATCCTTGTAATATATGTGTCGTTTGACTTACTAAAGTATGAACTGGAGAAAAAATCAAATCACTGTGCTAATTACATCAATGGGTTTTATTTGTACTACTATTAATAACACTTAATACACTATCTTACTACATTGTGATTGGAAATAGAATATTGTACAATGATCTTGAACGCCCTGTGTCAGCTGAATTAAATACTAAAACTGACCAGCACAACTATACATTTTATCATGTTCGACCTAGACAGACTTCTTTACAATCCAATCACAGTTGACATTGTCTTTTTCAGTAACCCTAATTCAACTCTTATTTTATACAATAACAAGGTTGTGAGTTCAATACACGCTACACCCCGTTGCTAAGATGATGGGGTCCTATTATGTATATGTTCTAACTTCTGTGGACAAAAACTTTTGCTTTGGGTTGTTTATATTCCATCTATAGCCTTGTCATATATTTTTTTATGTAAGAAACTATATAAATGCTCAATATCTACCGTACCTTTGAATTATATCTGCCTTCAATGTAAGTGTTTAAAAAATGCATGTATTTTTAAAAGCACCGTGTAAAAAAACGAAAGAAAGGAATATATATTGTATGTAGTTGGAAGTAACTGTATTTTTTGAACACCCTTATGTTTTATTTGCTCATTATTTTAAATATTTCAACTCTGGTACTTATATGTGTATTTTTAATTATTTATTTCGATTTTTTTTGTAAGGAAATCGTCCTCTTGATGTATGTTATTGTGCCTTATACTGATTCTATGTAATGGTGAAATTATATATATAAAGTAATTTTGTACCGTATATGAAACATTTTTCCGCAAATACAAAATACTCAAAATTAAATTGTGTTTTTTCTTGTTCCTAAACGATTGTGAGTCTATTTAACCCTTTCAGCCCTGAATTTTTAAAACGTCGAAAAAAAAATTTTTTATGGTGAATTATTAATTGTATTCTTTACAAGAACTTCTCCACCGAATATTAACTATTTCCCACCATAGATATAAAAACTAGGAAGCCGTGGCAAATGCCACCATCAGGTTTGAAGGTAAACAAATCACTGAAAATGGAAACTTAAATTTTATTCATTTCATTACATTTAATTCAATTACATACTAACTATACTTAATAATTAACTCATTTTTCATGAAAATTCTTGAAACAGTTTTTGAATTTTGATAAACAAAGAGGTACTTGACATTTTTCACATTGGATTCGTGAACGCCCTCCACAAGTGTCGAGCTTACAGCGCTGCTCATGACCAACTTTGTGTACTGGCCAGTGGCCCAGGTTATCATACCTTACATCGTTGACAGGAACTGTTTGAGGTTTTTGGCGTTTGGTTGGTACTGGTGAACTTCTTGAGCTACCAGACAGTACGGGTGAATTCCTCGAACTACTGGATAATGGTCTACCTCGTTTTGGTGTACTGGTTAGACAACCCGAAAATGCCAAACCTTCTGCTATTGACATAGCAAACTGCAATAAATCCATTCTGGCTTTTTTTATCACCCCATCATGTTCCATATTAGAACAATATTCTAACCAAGCATTGCAAACAGCTAAATTGAAATAGTGGAAAATAACTCTCAAAGTCCATTTCTTTGATCGAATGAAGGTGCGATAAAGTGCAATTAGAAAATCACTCTTATC
Organism: Galeruca laticollis; assembly: GCA_963921935.1. Lineage (NCBI taxonomy): Eukaryota > Metazoa > Arthropoda > Insecta > Coleoptera > Chrysomelidae > Galeruca > Galeruca laticollis. The sequence goes on from OY998184.1 coordinate 85,947,239, forward strand.
CACTCCTCCCATTGATGTATTATACAGGCGTATAATTGCTGGACGTTTCACCATCACATAGGCCCCTTCTTTCCTATCCCATCTCCTGACCTCATCTTCTGGTTCGATGCCAACAAAATTTGATGCCATATTGACAGCTTTATTGTCATACCAACGAACTACCACAATTGTCTTATCCTCTGCAACGAATGAATCACAGCTTCCACGGCCAATTTTCTTCATTTGATTTTCGGGTTTCAACGGACACTTTTCGAGCCTATTAGCGCGAATGGTTCCTGCCATGAAAATACCCTTTTCTAGTAACTCTTGTAATAAAAACAACGAAGTGTAGTAGTTGTCACAGAATAGTTTGTGTCCTTTATGTTCAGGAATTCTATTTGATAAATGGATTACTAGTCCATTAGTAGCTGAATAATTTTCTCGCAAATTGGCTGGTAGAGTGGTAGTGCCTTGGTATATAATAGAACGATATATGATACCAGAGGCACCACAAAGCATGAACACCTTTACTCCCCATGGGTTTGGCTTCCCTTTTAGATATTGCTTCACGACAAGTTGGCCCTTGAATGGAATTATGGATTCGTCAATACAAAGATTTTCTTCCAGTACTAAATCCTCACACCGCTTCTCAAACGACCTGACTAATGGACGGACTTTCCAGAGTTTATCATCATCATTACGTTCTTCGTTGATATCAACAATATGTAAATTGTTTCTCAGCAATTCAAATCTATTACGTGATAATCGAATATCATCTAGGAATTTTATTTTTGTGGCAGGGGACCAATACATCCTCAGTCTGGGAAAGCGAATTATACCCATAAGTATATGCAGAGCGACAAGTTTACCGATTTCATGTTCATCTGTGTTGATATTTTTTCCGCTTTTGTGAATGGAATACATGTTCGTTTTCTCTGCTATTTCAGTGAATATTTCGTTCGGAAAATACTCGTGAAAATACATCAACGGAGTCTTACCCTCATGAGAATCTTCTTCACCATTCTCAGATGGACTGAAATCAATGTTAGGTGGTGAAAACCGACTTCTCTCCCAAACAATGTTCTTTTTTTCATTTTTCTTCTTCGGTTTTTGTCGTCGCAATGTTTCTGCCAACAATGCCAATGGAATGTTTTCATCGTCATCAGATTCTTCATTATCGGGTTCATCTTCTATTAGTTCATTTTCTGGTTCATCATCTGTATCTTCCTGAATTCCATCAATTTCATTTTCTTCTTCTACATCAGAGTCAGGTAGAGCTGATATAGCAGCCTGCGCATCCTTCAAAGTTACTTTCTGAGCAACTGTTCTCAATTTCCCATAAAAGTTCATTGGGGGTATGCCATCATCATCTATAAAAATTATATAGATATATAAGAATAGAAAGGAAATTATGAATATTTTTTGTATACAATTTTGCATGAAACCCTAGTGGTGGCAATTGCGTACACAAATTTCGACGCGGTATGGCGATGACTATTTGTGAAGGTATCCACGAATTTCTTTCATCTGACTAATTATGCGCTATTACAATTTAGATACCACCCAAAATAACACATAGATTTGCTTTTATATAATGATTATATGTACTTACTGAAAGCATTGTTCAGGTAATTTGGATCCATACTTGCAACACATCCAATCAGCGTCTCTCAGATACGTGAATAGGACAATGATAAATAAATACTAGTCATGATCTGCCCTAGACATATTATAAAGAGGTGACATCTATTGGCCGGGGGTAAAAGTTGATGTTCTGAGTGTGACAGAACACTGTAAATATACCGGTGGCAATTGCCACCGGCAGGGCCGAAAGGGTTAATATATTACAATTACTGATGTTAAACCAAATAATTAAAATGTCCCTAACTAAGGCTACAATCACAGTGGCTCCGTTTTCGCCCGAAGAAAATTGTAAGTGATGGTCACAGTGGTAGGGGAGAATGCCCTACAGTAGCCACCTTTTTACTTTGTTGGATATAACTTTTTTCCCATTAGAAATTTTGAAAAAATAATTAAACCACACAAAGCTTTCATTATTTGACTACAAATTGCCATAGCTAACTTAATAAAAAATCAAAAAAACAACCTATTTCAAAGCAACTTACTTTTTTTCAAAAATGTGGCCACTGTATGAAGATAGCGCCTACAGTGGCCACCAATACGTCTAACAGTGGCCCCTATTTTTCAAAAGAATAAAATATTCTTGCATAACGAGTCTTGAGGAACAAACTTTCAAGAAAACATAAAAGTGATATTTTAAAGAAGATAAATAATAAAAAAGTATAAAAATAAAATCTTCAGTCTTCAGTTTGGTCGATTAGTTGATGTTATAAGGATCCAGATCAATATCGAAGGAAAAGCATCTAGCTGTTCTTAATGTCCCTCCAGTATTTCTCGGTTCAGGTAGATGCAGAACAATGTGCCCTTTGTATCACAGAAACATCATCAACATTTGGAAAAACGAATTTCTTTTCCCTGCATTTTCTTAAAAACGACACGTTATATTCTTCATCTTCATCTCTTTGATTTGTCCAACAAAATATTTTATCGTTTTTTTGGTAGCAAACCTCACAAGAACAAAACTGCTCACTTCCTAAGGTCTATCGTCATCCTCTTCTTCATCTAAATTCTCAGTAAGTGTGGACGAGGTAAACGAAATGTTATGGTCACTCTGATCTTCATTTTCTGATGAGCTAGGAGAAGCAATTTCTGCTTTTTCGTAACCTTGGACTTCAGCTTTTCATCAAGTTCATCTTTAAGCTTTTGAATATTCGGGGTACTTGTTAAAATTTCGGTTGCCCTTTTCTTCCGTCCACTCTTAGATTGGATTTGTCTTTCTGCTTTCGGGAAAGCTCTCACCAATTCGGGTGGAAAGTATAGAGCACCCTCTTCATCACCTTGATTGATAATCGGATCCTCTTCGGTTGAGATCTCATCACCTTGAACAAACGTTGGAACTGTTTCAGAAGTAGAGGCAACCGGACTTGTTTCGTTGGTTGATTGTGAAGTAGATGGCTGATGTTCGAATGGTATATCGATGGGTACTGGCTGGGGCTCAAGTGGTATATCGGTCACTGATACTGGCATAAATTCATGTTCCTTGAAATAATTCTTATTAAGCGGATATATACCAGTACTTTTGAAGGCGGAAACTATATTTTGTGTGCAAAAGGCTGGCCATAACTTTGGCCCAAAATCTCGGCAATGTTATAGATACCAATTCGTTTTTCCGGATAATTGGCAATCCAAACTCCACACTCCTTATTGTAGTATTTTTTAAGTGGGCCGAAAACACAAACATCCAATGGCTGGAGCTTATGGCTTGTGTGGGGTGGCAATGTAACCAAGATCACATTATTGGACTTAGCGGTCTCTATTACCTCCAAACTAATACTCGAGTCATGGTTATCCATGATGAGCAGGACTGGTCGATTTTCAGTAGGACCTGCATGTTTGATAAAGTGGTTTAACCACTGTAAAAAAACTTTTTCGAGCTCTATCCTGAAGGAATTTTTCATCCCTTTGTGTAAGTCGTCTGTATCTATCTAAGGCTCCTTGCCGTAGCATCATCCATATGTTTTCATTGTATATAATAACTTTGTTCTGTGATGTGTTTCCTATCATATTTCGGGTGTGTATTCCCTGAAAAGTAGCTAAAAGACAGGGTTTCAAAAATGTAGGTGCAGTAGAAAATCGAAATTCATTTTTCATATAAAAAGACGAAAATGACCATGATAAAGCCGGAAGACTTTAGGGCCATGAAATCGTATACCGCATGCTGCTAGAATATGCGATCACTTTCACCCAAATCTACCTTATGAGCTGGCGACTTTTCAATTTTTTTCCATGTATTTCCAACCAACTAGTTTTATTAATTTCATGTTATTTTGAAAGTGTTAAAACTGTAATTTATTGTTTTACCATTTTGAATAATACCCAGAGTATTTACTGCTATCTATTTATTTTTTTATTTCCTTAATGAACCTACCAACACAAACCCTATTTAGAAATTATGTTAAACTATTAGAAGAAAAATGACGCAAATGGAAGATTGCAAACTTGTAAGACCTGATTAGGATCTAAATGTTTCTATTACCAAAAATCAATTTAGCAGTTAAAAAATATGTAAGGCTTAAATATTTTGAATGATGAAATAAAACAATATAGTTTGTTTAAATCTATTAGAGGCCCTAGAGATTAACAAAAATAAATATTCAGGTAATCTCCTTAACGACCAAATAGATATCCATCAGTCTCCTTTATTGAACCTCTTTACCTAGAAGATAGCTTAGGAATGTTTGTAGTGAATGAATTTCCAGGTAATTTCTTTCAATACCATTGTTAACCTTAGTAAATAGATTTAGCACTGTATATATTAAAACATTTTTATATTTTACCTTCATTCGTTTTGACAAAGCTACTGTGTTAGTGAAACGCGTCAACAAGTTTAAATTGAACATTAGTTCAAATAAATGAAGATTTAAACAAACTATATTGTTTTATTTCATCGTTCAGTATGGATCTTCATCAAGTAAAATCCTCATCTATTCAATTTTTGAAGAAAGCTGATATCAGCTATTTGGCTATATGGTATTTTAAATTACTTTTAAAAAGTGCAGTGTGTACGCAAAATTTGTGGTTCTTCGGGCAGTGTTCCAGAAATCATGTATTCCCTAGATACATGAAATTAAAAACAGGCAACAAGAGCAGTCCTGCCAACAAAGCCAGTATCTATTGCAAAGAAAAATGGTTAAAAGAAGAAAAGAATATTCAGTATAGTAAGAGATATATTTTTAGTATTTATGTTAAGGTAATTCATTCACAACTATCACATATACTACATCCCATAGAGTTTGACATTTTAGATAGGGACATAAGAGATAAAATTAAAGTAATTATTCACAAAAAGTACCAAGGACAAAAACGTAAATTAAAGTCATTATTAACCAACAAACCAGTATCAAGAAACCCACAAACCAAATTCTCAGAACATGAATTTTTTAATAGATTCGTCAATCTTTCAAATACAATTTTTTCAGATAAAGAAATTCAATTATTACAAAAAGGTTTTAAACATAATATTCAACCCACATGTTCATTGGATAACTTCAACAAACTAGGTATAGAAACAGAAATTAATTTGTATAATTTTCCAAATAATTCTAATATAAAACATAAAGCTTCAGAAATTATTAAAAAAGAATTCGTCGAGTTTAACAAACCCAATTTTGAATTATCAGTCGCCAAATCAATTCAACAAAAATCAAAGTCAAATAGTCTTATTTTCACAAAAGCAGATAAAGGAAATACAAAGAAGATTATATATTAAAAACCAACAATTTTATTCAGGCAAGCAATTTTGAGACCCTTAAAAAAGACCCAACTAATAAATTTCAGAGAGAAATAAAATTAGCAGTAGATAACGTTAAATCAATACTTAACGATAAAGAAAAATATAAATTATTTTTACCCAATCCGCAACACCCTGAACTTTATTCATTAATTAAACTCCATAAAGAGGGGTACCCAATCAGGCCAGTTGTTTCTTATTTCACAGCACCTTCATTCAAAATTTCAAAGATTCTCATAGATGTCATTTCTAAATATTGTTCATTCATACCTCGATTTTCAGTTAAAAACTCAACGGAATTAATTAATAATATTCAAGATATAATACTACCCCATAATTCTAAATTCATATCGTTCGATGTAACAAATCTATTCCCTAGTATACCTCCTAAAGAAACTATAACTCTTGTTGATAACTTGCTCACATACAATAATGTTAATCCTATAATTCAATCTGATATCATTACTTTATTAAAAGTGTGTTTGAATCAAAATTATTTTCATTTCAATGGAGAGGTTTATAGCAGTAAAGATGGTTTGATTATGGGCAACCCTCTCAGCCCCCTACTAGCAGAAATTTTCATGGATAATATAGAAAAAATCATTCATGAACACCCCCTTAGTAAAAAATTTATGTACTGGCACCGATATGTGGACGACATTTTAGCTAGCTTCATCGGTACAAATAGACAATTAGAGAGCTTCATTACTTACATAAACTCGATTCACAATAATATCAAATTTACCGTAGAACTTGAACAAAATAAGTCTATTAACTTTCTAGACCTTACAATTTCAAATATAAATAATAAACATGATTTTTCTATATTTCATAAACCCTCACATACAGATATTACAATTCATAATAGTTCGGTCCACCCATTCAGTCATAAACTAGCAGCTTTCAATAGTATGATACACAGACTCTTAACAGTCCCATTAAATATTAATAATTATACCAAAGAATTAAATATCATAAAACAAATAGCAGTTAATAATAATTACGATCCAAATTTAATTGACAATATCATAAATAAAAAGATAAAAAAACAGACTTTAGAACAAGTATTCCCTTCAGATAAAAATAATAAACAATTTAAAAGCTTAACATACTTTGGAACACCATCCTTAAAAATTAAATCATTTTTAGAAACTTTAGACATGAATATTTCCTTTAAAACTGATCACAATTTATCCAAATTCATTACAAATAATAAATCTAAATCTTCAAAATTGAACAAATCAGGTTATAAATTAAAATGTGGTAATGACAATTGTGATAAAATTTATATCGGTAGAACTTTTAAAACTAGAATTTCGGAACACAAACGTAGCTATGACAACAAAAAATTAGATTCTAACTATTCAAATCATTTATTATAAAACCAACACATTTTCGACCCAAATTTTGAAATTCTCCATGTAGTCGGTAAATCCTTTAGTTTAAATTTATTAGAGGCCCTAGAGATTAACAAAAATAAATATTCAAGTAATCTCCTTAACGACCAAATAGATATCAATCAGTCTCTTTTATTGAACCTCTTTACCTAGAAGATAGCTTAGGAATGTTTGTAGTGAATGAATTTCCAGGTAATTTCTTTCAATACCATTGTTAACCTTAGTAAATAGATTTAGCACTGTATATATTGACATTTTTATATTTTACCTTCATTCGTTTTGACAAAGCTACTGTGTTAGTGAAACGCGTCAACAAGTTTAAATTGAACATTAGTTCAAATAAATGAAGATTTAAACAAACTATATTGTTTTATTTCATCATTCAGTATGGATCTTCATCAAGTAAAAGCCTCATCTATTCAATTCTTAAATATTTTTATTTAACGTCATGTAGTCAAATTTCCCAATATTAGTGTAATATGTACTTACGACATTGTTGCTCCAAAGAAGTGATATAGTAGTGGCTATGACGTCTACAAATGTTTTTACTCCACAAATTCCAGATAACACCAAAAATGCTGAAAAAACTTCTCCTAATTCTAACTTACCTCCTTTCAGGCTACCTGACATCTCTTTCGATGGCTGTAAGAGTGTTATTACTAAAGTAAATTGGTCTTTACCAAGAATAATAGTTCCAACATTTTATTTTCATTCAAATTTATTATAAAAGAACAATTGACAATAAAAATATTAATTTTGTAAAAAGGCCACTTAATGTATCCATAAATAACAACTAAAAATTATTCCAGTCCAATATCAGTTTCAACAGTCTCTTTGGTTGCATGAGTCTTCATATGTTGATGAAGACTATCTCTCCTATTAAACGTATTCCCACATATTTTACAGGTAAATGTTTTATTAACATCATGAATTCGTACGTGTCTCATCATTTTGTCTTTACGACCGAAACTTTTACTGCATCTACAAAGAAAAAAGAAAACATATCGAAACGAACCCATAGTTTCTAATGAGTCAATAGTAAACAGTCACAAAGTAATTATCAAGATTTTTAGATTACGAAGGATGTTGAAAGCAGGTAAATGAAGAGCAAGAAAAAGAATACTGAGAATTTACTAGAACTATAACAAATTCCTGATGAAGCAGCAATGAAGAGAAAAACTGGTTTCCATCGAAATATAAATACCAACTACATAGTACATATATTATTTCATGATTGAGGTGGCAGTATTTTAGCAATTTAAGTAATTTCTTAATAAACATTAAAATTTATTAATAAGTTTAATTTGTTGTTGTTGCTTTTATAATAATAACGTAGCAATATTAAATATGTACATACAGAACGACAGCAGTTAGTCCGGTTAACCGAGTCTCTACTGAAATGAAAACTCTGATTTGGGTTTAAAAAAACGTCCATGGTCAGCTATAATTACAATATACAAACTCTGAAAGTTGAAGTAAAAAAAGAAAATTGTAGGGTGAAATATAATATTATTAAGTATTGGAACAACGAATATAAAATAAAATTACAGGGGTAGTTGAAAATCAATAAATATGGGATAATTATTGCTAAAGCAGGCCACGCACGTAAAAAATATAAATAAATTCAAAACTAAGTAGTTAATGAGAGTTCTACAGTAGCCACTGAGTTCTTGGTCTAATACGGTGAAGAAGTGGTAAAGCTTCTGGAGACCGTTACAAGAAGTGGGTAAAGTCATAGAAGCTTCTGGAGACTGCTACAAGAAGTGGCAACCTCTGGAGACTATTACAAGAACTGGAGGGTGATGTCACAGAAGGATTGTGACGTATAATAATAGCAGACATACATGCTAGTGCCTTTATGACTACATATCGTATATAAAAATAATCTACCTATCACAATGCCGTTTGTTCGATGAAAATTCGATGAATAATAACAGAGATACATGTTAGTTTTTTTATGACTGCATACTGTATATAAAAACAATACATTGTAGTGCCTTTATGGCATCTTTATGACTACTCCCTGTATATATATGTATGTATATATTAATACAGATCCTCTATTTGAAATTTAAAGAATAAGTAAAACATAAGGAAATTTATTTAATTTTGGATGCCATACTTTTGATACACACTGTACTATATGTAAATTATTAAATTTTGAAACATTCAGTAGAAATATCAAACATGACATTTCATAATTTCGATGACATTTGTGTAGAATATATCTAATGATAGATGGAACATAATATGATTTGGAGAAAATATTTGAAATTGTAAAATATAGAGGTCTCTGCTAGCAACATTACAAATGTAATAAAAGAATTTCAAAATCTCACTTATTGAAAAATAGATTAGTAATTTTTTTTAAAAACAAGAAAAATCGGTAACCAACGGAAAGGAGGATTATTTATTTGATAAAAATTTAGTCAGTAGTTTTTTATCCTTTGAAGAGACAACATCAGAATTAGAGTTGTCTCAATTTTTTGGTAGATTGTATTGTATATCATACAATCAGATAAATAACCCATATGTTAAAGCCAGTGCGTGTATAATTCGGATAAGAATTGCATCGTAAAAAGTGTATGTGGTTCCAGTTTTCTAAATTGTATATATTTAGAAAGTTAGCAGAATTCTAAATACGTTTAGAATAAGTACGAGTTTTCCTGATCCATTTGGTGAGTCCACTCCAGTTTTTAAATTTATTTCTCGAGAAATATCAGGCCTTTTTAAATACAGTTGAAAATTTAGATGTATCTATATAAGAAATTTTGAAATATACCAAAATTATCGATACACGCAAAATAAGGGCTACTGAAATAGAGTGGTAACCGTGAATTACCCATGAATCTCTTTGTTGTTGTTGTTAACATATCATGCAATATTCCTACATCTTCTTTGATATTTACTATGGGTCGGAAGGTTCATGGCGGGGGGGGGGCTATATGCGCCTCCGTATCTATGTTGGTTGTTGTCCTGAAAACTCGGGATCTTCCAATTGAAGACACAAATGAGCGTTTGGTTTCCCTGCTGAAATCCGTTATTTTGTGTTTTCCCATGTTTCGATTAACATCTTTGCTCCCAAATTTCACATCCTTATTTGGTTATGCCGTGCTGAAGAGGCAAAATGAGCCAGAAACATGCATGTCCACGGTTACCACTCTATTTCAGTAGCCCTTATTTTGCGTGAATTACCCATGAATCTCTTTGTTGTTATATATATATATATATATATATATATATATATATATATATATATTCCACAATTATTAAATGGGAGCATTTCTGTAACCATTGCGCATGTTTTTACTCCCGAAACACATCTTATCACAATCATTTATTATAAAAAAAATCGTAAGAACTTCTGTAACCACTGCGTATGTTCAAAAATAATGCCGTTTTTTCTCTCTGCCCATCCAACTGACGCGTCGCTTGCGCGTGCCCAAAATAACGCCCTTACGACTGCGCATTAAAAAATACATGCCATCTCTCTGACGACTGCGCATGTTTTTTCTCAAAAAAATACTTCTGTTAAATTAACTTTGAAGCGCGCCGCAGGTTAAATACCTTTATTTTGACTTGATTTATGTCAAACCCTAATAGTGTAGCTGGTATACGAGCTGAATTCGACCAGGTGGACCGAGGGTTCGAATCTCACCTCTATCAAGATTTTTATTTATTAAAAAAAAATATCTTCTACATTATTACGTCACAATCCTTCTGTGACGTCACCCTCCACTTCTTGTAATAGTCTCCAGAGGCTGCCCCACTTCTTGTAGCAGTCTCCAGAAGCTTCTATGACGTCACCAACTTCTTATAATAGTCTCCAGAGGCTCCTGAATCTTCTTGTAACAGTCTCCAGAAGCTTTACCACTTCTTCACCGTATTAGGCCAAGATCTCGATGGCTACTGTCCATCTGTTCTAGAACTCTCATTGTATTAACTACTAAACTATTATAGGTTCACAGGACCTAGAAACGGATTAAATAAACTAAGTTTAGAGTCCATTAAAAGCAGAACTCGCTGAGAATTGGCAAGTATACTTATTTGATACATTTAAGACGTACCTTATGTGGTTGCACGTAAAATATCTATATGGAAAAATCGAGTTAATCGTATATCTACGGAAATTAAAACTCTGATTTGGGTTAAAAAAAACGTCTATGGTCAGCTATAATTACAATATATAAATGTTTAAAAGTTGAGTAAAAAAAGAAAATTGTGGGATGAAATATCATATTATTTAAGTTTTGGTACAAGGAATGCAAAATAAAAAATACGGTGGTAATTGGCAATCAATAAATAAGGGATTGTTATTAGTAAAGCAGGCCACGCACGTAAAAAAAATTAAATAAATTCAAAACTATTATAGGTTCTCGAGACCTAGAAATGGACTAAATAAACTAAGTTTAAAGACCATTAAAATCAGAACTCATTGAGCATGGGCAACTTATTTGATACGTTTAAGACGTACCTTATGTGGTTGCACCTAAAATATCTATATTTATGCAAAAGTCGAATTGTGTGTTAAATACCCAATAATACAAAACAAACAAAATATTAAGTAATTTAAATCAGCAGAATAACAAGATAATTATTCGTATGGTTTACTAAAGTGGACTGTAATAACTTTATTAACTTCGAAACATATACGATTAACATTTTGCCATTGCACATTCTCTTGTCGATTGATTTTTGTCGTCTAACTAATTTTTCTCTATAAAAACTGTACCTGTGGCGCTGTTGCCACGTAGAGCAAAGCATCAGCAAATAAAAATACATTTTAAGTGAATTTGAATATTGTTCAATTATAACTAAATGATAGTATTTCTACCAAACAAATGTTCAATTGAATTTATTCCATTTAGTTTATCCACACTATATAAAACTTCGAGAGACTTACATTGATTTTAACCTCATTTTTACATTCCGGCAAGACAATTATAAACAATACTAAGTGTGTAAATTTTATAGCAAAAATAGATATAAAGTCAATGTAATATAAAAAACACTTACCTGGGACATTTAAACGGTTTCATACCCGAATGTGTAGCGATATGCCTGTCCAATTCCCTCTTCCGAATGAAAGATTTATTACAAATGTGGCAACTGAACGGTCTGTCTTCCGAATGGATCGCTTGATGGGTTAATAAATTTTCAGCTTTAGAGAACCGTTTCGTACATTGAGAGCATCTAAATAAAATATATTGTAAAGAATGGTATTAAGTATTGATAAATATAATATCAAGTACCTGAATGGTTTTTCTTCATTTTCATCTGAAACAATTTCTTTTTTCTCCTTTGTTGTATCACCCGTTGGAGCTTCCATTGCTGGTTCAATTTCAGATTGTTCGCCTCGTTGTGGAGTAGATTCGGCATTGTATTCATTGTGATTGAAGGGATCTAAATTTATCACAATTTTTTCAGAGGAACCTTGAATAAGAAACATATTTTTGATATAGAAAAAAGTGTAAATGAACAAATAAACTGTGTAGATGCCGTTTAAACAGTTTTGGAAAGACTGTCATGTGGGGCGATTACTAGATCAACTGATAATAGATCTGAATCACTTGGTTTACTATGTCTCAAGTCTGACCGAAATTTTCAAATCCTCTAAGAATTTTTATTTCAAAAATTACAGATCTAAAGCTGTGTTTAAAATTATTTTAATATTAGGTACTTGAATCTATTATTTTAGGTAAGAAGCGACAACCCTGTAAAAAGTGTTAGCTCGAGTTCCTTATGACAAGAGAACGAGCTCGACATCGGGTGTAAAATGAAAAATTATGTACTCAATTTTCGAATGTTATCAACTCTAAATAAAATGTTCAAATTCTAGTCAATGTGTACAGTCTGCTAATTCAAACAGCACCTATTATTATACATAAAAATGGACCTTCGAGCCGGATACAACGAAACTAGTGTAAAATACTTAATTTAAGTATTTCAATCCAAACAATCCACGTGGTGAAGCCAATAAGTAACCGCCGGAATCAAGAACCGCACAAAAAGCAGCTGACCAAGTCTAGTAGTCCGAAAAATAGCAAGTATTAGTTCCACAAACAAATGTGATAACTAGTTTGGTCAACTCTAAATGACAATTCACCTGACGAGATTGTCTACAAAGAGAATTTAAGGTTAGATCGTTTCAATTCCTATTCACATTATTACATTATTTATCCGTTAATCCAATGCACAGAAATTGCAGTTAGTGGCTTTGATTTATATTACAATTTATATTACTTACAACTAAATGCCGCAAATTAAGTTTTAATCGAAAAGCAAATTTTTCTTGGTGACCTTGTGAAGGTTAAAACACATTTTTCAATAAGTTTAATGAGAATATATAATACTTTACACGTTTATTAATACAAGCCTCAATTAAGTATTAGATTAAAGAATAATTATCGATATTTTTAAAACACTTTTCTATTCTTATACTGTAACAAAATGAGTCTAAAACAATTAGTTCGAACTAGGGATTCAATTAAATTATGATTAGAAAACTTAGTTATTTGTAAGCACTTTAGATACAGAAAAACCTACCATTTCAGATGTACAATTTCGAATTGAGAATTTCACGAATTTAAATGGGGAGTTTGATGAAATTCAAAAAGAGATAGAACAAAAATTTGCAGATTCAGATTTACAGGAGCATTATGCAATGAGAACAGAATTTGAAAATGATTTTTTCCAAGTCATGGGCATTTTAAAACATTATTTGGAAATAAGTAAATGTTCTATTAGCAATACTATGCTCAATCCAGTTAACACTTTCAATAGTTTGCATAACAATGATAGCTCTCAGATAAGTTTCTTACCAAAAATTCGATTACCAGTTTTTAAAGGAGACTATGAAAGTTGGTTGAACTTTAAAACAAATTATCTATGCATTGTTCACAATAATTCAGCTATCAATTGAGCAAATAAATATTACTTTTTACGTACTTCATTAGAAGGCTATGCAAAACAAATAATAGATGGAATTGACTTTATAGAAGATCAATATGAGTTAGCATGGGAAACTTTATGCAAACGCTTTGACAAAAAACGCATTTTGGCAAACAATCATGTAAAAGCAATTTTTCAAACAGAATCTATTAAAAAAGAGTCTGCCCAAGCATATAGAAAATTAATTGATGAGACATCAAAACACTTAGCCGCATTAAAAAACTTGAAGCTGACTGCCTCAGAAAGCTCAGATATATATTTAATTTATTTAATAACTTCAAAATTAGATTATAACCTTCAAAAAAAATGGGAGGAATTTGAACCCGCTTTAGAAATACCGACATTAAATGAATTTTGTGAATTTCTTAACAAAAAAGGTGATGCTCTAGAAAATTGGCAGCAAAATCAATCACAACCAAATACATCACGTGAATCAGCTTACCCATCACATAATCAAAAAAAGGTTTGCTAATTTTAGAAACCCCCTTAAGTGCAATTTAACAGTTAATGCATTAAAATGTAATTTTTGCCAAGGTGAGCACACAATTTATACTTGCAACAAGTTTTTACATCTCTCTCCAGCAGAGAGACTAGAAAAGGTGAACATACAGAAATTATGTACTAACTGTTTGAGAAAAAACCATAACAGTGATCAGTGTCGCCTCGGACATTGTAAGAAATGTCCACAAAAACATAGCACACTATTGCACAATGAAATTTCTATTAACGATAATACACAAATTAATAGTATAACAAACCTTCTTGTTAATAATCATAATGCCACACAAGTTTTATTATCTACTGTGACATTTCAGGTTAAAGACTATAAACATAATTTCTATACTGCCAGAGCAATTTTAGATAGCGGTGCACAATCTAATCTTATAACAAAAGAATTTTGTGAAAGATTAAAAATACCACTATCCAATACTCATATTCCTATCATTGGAATAAATCAAGTAGAATCTGTTATAAACAAAAAATGTTCCATTACAATAGTATCGAATGATTCAGAATTTTCAAGTACACTAAGTTGTCTTGTAGTTCCCAATATTAGCAATAAGGTACCTTCTTATGTTGTACAATATTCTTCATGGAATATTCCTAAGAACATTAAGCTATCCGATCCATAATTCTACAAACCTACCAATGTGGACATGTTAATTGGAACAGGGGAATTTATTATGTGAAGGTAAAATAAAATTGGGAAAAATTATACAAAATACAAAATTGGGATGGGTAATATCAGGTGTAGCTCCCATCAGTAATAAACCCAATTGCCAATCGTCTATTTTCAATTTTACAACTCATCATCACCCAGAAGATGAACAATTGAAAAAATTTTGGGAACTAGAAGAGATCCCACCGATAGTTTTTAAATCTCAAGATGATGTAGAATGTGAGCAATTATTTCTCAAAAACACATCCAGAGCTCCAAATGGACAGTTTATTGTTAAATTACCTTTTAAATATAGTCCAGAGCTTCTTGGAGAATCCTACGATATAGCAGTAAAGCATTTCTATTTACTAGGAAAGAAACTTGCTTTGAAACCACAATTAAAAGTTTTATACCAACAATTTATTGAAGAATATCGTCAATCGAACCATTTACATGAAATATTCTATCCAGAAGATTCTCAAGAAATTGTTACTTGCCACACCATGGTGTGTATAAAGAGCAAAGTATTACGACAAAATTGAGGGTTGTCTTTGACGGAAGTAGCAAAACAACTACAGGGTGGTCCCTTAATGATCTTCAATACATAGGTCCTAAAATTCAAAACAATATTTTCAATATTTTAATTAGATTCAGACAATACATTTATGCAGTGTCAGCGGACGTTAGTAAAATATACCGACAAATTGTAATGCACCCTGATCATCAGCCATTTCACAGAATTGTTTGGCGTGATGACCCTAGCAAAAATCTATCCATATTTCAGCTCAGCACTGTTACCTATGGCACGTCGGCAGCGCCTTATCTTGCAATTCGTTGCTTAAATCAATTAGCTGAAGAACATTCAGATCAATTTCCTTTAGCATCACATACAATCAGTAATGACTTCTATGTTGATGATCTATTAACTGGATCTAATGATCTTCAATCGTTAGAAACCCTGTGTCAAGAAATTTCATCTATTCTAAATTCAGGTCATTTTCAACTTAGAAAATGGTTTTCAAACTCTCAAGAATTCCTCAATAAAATTCCTGACAAAACCACTGACCACTCTATCCTCCATATAGGAGAAACTGAATCGTCTAAAACATTAGGAATTCAATGGGCAAGTCAACCTGACTTACTATCTTATGCTATTTCCCCAGCAGACATTCCTAATATAACGAAAAGATGAAACCTCTCTTATATTTCAAAAATTTATGACCCATTGGGACTTTTGAGTGCAACCATAATTCAATTCAAAGATTATGGTCCAGGAACATCTCCTGGGATGAACCCATTCCTAATGATCTAAATACCTTATGGAGTGAATTTTCATCTCAATTACCACTTCTTAATAACCTCAAAATTACTAGAAATGTCATTCCACTAGATTTCAAGTTAATTGATCTACACTGTTTCTCGGATGCATCTCAAAATGTATATGCAACTTGTATATATGCCCGTAGCTGCAATCTTATTACAGGACAGTTCAAGTCTCACTTACTATGTTCCAAATCCAAGGTTTCACCTATTAAACCTACAACTATCCCAAGACTAGAACTCTGTGCTGCTCTACTTGGTACAAAGTTATCTGAGCAGGTACAGAGTGCACTTTCCTTGAACTCAATCCCAATTATATATTGGAGTGACTCACAAATTGTTTTAGTCTGGCTTAATTTAGAACCAGTAAAACTTGAACAATTTGTGGCAAACCGAATATTTAAAATCCAAGAAGCCACAGATATAAAATAAAAAACTGGCACTATGTAACTAGTCAAGAAAATCCAGCTGACTTGGCCTCACGAGGTATTCAGCCAGGTGCCCTTATTAATTCGCAATTGTGGTGGAAGGGACCTGACTTTTTATGCCAAGATTCAAAGTTTTGGCAGTCAATTACATATTCCGTGACCTCAGAATTACCCGAAATCAAGAACAAATGTCAAGTATTGTTATGTAACAATAATACATCATTTATTGAGTCACATCCCTTATTTTTCAGATACTCAGATTTAAATAAGCTAATTAGGGTTACTGCTAATATAATTAGATTTTTTAGAAATATGCAGCAAAAGAGTCATGGTAAATTAGTCAATACTCAACCTCTTAATTCACATGATCTCAATAATTCCCGATTGAAACTTATTAAACTTGCTCAATCTGAAACATTTGAATCAGAAATTAAACTTCTTAATGCAAAGAAGCAATTGCCAAAAAACAATAGACTATTATCATTACAACCATTTTTAGATGAAGAGAATATATTAAGAGTAGGAGATAGACTGCGTTTTACCTCACTTAATTATAATATAAAACATCCCATTTTATTAGATTCAAACCACATTATGACCAAACTCATTTTTATTCAAAAGCATCAATCACTCTTGCACGCTGGTACCCAATGTCTATTGGCTGCTGTTCGCCAAATATATTGGGTGATTGAAGCAAGAAAATTAGCAAAGCAGGTTATAAAGGAATGCTTACGTTGTTTTAAAGCAAAACCCAATTTTTTTGAGGCACCTATGTCAAATCTACCTAATGCAAGAATATTGCCATCATTTCCATTTCAGCATACAGGAGTTGATTATGCGGGCCCATTTTTTATAGCAGACAGGAAAGGTAGAGGCAGACAAGTAACTAAAGCGTATTTGTTTGTTTTTCTACAAAGACAATTAATCTAGAATTGGTCAACATTTCATAGCGTGTCTTCGTCGATTCACCTCCCGAAGAGGTGTGCCATCTCATATCTGTTCAGATAACGGCACAACATTTATCGGAGCTTATAATGAATTAAAAGAAGTAGGTAAATTTTTGTACAACAATAAAAAAACTTTGCTTCTTCAATTGGTTGTATATGGCATTTTATACCTCCGTACAGTCCTAATTTTGGAGGGCTGTGGGAGGCTTCTGTTAAAAGTATGAAGTTCCATTTTAAAAGAGTTTTAAAGGATGCTACTATTACCTACGAGGAGTTTAATACCTTATTAACTCAGGTTGAAGGAGTACTTAATTCCAGGCCACTATTTGCCCTTTCTAGTGATCCTTCAGACCTTAATCCACTGTCCCCTTCCAATTTTTTGATTGGACGATCTCTTGTCCAGGACATACCTTCAAATCGACTTTCCAGATTGCAGTTTGTTCAGCAATTGCAACAGCAATTTTGGAATCGCTTTTCTAAAGAGTATGTTACCGAACTGCACAAACAATACAAGTGGAAAAAAAATCCTACTCCTATTGAGATCGGCAACCTAGTATTAATTAAAAATGCACAGTTGCCTTCCTATCAATGGCACACTGGAAGAGTGCTCAGATTATTCCCTGGCAAAGACAATGTTTCCAGAGTGGCAGAAGTGAAAACATGTCAAGGAGTGATAAAACGTTCAGTGCGCGATTTGTGCCCGCTTCCTGAACAATAGTTTATTATCTTTTTTTGTAAACTTGTTTATCGATTTATTGAACAATCTTGAATTAACAGATTTATTTAGAGATTTTGTCATTCACTTACCATTAGGCAATGAAATGGAAACAATAGTTTTTACTTTACTTTGTTCATTTTGAAGGTGCACTTCAAGGCAGGGGCTATGTTTAAAATTATTTTTTAATATTAGGTACTTGAATCTATTATTTTAGGTAAGAAGCGACAACCCTGTAAAAAGTGTTAGCTCGAGTTCCTTTTGACAAGAGAACGAGCTCGACATCGGGTGTAAAATGAAAAATGATGTACTCAATTTTCGAATGTTATCAACTCTAAATAAAATGTTCAAATTCTAGTCAATGTGTACAGTCTACTAATTCAAACAGCACCTATTATTATACAAGCTGTTTTGCCAAAATAACATAATCATTTACTTACCTTCCAGTTGTTCTTCTGGCTTCTTTTCGATAACGGTCGAAAAAATCGACAGATTTTCTCTCATCATTTGCAGTTCTTGAGATTTATCCTCTGTGTGTTGCGGGAAATGTCGTTTTTCATGTCTTTGCAACTTGTCTCTTCTCCCGAAACTCAATGGGCAGTAATTACAGCTAAACGGTTTCTGTCCATTGTGAATTAGCGCGTGTCGGGATAAATCGCCTTTTGATGTGAACGTTTTCGGGCATTTGGGACATACGAACGGTTTAGAACCCGAATGAATCCGCATGTGTTTCGATAAATTTGTGTTTCTCGAAAAAGATTTAAAGCATATCGTACAGGTGAACGGTTTTACTCCAGTGTGGACTATCGTATGTTTACGTAGATCAGATCGTCTTAAAAAGAAAAAGCGCTTATAAATATAGAAATTAATTGTATTAGTACGAGATTATATCGAGACCGATTATACAGGATGTGGAGATTATATCGAGACCGATTATACAGGATGTGGAAGAGGTTAAAAACTCCTCACTCTGAAAGTGAATTTAAAAAAGCAAAAAATGCGGTAACCAATCAAGCCAAACAACTGAAGATCAAATGGGCGAATAGAGAATTCTCAAAAACTGAAAACAACCCAAAAAAGGCCTGGAACTTGATAAATAACTTGGCGCATAACAAGAACTCTGAGAACTCCAACAACATCAAACAAATTAATATTTCTGATGAGATTTTTACAGATGAGACAATAATTTCCAATAAATTCAATGGACACTATGCAACAATCGGAGAGAAGCTAGCCTCAGAAATTCCACCGGCATATAATCAAGAATATACTGAACAAGAATCCACGGACTCAATCGATCTTGGTTTATGTGATGAAAGTGAAATCAATAGTGTAATTAAAAGTATAAAGTCAAATTCAGCTGGCCATGATGGAGTGAGCAAGTGGGATTTACTAAATCTCCTAGACATAATAATTGTAACTATTACTCGTCTTGTAAATGATGTTCTCACCACGGGACAATTTCCAGAAGAACTCAAGGTTGCAAAAATATTACCTCTACATAAAGGTGGGTTGAAAGATTTGATAATTAACTATAGGCCCATATCAATACTGAGCATCTTTTCAAAAATTATTGAAAAAATAGTCAAAAAAAGAATTGCACTTTATGTAAAAGATACTTTTGGCTTTGACAAATATCAATATGGCTTCCAGGAAGCAAGTAGTACCATGAGTGCAACAACTGTTTTTTTTGGAAAGTGTTTCTGCTGAAATTAATAAGAACAATTATGTCATTCTTGTGTTTGTAGATTTACAGAAGGCGTTTGATACCGTGGACATTGAAATTCTATTGAAAAAATTGAGTAAAATGGGTTTTCGGGGAACTGCTTATAAACTACTCAAGACATACCTAGAACACCGAAGTCATTACACTGTTGTCAATAATGTGAGTAGTGAGAAAAGAAACGTCAATATGGGAGTCCCTCAGGGGTCCGTTTTAGGTCCAATTCTATATCTTTTATATGTACAATGTGTAGGTACAAAGGCAAAATATTTCAGTTTTGCAGATGACACGGTATTGGTCTATACAAGTCCATGTTTGAAAAGTATTGAATCTACCATAAATGGGGACTTAACCCACTATTCTGATTGGCTGCGGTGTAATAAACTTAGTATAAATGTCAAAAAAACCGTATACATGTGTATTAAACAAAAAAATAAGCAATTTCATGATCTGCAGATTAGATTTGATAATAATCTACTGGACTGTGTTGAATATCACAAATATTTGGGATTATATATTGATGAAAAATTGAGTTGGCACAAACACATAAATTATATCACTAGTAAAATAGTTCCAATAGTAGGCGCATTGAAAAGATGTGCTTACATGATGAGTGACAAACATAAAAACACAATTTTTTATGGCTTAATTGGATCCAGATTGAGATATCTTATTAACTGTTGGGGAAATGCTTCAGATACATTAATTTCAAAATTACAAATTATGCAAAATAAAACCATAAAGGTATTGTATAACTATGACACATGAAAATCTACTGCAGAACTTTACTCAGAAACGAAATTACTCAATATCAAAAATTTGAAGAAACTTGAACAAGTTAAACTAGTTCATGGCATGCAAGTTGGCTATATTAAATCAAATCACACATTCATGTTAGCATAAGACGTGCACAATCATGACACTCGAAATAAAGATTTTTTAAGAAACGAATTGAGACTTTCCAAAAAAACCCAAGATTCGCCGATTTATAGGGCAATTGAAGCATACAACACAATTCCAGCACGAATAAAAGAAATATAAAATAAAAATTCATTCAATATCAAATTAAAACTACATCTGAAATGTATTATGTTAGATGTATGACTATTTAACAATATGATTCATGTGATATCTGTAAATACTCTGTGATATATCTATTTAAATGAATTAATGCCAAAAAAGTTATTTGTATGTGTGTATATAACAAACATTATACTATCCAGCTATTCTGTATTATGTACTATTTCATTATGTTTTATATTTGATTATGTACTATATTTTTTGTATAGGCCTTGTTATCAGTATCCTTTTTGTACTGTATTTGAGGTCATAAATAAATAGTAAAAGTATTTACCTGGCAAATGTTCTATTACATTGTGGGCAGTTATAAGGCTTGTCATTCTTATGAATACTTTTCAAATGTGCGGAATATACAACTCTGTCGGCGAAGCTCATGTAACAACTACCGCAGTTGTAAGGCGTTTCGCTATTATGTGCATTAGTTTCATGGTTTTGACATTCAGTCTTGTCTGTGAACGCATGATCACAGTATTTGCACATACTAACTCCCCTTCCTTCTGATTCTTGTTCGGGTTCCGGTTCCACATCGTTTGATTCTCCGTTTTCTGTATCGCTTACAACCACTTCTTTCTCAGATTCTACATCAGATTCATAATCAAAGGTATTTGGATCTACCACCATTACCACATTCTCACCGTTCTCTTGAAAAGGAAAGAAAAAAAAGCACAATTTAAATAACAGTTTGTAGTGATGTTAGAGAGTAACTAATCATAAAGACAGTGGATAGTAGTAGTTTACGACGTCAAAGTGAGCACATTCTTATATGCTCATTGGAGTGACAACTTTATTAATAATAACCAAAAATAACTTAATTTTATGTGGTAATATACAAGACTTAATGTCTCATATTGAGGAACTCCAATCATTTATTATATTACTTTGACCGAAACTCATATAACATCTGAAATTGATCATGATGATCCATGTATTAGGGCATGTTTTGATAGAATCAGACTGTCGACACACTGAAAACTATAAAATCTTTATAAGAGGTGATAATAACAAAAATATGATATACTAAAGTATATATAGTTCAATAAAATGGTGCACAGAAAGGGCTTAAACGGGTAAGATCTGGTGTAATTATTGTATGTTTTTCGAGGTGCTGAATACGAATAAAAAATTGTCCAACAAAAATTCTTCCTGCAAATATCAGAAATCGTTGAAAAACCACTAAAAATTATGTTTTTAGTGGTTTTCAGCTTTCAACTTGCACTTGGAGAGCTGTAAATAAATACAATGTCCATAGTTTTGTCAGCATACCAAGAAACATAAAATAAACCATTAAGGTAAACGTACCAATAGATGACACTGTACTAAAGGATAATAGGGCATCATGTATTGAAATAATAAGGTTGTATATTCTATATAGGTTCTATGGTTACTTTACAGTGCCATCTAGAGTATATTAAAAGAGTAACTCATCCATCTGTCAATCCAAAACAGTTGTCACATTTTCAGTTTGCATGGTGCATATTTTAATCTGTTGTTATTGAGAGTCTTATTAGACATCCGAAAAATGTGAGTACCTAGTTATATCATTTATTTTTTGCCCTTGTGAATGATGTTATTAGTTTTGAGCAATTTTCGGATATTAAGGGTTTAAGCAGTGATTAATATCAACAAATAAGTTTAACCCTAAAAACGTTTGGCAGGAAATGGGGGTATTATCTACTGGATCAATGAAAATTGTTTTTTAGAAATGATCTAGTACTTGAAAGGTATAGGTTTGCTAATAAAAATTTGTGTTCATGAAGATGACACTTTTTTCATTATAGATCATGGCAGGAAAGAAAATACTTAAGTATAAAGCTGATTGTCGGTAGCAACATCCGCTCGTTGACATACAGTTCCAAGAACCACATTACTTTATAAAGTAAGGGGGAAAACACTGAAGGGGGAAAAATAGGTCCCAAAACTTTGTTTAGTCTTGAGGACGAAAAGAGAATTGTAGAATGGATAAAGACTTTGGCAAAGAAGAATTTTCCAGTGACAATAAGTTGTATAATTTTGACAGCAAGGAAATTAGCCATCGAGTTAGGAAAAGAGGAAGAGATAAAACAAAAGAATTATAAAATAGGAAGGAAATGGTTTGAATAATTTATGCGAAGACATCCCTCTGTGTCTGAACGAGTCATCTTTGTGGACGTGCCTGCTTTGTCTAAGCCATCAGCCTCCTTATTTCATAGGGAGCCTTCATGGCCTGGTACTCAGGCTATGAAAATGTTGACATCCACCACTCAATATCTGTCATACTTGAAATAACAGAGTCTTGCATCAGGACCTCATTATAAGGGGATAACTTTCCATGGAAACTTAACAATATTGGTAACATGTTTGGAAACTCTGCAGCTGCACATTCCAAGGCCATTTGCTTTTCTTCTTCAGTTAAACTTATATTTTCCTTCATATTCGTTGGACTTAGCATGTGCGCAATGAAGAGGTACTTATGAACAGCTTGTGTGTACCTAGAAATAACTTTTTTTTTTCACAGTGCTGTCGTGTAGTCCCTCATTTAAATCGTTTATTATTTTTTTCCAAATAACAACAGACCTTGCGATTGTGCAATTCTCTTTTTGAATTAAATCCAGTGCGCACGATATAGGTTTTAGTCGAGCCATCAGATCTTCAGCATTACGTTTAATGGCTATGTTAGAAACCAATTTATTTATCTCATTATCAATATTATTGCGATGTTCTTCGCAAATTTTAACCAGTGTATGCCAGTTTTTCAAATATGCCTCAAGTGAATCACATAAGCTGTTCCAACGTACCTCAATTGGCAATGGAAGTGATGATCCACCTTCAGAAGATAATAATGCTTTTGCCAAATGGTTATTTCGGAAATACTTTATGATTCTCACTATATTGTTCATAACTCCTTCAACATTTAAATCTTTGGCAAGTAGATTCAATAAATGGGCCGAACAGCCATATGTAATAATATTTACATAATGACTTTTTTTGTTGTTGTACTTGCAGTCTCATTCTTGACATATTGCAAGCATTATCTGTTACTACACTTCTCACAAAACATTTGAATTTTTTCTCAGTATCTTGAATAATTTTTAAAGTTAAACTTGTCAAATACTCACTGGTATGAGGACTACCAGAAGTATCTGTTGTGTTAACCAAAAATACACTACCATCCTCATTTACAACACATGCACATATTATAGGTTCGTTTCTTATGTTGGACCATCCGTCAATACTCAAACAAACTGTCTTATTTTCTAAGTAAATTTGACACTTTTCTATTTCCTCCTGGTAAATTTGATCCAACAAAGTATCCGCAATTAATTTTCTATTTGGAGGCTTGTATCCTGGATGTAGCATTTCCGAATACTTCATAAATTCGGGATGTTCCACAAATCTGAAAGCTGAATTTGTAGCGAAAATAAATCTGGCACACTGCTTATCAAATCTATCTTTGTCATTTGCTGTAGTTTTTATTATAAAGGAGTTCAATGTTTTTTGTTGTGATTTTTGGATTGTACTGGTTGTAGCTACATTAAATGTTTTGCGAATTTTTAAAGTCTGTAAAAAAGTGTTAATCAATACATTGGTATCAATAGGAAATTTGAAACTATCTTCAAACACTTTAAATTTCTAATTAATTAAATATATCTGTTTTTAAAAGCTCACCTTCTCTAGTAGATCCATCTTGTGAAGAATTTGTAATTTTTCTTTTTATTACAGCTAACGGCATTTCCTCTTCCTCCTCTTCTTCAGTTCCACTGATATCCTGTATAATTGTATTTGTCTCTTCAGGATCATTTTTACAACTAATTTTGTGTTTTTGCATGAGGCTAACCATAGCTTGCAATGTTTTACCGCATGATTTGCACACTGCTTTTTTGTTGGTTGGATTTTGTTGATTGCACTCCTCAAAATATTTCCAAATAGGATCCCTTTTTCGTCCACTCATTTTTCACACGTTAATAAACAAACTTTAACAGAATGTAACTTATTACAATAATAAAAATTTTGAAGTTTAAAGCACAATCGGTCCCAAAAATAGCCAAATTTCACGATGACACTATCTACTCAACACTCTACATCTTAATAGTAATGCCGCAATGCCGGTATTTTCGGGATCCCTCTTTGATTTCGGTATTTCGGTGATTCCCCGAACCCGACGCGCGGGCGATTTGCATTGTATTGTGTTGTGGGCACTCCACGGTTGTCGGATGTTCATGGTGGTCAGGTTTCGATAATATCATCGGATTTTTCAAATCAAACTTAGTTTGAATAGTTTGAAATGTTTGAATTAAATGCGATTTTTCCCCATTGGAAAAAGTTTGAATTAATTCATGACTCTTTTAAAAAAAGTCATTTGAATTAAATCACTGACTTAATTCATATGAATTAATTCGTGCCAACCCTGTTTTAAGTTGCAACAGATATACTGCTATAAATAAGATGATAGAACAACTGGGATGGTCATCTGTTGAGCAGAGTATCAGAAAGGCCGAGAGAAGGGTTATTTGTTCAGTGGCGGTTCGTCCATAAGGGCTGCAGCCCTCCCTCACAAATGAAAACATTTTTAAATGATTGCAATTATAACACTACTATACAATTATTTTAGAGAAATATATCTTTTTCATTAACCCATTAATGCCCAGAACTATTTTTTTGTAACCGTTTATAAATCTAGTAAAATTATAGGAGTTAACAACATAAATTAAATAAATTTATGGTTATTTTGAGTATCTTTTTTTTAATAACGACTGTTGCAAAAACGCAACACCCGGCAAAAAGGTTACATAGAAAAAATGTAACAAAACAAAATAGTTTGGAGTAGTTTATTGAAAATACTTATAAAATCTAATGTAATTTATTCTGAATGATATTTAAAGAAACATTTCTCATGGAGGGCCACATTACATTTGGTGTATTTTTTTATTGTTGTGGAATGACACACAGCACATCGTGTCCTCTTATTTTGTGAATCAATAAAATGACAGATATTGTCATAACGAGCATCTAAAGTAGTACGTTTGCGAATTGACTGCACCGGTCCTGGTCTAGATAGTGGTGTGCCAAAACATGTAATATTTCTTCGAAATTTTAATAAATCCATATCCGGCTGATCTGAGACTTCCCTTCTCATTTTACGATATATAAGCCAGGCATTCTGTACGGCAACGTCAATTCCCCAAATAAAAAGTGGCCGATGCCACTTCTTTGATCTCAGGCTTGTTCTGTAATATGCAACGTTTTGATCCATTCGATCCGTTCCGCTCATATTTTCGTTATAATTTTTAACCAGGTTTGGTTACACGACTTTAATTTTTTTATTCTCAGCAAATGAATATCTAGTAGCTTGATAAGTTGGGTTTGCACCTTGGCAATTAGAAGCTAAGCTATTGTCATTCCATTTACATACTAAGAGTTCATTTGCTTTGTCGTAATATATTTCATACTGACCCCTAACCGATTTTTTTGTAACCTCAGATAGAGGGCACTTTTCAACCCTATTGGATCGTAGTGTTCCCACATACCCTATACGTCGACAGTCAACTTATCTAATAGTTTTAAACCCGTAAAATAATCGTCTGCATATAAAACATGAGGTATACATTCATCGCCTATAAGTTTAGGAATATGATCGGTAAACTGCAAAATTATACTTCCACCTAGACCAAATTCTGCTTTATATTTATTTTCTTTACCCTTGGCACCTTGATAAATTTGGAAGTCAATTAGATATCCAGATTTTAGATTCCAGCACCAGCTTTTGTAGCCGAAACGTATTGGTTTCCCTTTTATGTGCTGCTTCATTTCATGCCGTCCATAGCATGGGATCATGGCCTCGTCTATACTAGATTCTGTTTCCCAAATTGTATATTCAAAAAAAGATTTTTTTAACATTTCTATGGAAGGTAGAATTTTGTATGTTTTGTCTGTTGGGTCTAACTTTTGGTTATCATTCAAATGAAGGAATCTGATAATGGTTTCAAATCTGTTACGTCGCATACTATTTGAAATCATAATATTTTTTACATCTTCTGATTCCTCCCAGTATATACGTCTCCTGGAATTTACGTTATATCCACTAACTAATAAAATACCTATAAAGACTTTCAATAAAATTATTCCACTCCGATTTTTTTTTTAGATAGACGGGAACATAGTAAATTATCGACAGGTAAATCGCCTTGAATCCAATTCCGTGAAATTTTAGCCGATTTTCTTTGTGTAGATAATCTCTGAGGAACTGTTTCTGTTTCGTCTTCGATAAATGACTCATCGTCGTTTATATCAAGTTGTTCTTCAGTTGTTGTGGTTTGCAGTATTTCCCCAATATTTTCTTCGACAGAGTTTATGTTATCTTCGTCCTTTCTTATAGCATTTTCTTCATGAAAAATGTTAACAACTGCTTCTGACAGTAATTGGGATCTACTCAAATTGTCAAATGTTCCAGCAAAATCTTCATCACCGCTATCTTCATCGGTCAATTCGTGCGGATCGGGAGGGGCTAAATATACATTTGCACTGCTGGCTGACTGCATGATGGTTGATTCTTCAAGAATTGTCATTATTTTGTGCGTACTGGCTTTATATATCATTTTTGGCTGAGACCCAACTTGATTAGTCCCTCTACTAAATTTTGAAGAAGATGGAATATTGTTGGACATTTTGAATACTAAAAGAAATAGAAACCTTTTGTCAAAACATATAATTTTTGTTTGTTTTTTTCTAGTTACAACTAACTTATTATGTTTAAAAATACTTTATACTTTAGTTCCCGACACTAGTAAATAAACAAACACAAAAATCGTAAACAAAAAACATATTGTACTTACTTGATATATGGCTAACAAATAATTCCTTTGGATCCTAATAGCACAAAAAACATCAATGTTTCTTCTAAAACTCTAAAACTGTTCACCTTTATGTTGAAAAAATCACAGTGCGACTTGTCACCAAATGAAACCCTCAACTTATTTCCTAAATTCTGCATACAAATGTCATTTATTAGTTCATATACTGATAGGTTTAGTTAAAGTTAACTGTAAAGAAAAGAAAATCTGCAATTTAAAGAAGAAAGAAGAAGAAATAAATTTATTCATCATTGAAAATTCTAAAACTGCATTACATACATTTATAAAATTTTATCAGACTAGTCAAGGATACTAACCTATGTACAGACACAAACAGTTGAAAATATATGTAAAATTTGATTATTGTTATTATTATTGTTTTTTAAACGGTTTTATTTAGCTCACCCCGTTTGTTTTATTTATTCTTGGGTCAAATTTAGTAATTCAAATTTCACCCTCTTCCTGTCAACCGATTAATCTGAAATTTTGTATACACTTTGGATTTTGGTGACAATACAATTATGTTTATTCATTATCATTATAAATTCAAGATGGCCGCCGCTACAAAATGGCGGGTAATTTATGTTTTATTAATCCCATCAATATGTGTATCAAATGAAAGGGCTCAACAAGCAGAATACAATATACTATAAAAAATTGAAATCCAAGATGGCGGCCGCTACAAAATGGCGGATAACGTAGGTTTTATCAATCCCATCAACATGGGTATCAAATGAAAGGGCTCAACAAGCAAAATACAATATACTATAAAAAATTGAAATCCATGATGGCGGCCGCTACAAAATGGCGGATAACGTAGGTTTTATCAATCCCATCAACATGGGTATCAAATGAAAGGGCTCAACAAGCAGAATACAATATACTATAAAAAATTGAAATCCAAGATGGCGGCCGCTACAAAATGGCGGATAACGTAGGTTTTATCAATCCCATCAACATGGGTATCAAATGAAAGGGCTCAACAAGCAGAATACAATATACTATAAAAAATTGAAACCCAAGATGGCGGCCGCTACAAAATGGCGGATAACGTAGGTTTTATCAATCCCATCAACATGGGTATCAAATGAAAGGGCTCAACAAGCAGAATACAATATACTATAAAAAATTGAAATCCAAGATGGCGGCCGCTACAAAATGGCGGATAACGTAGGTTTTATCAATCCCATCAATATGGGTATCAAATGAAAGTGCTCAACAAGCAGAATACAATATACTATAAAAAATTTAAATCCAAGATGGCGGCCGCTACAAAATGGCGGATAACGTAGGTTTTATCAATCCCATCAATATGGGTATCAAATGGAAGGGCTCACAAAGCAGAATACAATATACTATAAAAAATTGAAATCCAAGATGGCGGCCGCTACAAAATGGCGGATAACGTAGGTTTTATCAATCCCATCAACATGGGTATCAAATGAAAGGGCTCAACAAGCAGAATACAATATACTATAAAAAATTGAAATCCAAGATGGCGGCCGCTACAAAATGGCGGATAACGTAGGTTTTATCAATCCCATCAACATGGGTATCAAATGAAAGGGCTCAACAAGCAGAATACAATATACTATAAAAAATTGAAATCCAAGATGGCGGCCGCTACAAAATGGCGGATAACGTAGGTTTTATCAATCCCATCAACATGGGTATCAAATGAAAGGGCTCAACAAGCAGAATACAATATACTATAAAAAAATTAAATCCAAGATGGCGGCCGCTACAAAATGGCGGATAACGTAGGTTTTATCAATCCCATCAATATGGGTATCAAATGAAAGTGCTCAACAAGCAGAATACAATATACTATAAAAAATTTAAATCCAAGATGGCGGCCGCTACAAAATGGCGGATAACGTAGGTTTTATCAATCCCATCAATATGGGTATCAAATGAAAGTGCTCAACCTGTAGAATACAATGTACTATATAAAATTAAAAAAACTATTTGCGAATAATGAGGCAACAATGGCATCAGACAGAATTTTTGATCGTCGACGAGATTTCCATGGTGTCTTATCAAATGTTATGCATGATGGACGCTCGATTAAGGCAAATTAAGAACTGTGAAAATGAGTTTTTTGGAGGAGTAAACGTATTAATTTTCGGTGATCTTTTACAACTGCTTCCTATAAAACAATCAGGAACACCTGTTTTCAAACAGCCAGAACATCTCCAACCAGCTACACATCTCTGGCGTTTATTCACGCTGTGTGAATTAACTGAAAATATGCGTCAGCAAGGTGACCAGACTTTTATTGATATTTTGAATGCTTTGAGAGTCGGTGAGCTAACAACCCAACATTTTAGTATTTTAAGACTTCTTCGAGACACGAGTGATGAGTTTGCTATAGACAAAGCGTCAAGGGTATACCCCACAAATCAACAAGTTAACGACCACAACTCTGCTGTATTGAATTTGTACAGAAATAATGGTGCTCACATTTACAAAATAAAAGCGCAGAATCAGCTAGTACACGCCACACGAAATGCAGACAATGTGGATACAGCTACTATAATACCAGCTGATATCAACAAAACTGGGGGTTTACCAGCGGAACTGGAAATATTTGTGGGGGCAAAAGTCATGCTACGGTCCAATATTGACGTTTCAAAGGGATTAGTAAATGGCGCTATAGGCTACATCAACGAAATCGTTTGGCCTCAATTTCGTCGAAATCAGATGTATGCAACAGATGTACCTTCCGTCCGAATTGATTTCGCAAGAGACGGAGTACATCTTATACACCCGAAAGCCATACAGTTTCCAGCTAAGTACAATTACGGGACGGCTGAAAGAAGAATGTTGCCTTTAATACTATCATGGGCTTCTACAATACATAAAATGCAGGGCAGCACTGTGGATCACGCAGTCGTATACTTAGGTGCGAAACTCTTTGAAGAAGGTCAAGCCTACGTGGCTCTTAGTAAAGTAAGATCTTTGCAGGGACTACGTATAGAGGAGTTGGACTGCAATAAACTAACGGGCAAGAAAC
Organism: Galeruca laticollis; assembly: GCA_963921935.1. NCBI lineage: Eukaryota > Metazoa > Arthropoda > Insecta > Coleoptera > Chrysomelidae > Galeruca > Galeruca laticollis. Next base: position 85,978,152 of record OY998184.1, read on the forward strand.
CTTGCAATAATGAAGCACTAAATGAATTAAACAGAATGCGAAATAAAAACTAAAAACTAGGAAATAAAAATAGGTAAAAAAACTTTTTAAGTTAAACGGTTTTATGTTAAACATACATTGCAATGTTTAAGATAAATGTACTAAAAACCAAAAAATAATAAAATAGATACAGTCGTGGGAATTATAAACATATGCATAGACTAGACTAAAATAAAACCGTGGGGCACGTCAATTGTCTACAAATTATCGACTTAATGTGCGATAGAAGAATCGTTTAATTCGTCGTTAGGCAGTTGGCCCGCAAACGGTGAGGAAATTACTTACTATTTCCTTGCTCATGGAAATTCCAATAGTTATACACTCCATGTAAATAAAAGAGATGTTTCAACTAGTTTATCGTTGGACATTCACACTGCTGGCTGGCGAGGAATCGTTTCACTGCTCGTAGTTTGTCTTTAATCGACAAAACGCGCCCCACGGTTTTATTTTAGTCTAGTCTACGCATATGTTTATAATTCCCACGACTGTATCTATTTTATTATTTTTTGGTTTTTAGTACATTTATCTTAAACATTGCAATGTATGTTTAACATAAAACCGTTTAACTTAAAATGTTTTTTCACCTATTTTTTTTTATAATTATTTAATTTTTCTATGGTATATATACACCCAACAAACATCAGTAAAAACAAAACATATACGAGAGTACTTACAAAGATGCCACTAAGGATATGTAGAAAATACAATTAAACAGATAAATTATTCCAGGAGACACAATGCTTACACTGGAAAAGACTTATTTCAAATATATACATAAAGAATATAAACTTTTTTTTTGGAACCACCATTTATTTATGTAGATAAATCAGAAAGTCATTATGATAATAGAAATTCCTCAACAGAGTAAAAAGCATTTTGGATGAGATGATTGTATAAAGCTGACTTGAATCTTACTAAGCTACATGTGTGTCCAAATAATTTGAGTGCATGGTTGTAGCAGATGATACCTTGATAACTAGCAGAGTCTTGTCCCAGAGCCAGACGAGAGTAGGGTAGTCGTAGTTCATTACCTCTTCTAGTATTATAGTTGTGAATCAAATTATTTTCGGTGTAGTGTTTCATTTTTTTTACATTCATGGTTATTATGTAAATGTATAAGCTGGGTAAAGTCAATATGGTTAACTTAGTGAATGTGCTCTTACAAGATTCTTTATAATGTAGTCCTGCTAGACATCTTATCACTTTTTTTTGTTACTTAAAAACTTTTATTGTATTGATTGAGTTCCCCCAGAAAGGTAGCCCATAAAATAGGATGGATTGTACAAATCCATAGTAGATAAGCGTAAGCACATGTAGTGAGACTGTTCCACGTATTTACTTTATTACAAAACACATACAGCTCATTTTTGTAACGAGGTTTTCTGTGTGTGCTTCCCATATTAATTTTTGATCTATAGTCAGGCCTAGATACTTGAACATATTCACTTGCTCTATGGATTTGTTGTTAACTCTTATTAGGGGGCAATAGTCATAAGAAATGTTTTTTTGTTGGAAGACCATGAAGACTGTTTTACTGATGTTAATTGCTAAACCACTATTTTCACACCATCTGGCAAATTCCTCTGCAGCTGAGTTGGCTGTTTTTATAGATAGCGGAAGCTTATTCTGTGTCACTATTTTACTAGTATTATCTGCATAGATGATCGTTTTCTGCTGAACCACACTTGAGAGTTCTATGTCACTCATAAATATTATGAAGAAAAGTGGAGCCAAAGTTGAACCCTGAGGAACCCCCATTGAAACAGAAGCAGGTCGCGATTTCACAAAGTCAATAACGACTATCTGAGATCTGTTTTTTAGGTATGATGCCATCCAATCATTTGCAACTCCTCTAATTCCAATTCGGTACAGTTTTTCCAGCAGTAAATTATGGTTCACTGTATCGAACGCTCTGCTTAGGTCAAAAAACAGAACAACTGGAAATTGTTTGTTGTTAAGGTGCAAATATATGTCTTCACAGAGTTCATTTATTGCAGTTGAAGTTGATCTTTTTTGTCTGAAGCCGTGTTGGCAGCTAGGAATAAGTTTGTGATATTCAACAAAATTAACCAGTCTCAGATAATTTTCGCAACCTGAGATTGTAAGCATACATTACAGTGGTTGGCCACTTCGTTTTTAGATCCCTTTTTTTTATATATAGGTACAGATTTTGATATTTTTACTGCTTTCGGGTATGTTCCACCAACAAACGACTTATCTATTATGTGAGATAGTGGATAGCATATCACATCACCGACAGTTCTTAGATCCTTGGATTTCATCTATACCAGGTGATGTGGTTTTTGTTGTTTTGGTAATGATATCCTGAAGTTGTTGGGTACAAGAATAGTGTGGTATTTGATAAGGGGGATAACTTCAGATTATCTGTTATTGGATCTGTTTTTTCAATTCCCATGAAAAAATCATTGAAGTGGTTGCCAATGTCATATTTATCTGTGGTATGATTATAATTGATAGCGAGCTCAATTTTGTTATTAGTTTTTGCATTATTCCTTGTTTCATTAATAATTTTCCAACTCTCCTTGCTTATATTATTTGCATTCAATATTCTTTCGTTGTTGTATTCTGCTTTAGTTTTTTTCACCAGTTCTTCATAAATATATTTGAGTTGTTTATATCTGTTTTTTATTATCTCGTTTGCTGAATATTTTGCTATCATGATATTACATATCACATACCATTTGATGCAATTCCTTGATTTCTTTATTAATCCACGGTCTCTCCCTATTACTTCTACTTGTTCTTATTTTTATTTTTTTCAGTGGAAATAGATTTCAGTTAGCTATTGGCTCAATAGATGGGATTAGGTTCGCCACTACCACTTGTTGCGAAAACGCAACTTTGGGCATGAATGGGTTAATAGCATATTTATTTTTGCATTGAAGGTACATTGATATTTGTTTCCTTTGTGTGTATTGTATAAGTGGGTGGTACTGACCAACACCGACTTCGCATTCGCACTAACTCGATACCAATAACTGAAGCGAACACTGGAAAAGGACTGCAGGCCAAGCCATAGCGTACAGTAAGTAAGTGTATATAATCTTTGGAGTGTATTGAGTTGGTGGTGGGAAAGGCATGATATTTATGTTGTCGCGCCCTGCAAACATTGCAGTCCGTACTCCGTAATATGCATTTTATTTACAAAATTGCGACTTATTTTATTTATAAAATTGGTTCTTATTGTGTATACGTCTAACAAAATTTTAAAAAGTAAGATAATTATTTGATTAGTTGAAGATTATATTTAATTACATATTTACAGAAATGAACGAAGCAAAAAATTCAGTGACGTATTAGCCAAATATTAATTTTGCACAATTGGAGTTTCAAGAAAAAAAAATGATTTGTATTTAATAAAAGTACCGTTTTTTTTACCTCGTATTTATTTCCTATTATAATTTTTTCAGCCCTCCCACAAACATCTTCCACGAGCCGCTACTGTATTTGTTTATAAAATGGTACTAAAGGCGGCTACAGACGTTCATGCATACTTGACAAGCGGACTTGTGCAAGCGTACTTGTACAAGTATACTTGAGCGTGTGTAGGAACAAACTTGTACAAGTATATCGACTTGTGCAAGTGGCATAGACTTGTACGAATTTTCTTCATGTCCCAGTAACTTGCGCAAGTATGCATGAATGTGTGTATGAAACTGGAAGTTGATCCTAGTATGTTTATTAACTTGTTTATTTGTTTGTTACTAGAAGATAGATTAAAATGGCTAGTGAACATGAAAAAAGTATGCGCGAGGTTTTGGAGGAGTTTATTAATATTTACAAAGAATCTCCTTGTTTATGGCAGGTAAAATCAAAGGACTATCATAACAAAAACAAGAGAGAGGCTGCATATAAAAATTTAATTACAAAATTGATAAAAATGCAAACCGCGATATGGTTGTAAAAAAATAAACAGTTTAAGAAAAAATATTCGAAAGGAGAAGAAAAAAATAACGAACATCGCAAGAGCTAGTGCGTCTTCGTCCATTTTTGCCTACTAAAACTGTTCAAGTACGCTTGTATCGTGTGGAGTCGATGCAAACTTGTACAAGTACGCTTGCACAAGTCCACTTGTCAAGTATGCATGAACGTCTGTAGCCGCCTTTAGAGTATTTCTGGAAAATAATTGTGACGATATTCGAAATTTACTCAGAAATGCTACAATTTTGAACAAGTTCTCCAATTTGCCAATAAACTTTCTGAAAAGCTCATTATTTTCCTATGTTAATCGTCTTTATAACAACTTACCAAGCGAAATTAACAATTCAAATACAATTAATATGTTTAATAAGAAATTGTGTGCATATTTGAAAACGAATAATTAACTTTTATATTTTACTGTGAACTGTGTATTTTATTTTATAAATAGTAATTACCTGTAGGTCCTAATTGTTCATAAGCGGAAAATTGAGATGAATTTCCGTTTACGCTATCAGATCCATTTTCTTTTGCGGCTGAACTTATTTGACGAAGTGTAGCATCGGACATAAAACATAATTGACGAAATTCGAGACAAAATTCTATTTTATACAAACACCTGTGACAAATTACGTTCGGCAAACCATCGCCGTGAGAAATCTAAAAACCGAAAACTTTTGTTACAATTTACACCATGTTGATATTTATATCAATGTTAACCTAACAAAATCTACCAATGTCAAAATGTCGATAATGCAGATTTGGTTCAAGGCTGATTCACAAAACACGTGTTTTAGCGCTTTCTTTGTCGTTTAAAGTATCAAAGAATGAAATAGATAAATTCTACAATTAACTGAAATATAAATAAATAAATCATTTTTCAACTGATAATGCAATAATAATATAAAGTGGATAAAATAAGGGATACTGAGTTATTTTTATTAATTTAGAATAAATATTAGTGTCAAGTCAAATGTCAAGAATTTTACCTGAAGTGCAGTGCAATCTATAATCTTCTTGTAAATACTCTTATCTTTTCCTTGGATATGATTGAAAATGCCCAACATAAAGCCATCTTTTTGCAAGCATAATCTACAAATTGTTGCGTAACTCCTCCAGGACTCCATATTTTTCTTTTACACTAGGTAAAACAAACTAATGTTCCCCCCAAAATAACAACACTCACATCCAACGTTACACCTCAATCAAATAGCATATATAAACACTTCGTCAATTGTTTGTTGGCGTTCTTGACAACTGTGGGGCGCTTATCTGGCCCTCCGACCACAACTGACACCGAGCTACAGCGGACGTATGAGAGCTGCGCGTAGCTGGCCCCTTTCCTTGGGTGCTCCGGTTGTCGACAGGTGATGCGATGTCATTTTGGCGGTTGGTTTAAATACTTCATTCAAGGGGCCCTTAAAAGGTAAGGTATTATTTAAGCTACCCGTTTTTAATACATTTACGTATCTATAAAATTTTCTATAAATAAATTTACTTTATTATTATTTAATATATTACCTGTATTATATTAATATACATTTAAATATTTTGAATACATTATTTATTATTCAATGAATATTAATTTATATTTAATCCGAATTGAGGTTATTATTAAGGGTAATTATTTGGAACGATTTTGATTTTGCATATTGGGTATAAATTTTAGATTAGAAGGAAAGTGTTCAATTAAAATATCTCTTCAGCAATGAATGAATGCCTTAGAAAGTTTATAAAAGCTCATGATTATTGATATAAAAATAACAATTGCAATATATGAATTGTATGTAAATTCTGTAGAGTTTGTTTTAATATATTTATATAGTTTTTTTGATAAATATTTATATTCAAAAGGTAATGTATAAGGATAAGAATAGAAATAATAAAGTAAGGTATAAGACAAAGATAGGTTTAAAAGTAGCAACTTGGAATGTAAGAGGTACTCACAGATTATATGAGGTACTTTTGACAAAGGGAGTGCTAAATTAGCACTTAAGTAATGCAAGAAATATGAGACAGGAGACAAAGGAGAAGGAAAATGAAATAAAAGAAATTGATGACTATTTACTCTTAAGTAACAAATTATTTGGTACATAATTCTTATTGCATAAACAATTTTACTGTATGGAAGTTGAATTTAAAGTATAAATTAACAATAAAAGGAAAATAACAAAACATACATGCCCCGACAGAAGAAAAGAATGTACAAGTTGTTGTTTTCCTTTTTTGGCCCTGGTTTGCAACCAATAAGCCAGCTCAAACATCTTTCTCTTATATATTGTTTTTTTATTCCTGGTTACCTGTAAAACATCTGGTTAGTTGTAATAATAATACATTTTGTCTGTTTTTTTTATATAATTCTTTTTTTGTCTGTATTATTATATATCTTCTTTTTTTCCTTTTTTTTTCATAGAGAGAGGGAGAGAATTAAACAGTATTGATACCATTGCATCAAAAGCATTTTCTGGTGTTTTTATAATATGATGCACAATCAGCTGGATGTTGTTTTCTTCAAGGTAGAAGGATTCAAATAGTTCATCGAGTCTCTCATTTATAGATTCTATTCCAGTTTTAGTGTAAAGCAGTCTATTTGGTGGGTTATGCATTGGATTACTATGGTGTCTTATTTTTGTTATTTTCTGGAGGCTGGTCATTTCACCTACTTTCATATTATTTTTTGCCGGGGTTTTTTAATTACAGAGAATTGTAGCACCATACTCTATTAAGGGTCTACAAATCATTTTATAAATATTGGCAGCAGTTTTAGTCCCAATCCCCTAATTTCTGAAGCATTGTGTTCTCGTTATCATTTTTCTTTACGTAGATGATATGTGGTAGTTGAATTATAATACATTTCCTATTTCCATCACTAAGTACCTGGTGTATTGGGAGGGTGGGTTGTTGACAAATTTCTTTAAATCCAAACTGGTACTATGGCATATGCTGATTTGGTTCTTTATATAATCTCAAAATATTTTCCAATTACCGGGAGAAGAGTGACAGGACAGTAGTTTTGAGGTAGCTTGTGGTTAGTGTTAGGTTTGGGAATCATTATTATAATGCCCTCCTTCAATTCAGGAGGGAAATAATGGTTATTCAAGCAATAGTTATATATTTTTCTTATTTCATTATGGATTGGGGAGTTTAATCTTCTAAGAGTCGTACGATTAATAGAGTCTCTGCCTGGTGCTGTATTTTCTCCTTTGTGTGAAACATCATTATATTCATCTTCTGTGATGCTTTGAAGATGACCACGGATGGAATCATTCTCAAAAAAATTTTTAATCCAATTACTCACCTCTTCTAAGTTGTTAATGTCAAAATTATTATCTACATTAAATTCGTAAGTTTATTCCAAGTATTCAGCAAAATCATTGTACTAATGATATGACGATGCGAAAGTTGTGTTACTAGATATGTGTGATGTTGATTGCCTTTGGATAGAATTTGTTTCACTGTATTCTTTGATCACTTTTGACTGGACTAATGATTTCAGTTGTGTTTTAATTTCAATTCTTATCTTAATTAATTTTTAGGATAAAACCACTTTTAGGTTTTATTATTACATGAGGACTATTTGCATTTCTTGGATTCCAAAAATTTGCAAATTGTATTCTTAATAATTCTTGAACAGTTGATATGAAAAAGATATGCTGATAGTTTTGATTCTTGAGGTTTTTCATTTGTAATGAATAGTTGTATGTCTTGTTGATGGAGTTTCTTGGATAGTTTTTATTATTGATGGTTTTTTGTTTTAGATTTTCAGAAGAATGTGAATCCATTATTATGATTTGTATTTCTTTTTGTGATAGGGGGTGTGACTCTTTTTGGTGGGTTGATGGATCTGAAGGTTTTCTCAGCCGTTTCTTTCTTTTTATTTTTTGCCACTGTCTGTTGTTGTCCATTTCTATTTCTTCTTCTGAGAACGAGGATTTGTTGCATTCGGAAGGCATTTCATTCATTGTGTTTGTAGATCAATTACTATTATCACTCACTAAGTGATTTTAAATCACTTTTAAAGTATTATCGTATTTCAAACGAATACGTTTTTTTTTCAAATTTCTCTTTCCATTCTTTTCAAATGTTTATATACAATATAATAAATATTAATATTTTTTGTATGCATTTAGGTGTCTAAATTGGTGGGTAACTCCAACTGTTAAAAGTTCCTTCATTTGTCTTCCAAATAATTGACATTCCCATATCAAATTAACTGTCTCGACCCTTACTTCGTGGAATCTACTCATATTAGTGTTTTAAATGAAACTCAATGTTTCTCGCTAATTCCACAATATAATGAAAAATGTTGAAAATTCTAATAAGATAATAATCCAACAGTTACAAAATCTGATAAGGGGAACACAACTGTCATATTGACAACTGAAAATTATAATTCAAAAATATATAGCTTTATAGAATCTAGCGATGTAAAAGTTCTTAGAGCAGACCCAACAAAAAAGTTTTCTAATAATGTAAGGGTTATTGTTAATAATTCAAATTATATTTTAAGTGATTACGAAAAGAGGTCCATCATAAATAAGAATCCTAATTGTCCACAATTATATGGAACCGTTAAATTACATATAATAACGAAACAAATTAGACCTGTAGTTTCTTACGTTAATATTCCTAATAATAAATTGGCAAAGAAGCGTAACAATATACTTAATAGTTACGAATATGCATCTAAATACTCAATTAGAAATTCAATAGAACTAATCAAAAAATTAAAAGCATTCAACTTACAAGATAACTCTAAGCTTATTTCATTTGACGTTACTAATACGTTCACTAAAATTCCTCCTAAAGAATGTCTAATACATGTAAGAAAATTATTAGAAGATAAAAATATTAATCCAGGAATAATATCAGATATACTTAATTTATTTGATGTATGTATTAATCAGAATTATTTCACTTTTGACAATAACATATATATTCAAAATGAAGGTTTACCAATGGGAAGCCCTATATCACTTATTTTGGCATACATTTTTATGGACAGTTTAGAAAGAAAAATCTTTGAGAGTAATATTTCAAAAAAATTTTTATTTTGGTATAGATATGTAGATGACATATTAGCTTGTTTTATAGGTAGTGAATGACAATTAGATATATTTTTCAAACACATTAATAATGTACACCCAATAATTAAATTTACGTTAGAAGTTGAAGAAAATAATTAGGTCAATATTCTTGATTTGAAAATTCAAAGAGTTAATAATGTACTTGATTATTCAATTTACCGAAAAACAACACACACTGATGTGACAATTCCATATAGTTCCAATCACCCCATGTTACATAAACTAGCGGCATATAATTCAATGATACATAGAGCATTTTCAGTTCCTATTAACAAATGTAATTTTGATAGAGATATTAATACAATTAGACAAATAGCAATATCCAACGGTTATCCATTACATATGATAAATAAGCTAATTAATAAAAAAGAGGAAAAAGTGGCATTACAACTAATATTTCCTAAACAAACTGAAGAAATAAAATCTTATAAAACCATCACATATGCAGGAAATTTTCCTAATAATATTTCAAAGATAATATCTTTAGCAACAAATACAACAATTTCTTTTAAAACAGAAAGTAATGTAAGTACAAAATTGTTAAATGTAAAAACAAAAATACCACCATTAAAGAAATCAGGTATATATAAAACTCAAATGTCCAGAATCTAATGCTGTTTATTTGGGTCAGACCCCTAGAAATTTTGAAATCCGATACAGTGAACACTTACGAGCATACAGATTAAAATAACCCGATAAATCCCATTACGCAAAACGTCTACTTGAAACCAATCATTCATTGACACCTAACACAGAACTAGAAGTACTACATATTTCTGATAAGAAACAAGAACTGGATTTCCTTGAAGAGTTGGAAATTAGAAGACACTTAAGAAACCCACAATATGAAGTAATCAATGAACAGATAAATCTAGGGAATTCTCCACTAATAAACTGTCTTCTTAAGTGATAATTGTAAAGATCAGCAGATATAGTTTTCCTGGTTTTCTATATCATTGCACAGTTATACTGATCTTAATTGGAAAAATGATATCCAGGATATCACCATAGGGCTAATAATATTTAAGCTTCAATATTTGTAATATCACATTTTCTTTTTTCTATTAACATATATTAAGTCAATCACAAGGTAGGTCACTTCTTGGTCTAGCCGAAAATAACTACTAAACATCAGGTAGGCATCAAATGAAATGTAACTTCTGTCATCATTCCATGATATTCAGTTATCGAAACAATTGTCAATTTTTTAGAATTTTCAAAATTTTTCATTATATTGTGGAATTAGCTAGAAACATTGAGTTTCATTTAAAACACTAATATTCCCATATCACTTAACTTAGTGAACCTATTTCTCCACATTCGCAATTGGGAGAGTTCTCTAATCCTATCTTGTATTTGACTCCGAGTTTAAACCATGTCCAGACCAGATTCTGTTAATTGTTTTTATAAAATGTCTGTTTGATGTATCTTTAAACTATGTCTTTCTATATACTTGAACCTGTATTTTCTAAAAAATTTCGGATTTCTTTGCCTCTGCATACTTTCCTTGCCACTTCTGCATCTACTTATCCTTCAATGTAGAGTATAAATCTGAGATTGGGATCTCTAGTTTCTTTTCCTCTCCTTCTTTCTGGTGCTTGTTTTGCCAATTTGTTGACCTTGTCATTATATTACAGTCCATTATGATCTTTAATCCATACAAATGTAGTATTCTTGTTAATATCAAAACACGATTGCATTTCTTCTAATATATTGACAATAATTGATATTTTTAAGAGTGTCTACAGAGCTTTTACTATCTGTCAGATTCACCCATTGCACTTTTGATGATTTCTTATATATTTGATTGGCTCTAAAATTGCCGAGTTCGGATGTATAGACTGATGTTTTATTTGGGAGTTTAAATAATCTGGATACATAAAGTTGATTTTTCTTGAGGTACAATCAAGCCTTTACAGTTGAACCAATCTGATATTGTATAAGTGGACATATTAGGATCTCTTTTCTACATATAAAGAGATATTTACGAAAAACTGATTTTTATGACCTTTGACACCTGACATTCCTTGAGAGGCTATAAGCTGAATATTGGTATAAACCTTTATTTTGACAATATAAATAATGTGTCAAAATGCTCAAATAATTTGGTGTAAGGAACGTGGGATATTAAAGGTCAAAGGTCACAAAAATTAGTTTTTCGTAAATATTTCGTTTTCTATGCGTTCCATCATATTTGCACCTATTAAGAAAATTGGAGACCATTAAATTCTACATAATTTTTGTTTGAAATATTTTTTTATATGGCTCACCGTTTTTGAAATACAGCGCGGAGAGACGTATATTATGACTCAGTGCTCTCCCCGCTGTATCTTAAAAACGGTGAGCCGTATAAAAAAATGTTTGAAACAAAAATTTAATAGAATTTAATGATCTACAACTTTAATATTTCATGTTCCTTGAGAGGTTATATGCTGAAAATTGGTATAAACCTTTAATCCGGTAATTTAACTTAAAATTTAATTTTGTGCCGCAATAAATAGTTGTCCTAACCCACGGGATAAACGCATTATATGTTCAGTGATTCCCCTGATGAACTTCTAGCCATGGGCATTTCTTCCCGTATTGTCAGCCATCTCTCTCTGTCTTGAAAGACTTTTACATTTACATAGAATGTGTTTTGAGGTTTTCTCTACTTCCTGACATAATCTGCATAGAGGGTTATCCACCAGTTTTAGTAAGTTCATGTGCCTGTTAAGACACCTACGAGTTTCTTCATGGTGTTTCTTTCCTGCTTCAACAGATACTCTGTTAGTTTTGGTGTAATACCTTTGCTTGCCTCAATCCTGTTAATCTTGTCTTGAGACTTTGTTAGTGCCCATTTAATCATGTGTGCCCTTATTGTCTTGTTAGGAAAGGAAGTATATCTAAAAGATATAATAGGAAACTGAAGGGGAACGAAATGTGAAAGAAATTAACGACAGTGGACATAGATTAATTCAGCTAGCACTATTTTACATTGTAAACCAAATATTTATTCAATAAAGTGTTAAATTAAAGCAAAATTAATACTTACCACCTAATCACAACTACTCAATAATGGATTTTTGAAATAAATAAACTATTTTTGTTTTATTTCGTTTATTACAATATGTACAAATATAAAAACATCCTGTATAATTCTATCTAACCAGAAACTCTGAAATTCGTATTGTATACCGGTTTTCTTTTAGAATTGAATTCCTCGTTGTAATTGTTAGTCGGTATTGCACACCCTGTAACATTTTCAATGCTATCGCAACTATTAGTAATATCATTGAACGCTTGGTTTTCTCTGCAATTGTATATCCTCGGTTTTCCTTGAATACAGATATAATAGTGTTGGCAATCATGGGGAGACCTGAAATATCTAAATTCTTCGTCTCCCAAACCCAATCCTAACGATTTAGCGTCTGGGGGACAACTGAAGCCCAAATAAGCTGAAAATTTAAAGTTAGATTTAAATATATCTGGTAACGAGAGGAAGTCTGGCAACGTGGTATTTTATTTGAAATTAACAAACGGATATGGCTGTGACCTATTCAGTATACCAATGCCATCTCGATTTTAATAAATAATGTAATAATATAGGTCGATTAATTGAAGTGTAGAAAACATTATTTCTTATAAAGAAAATACCAGAAAAAATCGTCAAATACGTAAAAATCAACAACTGTACAAAGCATTCGCCAGCTGTTTCTTTATTCAATATTGTCGCAAAGATTCTTCCTAAGAAAACACGAAAAACGTCAAATACAAAAAAATCAACAAGTGCTCAAAGCGTTGGCCACCTGTTTCTTTTCAATGCTATTAGTTGATCTAGTATTTACAGACAATAACGAGGTAACAGCTGAAGTGAGGAGAGAACCAAAAATGACAGATCATGATATGACATACTTTAAAATAAAGTTTAAGAATCCACAAAGTAAACTAAAATTAAGTAATGATTTTTTTTAACGGTACAAAAATCAATCTTATTTATATTTAAATGGATACAATGTATATATGAAGATATAAATAAATTTTGCAGACAAAAAAACAAATAAGACATTGATTCACAATGAAAATATACAATTTGAAAACTAATAAAAAAAATTATTAAACTTAAAGGTGGGATTTTGTGTCATCTTGTTCATAGAAGAGAACATATGCTTCTCCACTGACTAAAGATTTCCACGATATTAATAGCACTCTTGAATCGTCATATTTGTGCCACTGTCCCGTATAGGGATGTCGGCAAAATGCTGTGTAGTGACCATTATAAGTGGTTCCACAGTGATTAGATATCGCGTAGAGGTTGTACATACAAGGTGCCACATTATCAGCCGCGTAATGGTTCATATCAAGCCCTTCTATTGGAAAATCTATTGAATCATTAAGTTTTCCACTAAAACTTTCTGTTTGCGAAAAGCGCTTCAGGTGAATAACCAGTATTTTCGGAAATTTATGAATTGAGAATGATTTAATGCATCGTCTTTGTTCCTTACATTTCGAACAAGTTGGTTTCTCATCACCGTCGAGTGTTTCTTCTCTTGTAAACGAATCTAAACATTGTGAAAGTCGTAATTGACCTATTCTTTGGGGTATCGAAAGGGATAAATCCCAAAAAGGATCGTGGGTAACTGAACAGTGACCACAGTGTGTGCACGTGATTGTTGATTTTAATTGACTGACAAAGTTATCCATAATCTTGGAGTTGTCCATTCTCGCATATCTTAACCAAAATTCTTGTGCTTTCTCGATATCACTAAATTTGTCATCAATTTCTGTTAATATGGGCTTTGGTTTTTCATATACCTTGTTGACATCTTCGTGAAGTCCTGCTAATAGGTAACGAAGAAACTCATGTGCATCATGTTGAGTGTATCCCATGAACATTGAAGTAAATCGCTGAATCTTACTTTTCAATGATACTGTATTAACCACTCTGTCTGAACCGTCGTCAGACCAAAGCTCTTGAATAACTTCAGCAAATGCTTTAATTAGTGTTCCTTTCATGCTAGATATGTTTATGTTAATATCTCTTATGTATGCGTCTTTCTTTAGATATTCTAATAGCCACCTTGTGTTTGATAGGCATTGGATAATAGTATTCATGAAACATGTGTTACCAATATTTTTGAGGCCTTTGAGACCCAAAGAATCTTGGGGAATACCCTTTATGGATCTGAATGTGGAAATATTGTTAAAAGCTCTTTCGCAACTACTATCATTGTATGAATAATCTCGGATTCTATGATTATCTTTCTCACTTGATCGGCGTGATAAGGAATTTGAATTGATGATGTTTGCTACTGAATTGGATGTAGATATTACGGATTTGAAAATTGTTTTGGTTAGAGATAATCTATTGCGTATAGGAATCGCATCATTCTCTTGCATAGTCATCTTCTTCAGTATTCCTATGAATGAGACATCATCTGGCTGGTGGTTATCTGTATTTTTTAATACACTGAGGCCCAAAAGCTTGTTGGGGGCATAATTTATTAAATTGTCAACGCATGTATTATCAGAAGGCACACATTCTGAAGAAGAGAATGAAGATGTTAAATAAGAATTTCGGAAAAAGGAAAGATCACATGTTTTAGGGTCTATAATGTGAGAAAGTTTGAAAGTTGTAGAAGAATTACGTTTCTTATGATTAGGTTTCATAAAAAGTTCTTCTAGAGGCTTAGAACGGGGAAACGTACCGAGAAAATATGAAGCGTTTCCTCTTTGAATTGCAATACTTATTTGTTGTATAAAGAACAAAGTTGCTCTCGAATCATTGGTTTCTATTGATATTTTTTTACCGATTTCTTTAATGAATTTTAAAGCTTCATGACCGAAAACACCAGAGGTTTCAATTGCTACAGGAATAAAAATGTAAATGTTCTCCAAATTTTTGTATTTATTGATTTTAAAAGTTTCGCCTTGTAAAGCTGCAGCGCCTGCGGAAGTAGATGTGGATCGGACATGGGACGGAGCCCAAGTGTCAGTGCAAGTGAAATCCCATATAACTGGTCTGCCGCGTTGCCATGGAATGAGGGTCATAGGGTAAAGTTGGGTATATCGTACCGCCGGGTAAATCGTACCACCACTGTTTTACTCGAAGCAGAAAACCGAAGTCGACATCTGTCAACGGGAACTAAAAGTTTGTTACATTAAACCTGAAGTCATAAACACCCGTTCACCTGTCGTCTATTGTTAAACGTCAGAAAGAGGTTATGTGAAATGTGTCATTGTCGTTGTTATTTTGCGAGTCAATTTATAAGTGATTTTCTTGAATTTGGTAAGTAAAAAAATGTTGGGAACGTTACTGTATTACACCATAAGAGTTTATTTAGTAGTTGAAACAGTTTTATGTTTGGAAATTTAAAGTTTAGGGCTCAATTCAAATAAAAAATATTAAAATGCGAGAGTTTGGTAAATCGTACCCATGTCTGTTGGATAAATCGTACCGGTACGATTTTCCCGACTAATGAAAATTTTTATACGAAAATACTAGATAGCTAACTACCAAGTATTTTCAGATATGGCTTTTATAATTTATGTTAGGTATTTTATTACAGGAAAAATGAATAATCCGAAAACCAAACAAAAACGAAAATATTGCGGATGGACCCCAGATGATATGGAACGTGCCCTAACAGCTTACAAAGAAAAGCAGTGTGGTTTTAACGAGTGTTGTAGGAGGTACAACATTGCCAAACCCACTTTTAGAAGGCATTTGCATTGTTTGAATAAAAAAGCCAATGAAAAAGTTCAATCAATGGGTCGACTAACTGTCTTCACTGCTGACATAGAAAAGGAACTGGCAAATCACATCTTAAAGTTAGAGGAAAGATTTTTTGGTGTCACCATAAGCGATGTTCGTCGCCTTGCATTCCAAATAGCTGTGCGAAATAATATTCCACACAATTTTAATATGAATAAGCAAATGGCAGGCAAAGCCTGGTATTATTCATTCATGAAGCGACATGATTTTTTATCACTTAGACAACCCGAAAAAATATCAATGGCTAGGGCCTCAGGATTCAATAAGCAAAACGTTTATGAATTCTTCAACATATTGGAAAAGTGCGTCGACGAAAATGGTTTTACGGCACTCACCATATTTAACGTCGATGAAAGTGGATTCTCAACGGTGCAAAAGAAAAATCAGAAAATAATTGCAAAAAGAGGTAAACATCAAGTTGGTGGAATATCAAGTGGTGAGAGAGGGGTAAACACTACCATAGTTTGCTGCGCTAGTGCTGCAGGTCAGTGTATTCCCCCCATGATCATTTTTAAGCGGAAACGTATGGCTCCTGAACTTGCAATCGGTGCTTCCCCTGGAGCTATTGTTACTATCTCTGACACTGGTTACATAAATACCGAACTCTTTGTTACATGGTTGGAACACTTCATTAAACACGTGAAACCCAGTCCAGAAAATAAAATGCTTCTGTTGCTCGATGGACATACGACCCATTCAAAAAATTTAGATGCGCTTATTCTGGCTAGACAACATGGTGTCGTGCTCTTACAGCTCCCCGGACACACAACACACCGTTTACAGCCCTTGGATGTAAGTTTCTTCAAGCCTATGGAAACCTACTTCTCCCAGGCAGTTGAAACCTTTCTGAGAACAAATCCGGGTAGTACCGTTTCTCAGTATAACATGACTGTACTTTTGTCTGATGCTTTTGCAAAAACTGCTACCATAAGCACTATTGCTAATGGTTTCAAAAAATCTGGGATCTGGCCTGTTGATCGGACAGTTTTCGCAGAAACCGACTTTGTTGCTGCTAGTATTTTACTAGAGAAAGAATCAAACAACAATGATGTGTCAGAAAATTCTATCCAAGCTGCTGATATCCAAAACCAAATGAGAGTAAAAAATACTGAAAATGATAGAAAGAGCATGTCAGTAAACGAAAGTCAATTATCCCAAAGTAACAAACATGATCTTTATGTTCCTATCGACGAAATTTATCCATTGCCCGAGCAATTGAACAATGAAAATAAAAGGAAGTTGTCCCAACCGGCTGTCATATTGAGCAGTACACCATACAAAGACGACTTGGAAAATCAACAATCGCAACGGAGAAACAAAGCAAAGCAAGTGAAAAGAAAAATCTGTAAGCCATCAACTTCTTCAAATGCAACGAAGCAGTCTCGTAGTTCAAGCGTCATCGCCCCTCAATCAATAGAACCTGTACAAGAAAACAACAATATCGAAATATGTGTTAACCCAAACGATTGGTTTTGTCACGTTTGTGAAGAAAACATAGTTGAAGATATGGTTCAATGCTTAAAGTGTAAAAAATGGGCTCATACGTCCTGTGCAGGAAGTGGCAAGAAACTGAAAAAATACAAATGTGAAAATTGCATTTAAAAAGTTATCGGTACGATTTACAAACCACCGGTACGATTTATCCGACGAGTTTGGTAAATCGTACTGTTTGCAGCATTTCATATTTTTCAGTTTTTTTAATAATATTTCCTTTTCAATGCAGGTATAAACATGTTTAACCGATAAGGAAATGTGTGTTCTTATTTGTCTGATTTTCATTTTTAATAAATATTTTGAAACTTAATCAGAGCGTTTGAAAAACTAAATATTGGTACGATATACCCGACCTTACCCTACCATCTGGACGTTTACCGTCGTCGCGGCAAGTACCTAACGGTTCCAACGAACAGGGAATCTTTGCAGATGCCATGCTTCGTTTGATTAGGTCATTTACTGCAGAATGACGTGAAAAATGGCCGGCACTTAATTTGCAGCTTAGGCCGTGTCTACCATATTCATCAACATCAGCTCCGCAACGACAGCGATGTTTTACACAAATTTGACAACCCAAACGGAGACCAATAGAAATACGGAAACTTTCGTCATCTAAAAGCGTACCTAATGGGGCCGACGGTAAAGCGTTCAACCGTGCTCCTGATTCCTTTGAAAATGCTGCATTCAAACGAGCCTTGTCTGGTGAATTGATAGCTTTCTGAAGCAGATTTTCTTTTTCAATGTTCAATAAAGGAATGTCCCAGGATTTTTTAAAGCATTTATAATCACAAATTTGTTAGACTTTAATGATCAAATATTTTCTGCCTCCATTAATAAAGGGTCTTGTGTGTGTTGAACTATTTAATGATGACAAAAAAGAAGGAAGAGCTACTGAAACGATTGAGCGAATTCCTAAACCACCATATGAAACAGGTAGTGAAGCTTGTTTCCAAGAAAGGTCCTCTAATTTAATGTTAATTAATGACTCTAATGAATGACGAATGGCATTGTGAAAATTGATAAGGATATCATTATGTAACCAGGTCGGACTACATCTTAAGATATATGTTAATTTTGGAATTAATAGGCAATTCTTGAGAAGGTAATAAGCAATATGTGTCGGTAACCAGGATAAACGAGATGACATTTTTTTGAAAAAGGTTAGTTTTTCATTGAAAGCTGATAGAAAGGATTCGTTTAATAAAGGAGCACCTAATAGAAATAAATTTTGTCAGTTGGTAATTGTTATGCCTGGTGCTACAGAATTAAATTTATCAATGGTTAGATTATTTGGTGATTCTAAGAAAAATAACTCGCATTTGCTGAAATTGAGTTCAAGACCAATATCCTTGGAATTGTTTATTATATAGACATGAGACTTGAACACGGAATTAGTATTACCACCTAAAGAACCATCATCAAGGTACCAAGCATTGAATTCTGTGTCAATGTTGCTAATAAGTTTGTGTATCGATATGCAAAAAAGGAGAGGTGCCAAAGGGTCCCCTTGTTGGACGCCTCTTTCCGAATAAATGATGTTTTCGCCAAATAAAAGATATGAAGGGAATCGATAACATTGATTGATAAAAGGAAAAATTTCAGGTAGAATATCTGCTACAAGTTTTAGTAAATGATCGCGATGAATTGTATTGAAAGCATTTTTAAAATCAATTTTCAGAAAAACTTTATTATTAACGTCTGGATGATTAGAGACGTAGCGTCTTGCTGCATGTGCAATTGCTTCACAACCACCTTTCGACCCGAAACCAAATTGTAATGGACGAAGTAAATATCCTAATTTGTCTCTGATGTTTGAACAAATTATTTTCGCTACTAAACGACGATAAACTGTACCAATAGCAATTGGTCTGATACCTCCTGCTTTTTTAGTTAAAGCTAATAGTGACGATCAAAGAAAAGGTTATATTTTGAAAACTTAATAGATATAAACAAAGGAAATAGTAGGAAAATGTGGAAAGGTATCAAAAGAGTCATGGGTAAAGGAAAGGGTGAGATAATACAAGCTATATACTTTAATGATATATTAGTGGAAGATTATAAATCATTAGCCGATTCATTTAATAATTATTTTGTGCAAAGTATAGAACTTTTAATAGCTAATAGGGACGAACATCACGATTTGAATCAAAGAAATCATGTTATTATAGATAACCAAATAACTCCTTTATGCAACTTTCAAAAAGTTGCCCAACAAAAAGTAAAACATTTAATAATAAATTTGCAAAAAGATTATTCAACAGATGAGATTACCAAAACCATTATGCTGAAGGGCCTAGATACGATTAGTGATAAATTGACAGATATAATAAATTTAAGTATAGAACAAAGTAAATTTCCTGACTTGTGGAAAACATCACTTATTGTACCTATTCAAAAGGTAACAAATACAAAAAAATGTAATGAATTTAGACCAGTTAACATGTTGCCTCTTTGTGAAAAAATAATAGAATTATACATAAAGGAACTACTTATAGAACATATTAATAATAACAATATTTTAATAATAGTGTTTTAAATGAAACTCACGGTTTCTAGTTAATTCCACAATATAATAAAAGTTATTGAAAATTCTAAAAAATTGACAATTGTTTCGATAAATCAATATCATCGTCAGAATGACAGAAGTTACATTTCATTTTATGCCTACCTGATGTTTAGTAGTTATTTTTGGCTAGACCAAGAAGTAACCTAACTTGTGATTGGCTTAATATATGTTTATAGAAAAAAGAAGAAGATGTGATATTACAAATATTGAAGCTTAGATATTATTAGCCCTATGGTGATATCCTGGATATCATTTTTCCAATTAAGATCAGTATAACTGTGCGATGATATAGAAAACCAGGAAAACTATATCTGCTGATCTTTACAATTATCACTTAAGAAGACAGTTTATTAGTGGAGAACTCCCTAGATTTAACTGTTCATTGACAACTTCATATTGTGGGTTTCTTAAATGTCTTCTAATTTCCAGTTCTTCAAGGAAATCCAGTTTTTGTTTATTTTCACAAATATGCAGCACTTCTAGTTTTGTGTTAGGTGTCAATGAGTGATTGGTATCAAGTAGATGTTTTGCGTAGTGGGATTTATCTGGTTGTTTTAATCTGTATGCTCGTAAGTGTTCACTGTATCGTATTTCAAAATTCCTAAGGGTCTGACCCAAATAGACAGCATTACATTCTGGACATTTGAGTTTATATATACCTGACTACTTTAATAGTGGTATTTTTGTTTTTACATTTAACAATTTTGTACTAACGTTACTTTCTGTTTTAAAAGAAACTGTTGTATTCGTTGCTGAAGATATTATCTTTGAAATATTATTAGAAATATTTCCTGCATATGTGATGGTTTTATAAGTTTTTATTTCATCTACTTGTTTAGGAAATATTAGTTGTAATGCCACTTTTTCCTCTTTTTTACTAATTAGCTTATTTATCATATCTAATGGATAACCGTTGGATGTTGCTATTTGTCTAATTGTATTAATCTCTCTATCAAAATTACATTTGTTCATAGGAACTGAAAAAGCTCTATGTATCATTGAATTATATGCCGCTAGTCTGTGTGACATAGGGTGATTGGAATTGAACGGAATTGTCACATCAGTCTGTGTTGGTTTTCGGTAAATTGAATAATCAAGTACATTATTAACTCTTTGAATTTTTAAATCAAGAAAATTGATTGAGCTATTTTCTACAATTTCTAATGTAAATTTAATTTTTGGGTGTAAATTATTGATGTGACAATTCCATTCAATTCCAATCACCCTATGTCACACAGACTAGCGGCATATAATTCAATGATACATAGAGCTTTTTCAGTTCCTATGAACAAATGTAATTTTGATAGAGAGATTAATACAATTAGACAAATAGCAACATCCAACGGTTATCCATTAGATATGATAAATAAGCTAATTAGTAAAAAAGAGGAAAAAGTGGCATTACAATTAATATTTCTTAAACAAGCTGATGAAATAAAAACTAATAAAACCATCACATATGCAGGAAATATTTCTAATAATATTTCAAAGGCCCTTAGGAATTTTGAAATCCGATACAGTGAACACTTACGAGCATACAGATTAAAACAACCAGGTAAATCCCACTACGCAAAACATCTACTTGATACCAATCATTCATTCACACCTAACACAAAACTAGAAATGCTGCATATTTGTGAAAAGAAACAAGAACTGGATTTCCTTGAAGAATTGGAAATTAGAAGACATTTAAGAAACCCACAATATGAAGTTGTCAATGAACAGTTAAATCTAGGGAGTTCTCCACTAATAAACTTTCTTCTTAAGTGATAATTGTAAAGATCAGCAGATATAGTTTTCCTGGTTTTCTATATCATTGCACAGTTATACTGATCTTAATTGGAAAAATGATATCCAGGATATCACCATAGGACTAATAATATCTAAGCTTCAATATTTGTAATATCACATCTTCTTTTTTCTATAAACATATATTAAGTCAATCACAATTTAAGTCACTTCTTGGTCTAGCCAAAAATAACTACTAACATCAGGTAGGCATCAAATGAAATGTAACTTCTGTCATTCTGACGATGATATTGATTTATCGAAACAATTGTCAATTTTTTAGAATTTTCAATAACTTTTATTATATTGTGGAATTAACTAGAAACCGTGAGTTTCATTAAAAACACTATTATGAGCAGATTCCACGAAGTAAGGGTCGAGACAGTTAATTTCATTTAATATTTTAATAGACAATCAGTCTGGTTTTAGACAAAAACATGGTTGTGAGTCTGCACTACAACTGGTTGTCTCAAAATGGAAGGAATCTATAGATTCAAAAAAAGTTATATGTACTGTCTTTCTTGATTATAAATGAGCGTTTGAGACAATAAACAGGGACTTGTTAATCATAAAACTAAAAAAATATGGTATACTTGGAAATGCACAAGAATGGTTCAGCAGTTACTTGAAAAATCGTTACCAACAAGTAAAAGTAAATTGCTGTCACTCCAGTAAACTTCTTGTGAAATATGGAGTCCCTCAAGGAACAGTATTGGGGCCTCTCCTTTTTATTTTATATATTGTTAAGTTCTGTGATATTCCATTCGTTTTAAATTTATTTGCTGATGACACCATACTTTCAGTGGAGGGTGAAAATGTGGAAGAGACGATGAATAAAATGCAAAATATTATTAAATTATTAGAATCGTGGCTTATTGACAATGATTTGTATGTAAACACAAATAAAACAGTAGTGATGTTATTTAATAACAATAAACGTAATGTTGCATGGGATATTAAGTTGTTCGGTCAGTCCTTAAAGCTTGTTAGTGAATGTAAATACTTAGGTGTTATTATTGATACAGATTTGTATTTTAAAAAACATGGTCATTATGTTCATAAGAAAATTAGTAAAAAAATCAATTATTTTAGAAGAATAAGTTCAAATCTGTCTCTAATGTCAAGAGTTACATTATATAAAACTATAATTGCACCACATTTTGAGTATTTCTCAACAATTTTATATTATTTAAACCAGTCTGAGAAGTCTAAATTACAAATTTTACAAAATAAAGCAATGAGGGTTATTTTAAGAGTAAATAGGTACACTGGTATGGAAGATGTGCTTGACCTTTTAGGCTTTATGAGTGGATTGTTTTACAAAACGTGATTTTTATTTTTAAAATAATTCATAACATGTTACCAAAATATATGTCCAACAAAATTAGTTTTGTTAGAGACATGCATACTTACAACACTAGAACATGTAGTAACATATATATATACCAACTTCAAGAACTAGTTCAACACAAAACTATCTGTTTTACAAAGGTTTATTGTTATATCATGATTTGTCAATTCCTATAAAATCTTGTAGCACCCTTGACACTTTCATAAGAGAAGCTTATAATTATGTGAAAAATAAATTATTCATAATTATTCCTATCCAGTTGTTTGACTTGTAATTAGCGCATAAAGTATAATGATTTTATATTATTTTTGTAAATATTTTGAATGTAATAGCAACATTGCTAAATAAACTAACTATCTATTAATTCAGTACCATCGAATGAATAATTGCTATTAAAAAAACTCTAACATGGCGGCGACATAATTTTGATACCTTGTTGCCAGACTTTCTTCACCGTCCTGTAAATTGTCGAAAAATATTATTACCTTCAGCGTTACAGGTTGGTACTTGATCGGGCCAATCGCATCTGTATGTTTCGCCATTAAACGCCAATCCTTCGGGACAATCGAATACGTGCGCATGTCCATCGACGCAATTAATAAATTTTCCACAATTTGCTTCGTCTCCCATTCTATAATAACCGAATTGGTGGGGACAGTCGTCTGTTGGTTGGGCGGGATCTATATAAATATTATTTAAACATTTGAAAACGAACCAAACTCATTGTAACAAATAAAAATATGAGACTGAATGTGGAGGGTTTTATACAGTGTTGCCAGATTCTTTATATTAATTTTCTTCAATTTAACCTCAAAAATTCAACATATTTCTGCAGTGGTATGTAACGTATTTGTAAGGCCAAAGTGTACGTAATAAATATTTTATATTCCGTAAACTTTGGTAAAAAAACTCCTGAGTTCTGAGGTAGTTAGGTTACCATATCAAGCCCGAAAATTTCGAGTCGTAGTTAACTCATTTTACCGAAAGATGTCACAACGCATACGAAATGAATAAGTAATTGCAAAAACATGTGAATTTAAAAAAATCTTCATATTTTAGTGGTTTTCGTAAATATTCTTCTTTTCTTCATTAGCTCTTTTTGGAGGCTGTCGATTACGATGCTCTCAGTATTGTAGTTCCCGCTAGTTCTCAGGATGTTTATGCAATCATACATTTGGCTTTGAACATTTATTATTATATAAAAACTACAATTCAAACTGATAAAAATGATCTGCTACGTCAGATTGACAATATTGACATTACATTTTTATTACGACATGCGATGCGTTATCTATCTTAGTTCTCTCTGTTCTCTATCAAAACTCACTACTGACAACCGTAAGAAGTTGACACATATGCATCATTTTAATAATTTATCACGTTTTGAGAAATTGTTTGTTTCAACATGAAGAGAGAGAACGCAACAGAGGCTACATTTCTGCATAATCAAGAAAATTCTGTATTTCTGGCAACATTGCTTTTATATAAGGTGTAAACTGGCTCTGTTACTTTTGCTTCTGTAAGCGATGTTGCCAGTATTGGCGATTTGCAACAAGATTTTAGCATTTAACGTTCTCACAGTAAATGCATGCGGCGAATACCCACCAATGGAGAAATAAAAACATTGGTCGCTACGGATTTAAAAACATTGTTGTCTTTTTTTTCTCTCTTTTTGTTTTGCCACATCCATATATGATATGTAATAAAAAGAAAAAGGTATTGTTGCTCTTACTAGCCAAACCAACAAAAAACACCCTCCAACCCGCCAAAATAAATAAATTCTTTGATGAGATCAACATAATTCAATATACGAATACTTACTAAAAGTTGTGTTGTTACATCTACAACAGATCTTTTCGAAGAGATTGGTTAAACATCCCTATATATTTAAAGGTAAGTGGAAATAAATAATAAGTACATAATTATTAATAGGTTCGTTCCAACCACCAGTAATTTACAGTAATATTAGGTTCGTTCCAACCAACAATTCTGTTATCGTACGTAACCAATAATTGAACTGTTTAATGCGCATGCGTAAGAGAAGTTAGTAAAGTTACCGGTAATATTTTACCAAACGGTTGGAACGTATTCTGAACTAGTTATTAGATGCACGTGGTGTAGTGAATTCTGTCAATAATAACCTCCAAAAATAAACAAGTTCTGTGTTACGGGATAAGTTGTCGAAAACATAAATATAATAAAATTTCAGAGCACGAAAGTGGGTTTATAATATGGATGAATATTTACTGAATTATATATATGAAGAGCCTTCATCAGATGATGAGGATATAGATAATATTGGAGATGTAGGAACAAGAAACGAAGATTACCTAGGTTTGTTTAACATGCTTTTAATTTAACATAGGTGTATTTTAATAATATACCTACCTTTATTTGATTTAGAACAAACAGTTCCGCATTATTCTGAAGAAGAATATTTTAATAATTTTCGAGTCTCGAGAAATGTAGTAACTGAAATAGCACACAGATGTGAAAATAGCGCTTATTACAAAGATGATAGTGGCCAATTCGGGAAAATTTCTGCACATAATCATGTAAGTAAACTATGTTCACTATTGTTTATTATTGTAAAACACTAATTTTCAGGTTTTAATATTTCTGTGGTATATCGGGCATCAAACTGCAAGTTTTGTTGATGTATCGGATAGATTTGACATTACAAAATCATCTCTTGAAAGGATAATTGTAAGAGTGTCAATTTTTTTAAGCAATCTCAGCCCTCAAGTAATAGTATGGCCAGATGATGAGGAAAAGTTGCATATAGCAGAGCAGTTTCAGGCCAAAGGTTTTCCCAATATTATTGGAGCTATTGATGGATCCCATATACAAATTGATAAGCCGCAAAATGATCCTGACTCTTACATCAATAGGAAGGGCTATTATTCCGTTCAAGCAGGTATATAAAAAGTTATATTGACAGATTATTAATAGAACAAATTTCCAGATGCAAGTTGTGTGTGACAACAATCTCAAAATTAGAGATGCTTTCATCGGTTATCCTGTTTCTGTTCATGATAGCCGGGTATTTCGTAATTCACCACTTTGCCAAACGCTTCCACAAAAATGTGGTCAATATTTTCTACTGGGAGATAGTGGATACCCACTTCAAGCCAATTTATTAACCCCATTTAAAGACCGAGGACAATTGACTGAGAGACAAAATTATTATAATGTTCAATTGGCAAGAAATCGATATATCATCGAGCACTGTTTTGGAGTGTTGAAACAAAAATTTAGACAACTATTCCATATTAAACTGCGCAAAATGGAACTCATAGTTCATTTGATACGTGCAGCTTGTGTACTTCACAACTTTGCAATTGAAGACGATTTCATAATACAACCTGAAGGAAATATTCCAGTAGAAGTTGCAGATTTAAACCCTGTCGTAGATGAGGCAGAAGTGGTTGGCGACAGAAATGCACAAAGAATTAGGGATGCTGTTGTAAATACTTTGCCATAAATAATTAAATTTAATATCCTTTAAAAACATTTTATTTTATTAACATTACTCAGAAAATAAAAATATAAAAACAAGACATTTAATTTGTAATTTATTTCATTTATTATCCTGGAATATCACAGAAACATTACTTATAAGTTGAGATCAAGTTTAATATAAATACAGTCTAATAGGTAAAACTCACCATTATTAATTAACAATTATTAAATAAAAAAATCTTTAGAGTTACCAAAACTTCGTCTTAAATGTTCTACATTCTTTGAACTAAAACTTTATAATTAGCAACATATAAATAAAAAAAATCAACACATAATAGCAACAAAAATAAAACTAATAAAAATCCTTCAGGCTCAAAAATACATAAACATAAAAATACATTCTGAGAACTTACATATAAAAACAAAAATGGACACTTTCAACCTAAAAATAAGTGAAACTATAGTAATAATATTGCCTATATAAGAATATCAAAAATAATAGCAGTCTTTGTAGACTTAATAATTAAGTAGGTAAATGACAAAACTATATATTTATGTTCTATTTTGACCATTTTTGGATTATATCATAAATGGAAGCAATTTAGCAGAATATTAAGTTTATGATATATTCGCAAAATAACCAAAATTGAACATAAATATATGGTTCTGCCATTTACCTTCACAACTAATCTATTCTAAAAGATGGCAAGTACACTTTTTTTCTTTTAAAATTTGGTTTTTCTCTTTTGCAATTTCATTGCGTTCATGAAACACGGTCATGATTTCTTCATGGGCTTGCCGAAGAAAATTTAGTCTTTTTTCTTGGTAGGCAAGTCTGTCTTCCCGAATCTGCTGTAATACTGTTTTACGACCTCTTACATTTTTTTTTCTTAATACTTCTACCCTTTTCCTTGATGACACTCTACTTTCTGAAGTATTTTCAATATTTTCTTGAATTAGTTCTGCAGTGGTCGTGGGGATATGTACTGTTTCAGACCCAAGCAAAATTTCTGGTGTGATATTTCTTTTGTTTCCGTAAGCCTCTTCCATCTCAGCTGCAAATTCAAAACACTTTCTGCCACGACCAGTTGCATTTTTGTTATCAACATACTTTTTGTAATTTCGTTCAAGAACTTTCCACCTATTTTCGACGTTTTTTTCAGAAATATTAGTATTAAGTATCTCTGACATTTCTTTTGATATGAGTTTCCATAGCGCCTTCAAGTTTCTTACCTTCATTGACCCGACCATTTCTCTATATTTCTTGTATAAATCAAGTAATATTTTTGTATAATTTGCGGTCCAAAAAAAAGGAGAATTTTCACTCTCAGTCATGCTTGAAGTGCTTGCACCCTCATTATCTCTTGGCCAAACAATAACAAATTCTTCTAGTCCTACTTGTCCAAAAAAAGAATATTAATTAAAATTAACAAGGTGCAAAAAATATAGGTATTACCTTCTGGCGTTTCGGATTCCATTTTCCCTTCTTTTTTTATATCGACAATCAACAACTAAAGGAAGAAACAGTCGCCGGTAAAAACAGTTCAAAAACTAAAAATCCACTTCCATAACACAAATTTGACAGTTTAAAACAAAAATGTTACCATTGCGCATGTTTGCTAATTTCAGAACTTTCAGTACTCGCTATCCAGCAAGAATCGATTGAACGGTAATTTTACTGGTCCGCAAACGGGATGGAACAGAGAACTGATAGTAATCGAGAGTTCGGAACCAGTAATTTCTGGTGGTTGGAACGATTGTTTTTAACTGCGCATGTGTATTAGTAATATTACTGTAAATTACTGGTGGTTGGAACGAACCTATTACTAATACACATGCGCAGTTAAAATAAATCGTTCCAACCACCTGAAATTACTGGTTCAGAATTCTCGATTATTATTAGTTCTGTTCCATCTCGTTTGCAAACCAGTAAAATTACCGTTCAAACGATTCTTGCTGGATAGCGAGTACAAAAAGCTCTGAAATTAGGAATCATGCGCAACGGCATCATTTTTGTTTTAAACTATCAAATTTCAAATTTGTTTTTTATGGAAATTGTAAATAGGTTATGGAAGTGGGTTCTTTGAGCTGTTTACACGGGGGACTGTTTTGTATCTATGACTGTTTCTTGGTTTAGTTGTAGATTGTTGATGTAAATATAGAGAAGAGGGAAGAATAGAACCGAAATGCCAGAAGGTAATAATACCTATATTCTCCCTTTTTGGACTGCAAATGATAGAAAAATATTAATCGATTTGTACAAGAAAACACAGAGCTTGTTTATTTTTTGAGGTTATTATTCACAGAATTAGGTATACCGCGTGCATCTACTAAAGTAGTTTAAAAAACGATCCAACCGTTTGGTAAAAAATTACCGGTAACTTTATTAATTTCTCTTACGCATGCATATTAAACAGTTAAATTACAGGTTACGTACGATAACAGAATTGTTGGTTGGAACGAACCTAATGACGTTATTGATATTTTAAGATTGGTTGGAACCTGGTCCATCTGTAAAATTTGTATAATTGAACATCGAGCTCAAAAGGCAGATTTAAAAAGACACACAAAATCTAGTTCATTACAAATGTTGCAAATGAAAAAGATACGTTTGGAGTTTTTGGCGCCCACGTCACTGACGTTTGACGATCTTTATATTTAAAATACTGGCAACACTGTATGTAAAAATAAATCGGTATAACCGCAGCCTTCATTCTTGTCGTCGGCGTTACCATGTCTAGGAATTTTTATCCCGTATCTAGGTATTTTTCGTTGCGCAAAAGAATAAAGGGATTTTGTTCCAAAATTTAGGGATAAATTTGGCGAACGATTTTTTCCGATTCAATAAAAAATATATGTTGCTTTAATAAATGTGATAAATTGTGAAATCTAAAATTATGATATAACTTTAATCACAAAGAAAGTGGTCAATAGAACGACACCGCCATCTATTTGTGAATGCACGCATCTTTAAATAAAAAATATCACGTTACGCAATTCCAACTACCATTGAGGGCGCTGCAAACATATTTGTTTAACCGCCAGAGGATTTTCAAATCTCCTTTTGTCACATATACTTGTTTTCTATACTTATCGACAGTAATGTAACAGAGGGCGTCTAGTTATTTGGACTCGCCACAATAGACCTTTTCATCACAATTATTTTATGTGCGCATGCGTGCAGTTCAGCCATCTTTTTCGTACTGTTTTGTAAATAAGCGTGTTAAAATACCTGTAGTTAAAATCAACAAACTTTAAACAAATAATAGAAACTTATTAAAAAGAAGTTGAGAGACAATTAAAATAATGAGTGTCTTAATTAAAAAATTAATTTTTCAACTCGACTTTATTATAAAAAGGAAAAATAAAACGGTTTTGTTATGGAGTGTGTATAATTTATACGCTTCAACTGATTTCTCAACAAGTACCACACCATCAATAATTTGTATTAAGGATGGATTTATTTGTGGAGATAATATTGCATTCCAGCTATTATTGCACAAAACAGTACGAAACTTTTAAACTCACGCTCTTTCAAAATGATTGCTGCGTTTGCGCTTGTCATGTGATGAAAAGTACTATGGCGAGTGAAATTCTCTATGCTTTGCGCATGCGCTTTGCCTATAAATTAAGTTCTATGGATTTTCAGATTATAATCTGGGTGTTGGAAACTGTGAGCTATGTTAGCGCGTTGTGGACGAAATGGGAACCGTTGGAAAGGAATGAAGTTGACAACTAGAGAATGACATGTCATGATTGTTTTAGACTCTGTGTTTATGCTCCTTCACAGTTATTTTTGATATTGTCAGTTATTAGTATGTTTAAGTAAATTTTGCCATTTTAAAGTTTTGAATCGTTGTTTGAGCGTATCATTTCACTCTTCTTGTCAATTGCGTTCGAAATTTAACACTGGGAATGATATAAAATTTGACCTGGCAACGCTGTGTGCTGTAGGTATGACGATTGTATGATGAAAGCATGAAATGACTATGCAAGAAGTAAACAATAAACTTACGGGTTTGTTCTCTTCCTGTGCAGTCTACGTCGATGGGATATTGACATGGAAAAGCAAATATGTCAGCCGCAGCGTTAAATAAAAGTCCGTCTGGACATACTTTTTCTTCCGCCACACCATCTTTGCATTCTATGTATCTATAGAAGAGCTATAGTCAGAGCTGAACATTCGTCATTTTAGTCATGTAAATATTTTATTTATATCTAAATATATGATTATGAATTATAAATTATTCTTACAAAAATACCTACAAATTATAATTATTATCAAGAATTATTAGTTTTTTTATATTATTTACAATATGGATTTAACATTTTTCCTCTTTTCATCAACAGCTATATTATTACTTCTAGTCAGCTAGACAACTAAAGGCAGTTTTTTTTTTAAAAAAATTGTTGATTGCTATTTTAAATGCAATATCAAAGTTATTTTATTTATTATAATAAATAATACAAGGTATTTATTCAGTTTTATTTTCATTAGAGAACCAAATTATGGAGTATTTTATTGAATAATTTGAAAAGAACAAAAAATTGATAGAATTTTTAACGCAGTTGCCAGATATATTACGACAATATTCTTCATCATCTCTCAGGATACATTAAAAGTAACGACTGCACAGGCAATCAGAGCGTGTTAGGCGCCAAGTTTAAATTGTTAGGCACCAAATTTAAATCGAGTTTGTGTATTTAGCACATGATAATGTCTAACTTACAACATTTTGGATATTATTATTTATTTGCAAGAAGTAATTCTATTATGTGTATTTAGCACATGATAATGTTTTTTTGAATATTATTAAGAGGGGCCTCCTCACAGGTATATAAACCTAAAAACCTACACAACACTAGTTACTAATTTAGTAATTATTTGGTTCAAAATATTTACGAGAGAATATTATATACACGGATCCAAACAAAATTTGTTGACATAATTTCCATTTGAGTGTAGCTTTTTGATTATTTAATAGTTTCATAAATGTAAATATACATACTTTAAAAACATTCTACCTTTCAAAATTTGTACCATTTATATTAACATAATAAAATGTTTTTATAATTATACATTTCTGTTTGTTTCATGCTAAGAAAATTAAACTGCGGAAAAGTTGCAAATTTACATGATTTAAAATAGGCCATTTAGTCTGAAAACACAGAACGTCATGTCACAACTTTGCCTCAATCTAATCATATTCAGAGTTTCTGTTGGTTGCTTTCAAATTTTATTTGACATGTAGGCTCTTTTTTCAACTACATATGTAAATATATTCAATTTTATCTAGAAACAAATAATATTAACAAAGAGTTTCCAAATTTATTATACAAAGAAATATTCACTTGTAATACAATGCTTTACATTTAATAGAAAGAGGAAAGTAAGGTACACTGAGGAATTTCAATTTAAAATAGCAAACGTTTAAAAAACTTTCAAAGCAACTATAACAACTAATAAAAAATTTAAAGCGAAAGATCTGTAATGACAAATAATAGTATATATTGTGGGGAGATCGATATATGCAGTACAAAATCAAACATACAATCAACATGTACAAGTTTGCTTCTACCTTGTTTGCAAAGATTGATCATATGTGTTGTGGAGATTGGAACTGAAACATTTTTCCTTCATTATACAAAAAAATAGTTGGTTCATTTTCTTTTTTCCATGACAGATACACATATGTGTGATCACCTGAATGGTAAATATTTTTTTGTTTTTATATAATACATTATTGGTATTATTACTTTTCCATCCAACCCATCTAATATGCGAGAAAAGTATTGGTTTACCCAAAAAAAGTTGGAATTTTGGATTTTTTTTAGTTGTTTTTACGTTTTTCAGCAAGAACAACACAAAAAATGGTTTTCCAGAAAAAAAATCCTATCAGTATAACTCGATACAGCCCCCGAAGTGCAACAAGTCGCCAATTTTATGACTGAATATTATTCAGGATATCTCACAGATGAACCCTTTTGATTTCCAGCTCCCCAGAGCCAGTAGAACGAGTGCTATGGTACTTGAAGTATCACATTTTTGGAGAAATTTCAGTTTGTTAGCACGATACAGCCTCTGGACTGTATATAAATGACCAATTTCATGATTGGATATTATTGCGACAATTATAACCGATGTTGCCAAGTTATACGAAAATCCTCAAACAAAGAGAAAAAAGCAAAAAACAATATTTTTTAACAAGAAAAACTATGCACGTCATAAGATTATTAGGTATATTCAGGAACTTGCAATATCTATATAGTGAGCATTTTACCTGTATGTTAGGTATCTTATGTTTTCAATTCAATTCACTTATTTGGCATGAAAATTACTTAATTATAATCACTTACAAATACAATACACACTAAACTATAAATTTGGGATATTTTTATGAACACAAAACATATGACAACAGCATTTGACCCATAGAGAAAGTTATAATATTATTTGTCTATGAATTGACCGTCGTCTTCTGTCATAGTTCTATATTGTTCTATACAGCGCCATGCATCAAGACGGTGGAGCGGTTGAACTAAAGTAAAAAGATGTTCGTTTGCAAAAATTTGCGCACAACAAATTTCAAAAAATACAATGATTTGAGATTTCATATTTTCAGAATCGAATTCTCTAGGCTTCCTTTTGGGGATCAGGTTTTGGTGTCCACAAATTGTCAAAACTGTCAAAATCACACCATCACTTAATTGCTTATATCTTTTTTATAACAATATAAAACTCAACCAAAATATCTGATCCCCAAGACAAAGGTCCAAGTTATATTGTGTTATAATTTCAACACTTAATTTCTCTGCGTTCTTTAGATTTGTTGTGTACAAAATGACCTAAATTTTGTTGCAAATCACGGGTTCCAACTGTTTTCAGGTTCCTAAAACGTGAGGCCCCTCTTAAACTGAAAGTAGTTTGTGTATTTAGCACATAATAATGTCCAACTTACAACTTTTTGGACATTATTAAACTGCAATTTATTTTATTTTGTGTATTTAGCACATGATAATGTCCAACTTACAACAATTTAGATATTACTAAACTGCAAGAAGTAATTCTATTTTAATGTAAGTTGGAATGTACCTACCTTAACGACAAATTTAAAACTTTTACGAATTTTAAACAAATATAACTCAACAGTAAAACAATAACCTAAAAGACAAGATCTTGTTTTTTTATTAAACTATTTATTCTATGAAAAAAACGTAATGGCAATTTCAATATGCCTCGGATAAGTCTTTAACAAGGATTGTAATGAATAAAAATACGACACAAAAATAGTAAATAGTCTTTTTAATGAAAATAATTAAAAAATAAATGGTTTTAAAGATTAAAACTAACTTTTCCGCTTCTGTGAGATGCTCTGAACAATATTCTATCATAAAATTGTAACTTGTATACACTTCGGGAGATGTATCGTGGAAACAAACCGAAATTTCTCCAAAAGTAACCAAAAATGCCGTATATCTGGATTTATAGGACCCGCTGTACTCGCTATAGTCAGCTGAAATTCAATAAGGTACATCTGTGAGACACCTTGAAAAATAGCCAATTATAAAATTGCCCATTTGCATACACTCCGGACGCTGTATCGTACTAACCCGAAATTTCTCCAAAAAGGACAAAAATGTGGCACTTCAGGTACCATAGCACCCGTTGTACTAGCTCTGGTGAGCTAAAAATCAATAAGGTTCATCTATAAGACGCCCTGAACAATATTCAATCATAAAATAGGTCACTTGTATACACACTGGAGGCTGTATCGTGCTAACAAACTGAAAATTCTCCAAACATGACAAAAATTTGCTACCTCAAGTACCATAGCACTCGTTGTACTGGCTTTAGTAAGCTGAATCTCAATAGGGTTCATCTTTGAGACGTCCTGAACAATATCAAATCATAAAATTGGTCACTTTTATATACTCCGGAGGCTGTATCGTGCTATCAAACTGAAATTTCTCCAAAAATTACAAAAATGTCGTACTTAAAGTACTATAGCACCTGTTGTACTGGCTGTGGTGAGCTGAATATCAATAGGGTTCATCTGTGAGACATCCAGAATAATATTCAATCATAAAATTCCTCACTTCTATATATTCCGGAGGTTATATTGTGCTAACAAACTCAAATTTCTCAAAAAATGACAAAAATGTCGCACTTAAAGTACTATAGCACCTGCTGTACTGGCTGTGGTGAGCTGAAAATCAATAGGGTTCTTCTGTGAGATGTTCTGAATAATATTCAATTATAAAATTGGTGATTGGATTGATGTATCGTGCTAACAAGACATGTAACGGAAAGTGGCCGACGACGACATACACACAGGATTTTTTGTCTAAAAACCATTTTTTCGTGTTGTTCTTGATGAAAAACGTATAAATAACTCAATTTTTTTGTGGGTAAACCAATACTTTTCTCGCATATTATCTATTGGGCGGAAAACAATTATAATTAAAACAAATATTTCTAAATATTTAAAATACTTTTCACTCTTTTCTTCAAATGTTTTAACATCAATTTCTTTTAATATACTTCTCATTTCTGCTTTTGCATCTTTCTGAAATTTTTTGATATGCCAAATCTTCACCCCTGTCGAAGTATATTTCACCTGACATTTACCTACTGAACAAGTCAGTTCGTTCTGTCTAAAAGGATTAATAATAATGGTGACAAATAATCCTACAAAGTAATCCAATTTCACTGTAACTAAAAGTTTTTCTATTGCATACCTGTCTTTGTCCATAATACAATACTACGAGTACCTATAAGTTAAATTTAATTAGCAATAATAATTGCTGCTGAACAATAATTGATAAACGACTTTAAGAATGTATTTCACAAGAGTACCAAAAAGTTGCGGCTAAGTTGCAACCAACCCAAATATCCAATGCAAAATGTTAGCTAAAATTAAAAACAGCGGCTGACATTTTCCATAGATATAGTCCGGGAAAGTAAGGAAATAAAAGTCAAAAGTTTCCCATAATTGATTTTTCATTTTTAAATGAAAATATATTGACCCAGCATCACTCTCCTAGATTGTCTAATAATTTCCGCTGGAGCTTGCGACGCAGCTTGCAAGCACAGCTCAGACCACCTAAAATTCAAGTGATTTATGCTCGTGTCATTTCTGGATGTGTTCTTACAAAAAAATCGTAGAGATGAAAATTGAAGCAAATCTTATGCTCTTGAAGGTGACGTAAATAGTTTTTTCAATAAAAACTTCCGATCTTAAATTTTCCAAAAATTATATTTTTGGTTGGTAATTATAAATAAAAGATTAATATCGAGGTCAAAACATAGATAAACATAGAGGGCAAACTTCTAAAAATTTACATTTTTTCAGATTTGAAAAATTCAAAATGGCGGCTGCACAAATTGGAAACAAAATTTTGTTTTTCAATCGCGTCTAAATTTATGAACATTAACGATATTGAGAAACGGTTTGTTGCAATCGACAGAGTGAAAGCAATATTTTTATAAATAACAAACAAAATTTTTATAAATTTTTTTACATAATTTTTTAGAACATTTACCGAAAATAAAATTTTTTCCATTTTGTTTTTTCTCATTTTGGCGTTGAAAAATTTGTTTAAAATATGTTTTCACGTTATAAATATGTGTGTCTTTGAAAGACGAGTATTTAAAAAAAATTTTAGATGCGATTTTTACAAGTTGAGATAAACAAATTCAAAGTCTGTTAAATTCTGTGATAATATTGATTGAAATTTTCAAATTTTGATCACTTCGCTAGGTTGTCGAATCCCAACTCAACTTAAACACAAATTTTCATTTTTCTACCGTCAATTGGTCCATTCAAAAGAGAATAGTAATCCTAGCTCGCTCGGCCAAACGGTGCGGCGGCAGCTGCTTGGAGTTGTGGTGGGGGGTCAGCGCTCGTTCGCAGTTGAACGAAGCTCAAGCATTTATTTTGGTTTTCTTTGTAAAAATTTTGCATTTGTGGTTTGCTAATAGTATGGTTATTATCAACCATTACATATTGCTAGAAATAACGTACAATGATATTTATAATTTTTATCTATAAATCCATTTATTATATATGTATATGGGAACTTTAAGATCGGAAATTTTTTTTTAAACTATTTACGTCACCTTCAAGAGCATAAGATTTGCTTCAATTTTCATCTCTACGATTTTTTTGTAAGAACACATCCAGAAATGACACGAGCATAAATCACTTGAATTTTAGGTGGGCTGAGCTGTGCTTGCAAGCTGTGTCGCAAGCTCCAGTGGAAATTATTAGACAATGTAGGAGAGTGATGCTGGGTCAATATTTTTTATTTGAAAATGAAAAATCAGTTATGGGAAAGTTTTGATAGTTAACAGATTTTTCGACCTTACTTTCCCGGACTAATAAAGGATAGGTTAGGTTAGGTTAGGTTTTTTTATAGATTGACACATTTTATGAAAAACGAATGTCTTCGGACAGCAATTCGGTCGCCGTTCGGTATAAGAACATTCGCACACTCTGATTGGCTGTGCATTCGTTACTTTTAATGTATCCTATCCACTCTCTTTGACACCATTGGCAACCCTGCTAAGCAGGATTATTAATAGTGGTATTGTAGAGTGCATAGCGGTGTCTGCAGAGTATTAAAACTTTTTATGATTTCAGTCACTCAGTTCGCATTTACAATAACTTGAAGAAAAACAAAATTAGTTTCGTTTGTCTTTCAATAAGTGAGTGAGCAAATATATTTTATCGATTTGTTGATAAGTACCATGTACGTGTATAAACCGATAGTAAATCAAATAACCGAAAGGATAACGTTGTTTTTAATAGATTACACATTGTACTTAAATATCGGGAATAATGATAGTGATTTGTGTTAGTGGAAAAGTGTAATAAAGTGCAAATGTTTCAACTAATACCGAATGTAATAAAAATGTAAGTACTTCTTGCTCTATTGTTCACTGATTCGTTATGTACAAGATAAACAAAACGCAATTTTGTTTGAAAACAACTGTTAAGACTCAAAAGCTTCTGTAGTAAATAATAAAAGTGGCAACGTCGTAATTATTTGATGTGCATGGGACAGAGACCCGAGGGGGAAGAAAAAGAGTGACAGTCGCAGTCGAAGAGAATAAGAGTGAGGTTACTCTAGACTTTATAATTAAAGGCGGGTTTATACAACATTTACATAGTCATAATCATAATCACAGTCACAATCATAAGAGTTAAACTAACTATTTCTTATAGGTCCGTTTATACAATTGTCATAATCATAAGCATAATTTTACTGACCTTGAAGTTCCCAACTTTTATGATTATGACGAGAATTGAAGTGCGCATGCGTC
Source organism: Galeruca laticollis (assembly GCA_963921935.1). Classification (NCBI taxonomy): domain Eukaryota; kingdom Metazoa; phylum Arthropoda; class Insecta; order Coleoptera; family Chrysomelidae; genus Galeruca; species Galeruca laticollis. Next base: position 86,015,958 of record OY998184.1, read on the forward strand.
GAACCCGAAAGACCACCATAGAAAAAGTATATAAAAAGGAAACTCGCTATATATACTTTTTCTATGCAGGCGACATTGACAAGGGGGCGTTTCCATTACAGAATCCATTTTATTGGCCGTTTTTTCAGGTTTTGTTGTGATTCATTGTTTATACCATACACGTGTATTATATTTGTATCATACTCTGTTGATTTTTGTGTAGAACTGGTTTTGAAAGATTAAATTGAATTGATTTTTGGTCATACGCGATTGTTATTGTCCGTTGACACTACCGAGGAAAATATACAAAAGCTATCAAAAACAGAAATGGCCATAGATAACCTTTATGAAATGATGTTTGACCACTGGTTTGACGTTTGTTTCACTTATCTATGGCTGTAGGCTATCTTCATTTATATGAATCTTATGCTTATGACGTGACTATTAAAGTTGTATAAACGCCTTTTAGAATTGTGATTGTGATTATGTTTATGATTCTGACTGTGATTATGATTATGACTATGTAAATGTTGTATAAACCCGCCTTAAGTTAACAATATTATTAAAATTTAAAAAGGCTAAATTCACTGTATAGTAGTATCGGTAGTGATTAAGTTTGATGTAAAATAAAGTCATATAATACAGTCCACAGATTATTTATCGAAAAGGTAAATCAAACAAAGAAATTAACGCCGATACCTGAACAACAACAAAAAATTATTCTTTCTTACCCGTCACATGTACTTGTTGGAAAACGACCATTTTTTTCTGGACAACCTCCCGAATTTATAGGAACTTGTGGTGTATCCCTTACAAAATTACTTTGGTAGATTGGTTGACGTCGATAGTTCTGACTATAGGCTGTAGTAAAAAAATCATAATTAATAATAAATATTTAAGAGAATTGAAATATTTTTATGTAAACGGTATTGATCTTTATTGTTGTGGAGCTTAAAACAATTATTGGCAAACCAAGTACAAATATACTTTCTTGTTAAGTGCCAATAAACCAATAATAAGGTCTGGTAGTTGGTATCCTTATCCTTTACTTATTATGTGAACAAAGTAATGAAATATTTTGACTGTTTTCTCCAATGACGTAAAAAATAGACTTAATATCTCATTCATATGTTATGAAGCCTTCATTAAATTCTGTAACAATGTGCTAGAAAAAACAGCAATACATACATTCTCATGCTTTGGCAACACTGTGTAAATGGTGTCATAAAATTTCCAGTGGCGTACTGCTTTAATTATTTCAAAAAAATTCAACTAAAAATAGACTGCTTAAGATCCGAATAGCTGCGATCAAACATGAAGTAAACAGTTCATCGACGTTGCTACATTATCCTAAATAACAATAGTTTCGTGTCTAAAACAATTCATTTGTGTTTATTTAGTTAAATTGTTCACAAGGCTAAACTTTGGAATGCTACCAATCGAGTTTAAGCTTTATATTTTTTTACAGATAGGTCTTATTATAAAAACGTTTTATGCCAAGTATATTAATTTCCAAAATTATTAAAACTACATGCAGGCACATTTTCAATTTCATAATATCTCCAATCTGGTTCGGGGTTCAAATCTTTCCTACAGACAGTTCTTATTATAGAAACGTTTTATACTAAGTCACAAGTTTAGAAAACAAATACTTTTTGAAATACGAATATTAAAAATATTTATTTTCCATGCAAATACACTTATGAAAGTCAATGTCAAACTCGACAACCGACATTGATATACTGCAGTGTCGCCAACCGTTTGGAAACTTTTCCCCTAAAAATAATTCACGTATTGGAATTAAGTTATTCAAGAAGGGGAAGGAAATATAATAATTGGATTCACCCTTCTCGAATAACCTGATGTGCGCGTTACAAAGTATTGGATGTTTTTCAAGAAGGGACGGGTGAATGCATTCATGTGCGTTATAAAGTATTGGATATTAAGTTATTCAAGAAGGGGAAGTAATATAATAATTGGATTTGCCCTTCTCCTTCTTGAATAACCTGATGTGCGCGTTACAAAGTATTGGATATTTTTCAAGAAGCGGAGGAATGAATACATTTATGTCCGTTACAAAGTATTGGATATTAAGTTATTCAAGAAGGGGAAGGGAATATAATAATTGGATACACCCTTCCCCTTCTTAAATAACCTGATGTGCGCGTTACAAAGTATTGGATATTTTTCAAGAAGGTGAAGGATGAATGCATATTACTTTCACTATGAGAAAACTATGTACGAAATTTACGTTTATTCAAAACCGAAGTTTATTAAATTATAATAGTATTAAACATTTATTTAATCATAATTACAATTATATTATTCAATGTCAAAATTGTTTTAATATATTGAAAATGAAAAATACGTGAAACGTTTCCAAACGGTTGGCGACACTGCAGTATATCATTATCGATTTTGACATTGAATTTCATAAGTGTATTTGCATGGGAAATAAATGTTATTAATAATTTTTAAAATTCATATTTCGAAAAGTATTTGTTTTGTCAAGTTATGACTTGGTATCAAACGTTTCTATAATAAGAACTGTCTCTAAAAAAGATATGAGACCCGAACTAAATTGGAGATATTTTAAAATTGAAAATGTGCCTTCATGACAATACAAGTAAGTTTTAATAATTTTGAAAATTCATATCTCGAAAAGTAGTGGTTTTCGCAACTTGTGACTTTGTATAAAACGTTTTTATAATAAGACCTATCTGTAAAAAAATATGATGCCCTAAATCGAGTGGGGGTATTCCAAAGTTGAGCCGTTGACAACGGAAGAAGACAAACCAATTCTGAAGCCGCCTTCTATTGAATGCATATTATTATTTCATGCTAGTAATAATTGATCGAATTTATAGATTTATAGAGAAAACATTATCGTCAAAGTAACAACCCTGCTATTCTATGATCAACAGAACGTACGCTTTTTAATTTATTATTTACCGAACGTGTTGCGAATACAGTTTACAGTCGCTTAGAGATTTTCGCGGAAGGTTTTTTGCTGTTTTACGTAAAGTTTTTAGTTTTTTTTCTGATTTAGAGTTGTTTGTAAGGTACTTGGTAAAGAAAAGTGTAATGGCAAAGTGCATTGTGTGCCACAAAGTGAAAATTACCGGTGCAAACCAAACATTTTATGATAATACATTTTTGATGCCATTTTGCTTTTGCTCATGGGCGTACACATACTGTAGAAAAAAATATTCAATAAAGGAAAGGAATGTATTATAAATATTTTAAAAAATGTAACAAAGTAGAAAAAATTATATTTTATTAGTTTTTTGTTGAAAAATATACTATATATAAGTATATAATACTAGGAATATTCATTGGTAACATGGGGTTTAACACAGAGTCCATAAGTTTCAATGTGCTTGAAAGAAACAAGTATATTCGGTGTATTACTTGTCTTCTTTAACATGGTATCATAACATGCGAAATAAGAATCGTTGCACAAACTGTTGAATTGTTTTTCAATTAGCACTCCATTAATTATAAAGATTTTAAAAATAGGTTGAACATTTAATCATTTTAATGGTTACAATATGAAAAACAATAAATCGACGATAGGGACATTAAATAGGCTACTTTTAGAAATAACACAGCACCTACGTGACATACGACACATATCACACGTACACACGTACACACGTCACTTACCATACGACCGACAACATACGTCACTTAACATGACGTCACACCCACCCCTCCAAACATACCCTCTCACAAATATAATTATTACTTTATATAAGAGAAAAATGTAGTGATAATGTGAGTTAGTTGTACAGACGAGTGATGTACATAAAAGATGTGTTGTATTGACATCTGATGTTATTAGTATTTAGACAACAATGTAGGTTGACTATATTGTCGACTAGTGACGTAGACGACATTACTAAAATTCAATAATATTTTTATCTTTTTTACCCTACCGTATATTGAAAAATTCCACATATTATAACCGTAATGTGTGCCCCTCTATGAATATTATCTGTTTATCGTAAATTGTTGTTGTTGCTATTAAACCTATTTAATTCTCTATAATATTATCGTCTTCGGGGCGCAGTGACTAGGTCGCTCGCCTTTGGTTCGATAAATGGATGGTTCAAACCCCCGTGGTAGCAGATTTTTTTTTCTGATTTAATAAATTGTACGAAGGTATGTTGTTTACGTCACAGTCACACTCACACACACACTGGAGATAGATGAGACATAATACATGACAGAGTACAAGATGGACGTCACAGAGCATATAGCAAACGACACATGCTGTCGCAGAATACAAGATGGATGACACATATGACACAAGATGGATGACGTCACAGAATACAAGATGGACGACGACACATCCCCCACCCAGCATGAGTCACGGCAAACCAGCGCCACCTAGCAGACGTTTGCCAAAGTAGTGTCTCAGAATTCGCTTTGAATATCAACTCTGTATATGTTATAAAATATTCAAATCTGAACGATTAGCGTAAACCGTCTGTAATTCCTATGTTCCTGATAAAACGATTTCGTCTAAAGCCGTAATTCTTCTATTTTTAACTTTCCCCTTTCTTCACTTTCAATCTACACGTTTAAAGTATAAGTGCCCATAAAATATTCCTTTTTAATAATAACAAAAATCATTCCTCATTTAATTCTAAAGTAAAACAATAATCGCCTAATTGTCAACTGGAATATGTAAGAGGCACATGGCATTGCCAGTGTTCTAATTAACCCTTTTTTACGTGGGATAATAGATGGAATGAAAGTTCTTTGTTATTAGCTGATGTACTCGAAGGACTAAACGATTGTATTCACTGATGTAGGATGTGATGATGAAATGTATGATGAAATTAAACACTGTTCATTTTTATATATTGCATGAATTTATAATTTTATTTATTTTTGCGTAGACAATTAAGAACTCACTTGTACACACGCGTTAACTGAGATTATTTTGCACATAATATGATGGTTTAATGGATGATTGAAGGTTAAATACACATGTTTGTTACCACTGACTGGGAAATGTATGAATGACGACTGGGAGATTTGTGAGTGACGACTGGCGACTGGGAAGTGATTAAAATTGAGGTTGTATTCGTATTTATATGTCGGTTGACGTGGTTGCGAGGTAGGAGCAAAATATTAGGATCTGGCCAATGGGATAAAAGAATTTGAAACGTAACGGTCAGATACAGCGAGTGGAAATTTGCAGTTGGGGTGATTTTTTTGTGGCCTGAAAAGGTTTCGTAGATACAGATAACAGTTTTTTTTTAAGCGATAAGGTGTTTGGTACTTTGAAATATTCATTGGAATTTCAGAAAACTATATTTATCTGCATTTCTTATGTGGTAGGAAAGTTAAAATGAATTTTTTGTTGATGTAAGGAAATATTATCTGCATTTCTTATGTGGTAGGAAAGTTAAAATGAATTTTTTGTTGATGTAAGGAAATATTAAATGTTGAGAAGAAGGATATATTTAGTTATATGTTTTGAGCAGAATATTCGAATTGTATTATACAGGGGAAGTTGAAAATAAAATCACAGGAGAATTTGGTAATTAAATCAAATTCGAACAGTCAGTGTGTTAAAGAGACGCATGGTGAGATAGGCAATGAAAAGTCAGCATAGATTATTATTATCAGCACACTATATTAATAAAAATATTTAAAACTAGTGAAACAGTAGTAACAAATAAATATGATTGTCCCAAATGCCTATCTTTTTAATCATATTTTTCTCAATAAAAAAAATAAATATGAATAGTCAAGAAAGCTAATTCCACTTATATACCCCCTAAATTTGGGGCGAGGGGGGAGTAAACTCCTAGGTTGGGAATCCTGGGTTTGTAGGCAGTCGCAGTTGCGGATTACATCGTCCGAAAGTTATTTCTTAAATCGTGAGTCACTATTATACGAGGGTCATCTCCGATTTCTCTCCTTGGTATTCCTGTATTTTTCCATTCATATCTCCTCTCACTTCATATGATTAAATTCTAGTTTCATCACAGTTCCGTTATTTGTATAATTTTTATTTTTCGTAGGACCTCTTTATTTCAGCACCCTTCATACTTTGTTTTGCCGGTTAACTCATGTTTCATTTCCATTGTTTTAATTTTTGCTCTATCCTTCCCCAATATGTATTGAGAACTGGCAATACTGCCATCTTAAATGCCAATATTTTGAAAACCAATTAAAAGCTTAAAGACAAAATTCATTATTATCTATTTTATCATATGAGTATAGCAGGGTGTGTATTTAATATTTTTAATTATAATCTTATCGTTAATATATTTAATTTCATAGAGAGAGAAAAAACTGTCCCAATTTTAACCTTAATTTTTTCACACCTTCACTAAAAATGATGGGCTTGACCAATGTTTAGAACGACACATTACATAAATAATACTTTCTCTATTGATCTTCAAAACTTAGCAATAACATTACGTGATCACTATTATTATTAATACATATCGATAAATATGTAGATTCTTTCTGAAATATTTGATGAATTGTTTTTGGTTTATGCCTCAATATAAATGTCAGACATGAAGTTTTTTACAACTATGTTGAAACTTTGTTTTGGGGGAAAATGAGTTTTAGTCTGTACAGTTCTCACGATGTTGTCACTAATCTCAATTTTACATTCGACAGTCTGAACATATGTAATTATTTATACTTGGACAGCAAAATCTTTTATTGTATTTACATCTTAAAATTGAATAGTTTTTTTACAAAATATGGGTATTGCATGTGTATAACATAAAAATAGTGTATTCATAAGAGATGCAAAGTTATAGGTTAAAGTCACCATTATATCGAATTCTTTGTAATACGCGCTATTAGTGGTGACGTCATAATCTTAGGTTATGTCAATTTTGTATCCAAACAAACATTTATAGCCATTTAGATACCATTGCTGTGATTTTGGACCAGAGATTATTCCTTTATATTTTGAATATAACTGCTGATTTAGGCATTTAGATATACACTAAGACTTTTACAAAGAGATATATACGATTCCAGCCAAAATAGGTATGTATAACAATATACGATGGAATAAAACAATATAGTTTGTTTAAATCTTCATATATTTGAACTAATGTTCAATTTAAACTTGTTGACGCGTTTCACTAACACAGTAGCTTTGTCAAAACGAATGAAGGTAAAATATAAAAATGTCTTAATATATACAGTGCTAAATCTATTTACTAAGGTTAACAATGGTATTAAAAGATAATTACCTGGAAATTCATTCACTACAAACGTTCCTAAGCTATCTTCTAGGTAAAGAGGTTCAATAAAGGAGGCTGATTGATATCTGGTCGTTAAGGAGATTACCTGAATATTTATTTTTGTTAATCTCTAGGGCTTCTAATAAATTTAAACTAAAGGATTTACCGACTACATGGAGAATTTCAAAATTTGGGTAAAAAATGTGTTGGTTTTCTAATAAATGATTTGAATAGTTAGAATCTAATTTTTTGTTGTCATAGCTACGTTTGTGTTCCGAAATTCTAGTTTTAAAATTTCTAAAAGTTCTACCGATATAAATTTTATCACAATTGTCATTACCACATTTTAATTTAGAAACTCCTGATTTGTTTAATTTTGAAGATTTAGATTTATTATTTTTAATGAATTTGGATAAATTGTGATCAGTTTTAAAGGAAATATTCATGTCTAAAGTTTCTAAAAATGATTTAATTTTTAAGGATGGTGTTCCAAAGTATGTTAAGCTTTTAAATTGTCTATTATTTTTATCTGAAGGGAATACTTGTTCTAAAGTTCTACGATCCAAATTTAATTGACAATATCATAAATAAAAAGATAAAAAACAGACTTTAGAACAAGTATTCCCTTCAGATAAAAATAATAGACAATTTAAAAGCTTAACATACTTTGGAACACCATCCTTAAAAATTAAATCATTTTTAGAAACTTTAGACATGAATATTTCCTTTAAAACTGATCACAATTTATCCAAATTCATTAAAAATAATAAATCTAAATCTTCAAAATTAAACAAATCAGGAGTTTCTAAATTAAAATGTGGTAATGACAATTGTGATAAAATTTATATCGGTAGAACTTTTAGAAATTTTAAAACTAGAATTTCGGAACACAAACGTAGCTATGACAACAAAAAATTAGATTCTAACTATTCAAATCATTTATTAGAAAACCAACACATTTTCGACCCAAATTTTGAAATTCTCCATGTAGTCGGTAAATCCTTTAGTTTAAATTTATTAGAAGCCCTAGAGATTAACAAAAATAAATATTCAGGTAATCTCCTTAACGACCAAATAGATATCAATCAGCCTCCTTTATTGAACCTCTTTACCTAGAAGATAGCTTAGGAATGTTTGTAGTGAATGAATTTCCAGGTAATTATCTTTTAATACCATTGTTAACCTTAGTAAATAGATTTAGCACTGTATATATTAAGACATTTTTATATTTTACCTTCATTCGTTTTGACAAAGCTACTGTGTTAGTGAAACGCGTCAACAAGTTTAAATTGAACATTAGTTCAAATATATGAAGATTTAAACAAACTATATTGTTTTATTTCATCGTTCAGTATGGATCTTCATCAAGTAAAAGCCTCATCTATTCAATTTTTTATAACAATATAATTTTAATAAAAGAGTTATCTAACCTAAACATAAGCAATTATAAACTTATGAAATACAATTGTTTCAATTATTTTTCTATCTGTATTATCTAATTTTAGGTTTCTGCACATAAAGAATAATGGTACTGTCTTGGCCATCAGGCTGTAAGCATTATAATGGCAGAGAGAACTGTAAGTTTTATAGATTTCCAAAGGATCCAAAAGTAAGAAGCAAATGAATGAAGCTGACAAGGTACCTACATAATGATAAATATAACATTTTATTTTGTGTGTTTAAACAATATTTGTAGAACAATAGAACCAGATCCCGGAGCTTTTTGTGTAGCTGTCATTTTATGGACGGAGAAAAGAAAATTAGCCAACTATTTTTTTGTACATGATCAATCTTTGCCAACAAGGTAGAAGCAAACTTGTACGTGTTCATTGTATGTTTGATTTTGTACTGTATATATTGATCTCCCTATAACATATACATTATTATTTGTCATTACACATCTTTCGCTTTACATTTTTTATAAGTTGCTTTGTATGATTTTTTAAACGTTTGCGATTTTAAATTGAAATTCCATAATGTACCTTACTTTCCTCTTTCTATTAACTGTAAACCATTGTATTACAAGTAAATATTTCTCTGAGTAATAAAGATATTTGGAAAAGTTTTTGTTTATACTATTTGTTTTTAGATAAAATTGAATATGTTTACACATGTAGTTGAAGAAAGAGCCTACAAATCAAATAAAATTTGAAAGCAACCAACAGAAACTCTGAACCTCGTACAAATATGATTTGATTGAGGCAAAGTTGTGACATGATGTTCTGAGTTTTCAGACATGGCATATTTTCAATCATGTAAATTTGCAACGTTTCCTCAATTTAATTTTCTTAGCACAAAACAGATCAAAATTTATAATTATGAAAACATTTTATTATGTTAATATAAATGGTATAAATTTTTAAAGTTAGAATGTTATTAAAACATGTAAATTTTTCTTCCATTCTTGATGTCGAGCAATTCCCACAATAATGTCACTTGGTATCCATAATATTAAATAGCACATGTCCTCTCATGCAATATGTATCTGGTGATAATAGTTATATTTTTCAATTATCACTAATATATTTTCATCAAAATGAATTATGTAATTCTTGTCTTTTGAAAGGACACTTCACTTCAATTAAGCATTTTTCACTAACAAACCCATATTATCATTAAAAAAGGTTTCAAGAGAATGTTGAAACGTGTTTTGATGACACTAGAACAAACAATCACTATTATTTATCTTATATTTTCACATTAATCAAATAATCCAGTAAAATATAACCTCAAATGTAGCTTTTAAAATCAAAAATACAGATTGCGGGATAACTTACATTATCAAAACTATTATTTTTTATATTGAGTAGACACGATTACATACTTACTTTTTAACAATTTATTCCTTTCAAAAACACGTATGAAACGCTTAAATAATCAAAAATTTACACTCAAATGCAAATTCCTATGGCAACAATTTTTGTTTGGATACAGTTTCAAATTGTGACATCACACTAATCTCTCGTATTGCAACTCATCATTACAGAGTTGTGCACTTCAGTACCTTCGAACTTTTGAACTAAATTGATTTAGATACCTACGGGGCATGATACTATAACTGAGAAGATAAACCCACGCGCATGTATAAGCCCATCTCTCTCGCACGCCTGACGTCACTCGGAGACAAATTTCGCATCAGCAATGGTCAGTTTTATAATGGCGTTTAACGGTGTTGGTGTGTGTTTTATTTTTTATTTAGTTTCTTTACAGAAGAATGTGCGTAAAGCTTATTAAAGTATAATTAAAAACCTTGATACATACGACAACGATGTGGATCATTCTGAAATATTTACTGGACAAATGTTTGGGGCTTTAAATTTACCTAACAATACTGAACATGCTGGACGAAAAGATTCTGCTGATGTTGAGGAAAAAGATATCAAAGTGCATGTTCAACAACTTGAATATATAGATAATTAAAAAAAAGATTAATCTTAGTAGGGTAAACATTTGCGTTTAAAAAAGATATACATCCTTGAGCAAAAGTTGAGCTGGCGAATGGACAGCCAAGGAAAACCAAATCACACAAGAACTTGATTGGGATGGTATAGAAAATTTGACAGGGTTTATTGCATTTGAGTTACAGAAAATAAATTTGGTTATATTCCAAACAGCAATGAAATGTCATTTTTCTGGGTAACCCATCTTTCCGAAGGCGATCTACTAAAACCAAATCCAGATTTTCTAACTGAATGTAATGAACTCGACTAAATTTTTAAAAACGGATTTAGCAGAATCTGTTAATTTAAGTATAGTAAATTTTATGAATAATATATATCTATTGAATAGATTAAACAAAATTGTAGACTAGTTATTACTTCTTGCATAAAAGTAAAATAAAACAATTTTTTTTTTAAATTCAAAATCCTCGCACTACGGTGTAAAATTTTTAATCTCCATTTTTGTTTTTATTTGTAAAAGAAAGTAGACAAGTTATTACTATACGCTTACAAATAATTAAAATATACTTTTTTAATAATAATCCAAAAATTTTTAATCTCAGTTTTCGCTTTTTTTTTGAAAAAAATCTATTAATATTTTATCAGAAAATTTTCTTATTGATGAAGACTGGTGCATAATGCGAAACCAATTTCGAAAATATTAAATTTGTTTCTTTTTATACAGGGTGTTCGAAAGACATAACAGAGGAGGAAGTCCTAAAATCAATGTCGGAAATGAAAAACAATAAGGCTCCAGGTGATGACGACATCGTGATTGGGGCAGTTAGAGAAGGTGGAGAACAACTGTTAAAGGCCATAACAAAATTATTCAATAAATGTCTTATGGAAACCACAACACCTACAAACTGGAACAATGCAATCATAATCATCATGCATAAGAAGGGCAACATTGCCGACCTGAAGAACTATAGACCAATTAGCTTCTCATCTCTATAAATTGTTTCTAACTAAGCGTATAACATCGAAATTAGACTTCTACCAGCCGACAGAACAGGCAGGTTTCCGATCCGGATACGGAACAAATGACCATCTGCAAGTTATTAAGACATTGATCGAGAAGTCCGTTGAGTACAACAAGCCACTCGTGTTAATATTTGTGGACTACGAAAAGGCGTTTGATTCCATCAAGCACAGCGAGATGTTTAAAGCACTTGCCGACTGCCGAGTAGACCACAGATACTCTGCTATACTGCAACATATATACGAAAATGCACAGCGAGCGTAAGACTCCATAAAGAGACAGATAGATTCAGAGTGCAGCGCGGTGTACGACAAGGCGACACAATCTCCCCTAAACTATTTACCACTTTGTTGGAGTATATGTTCAAGAGTGTCGAGTTGGAGAATATGGGTATAAATATTAACGGTGAAAATTTCAGTCACCTTCGGTTCGCTGACGATATTGTACTGATTTCAGATAGCTTGGATAAGGCAGAGAAGCTGCTTATGAGACTAACTTCTGCTTCACATAAAGTTGGGCTTAAAATCAATCCATCGAAAACAAATTTCATGACAAATCTAGTCCCATGCCGAAACTACTTAGTAGAAGGAAAAGAAATTTTCCAAGTTACATCCTACAGATATCTGGGCCATGATATTACGATTGGCAGGGACAATCAAACCTGCGAAATCAAAAGAAGGATAGGACTAACCTTAACTCTAACACGAAAATCGGTAAATAAAGTAAGAGTGGCCCAGCGAGCCATGGAACGCTCCATGTTGGGAGTCACGCTGAGAGACAGGATTCCGAATGATCGAATACGTCAGAGAACAGGGGTTACCGATGCAATCCAGCGAATAACATATCTAAAGTGGAACTGGGCTGGACATGTCGCAAGAATGACCAACGAAAGATGGACCAAAAAGATCATAGAGTGGAGACCTAGGCAAAATGCGTTCAGGAACAGAGGTCGTCCGCCGACCCGGTGGACGGATGACATAAAAAGAGTAACACCAAATTCGATCCAGGATGCCCAGGATCGAAATAAATGGAGATCGTTAACGGAGGCCTATGTTCAGCAGTGGACGAGACAGGCTGTTTGATGATGATGATGATGATGTTCGAAAGATACAAAAAAATGTAGGCTTAGAAAACCAAAAAATATAGGATTATCAAAAAATTTACCATAGCAAAAATAAAGTTACTAATTAGCCAAAAACAAACATTTTTTCGGAAAGTTTTCTGTTTCAGAGAAAATTGAGTGGAAATTTAGAAATTGAATCAGTTTTTTGCATTTGCTTATTTTCGCCCTCGGTTGAAACGTCAAACTTTCGGAAAAATATTATTGGACTTTTCTTTTTGTTTGACTAAGAACTTAATTTTTGCTGTAGTAAGTTTTTATACTCCTTCCTAGATTTTTCCATTTCTGATCCTAAATTTTTGTACTTTTCAAATACCCTGTATAAGATGGACTGGATATAATATTTTTTAACATAGATTTGACATTCGTCACATTATCGAGATACGTGTACCTACCTACTTCATTTAAAGGTTTATTATCCTAGTATAAATCCTACATTAAATCATAAAGAAAATATCTTATACACTATTATAATAATCATAAAAAATTGAACAGATCAATATTATAATACACAATAAGAAAATACACTAAAAATTAATAAAAACCGCACAAAAACGATACTTCTTCAACCGACAAGATTATTGTTGTCTCGGAGTGACGTCATGCGCAACGTCGTACGAAATTGGATCGCCAAGTGGGTTTATCTTCTCAAGTAATAGTATCATGCCTACGGGGTGGTGGAAAAATACCTTTTTGTAAACTGTTACTGATTTTCAAGTCGATTTGGCAAATAATAGTTGCTGGAAAAATTTCAAACGACGCGTTACATAATTTTTTTCACACAAGGTGTATTCTCGAAATTCAAACTTTCACAAGAATGTCTGAGAATTTACTGTAGGTTATAAAATGTCAAGGTAACCTTAGGTTCGTTAATTATTTATCTGTTTTATCCACTGAGAAAAATTATTCATTGCCAAGGGATTGACGTGATCGTTGTTCAAATGTTAAGAATTAATATAAATAACGTTTCACTCGTTTGCATTATAAATATTTATAAGTATATTGCAAAATTAAGAATCACTCACTTAAAAAATCCGCCAGACCAAGATAATGAAAATATTGAGTATTCTAAAAGGTATAATTTATGAGGAAATGAAATCTAAAATGTACCGCATGTGTTTTTTCAATACACAGGGCGTTTTTGTAAGGTTTATTCAGTTCACCTAAGATAATAAGGTATATTTGACAAAAATAAAATTAGGTTAGCAACTTGTGTCAAATTAATTATTATTATTATGAAGTAATTCGATGTTTCATAAATCCAGTGGTGGCGTATGGTGATAAATATTAATTCAATTCGACTATAGAACCTAATAATTTATATCCTATGTTCTTATACCATATAGTAGTTATATAAATATAACAAAGGATTAAGAATGGTCTAGACTTTTTGTCCAGTAATCGGTTTATTGCCAACATCAAGTAAAATAAAAAAAAAATGATTAATTATTATTTTTCACCATACTACCAACTATTTCATAATCATTATGTAACACGGTCAACATTGATGGACACCCTATATATAAAGATTTCTAATAAAGGAATATGTACAACTATACTGCCCAACTAAGTAAAAGTGCCGTATGTCATATAGATAAGCCTTTGAGAAATCAAGGCCTAAAGTTGAATGATTAAACCTGAGTGATAAAACTCAATAAATTGGTAACAGTTGGCACTATTGTGTCACTGACAAATTCAAAAACATTTTTATTCAAAGTTTGCTCCCAAACTATACCGGGAAACGTGTTTTTTTCAACAAAATGTGCACATACTGCATTTTTGCTTAGTATTCTCAATATATATCCAAGCAACTTAAACTAAGCAAAAATACAGTAAGTGACCTTGTTATTATGACTTCTTACCCAAGTAGGCTATTTTAGCAATAAAAAAGGTGAGTAATAAGTAAAAATAGGCTTGGTTAGATTAAGACCCTCATTTATTTAGTTTAATTTAGTACAAAACCTTTAAATTGTCATATCTAATGCATGATTTTAAACACATTTCACACTTTAGCGGATTAATAAGTCTTTCCAGAATGTTTTCCTGTTTTCGGGAAGAACTTCATCGAGTGCTTCTAGGATATTATCCCTCTTTTCTTGAGGAAATCCACATGGACACTCATGGAACTTGGGCATCTTGATTCCCTTCATAGCCTTTTTCTGAAGAAAATCTAGTTCTTGGTATTGACATAGTTGGATTTACAATATAATACATAATGTCCTCTTCTTGCACTCACATGGACAATGTCACTCAAATAGAATCTACAAAGAGATTTCTTCAATTTATGTTGCGATGTTAAATCAGGCCAGTCAAAGAAATCAAAATGATGAATTCGCAGTACTTCAACATTTCCCGAGTTTGCGGTTGACACTGCAAGCACAAAGTCTTCAAAATCGTAAGTTTTTTTTTGTTTTGTCAATGATTGTTCCACCTAGTGGTGGAAACTGTCGGCACTCATGAATAAATGGCCTGGTTAAAAATAATTCAAAACAATTTCTTCTGCAGCAATATCAGATGAGTTAATAACTTACACGAGAAATGTTTATGTTCTGAGACGAACAGTTGTCAAGCCAAAGGATTATTTTCTTAACATCTCTATTTGTTTTTAGAAACATATAGAGAGCACTTAAATTATCCCCTTTGTTCCTTCCGGAAATTCCCTCGTACCAAAGCAGGGCGTGAGGTTTGTTTTTTCCTTTTTTTCCAACAGGAGCAAAAGTTTCGTGATATGCCAAACAACACGTTCTTAAACATGTCAACTCTTGGAAGCATTATTATTTTTTGCATGTCACCTGAAAAAACATCGGTGTCATTTTGAATATCACCTTCTGAATGTAATTTATAGGCTTCTCTTGCAGCAACCACTAATTCATGGTGATGAACCCATTTACTACATTCTTCACACTCGAGATCCAGTGTATCCTTATTGTGTTCATGGAGAGAAAACTCTTCGCATTTTTCACACTCTTCGTGGCCTAATTGGGCAAATGATATTTTCTGTTCCTTAACAAGTCTTCTGTATAGATCATAAGATACTCTATTTTTGTATTGCGGGTACTTTTGAATAAAATCACCGTGCATTAGAACAATATTGACATCAGAGGGTAAATATCGTACGTTGGGTGCATGTTCTCGTCTATAATGCGAGATTGTTGGGTGAAAAGACTCAATATGTGTTACAATCTCACGATGAGGCCCCTTGTTTGAAGATGGCTGTTTTCTTCTTCGGTCAGTGTTGATTAGATCATGTTTTTTTAATTGACAGTTACTCATTACAGTTTATGTGAAATGTTTACTCAAAATGATACTTGTATTTTATTTGAATAAAACCTCATTAA
The DNA here is from genome assembly GCA_963921935.1 of Galeruca laticollis. Classification (NCBI taxonomy): domain Eukaryota; kingdom Metazoa; phylum Arthropoda; class Insecta; order Coleoptera; family Chrysomelidae; genus Galeruca; species Galeruca laticollis. Next base: position 86,032,049 of record OY998184.1, read on the forward strand.
GACAGGTTTTGCTTTAAAACAATTTATTCAACTATTAATAATAAATACTAATCAAGACAATGGACAAGTATTTCAAGCCTCACTGGAAAACCACCTTTGAAACCTTTGTTAACACAATTGCTGCTAAAGAAACTGACAAATTATTATTACTCTACAATCACGTGAGTCACAACATTTTTGAACTCATCAATGACTGCAAATCTTATGCTAAGGCTATAGAAAGATTAGACTCTCTTTATATAAAACCGAAGAATGAAGTGTATGCGAGGTACAGACTTATGACTAGACGTCAACAGTCAGGGGAAACTGTAGATCAGTATATACAATCGTTAAGAGCTTTAAGTGCAGACTGTGGTTTTAAAGCAGTGACCGTTGAGAAGTACAGGGACGAATACATTCGAGATGCTTTTATTAATGGACTAATCACCCCTAGTATCCGACAAAGACTGTTGGAAAATATAACTTTAGATTTAGAAGAGGCATTTAATAAAGCACGTGCTCTCGAATCAGCACAAACATTTTCTGAGTCTTTTAATAACCTCCAACCGCAGTTAGCTTCAACGTTAAATAGTGAGACTCGTGAGAAAACCTTCTACAGTCCCTCAACTTCTGCTGCAACCAACAAGTCGAAATGTTTCTTCTGTGGATATAAATGTCATATGCGTTCATCTTGCCCTTGACATTTCTCTAAGGTTTGCAGGTCATCCAAGTCGAAAACCTCTGCTGCCGCATAACAATGTGACGACTCTTTGGAAGAAGACAACTTTCCGACTTTTGCATCAGTCTTTCCAAGTCAGTAATCGCATTAACCATCAACGGATACTCGGCGGAAGCACTCATCGACACCGGAAGTACAGAAAGCTACATCAGTGACTAAACAGCACTCGAATTTGTCAGTAAACTTTGGCGGTGACAGACCAACTTTGAATGTAAGTAGATTTTTAGCATGTGCTAAAGTTGGGCCAGCGTCCGTCTTTGAGCATCTAGCGTCCAATTATCGCCCTATTGCTGTTAAATCAAGAAGGTTTTCCAACAATGACGAGAATTATATTAGGTCACACGTTCAGAGTCTCCTGAAAGACGGAATAATTGAAGAAAGCCTATCCCCTTGGAGAGATCAAGTACTCATTGTAAATGGCACTCACAGAAAAAGAATGGTCGTTGACTATTCTCAAACTATCAACAAATATACAATGCTGGACGCATACCCATTACCATCAATTGAGAAAATTGCATCAAGTGTGGCCAAATACAAATTTCATAGCACTATTGAACTGAAAAGTGCATACTATCAAATTTTCATCAGGAAGGAAGCCCGGCCGGTTACCGCATTTGAAGCTGCTGGAAAACTTTGGCAATTTAAAAGAATACCTATGGGCGTAACCAACGGCGTTGCTGCTTTCCAAAGAAAAATTGATGAAATAATTTCGAAAGAAGGTCTTCAAGGAGTTCATAGCTACTTAGATGACGTGACAGTAAGTGGGAAAACTCAATCCGAACATGACTGAAACCTAGAAAAGTTTTTAGAGGTATGTGAGAAATACAATTTAATCATCAATAAAGAAAAATCTAAATTTAATTTGCAATCAATGAAGCTTTTAGGATATCTTATAGAATATAACACCTTACGCCCAGACCCCGATCATTTGAAACCATTATTAGATTTCCCAATTCCTCACAATAAATCTTCATTGCAACGGGCACTTGGAATGTTTTCTTACTATTCCAAGTGGATACCTCATTTTTCTGACAGAATTCACAGGTTAGTTAAATGCAAAACTTTCCCTCTTGATCCAATTTTAGTCAAAGATTTCAATGATATTAGATCCTGTATACTCAAAGCATTTGTAGTTAACGTAGAACAAAACTCTCCATTCTGTGTTGAAACCGATGCCTCTGATGTTGCTATAGCTGCTATTCTCACTCAGAACCATAGACCAGTTGCTTTCTTTTCGAGGACGCTATCGAAGAGCGAACAAAATCACCCTGCAGTTAAAAAGGAAGCTTATGCAATAATGGAAGACATGCCGGAAAAATAAAGAATGAAAAATTTGCCAGATGGCGATTAGAGTTAGCCCCTTACAATTTCGATATAACTTACAGGCCCGGTAAGGAAAACCTAGCGGCTGCTGCATTTTCTAGATTTTGCTGCTCATCGAACACATACTCTAAATTGGAAGAAATTCATAATTCCCTATGCCATCCTGGTATTGCACGAATGAATCATTACGGTAAAGTTCAGAATCTTCCCTATACATTAGACGAAATCAAAAATATGACGGCAAAATGCAAAATATGCGCAGAAATAAAACCAAGTTTCTACAATAAGAAACAAACAGCCTTATTAAAGCTACATCACCTTTTGAGCGCCTGAGTATTGATTTTAAAGGGCCACTCCCGTCAAGTACTCGTCATAAATATTTATTGACGGTCGTTGATGAGTATTATAGATTTCCTTTTGCTATCCGGTGCACCGATCTATCAGCTCAAACCGTCATACAATCACTATCACAAATATTTGATTATCCCACGTACATCCATTCCGATAGAGGCACGTCATTTGTATCAAGAAAATTCGAGACATTTCTACATTCCAAAAATATAGCCACGAGCAGGACAACTCCCTACAATCCCTGTGGGAATGAACAAATTGAAAGATGTAACGGCATAATTTGGAAAACTATATCCCTTGCTTTAAAGTCCAAACAGATGCCAGTAAATCAATGGGAGAAAGTACTACCGGAAGCTCATCACGCAATAAGAACACTGCTTTGTACGGCAACCAACGCTACCCCACACGAGAGGATGTTCTACCATAAGAGGAGGGGTGTCACTGGCATTGCCTTCCCATCTTGGCTTCTCTCTCCAGGCAAAGTTTTGATGCGGAATTTCGTTCGAAAAAGTAAATACGACTCCTTGGTGCAAGAAGTCACGCTAGTGGAGGCAAACCCTGATTACGCCTTGGTCCGTATCCCTGATGGCAGGGAAACAACGGTTAATCTACGAAACCTAGCACCTGCAGGGGAATCATCAATGCAGTCTCCACTAGGCGAAGAACAACAAGATGAAAATCAAGCACAGAACGAAACTAATTTAGACTCTCCTGAATCTATATCTACCCCACGAGAATCTGTATCAACCCCTCGAGGATCTATATCTATCCCACGAGAACACGTATCAACCCCGGAAGAAGAAGGAGCAGAGAACCAACACCAAGTGGACTCCTTATATCAACCGATCAACCGTCCACAATACCAACCAACTAAGACCTTTCGAAGATCGTCTCGTCCAATAAGGCGTCCTGACTATTTGAAAGATTATGTTTCAAAATAAAGTGGGGGAGAGTGATATAGTTATCAGTGTTGATTAGATCATGTTTTTTATTTGACAGTTACTCATTACAGTTTATGTGAAATGTTTACTCAAAATGCTACTTGTATTTTAGTTGAATAAAACCTCACTAAGACAGGTTTTGCTTTATAACAATTCCCTGAGCGGTGTTTGTTAAGATATAGTGTACAAATCTATCATTGGTAGGTTTATAGCCTAATGTAGTAAGAAAGAACTTTTTACACACCTCAAACGCTTTATCGCTGCTGTCTTTCAAATGATACTGGATGGATAGCATTCTTCTTTCTTTTTCATTATCATTCTTATTTCTTCTTCTTTTCACATCTAGTTTTTGGCAAGAAGTTAGGATAAACTGTCTGCACTCCTTCCTCCACACTTCCCTTCCTTTAAACTAACATCAATTTTTTTCCTTTTCTTGCGGCCACTTTCATATTGGCCTAGGTCTCTTTCCTGTATCTCCTCAACTCCATCATCTATCACTGCCTTTTGATTAGAACGAGCGTCCTCAAATTCCAAATTATCCAGAAAACCTACGTCATGCTCACTTTCTTATATTTTTAGATCTAGGCCTAGATCGACTTCTTCTACATTTGAATCTAATCCAATCACATTAGTTTCATCTACAATATAACCTAAGTCATTCTCAGTTAGTTCTCTTTTTGTTAAAGTATTAGCCTTTACATCAAAAACAATAACTTGATTGCTTTGTACAGTTATTTTGTTGAAAACATCAGTTAATACTTCATTTGAAGGATCAATAATCAGGGTTGCGCTGGCCTCCGTTGCCAGGTGTACTAAAAATGACTTGGTTGGCTACTAAATTTGAAGCTTCAATACTAAATTTCTTCTTTACCGACAAAGCGCGGGAAATTCAAATGAAAGTTATATAACTTGTACATTTATTCTAAAATTCAACTATACAGTCTACGCATTATATAACCATAGACAGATATCTCAATAGGTAATAGTCATAAACAAATTAAAAATAGTTTCTCTATAGTAATAGTTATAAAATGACTATCTGGGACAAAAAAATGCGGGAAATTAAAAAAAAATCTGATTAAATATATATTTTTTCAATGAATAAACAAACACAACATGGAATTATATAAAACAAAAATAACACTCTTGAAAAATAAAAATAAATAAATAAATAACATTGTTGAAAACAATAAAAAAAATAACATTCTTGAAAAATAAAAAACTCTTGAGAAATAAATAACACCCTTGAATAATGAATAACTAAAATTATGACAAACTTAAAATATATCTTCTTCTAAAACTTCTGTACAAGTTACACGTTTATTGGAATAAGTCGTAACATTGGCTGGTGGTTGCCAAGTGAAACATTTTTTGTTTTCAATTCTTAACATATCTTTAGCTTGTAGAATTGATTGGCAAGTTTTTATCAAAAGTCTGTTTCTCACTCTAGTTTTAACTAAATTTAGCTGGGAAAAAATTCTCTCTGCCGCAGCTGACGAATGTGGAAGGCACAAAATGATTTTTGAAAGTTTGAATATGTTTTCGAAAACATGCTCATTCAAACTATTCTTTAAGCTTGAAACAGTATACCAAAATTCTGTTATGTCATCAGAACACTTTTTCAATTCATTCGTCTCACTTAGCAGCCGATACTCAAAGTCTATTTTCTCAATATCTATATTTAAATAAGGAAATAAAATCACAGCCTCAGAAATACTATTTACATTACCTGTCATAACTGTCTTGGGGTCGAAGTTCTGTGCAAATATCAACACTTTATCATTAAAATCAAATCTTTTTTTTATTTGTCTTGCCAACTCTACATAATAGTCTAGAACTCTGATCCTGAAATTATTTACTTCTGTTTTGTCTATATTAGTTTCATTTATAAAAACCCTTGCTTTGGCACCACAATACAGTTCCTCCAGAGGAAGGTAGTTATCAGGATCATTAACATTGAGATTATTTATGTCGTTTTCATATTTTTTTATGCAAGTAGATTTAATGAACGATTTTAGAATTATTCTGTATAATCCAGTAACTCTATTCAACAAAACATGAATCTTGGTTTTTTCAGATTGAAATTCGATATTTAATTTATTGATTATATCCAATGCATAGGATAGGAAATAGAAATATAATTTATATACAGGGTTTTTTAAAGCATTCAAAATAGCATGGGCTGATTGAACATTGTCTTCTAGATATGCTGCTGTAAAAAATAAATCTAATGATGACCAATGTTCCAAAATTCGATTGATCACTAATTCATATGACAACCACCTTGTTTGACTAGGTCTTAATATCACATTTGTTTTTTCCTTAAGGAAAATTTGGCACTCTTTGAATTCAGAACAACGTTTTGAGCTGTTACTGAAATAATTATACACATCCCGACTGAATTGTTCAATACTTTTAGGTAATTTTTCACATGCAGCGGACGAGCAAAGGTGGAATGAATGGCATGTACATCCAATGATAACTATATTTGGGTTCACACTCTTGAATAAAGCTTTCATGCCAGTTAAATGCCCCATCATCACAGAGCAATTATCAGCTCCAAAGCCAATAATATTTTCAAATGGAATGCCATTTTTCAACATAACTTATCTTATTGCACCAAATAAACATTCCGCAGTAGCTTTATCAACCTCTATTAGGTCTAAGAATCTATCAGCTACTTGGTTATTCTTGTAATACCTAGCCACTAAAGCCAAGGATTTGGAGGTACTAATGTCAGTGGTTTCATCTATTATTAAAGAAAAATGATTATCCTTGAGGTCATTTGAAGTATCTCTCAAATTTGCTGGCCCTAATACTTCAACAGTTAATTGGGTAGCTTTTTTCCTATTAATGCATAGTTTGCTAGCTATTTTGGAGTCAGGACACACAGAAGATATAAGTTTAGGTAAATGGTCCATTATCATAAATGGCAAATTGTGTTCTATTAAGAACATTGTACATTTTAATTCAGCCTCTTTTACTCTTTGATTAATTCCTACTTCTTCTGGTTTGAATATATCTTCCATGGAAGGAGTCGACCTTGCAGCTTTTTCCTTTATCCTGTGGCAAACTGACTTTTCGTACAATTTCAAATGCGTTACGCTACCAATAATTCTTATGTTACACACTATGCACTTAGTACTTGTACCATCAGTACCAAATGGTTCCGCCCACTTGAATTGAGATTTCCAATCGGATCTGAACTTCTGTTTGTACTTCTTTTTCGTCTTACTGGTTTTTTTCTCATCAATATTCATCGTATAAGATTTATCTTTACTGCTTCCAGCCACAGCTTCGAAGCTTCCTGTTTGAGGAACTGAATTTGCTTCATTGCAAATGTCCTCATCAACTCTTATTGAACTGGCATCACTTTTAACTTTTTTATTAAAAACCTGCAGTGATAAATAGCATTTAGAAATAATCATGATAATTCATCATTCAATTAATTACCTTTCCATTGCAGCAAACCAGCGAAAACCAACAACAATAACAATAAATAATCCAAACGGCAATGCAACAACAAATAATTTTTAATATTTGAATAAACTCAACTACTCAACCGTCTCAAATCAACCTGTCATCTGTCACCTGTCACCTGTCACTTGCCAGCAGAAATACGTAAAAGCAAAACGTCAAAAACACAGAACACGAATCACAGAGCTGAGCACAGAGTACAAAACAGAGTTGCGTTTTGATAAGATCTGTGGTGTGGTACTGTTTACGAAGTCCCATTATCTCACGCTCTCATTCCAAGGAAATGCATATATCTGAATGAATGACAATGGCAGAATGGCGCATGTTGGAATATTGGATGAGAATACTATATTTTCATTGAGGATACTAGGCTACTAAATGGAATCGAAAAGTACTAAATTTAGTAGGATTGTACTAAAAATACCAACCCTGTCAATAATTATAGCTGAACATCTTCAACACTATTATTGGGATCGATCACTACAAACGAACTGCAATCCTCTTGCTTACTACAACCTGAACCAAGTTGAGCTGTTTTATTACTTTCATTACCTTTTAAAGCTAAATCTATCATTTGTCTCGTTCTTAAGGATACTTTATTTGGTATCATGTTGAAAAACTCAAATTGTCAAATAATATTTACTTAAAATAAATAAAACGATTAAAATGTTCACCCGGTCACATCACTTTACATTTGTTGCAAAACAAAACATAACATAAACAAAACATAAAGAGTAAATGTCGTATGTACAGCCACAGTGGTAACATTGTTTAGCGAAACTGCCGTATGTGCTAGAGCAGGGGTTCCCAAACTTTTTTGTACCACGCCCCCCTACACATATCAGCTTTCCATTTTGCAATACCTTATTTCCACGGTGCCGTACATACCAACTCCTACTTGTACAAGTATGTGCCTACTTGATACGGTGAGTAGGTAGATTTTTCGATCACTGTAGAATGCGGTAACGCAGAATGGAAAGATTTAATAATTGTACGTATGGTGAAAATTAAAACAAGTATTACATGAAAAACGAAAATAATTACTGATACAAAATTTAACATTGTAACACAGATACATTTTCAATTTAAGGGACGTGAAACAATAGGCCTACCTACTTACAAAAACAAAACATGTAATTTAGTGAGATGGGTGCGCTTGCATGTTCTGGATAAGTTGACAAATCCTGGGCTGAGTTTCAGACAAAGCACAGCGTAGGTCACTTTCGACATCAAGTTTGTTGCGGTACTTGGTTTTGATCGCCACATGAGTTGAAAACGCTTTTTCGCACATGTATGTTGTTGAAAAAGGCAAGTACATCCGAACAGCTTTCTCTGAAACACTGGGGTAAACTTTTAAGTAATTTAACCAAAATGAGGGCTTGTCCATTTTGTCAAAATCGTATCTTGCAGCAGAGTCATTTTTTATTTCTATTCCCTCCTCTTGCAACTCTTCTGGCAGCAACTGTATGTCCATGTTGAACGGATCGGTTGATAGTTTGTAAAACTCATCTGACAAGTACCTGCTGAACTCCTCCTTGAGGTTCTTCAAATGGTCAATTATCAAGTTTTTCAAAAGCGGTCCTTCAAAAACGTCCTCAAAACATACTTCTTCTGAGACTGACACTACTTTGCTGAAACTTGAATAGTTGCTGGGGTTCATTGACACTTTACGTATCCAAAGTTGTAGTTTCTCAACGTACATCTTGATGGCATCCCGATGTGTTACTATATTTGAGTCTGCACCTTGCAGTCTCAAGTTTATGTTATTTAACGTGTCAAAAAAGTCTGATAAATAGGCCAAAATCACTTGGTTACAGGGTTTTTTGAACTCTGCACTAAGCTCGTTTTGTTTCTGCTGTGCCAAAAACGTTATCACTTCATCACGGAGTTCGAATAGTCTTCCCAACATATTACCTTTTGATAGCCATCGTACTTCTGTATGAAATAGCAGCGTTTTGTGATCACTTCCTAAATCTTCACACAGAATTTTAAACAGTCGAGTATTTAATGCACTGTTCTTAACGTAGTTGACTACTTTAATACAAAGCTTTAAAACAGCATTGAGTTCGTTAGGAAGAGTTTTTGCTGCCAAGGCTTGGCGGTGAATAAAACAATGAATCCCAACCACATTAGCATTCTTCTCTTTGACCAACTGCACAAAGCCTGAACGAGAACCCAGCATTGAAGAGCACCATCTGTGTATACACCAATAAGTTTTTGCCAAGAAAGTTCGTGTTTCTTAAAAAAGTCTGATACTGCTTCCATCACATCTACAGCTTTAGTAGTGGTCAACAGCTCAGTAGAAAACATCAGTTCATCCTTCATTCTTTCATTTTCAATGTAACGAACATATACAATCAAATGAGAGCATTGTGCTATGTCTGTACTCTCGTCAAGCTGGATAGCAAAAAACGGGAATTTTTTTATTGCATCAACCACCTGGTTTTTAATGTCCTCGGCCATATCATCAATGCGGCGTTTTACGGTGTTGTCTGAAAGTGGTATTTGTGATAGCTTTTGCCTACTATCAGTTCCAAGGGCTGCTTTTAAAAGGCACGGTTTAACAAGCGTTTCACCAATAGTGTGACTTTTCTTTTCCTTAGCAATAATAAGAGATAATTCATAGGAAGCTTCAAGCACTTTTAGAGATGACTGAGCAGCAGATCCAGTGCTATCTAACTTCATGCGCTTTAAATTCTTAGATTTTGCAGCGAAAAACTCTTTAGGTTTGTCCTTTAAAGAGGCATGTTTGGTTGACAAATGTCTCAGAAGACGATTATGCCTCATCGCGTCATTGCTTAATACCTCATAGCAAATAACGCACTGAGGGTGATCAACATTATCTTTAAGCAAGGAAACAAACCCATATTGAATATAATCGTCAATATACTTGCGTTTCTTTGCCGTGTTCATCTTCTCTGATTCAGCTTCACACAACACAAAAAAAATTACTCCAATTCAAACGTCGCAGCAATTACAGAACAACCACAATACAGCAAACACGCTGACTGATAATTCACGGAAAGCACTGTTGGCACAACGGACTGGCGAACGGACTAGTTACAACGCAAGCACTGAACAAACTGCAAGGTTATTGACATTGGATTGAAGATGCGGTGGGGGTGGGCGTGGTAGGGGTGGTGGGACACTCGCACTCACGCCAAGGCCAAACGGAGGTATCGGTACACACACCCGCTGCGTCTGACAGTAACTGCTATGGAGGGGGACGGTTTTGAGAATATTGAACTCTTGTGTGTTTTGTAGTTTTAAAAACTGTAGCCTTCTTTGATAAAGTTTGCAACGGGGAAATTTACGCCTTTTGTAATGGGGGAATTTACGTTCTTTGAAATGGGCGGTTTGAGTTCGGCAACACTGTTCTCTAATTTGCAAATTAATTGTTTTTTAAACAAAGGATTTTTGATCTGTTTTATTTTAAACAATGGTTTTAATTTTTTACAAACACTTGACCATTATGTCAAGTGAATATTCTTTATGTGGAAGCGTGGAAATTGGTAAAAAAAAACGTGGAAATTGAAACATTACAAAAACAATTTTGAAAACTTAGAAAGACTTTATTTCAAAAATCTGAGGAAATTATTTTTGTAATTTTTTTATTTATTTCATTTGGGTGTCACGCCCCCCCAGGGGGGCGCGCTCCCCAGTTTGGGAACCACTGTGCTAGAGCTAAGCAAAAGTGCAGTATGAGCATTGGAGTTACTGCATTTATGTTTAGTGTCTTGGACTTACGACACTTTTGCTTAGCAATGGAGGGATTTTAATGTACTTATGGCAAACTACATCTGGATATCTAGAAAACGGTTGGAGATACGGCCTTTTTGATTAGTTTATTGGATTCCTCTTGGTCAAAAATATGGATATCAATGTATAACTCAATATCGATAATTTTGCACTTCGGCACTTTTTCTTAGTTGGGCAGTATAATATACAGCGTCGGGTGATTCATAGCCATTTAATCACAACAGAGAAATGCTGAAAGACTTTTTTTGATACGAAACTGTAAGGGCAGATAAGTTTCAACTGTTGATAAAACTTAACTATTAAACTCTTTTTGTTGTTAATTTTCGTTTCATTTATTATTGATAGATTACAATTATATTCAATATCCTGTATTAAAAATTCTTGTAGCTAGCGAATCTGATATTTTATATGGCCATTTAATTCTAATCGTTCCTATAAAAATTCCAATCACGTGTCCGCAATACAGCCTTGTAAAGGATTGATTTAGTGATTCATTTCAGTAGTTCGTAAAATAAAAGGTAATTTGAAAACCCACAACTGGAATTATTCCGAAAATTGTGAGTGAGTGATCTCATAGCAGATTGATTTTTTAAATTTAAAATTAAGCGTAATAAGGAAACGTGACGTGCGACTGAATCACTTATACAGAGTGCTCCGTAAATTAAAGGATTGATATAACGTTAAGAAATATCTAAAAGTTTAAATACCTGGTAATGACTTTTGTCTGGTATTTTTCACAAATTTTACTAATAAAACATAAAAATTTTAAAATATTCAATAATTTTGTCTACGAGTGTATTATTTAGAAAAAATGTATTGATTTAAAAAGAAACTATGTTGAGAATTAAAACTAAATTTTAATAAAAAATGCCTAAAATGTTAGGTCGAAAACATTTCAGATAACCCCCGTAAATGCACCATTAACTATCATTGTATAGTTTGGTAATTAAAATATTTTTTTGTAATCTTCGTAATAAAATAAAAATAAAACTTCGATACATTTTGTATTAATACTTAAATATAAAAATGTTCCTTAATTAGTAGGTAATTAAAAAATAGTTATTTATACAGCGTGTCCCGGGACTAATGGGAAAAAAGTCAGGAGCGTATAATCTGATTCAAAATAATATTAGTACTTCATATAAACTTTTTCTATGTAGGCCCTCGTTTTCGAGTTATAGGCCTCCAAAATTTTAATTTTGAATTTGGTTTTTATTTTTATTTTTTTTACTAGTTATTTGATCTTTGTAAAATTTACGGTAAAGCTATAATGTACGTGTATGTTTATTTTGGAAAGGTAAACAGATTTACAGTAGTGCCTTGAAGCCAGGGACGGACTACTCGCAATGGTTAGTGATCCATAAATTTGCAGGGATGGCACACCCTGTATGAAATTATCGAAATTGACTTCCCCACACATTAAGCTAACGAAAAGTTACTCTTGCTGGAATTCGATAAAATGAGCCGTTTGGCTAATATTTACAGTTTTATTAATGCACTACGTACAAATTTACCTAACTAACTTATTAATACGATGTACTACAAAAAAATAATTTGAAGATAGCAGATGATAAAAACATTAAGAACTTATTTAATGGGAATTAAAAAGGTACGCAGACAACGTAATTAGTTGCTTTTAATCAAAATTACGAACACAACATTATTAAACCATTAAGAAAACCTCATAAAACACAAGTTATAAAACAATCGACTGAATCTAATTCCTAAACAACAAAAACTAACGTTTTTCCAATAAATGTTCAATATGAGCTCCTCCCACTTCCACGCACATTCTAAGTCTACGACGGTTGTTTCTTTGCACTTCTAATAACATTGCAGTGTAACACATTTCTGTCTATTAAATCTTGCCTTGTTTGCACAGGTGTTGCGTATACCTTACTTTTGAGATAACCCTAGAAGAAGAAATCCATAGGATTGACATCTCCTGATCGCGGTGGTCATTGAAAAGGGCCTCCACGACCAATCCATCTATTAGGAAACCTTGTGTGTAAATGCTATCGTACATCTAAACTGAAATGAGGAGGGGCCCCATCATGCATGAACCATAAATTCATACGAGTTTGTAGTAGCACATCATCAAACAGGTTCCATAACTCATTTTGCAAAAACTCCAAATATCTCTGACCGGTCAAAGTATCGTCAATAAAGTATGGCCCTATCAAATGATTGCCAATTATTCCTGCCCAAACATTAACCATGAATCTATGCTGGCTCCTAGTTTGACTAATGCCATGTGGATTCACATCATCCCATAAATGCATATTATGAGAATTTATGACTACATCTCTGTTGAAACCGGATTCGTTCGTAAAGAGAACGTTACTAATAAATGTATTGTCTGCTTGTTGTTGTCGCAGAAACCACTGGCTGTACTCAAGTCGTGAAGGATGATCAGCCACTGTCATACTGTGTACTTTTTTCATGTGAAAAGGATATAACAGCTGTTCTTTTAGAACGCGATGCACAACTGATTTCGAGACGTTATGTTCTCTTGATAATTTTCGTAAACTCGTTGGTGGTTCATTATCAACTGCATTTAACAAGTCTTGTTCAACTGCCACAGTACGTACGCTTCGTACTGGACCTTCTCTACCTTTTTTCGGCAAAAAACGTCCTAAAATTTAAAACTTTGTTTTGTATACATGGAAAATTACATTTACTTATTCATACCTGTTTCTCGTAACCTGAGATCAATACGCTCAAACATTCGTCTGTCTGGCAATGCTCTGTTTGCAAAATGTTCTGCATAAAGCCTTCTGGCCTCTAAACAGTTTCGAGAAACCAGTCCATACATTAAATTCATATCTGCGTACTCAATAAAAGTGAATTCTGCCATTGTAACTGTTAAATTAAGGACTTATGAATTATTGACAAGTACTGACTACGAACTATTCTACACAATGTTTGACAACTAATCCTATGGTTACTTGATAAACGGTAAAAACACTTTTAAAAAGTTTTTACCAACTTTCCAATTAATGAGTCGTTAATGTTTTTTATCTTCTGCTATCATTAAATTATTTTTTTGTAGTACTGAAGGTAAATTTAGACATCGTATTAATAAGTTAGTTTTACCTCGTTGTGTACTTATAAAAATGGTGAATGTACGTAGTGCATTAATAAAACTGTCAATATTAGCCGAACGGCTTATTTTATCGAATTCTAACAAGAGTACCTTTTCGTTAGCTTAATGTGTGGGGAAGTGAAATTCGATAATTTCATACAGGGTGTGCCATCCCTGCAAATTATTTGGATCACTAACAATTGCGAGTAGTCCGTCCCTGGCTTCAAGACACTACTGTAAATCTGTTTACCTTACCAAAATAAACATACACGTACATTATAGCTTTGCCGTGAATTTTATAAAGATCAAATAACTAGTACAAAAAATAAAAATAAAAACTAAATTCAAAATTAAAACTTTGGAGGCCTATAACTCGAAAACGAGGGCCTGAATAGAAAAAGTTTATATGAAGTACTAACATTATTTTGACTCAGATTATACGCTCCTGACTTTTTTCCCATTAGTCCCGGGACACCTTGTATAATTAGCAACGCAAAAATATTTTTAACTATATTCGTTGTAGATTATTGTATTAGATTTTTCCCATACTTCAATTAATACTTTTATATGAATGAAGAAAAATACACAAGCAGTGTTTACAAATATAATTATGCTGGTAACCTTAGAACGAACTAAAAATAGGAAACGCGCATTTCAAACATAAAGAAATTCACAAAATAATGAGGGAAGTCCAAAGCGTTAACGACAAATCAATCATAGACTATTTTTTGGTAATCCGGGAAATTTGGAACAAAGTAAAAGACATAAGGGAAATTAACAATATCATTGAAAATATTTGGAAACATTTCAAAAAAGAAGTCTTAGGTGCTGCGGGCTATTATAAATAATATAAAAAGAACAGATTGGCGCACCAAAAAAATAAAAGTAACAGTTAAAAACAACCCTCCTGAAATTTTAGAATTTTTTTATCTCATTCGTAAATAAAATATATACCATTAAAATAGAATTATTCAAATATAAAGTTTACTAAATCATCACGTGAATATTAGATATTAAATAAATATTTTCACTTACCCTGTATAATTAAAACGGCAGCGATTAAAAGAACTTGTAACGACTTCATGGTGACTGTTAAACATCTACTAACATTAAAATAAAGTTAACGAAAATGAAGATGCATCTTCGCGGCTCGAGCGATTCGCTCACTTATTGACCAGTGGCGTCATACCAAGAAAATGTATTATTAGTTTAAAGTTGGGTTTATAGCAAATAAAATATAAAATTTGACCTTATGGACAATTAAATTTACTGTCTCGACCCTTACGTCGAGGATTCTACTCATATTACTGTTTTAAATTAAACTAACTCTAGATAATTCCACAATATATTGAAAAAAATGTTAAAAATTCTAAGAAATTGATAATTGTTTCGATATTAAATATCATCGTCAGAATGACACAAGTTACATTTCATTTGATGCCTACCTGATGTTCAATAATTATTTTTGACTAGACCCAGACCCGTGCTGGACCCCTTCTTAGGGCGGTGAACTGCCATAGCCAAAGGGTGCCAACACCCCCTCCCCCATTCGTAATAAGTGTAATTTTTGGTAGAAATTTC
This sequence comes from Galeruca laticollis, assembly GCA_963921935.1. NCBI lineage: Eukaryota > Metazoa > Arthropoda > Insecta > Coleoptera > Chrysomelidae > Galeruca > Galeruca laticollis. The sequence continues at coordinate 86,047,284 of OY998184.1, forward strand.
ACATATAACTTACATTTTAAACAAAGTTACCACTTATTACATAATTCTTAAAGAAAGAAGAAAACTATGAAATAAAACAATATAATTTGTTTAAATCTTCAGTATATAAATCAAAGTTGTTTTTCATCATATAAATGAATGTTAACCAAAATATTGAGAACACAACAGGTTATATAGATAAAAATAATTAATAAAAACAGTTGTCGATAACCTGAAATTATAGACGTCCACACACGATCACACGAATACCATGAGCGAAATAGAACACACATTGGATACCCTTCTGAATGAAATAGTTAACAACAGAAAAGAATTGCGACTTGCTATAGAGGCTTCGGAAGTGAATATTTTGTTGAAGTTTGAATCCCTAAATGAGAAAATACGAAAATTAGAAAGCGAAAATTTAGAACTTCGCCACAGAGTAGAATATTTGGAGAAAGTAAGCATAAAAAATAATATAGTCATATTTGGGTTGAAAGACCAGATTGATGAAGTGACTCCAGCAAAAATATCGGAAACATTAGCTAATATCACGGGCGTTCAAATAACATCTGAACATATTAATGATGCATACACTCTAGGTAAATCGGAAAACGCACCAGTTAAAGTGGAATTTTTATCCTATTTAAAGAAATTAGCTATACTTCGAAATTGCTCCAAGCTAAAAGGCTCTAGTATATCGATTTCGAATGACTATACCAGACTGCAGAGAGAGACTCAAAAAATCTTAAGACATCATTTGAACTCTGCCAGAGCCAATACCATCATTCATACATAAAGGGTGAACGCCTATACATAAATCAAAAAGCATACACAATCGAACAACTACAGGACCAACAAAATCAATTGAATAAACGTGGGAATAGCGCTCCTCCTACACCTACTACAAATCAAGCAATAAAAACCCCCGAGCTCCATGAAGGCACTGCCGGTTTGAGGATTGAAGTCATCAACGATAAAATAGAGAAAATAAAATCGAAGGTGGGGAATCAAAATCAAGGGAATAAGGACAATACTCCTAAGAAAGTAAACGTTGCAACTCTGACGAGAAAAACAAGAGCAGGCTCTTCTTCTAACCAAAAAAATCACTGATGTGTATACATGTATTTATGTGTTTATTTTAACTGAAATTTTATCATTACTGTATTGTACATATTATTTTATTTTACTCAATCACTCGAACAACTAGTGTATGTTCTGTGTCTTGAGCCTACATTGATTTCTCTTTGTTTTTTTTGAATTTGTTAATAACGTTTCAATTACTTGAAAATGGACCAATATATAAAAGATTTTAATTTTCCAAGTATTTACACATATTGTTTGACAGATTTAGGCCAATGTAATCAGTTGTTTGAGATTAATAAGCATAATGATAATTTTACGATTTTCCGTAATAATATTCGAAGCATATCAAAAATTCATCAAAATATCCTGGGTTTTGATTGTATCGTTTTGACGGAAACATGGAAAATTATTGATACGAATCTATATAATATAGCAGGTTACAACTTAATTTATAATGAGGGCGATTTAAATCAAAATGATGGGCTGGTAGTGTATGTTAAATCTGCTTTCAGTTTTGAACATAGTATTATAAGTCTGGGACCAACTAAGGTTCTAAAAGTTACAATAGATATTCACAATAATACTAAGATCGTAATTTTGGCGTGTTATAGATCACCATCACAGGAGAATTATAATCCTAAAATACCCGAGTTCATCAATAATCTGGATACTTTGTTAAGGAATAGTAGAGTAGGTACTGAGCAGTACTGCATATTTGTGGGTGATATCAACATAGACTTACTTGATTCAGATCATAATACAATAGATTACATTAGTACCTTGAGCGAATATGGATTTGTATCTACCATTAATAAGCCAACTAGACTGAATTCCTGCCTGGACCATCTCTTTTTATATTCAAAATCTAATAAAAATTTAGAAAATATTATTCCTTTGGTAATAAAAACTGATATAACAGATCACTACGCAATATCATTACAAATTATAATGGACAATAAAGAACAAAAGAAGCCATCCGGAAGGGTAACAAAGCATGTTAACTACCAAAAAATTAAGGAATTTGTTTCTAAAATATCATGGGATTCGATAAGAAGTTGCTATGATCCAGATGATGCTACAGAGAAATTTATTTCAATAATTCAAGAAAATATTGATAAGTGCCTTTATTATAATAGACACAACCGGAAAAATACTAAAATTGCGCCATGGGTAACAAATGCTCTACTGAGGTCCATAAATGAAAAGAAACGTTTATTTCAGTTAACCAAAAAAAAGCCCGAATGATCGTAATATACTTTCACATTACAGACTATACAGAAATAAGTTAAATGCTCTAATTCAAACTACAAAAAAAAATTATTATTATATTACAAAAATTACCGAAAATTCCAATAATAACAAACAACTGTGGAATGTAGTGAAAGATATTTGTGGATCAAGCAATTCACGAGTTAACATAGGAAATATTAAAGATCAAAAAGGAAATATATTAACCCATCCTCTTCAAATAGCGAATGAGTTTAACTCAACTTTTTCTGAAGTAGGGAAACATTTGGCCGAAAAAATAGACAAAAACCGACAGCGGGTATATGATAGAGTTTCTTTCTCAAATTCAATGTTTTTGCTACCAACAAATACATTTGTGGTGAAGTCCATTATAAATGAATTGAAAAACAAAAAAGGCAACTGGTATAGACGAAATTAGTGCTGAGTGTCTAAAGGCAATACAATCATATATCCTTGATCCGCTGCAACACATAATAAACATGTGTATGAAGGTGGGAATATGGCCTAAAGCGTTCAAAAAATCTGTAATCACACCTATTTATAAAAATGGAGACAAATCCCTTCCTATTAACTATCGACCAATCTCACTAGTACCACATATATCAAAAATTTTTGAAAGAATATTGAAAATAAGATTGGATTCATACATAACTAAATATGGGTTGATATCGTCCTACCAGTTTGGATTTAAACTAAACAGTTCCGCACACAATGCTTTATTAAATTTAACAACCAAAATGTTTGATGCTCTAAATAGGAATAGAACGTGCCTATGTATTTTTTTGGATTTAGCGAAGGCATTCGATACTGTCAGCCACAGTAGTCTATTAAAAACGCTGGAGAACTACGGGATACGGGATACTTGTTTGAAGCTATTCAGGAGTTATCTCTCACATCGACAACAGGTCGTCAAAATCAATGGATTTATTAGTGAAGAACGCGATATAACATACGGAGTACCACAGGGTACTATATTAGGCCCCGTGTTATTCAATCTCTACATGAATGATCTATTTTATTTAAATAGCGCTGGTCATATAATTGGTTACGCGGATGATACTGCAATTCTTTATGAGGACAGTAATTGGTATGATTTAAAGCTAAAAGTTGAATCTGACCTAAAGCTAGTTAAGTCGTGGTTTGATAGTAAACTATTAACCATAAATTTTGAAAAAACTTTTTACTTGCCTATTCTTAGCTCCAACTCATCTAATAACCGATTTTATCCACTGAAAATATCACAGTTTGATCAGGATTTATTTATTGAACCAACAAACAAAATAAAATATTTGGGGGTTATATTGGATACAAATTTAAAATGGGATTGTCATATTAAATATATAATAAAAAAATTACAGTTTATTTTGCATAAATTTAGGCACATGGAAAAGTATATTTCTAGCCAACATCTCCGCAATTTATATTTTGGATTGGTAGAAAGCCATCTTCGATATGGAATTCAGGTTTGGGGAAGTGCGTTAAATATAATCCAGAGGAGATTTCTAAAAATCATAATGTCTTAACCGAACCTTTATTCTTCAGATCTTTTGTATTATGAAAGTAGAATATTGGATCTGAAACAACTATACTTTTTATGCGTTTCAGTGGAATATCATGGATCAAAGAATACATACAACTTACCAATCCATAATTACAATAATAGGAATAGACATTTCCATACATAGGATGATAAAAACTAGTTTTCAGAAAACATATTCTTTCTATTCCGTTAAGATTTACAACCGTATTCCAGATTATATTAAAAGCATCCAAAATATTCGATTATTTAAAAAGAAACTAAAACACTTGATTTAGGAGCAGAAAAGAGAATTCTGCGATATAAAAATCGTAACGTGAGAAGTATCTACACCTACACATAGTTACATTGGCTGAAGGTTGGAGTTTTCGGTGTTCAATAACTTAAATAATTTAATATACTACAGGTTTTTTTCTGTAGTTGTACAGGTTCATTTTCTCTATTCCTTTAATTTTTCATATTATATTTTTTTAAATTCATATTTTGTTGAGATATTCTGATTGTGCTATGTATTATTTGTGATATTACTACTATCATTATTGTTGCTAAGTTTACTATTGTTGTGAGTGTAACTAATTTTGTCGCTGTACTTAATTTAGATACCCCTTACAAGCTGTTTTTTACTGCTTCTGTGGGGCATTGTGTTTATTTACGATTTTTGATCTACATTTGTTATACTTTGTAATTTATAGTGAATAAACATATATTATTATTATTATTATTTGAACTAATGTTCAATTTAAACATTAGTTCAAATAAATGAAGATTTAAACAAATTAGATTGTTTTATTTCATTGTTCAGTATGGATCTTCATCAAGTAAAAGCCTCATCTATTCAATTAGTGAAATAAAAAAATACGTTCACAAATGTAGGCCTTCTTTGAGTGAATTTGCAAACTGAATCTAAACCTGGAGAAGTCTTTTAAGTTCGGAGCTGGAGTGGCAAAGATAGTCAATAACGCTGTCTGGATCTATGGAGTTCAAAATATCAGCTTCTGATTGCATCAACAGTAATGAATCTAAACTGTCGTTTGTCAAAGACTATCTCAATCTGGTTTTGATCCGTTTCAATTTCGAAAATGCTCGTTCGCAAGAGACTTGAGTCAATGGGATAGTTTGAAAGTTCTGGGTATTGTAAACAGTACATGTTATATTCTAATATAACTTTATATGCACACTAGATACAGTTATTGCATGATGCCGACTCTTTGCACTGGACCTCGTGGTCTTCATCATCTTCTTGCGCATCGTCATCATCACTGTGGTCATCGATTTTCTCGTCTGAGACATCTTCATTCTCATAGTCGGCGTTCAAACTTGCATTTGAAATCTGGGGCCATACATTCACGAACGAAATAAGTTCTTCTTTCAGCTTTTATTCATCAACGTTCAAAAGTAATTCTCCTATTTTCTTCAATGCTTTAGGTGGAAGAGATTCTTGGGATTTGAATGTTTTTGGGTCAGAACATGCCAGATCCAAGTATAGCGATTTGTGCTGCACAAAACGGCTTTCTATAGTTTGGACAGCTCTATCTACAATTACGAAGAAGATCTTTATTTTGAATTCTTCTTCGGTTCAGTTATTGCTTTGCCAATAACAATCTCATTAAGAATTTCATCGGTCTTTGCTCTTTCCTCGAGTTTCTGCGTCATTTTCAAAACAAAGCGTTGTGCTGCATTTAAAGTCTCATCAAACTTCTCTCTTAGGCGTTTTAGCCTGCTAAGAGAAGACTCAATATTCCTGCACGCTTGGGCGTAGTCCAGATTCTTTGTGTAAACTCCAAAGTAGTGAATGGTATGTTGTAATCTGAGGTAATTTCTTCATGAAAATTGATTTCTCTCTCTGAATATTCCCTATGTCGTTGAAACTCGTTGTCCAGAATAAGTGTGCTACTGGCAGTTTCGAATTCCTGAACTTGATTGGAAAATCCACACGAACTGCAATTATTTGAAGCCTAGACTGTAGTAGAATTTGGGGATGCTTTCTTTGATGACTATTGCAACTCCCCTTCTGGCTCTGAGGTGTGGAACAGTATCTTCTCTGTACGTCGTACAACCTTTGATATCGAAAATGTCCATGGGTTGTTGTGTTGCTCTGGCAGCTTGCGCATATATGATGTATGATTCATTTAGTGTTTTTAAATGAAACTCAAGGTCTCTAGTTAATTCCACAATATAATACACAATTGTCAATTTTTTAGAATTTTCAATAACTTGTATTATATTGTGGAATTAACTAGAGACCTTGAGTTTCATTTAAAAACACTAATATGAGCATATTCCACGAAGTAAGGGTCGAGACAGTCAATTTTTTATGATTCATTTGTTTGGGTAAGTTCTCTGTTACTCTTCTTCTTGCTTCTGCGTATGGAATACGATCTTCCACTTTAATTTTTTGTATTGCAACTTCTTATGTATATTAGAGATGGGAAGTACGCGTGCGTGTCGTACAAAATGTGCGGTACACTTTATTGTACGATGTGCGTGCCGTACAATTTTACTGTACTGACCGTACAATCAGCCATTATACTTTGACAGCACCCAACCGGCAGCCCGCAACACACTCACATCTCACAACAGAATAAAGGTACTGTTGCCATACATGTAAATTAAATAGGTAAATACGTACGTACTATAAATATATTGATCACATAGATATAATTTGGAAATAATTGCTTACGAAATTTTAGTAAAGAAAGTATTCATATAATTTTTTTATTAGCTTGAGACAATTTAATAATAATGTGAGATAATTTTTATTAATTTATATAATATTCAAATTCAAGTAATTTACAACAAATTTTGGAATTGAATATAATAAATACAATAAAACAATATTTAGAGGTATTATTATTTTGTAGATCCTACAACACCAGCAAATATTGTGCGTATGGTAATGTAATCGCAACAGAATAGAACCCGAACAACTACTTAAAACTGCTCAGTTGTTTAGTACGAGATATGGGTCACGCTTTTCCTTCACTCGGTCCCGTCGTACAATTGTACGGCACGTACTGCACGGCACAGTTTGATGTACTGTACGGTGTGTGCTAGTACAACCAAAGTTTACAGTAGTGCTGGGCGATGTTCATCGATGATTTTAAAACATCGATGTATTGTTACTGATATTCGATGTTTTGACATCGATGTCAACTGTCCGCAACATCGATGTTAACATCGATGTATGGTATCGATGTTATTTCGATGTCAAAATATGCTTACGATCTCGATTTAACTAGCAATGTATTTTAACTGATTTGGCGTTCCTAGTCCTATAACCGGGGAATCACTCGCATCGTCATTTTTTGCTTTTATCTGCGTCCGTGATATAATTTGTTTGTTTATTGTACCGTTCCGATTCTCAAACAAACCGTTAATCGTTAAGTACATATATTTCATTTGCTATATTTGATATTAATATTCTTACGATGTAAGTTGCCGCTGAAGAGTGATTTATGGCCGTATTTCAGAAAAGCTGATAATAATAAAAATATTGCCATTTGTCGATTTTGTTCAAAAACATTAAAACCTGTGGTAATACTTCAAATTTAAAATGTCATATACAGGCAGTGCATAAAGAGATTTAAAAAAACGAATAATGATCCCACATAAAGAAAACCAAAAAGGTAATTAATCTGAACATGTTTATGCTATACCATCAACAAGTAAAGGACCAATGGAAAATGTACAAGTAGATACAGATACAGATTCTATGAGGATGATAACTCGGATACTTTTTATGAATGCTCTGTGCGTAAATAGCAAAAAATCATGCTTAAGAGTTTTTCTTAAATGTCCAGAATGTAATGCTGTCTATTTGGGTCAGACCCTTAGAAATTTTGAAATCAGATACAGTGAACACTTACGAGCATGCAGATTAAAACAACCAGGTAAATTCCACTACGCAAAACATCTACTTGACACCAATCATTCATTGATACCTAACACAGAACTAGAAGTACTACATATTTGTGATAAGAAACAAAAACGGGATTTCCTTGAAGAATTGGAAACTAGAAGACACTTAAGAAACCCACAATATGAAGTCGTCAATGAACAGATAAATCTAGGGAGTTCTCCACTTTTAAACTGTTTTCTTAAGTGATAATTGTAAAGATCAGCAGATATAGTTTTCCTGGTTTTCTATATCATTGCACAGTTATACTGATTGGGAAAAAAGATATCCAGGATATCCCCATAGGGCTAATAATATCTAATCTTTAATATTTGTAATATCATATCTTCTTCTTTTTCCTATTAACATATATTAAGTCAATTATAAGGTAGGTCACTTCTAGGTCTAGCCAAAAATAATTATTAAACATCAGGTAGGCATTAAATGAAATGTAACTTCTGTCATTCTGACGATGATATTGATTTATCGAAACAATTGTCAATTTTTTAGAGTTTTTAACATTTTTTAAATATTTTATTGTGGAATTATCTAGAAACAGTAAGTTCCATTTAAAAACACTGCATTATTTATGTTATTTATATTGAGAGACTATTAGAGTAAGCAGTCAATTTGTTCTTTTTTTAATCTACTTTGTAATATATGAAAATTTCTCAAATTTCCACGTTTATTTTTAATCGATTGGATGACATGACATAAAAATCAAACATCGATGATTTGTAAACATCGATGTTTTGTTGTCGATGTTTTCCTTTATTCGATGGTTGCCTACGATGTTAGTATCGATGTTGAACATCGATGTTTGGTATCGATGTCCCAGCACTAGTTTACAGAATAAAATAACAGTTGCCTCACTTCATGTCGGCACTTTGTTATTTCAAGATCCAAGCGTGCCGCTAACACCTGCAGATAACGCAGAGCGAAGTCGGCACTCGAACGAATACAAGGGGTGTTTAATAAATAAAAAAGGCTAGTGATGATCGACAGTGTGCTTTTACAATACCAGGAGTGTTCAAAAGGTAGAAATCACATTAAAGTTAGCATTCTAGGATTATTTTAAAATTATAATTATTATAATACAATATTGTTTACAACAATATATTAAAAATGTTGCAGAATAGAGAGTTTAGAATTTTTTTTGTTTATTCCGCAAGTTGTTATGTTTTGATTGGCAAACTTTAAAGAAAAGTAAATTCTAACTCTCGTATATAAAGATATAGAATAATCTAAAGGAAAACTTTCACATGGATGGTTGAAAAGAACTGTTTTAAAGTATTGTTTTAGTTTTTGTCCAACATTTTCACAATATGCCAACTCGCTAAACTTGCTAGTAAATATATCCTTTAATTCACAAACATATTCTGTTATGTTTTTAAATGGAATTATTAGTCCTCTCGAATCGGATGTAGATTGAGTGTACGATTTTAGCTGACAGAATGTTGTTTCTTGCTTTCCCAACATATTTGATTTACTAAAGTCAATACATATTTCACAACTATGCTGTACCAAACATTTTTTTAAAAAGTATCCCGTTACATAAACAAGAGCATTGCCCTCTACGCTTTTCAGATTTCTGTAGTCAACTGAAAATACTTTAAGTGGATTATAAATTGGTTTGGGTACACATAATATTTCACTACATTGTTCCAAAAGTTTCGGATTAAGCTGTAATAACACCTCATTAATATCTTCCATACAGTTTGCGCCATCAGCTTGATCAAAATATCGCAAAGCAAACAGTTTCTTGAATGATCGGCAAAACTGTATGGGGGTGGGATTTTTTACGTTTCCGCAAGAATTACGAATTTGCCCAAAAAAATTTTCCAAATAGTCCTGTTGGAGGTTTCTTGTAAACAAAAATTTATATCCTTTCGCTTCTAAAGACTTGAATAAAACAGTAATTGCTCGTATGGTAAGCCTCCAACCAAAAATGAATTTTAATTTTTTTGTAACGTTTTTTCCATTTAAACTTACAACATTTAAATGTTTAAACAAATTGTCCATTTCTTGTAAAAATGTGTTTTGTTTGTTAGTTGACATAAAAGCCCCGTAGTTAGAGAGATTGTTTGAATTTAACATATCAAAAAGAGAATCCATTTTTTCTATGAATTCTGCTGTACTCTTTGCTTCCTGTGGTAATACATTAAAATCAATGTAAGTTTGCATTGCGACGGCCACGGAATGACTAAATACTTGTGTCGCCAGTTTGACTTTCATTTTCTGAAAGTTATTTGGAAAAATGTGATCATTTGACAATCTTGGAGCAAGTCTATATTGTTTTAGTTTTTCAACACTATACATTTTTTCTAAATAGCTTTTTCTTGTCACTCCTGAGTTTAATACGAATGTATGTTTGAAAAAATTATTTCTTGTTGATTTAAGCAAGTGCGGTACATCGAACATGTAAACAAGTTCCTTATTATCAACCATAAAGCAAGGATTATCCTCTGTCAATTTCAGATTAGTTTTAACCATCTTATAAAAATTAGAACCCTGATCAGATACTGCGGCTAAAACATTTAAACCGGTGGCATTTAATTTCCTCACCGCTTCAAATAATATATTTTCCACTTGATCAGATGTTGGTGAAGTTTTATAAAAAAAATATGCAATCGGTTGTTTCCAACTATTAGCAATGCCTCTGGCCATAATAACCAAAGCATTTCCTGCAATATCTGCAGATTTTATCATAAAACCTTCCTGAAAGCCTGTAATTTTGTCCTTAGATATATTATAAAATAAATTGCACTTTAACGAAATTTCATCTATACATAATATACAATCTTTCGCTTTATCTTGCATTAAACTAACTCTCAGTTCAAGTAGATGAAAAATAAAATCATTGAAGCCCGGATTGATTACCCAATTTTGTGTACATCGCTGTAAAGTACTTTGAGAAGGCAATCGACATACAGTGGCAAGTTTTTTATAGGCTTTGGGACCAAGAAAATAGACACTTAATGCAAATTGCTTATAGTTATCGCTGTATCTACAACCTTTTGGGGGTTTGTTGAGATAGGTTAGTTGAGCTTTCAAAAAGGCATATGACTCTGGTGAATAATTGTCTTTTAAAAACTGTTCAAAGTCGTCCAAATTAACTTCAGTTTCAAGTTTTTTCTTGGATCCTGATAATTCTCTTCTAAGCGCCGCAATTTCTTTTTTCATCGATACTTTCCTTGGGCTCCTCAACGAAAGCTTTTGCGACGTTTGGCAAGACTCGTCTAGAAAAATAATATTAATTGCAAATTTCTACAATACCTAAATATATTAATAAAACAATTAAAAATACTCGAAATATTATCATACCCTTACTTATTTTAATAACTAGGTTTGTCTGACTCTCCACATTCTTCCGCATACATGATACATTTGTTTGAACTGCCACGTCTTTTATTTCAATGTGTATATTTCTAGAAGTACCTGAAGTGAATAAAAATAGTTTGTTTTTTTAATTGATTTTTTGACAATAAACTAGATCTCAAACAATAAGATATTTGTAAAAGACTGGAAAAAGTACCGGAAGTAATTTTTAGATATTTATTTATTCCCACTAACGATGATTAATCGGTACTTACTATTAGTTGTTTTGGATATCAACAATGTAGGAATTGCATTAGAAACGAGACGTTGTTTCAAAGGCGTTGTAAAACTTGTATCTGTGAAATGTAAGCTGCAAATGTAAATGCGGTTAGAACATTCTTCTGGAGTGAGAAGCGCATTTCGATGATCACCGATAAATCCTAATTGTGTTCTCCAAAGTTGGCATCTAAAAACAGATTTAATTTTTGAGCAGCTTGTATCTTTTAGAAATCACACAAGTCTATACAGCCGATTCTCTACCAACTGTGAAATTTACAATACAAATCATTCGAAAATTGAAGAATTTTTAGACTAAAATTTTTTTGTTACTTTTTACTCAAAATATAGAGTAAATTGGGGTAATATGGCAACATAAAATTCAAATGCCCACATTCTAAGAACCAACGCGCCTAGCTGAAACACGATGGCTGCACGTTAGAGCTTACACAATATATGTATGTGTTCAGAGTCGCTCGATGCCATATTCACACACAGCGAAAGATTAGAAGTAAAAATGCATAGTGATACTCTATTGCCATTTTACCCCATACCATGGGTAATATGGCATCATACGATGAGTAATATGGCAACATGCTATTCTCGTAAGAAATAAAATATTTCATGAAACTGAAAAAAAAACTTTATTTTTACAACATTACATATTATATATTACTGAATCTTATGTCTAATCTTATGTCTGATCTGGAACACAATCTGCACAATATATGTTTGATGGAGTACATATCTCGTGAACCCAATGATTACATTGCACACATTGCAACCAATCACATTTTGGTCCTTTTTTATCAAAATAGTATCCACGGCATTGTGCACAATATTCTGATTCATCGTATTCCAATTCTGATTCACCGCTCTCCATTGTAGGCACTTCTAATTCGCTTTCTGATGAACTAGTATCAGGATTAGCATCACGTCTTTTCTTTTGAGTGAATGTCTTCTTTTTTCCTTTGTTCTCTTTATCGGCCTCATCTTTTTCCATCTTATTTTTTTTACGTTTTAGCTTTGCTGCTTCCTTTTTGTCTTTAATTTCTCTTTTCTTTCGTTTCTCTGCAATTGTTTCTGGGCATGTAAGTAACTGAGCATGCTGCTTTCTCTTCTGACACCCACTTGGACCAGGTATAGCTGGAATAGGTACGATCGCTTCAAACGATACTTCGTTGTTATGAATATTATTGACCTCATCATTAGGATTATCTTCAACATTGTTGTCGGCATCATCAGGAATAACACCATCAGCATTTTGTTCTAAATTATTATTCCTAGAAATTGTCGCGGGAGTATGCTGGATGAAAGCATGATCGGGAATTATGGTTGCATTAAATGGATGGATTCCGCAGGTTCTGAAACCCGAAACCCCGTTTTGAACCGTAGCTGCTTTACACCATGCATTGTTTAAGAGTGCTGGAAACTGTAGCCTATTCAATTTCCGACCAGGATGATTATGTATCCAGTTATTACAGGCTTGTGACCAATAGGTTTTTAAAGGTTTGAAAAACGATCTGTCTAGTGGCTGAAGCCAGTGTGTCGTATGGCTTGGTAGACACAACATGATGACATCGTTGCTTGCGGCTAAATCTAATAATTCTACATCCGAACAGTGCGACGAATGGCCATCTAAAATGAGCAATACTTTACCTGGCTCTTTTCTGGCAATAAAGTGCTCTCGAAGCCATATTTTAAAAATATCTGTTGTTACATATGCCGATTTTTCATTCATTATAACTTTACCCCCAGGAGGCAAACCATCTTCGAACTCTTGTTTTTTCTTCTTGCCTTTAAAGATACAAACGGGAGGAAGAAAATGACCTTCTGCATTAACACAGGCTATAACTGACACCGTCTCACCTTTCTCACCACTTGTAACGCAGTTTACGGTTTTGGTGCCTTTAGTGGCAATAACTTTTCCTGGGTTATTGTTAAGTTGTAGCCCTGATTCATCGATATTAAATATTTTTCTCGGGGTGTTCATTAAGTCATTATCTGTTAATGTTTTCTGCAACAGATCAAAATATCGTTCGCATTCATTCTTAGACATGCCTTGCGCTCGCGCTATAGACATTCCTTGAGCTTGGCGAATTGACAATTCAGGATGTCTTTTCATAAACGATACAAACCAGTCATACCCAGCTTGCTTTTTCTCGACATTAAAGGTATTTGAAATATTATTTTGAACCGCAAAAGAAAATGCAATCTTTTTCACATCAACTGATGTAAGTGCAAATCCATGCTTTTCCATAGTTTGGATGTATTTTACCAAACTTGCTTCATGATCTGAAGTTAGACAACTTTTGCGGCCCAATTTTTCTTTGCGGAGGTTTCCAGACCGCATTCTTCTCATCAAAGTACGGGCAGGAACGTTATAAGTACAGCTAATTTGGCGAACAGATCCTCTACCATGTCTAAGATCTTCAATGGCATTGCCAAGATCTTCTTCTGACCATAAAGCTCTAACGTTTTTCCGAACAAAAGTACGAGGCATCTGAAACCAAAAAAAAGCAGGTAAGGGTAAGAGTAATACGCTCGGGGTAATACGCCGCAGTTGAAAAAATGTGACGCATAATACCCCATATTGCATCTTATGACAAATAAAATCAAAACACATATTTATCATACGTTTAACAGAGTGTTCCGCCAAAAGAGAGTAAGGTTATGAATCATTCTTTGACACACTTCTATTAAAATTGACGAAATCTGCTTAAGACTTCCTTCACCACTGTATATAACTTAACATTAGAAACTATTTTACACGGTGCTTACCTTTATATCGACGTCACTCACTAAAAAACTAATGGTTTCGATTTGCGAATGATTCACGCTTGTTTTCTGTCTGACACAAATATGGATGAACGACCATTGTTGCCAAATGTTGACTTGGAACGGAAATATCAAACTGCGGCGTATTACCCAGCGCGGCATATTCCCCCAATTTACTCTATACCTATTTATGATATTAATAAATGAAAAAAAATCGCAGTTGAGAAGGAATCGTCCATATACGTTTCTTCATACTTAGCTAAATCCTTTGGGCACCGAAAAAACGATAAACCACTATTTCGTTTTGTTGTACAATTTTCCACACAGCAGTAAACGGGTGGCATAATCACAAAGATTAATGTAAAGATAAACTACTAAATTATTAAAATAATTATGACTTTTATTTTGATTTTTTGCGCGCACTCTGTATCTACCTAAGACAACTGTTCCATAAGCCACTGTCAAAGTTTGCAGAATCACTGTACTCACTGTGTACGGAGTGCAGAACCGATCGGTAGCCGTAGCGGCGAGGGGACAGAGGGTGGTAGCGATGGGCGTGGCGTCCAGTGAGGCAACTGCTATTTTATTCTGTAAACTTTGGTACAACCAAGTGTACTGGTTTTGCCCATCACTAGTGTATATACGGGACAGTTTCTCGATCTAGCAGAGTGTTGTCCGTTGCAGTTAATGCACACTTGATGTTGGGGGTTTGCCACATACGCACATTTCTTCTTTATCGCATCTTGTAGAGGTATGGCCAAATTTCTGGCATTTAAAACGCCTGAGTGGTGTAGGAATATAATTCCTAACGGGAAGAGAATGTATACCTGCTATTATTCTTTTTGGAATAGTTTCTCTGTTGAATGTCAGTATAAATGAATGATGCTGTTTCCTCTATCTTATCTTCTTCCTTTACTGAATTCTTTTAACTTCCATCACACCTGGATTCTCAAGATTTTTTGTAAATTCTGTTATCGAACAGTTCAATAGATTACGACATGTTACAACTCCTTTTGATTGATTGAGCGTTGCGTGGGGGGAGACAGTCCATCTAGTACTTTTTCTATTAGGAAGGGGTTAACTTTAGAGAAATCTCCTTCCACACGTTTCATTACCAAGAACCGTGGTACGACTTCCATATTTTCCTGGCTGGTCAACTGTAGCCTTATTTGGCTGTTTTTACCACCCCGACGGGCAGTAGTCGATGTTTTAGGTGGCATCTCACCAATTGTGTCCACGTTTAGAGAGCTGGACTGCTCCTTATTTGAGTTTATTCGGG
This sequence comes from Galeruca laticollis, assembly GCA_963921935.1. Classification (NCBI taxonomy): domain Eukaryota; kingdom Metazoa; phylum Arthropoda; class Insecta; order Coleoptera; family Chrysomelidae; genus Galeruca; species Galeruca laticollis. The sequence goes on from OY998184.1 coordinate 86,062,680, forward strand.
TTCCATCATAGAGTTCCCACGAGTACGGGACGAAACATAAGTCGACCGCAATAGTGCGCCCTTATCGTGGCAAGGCCTATATACAACAGGGTGTGCCATTTCCCTGAGGTTCAGTACGTTCACGGCTGGATATCCCCCATTCATCTCTTAGCCACGTTTCCAAGCTTGAGATTGGAGATTTTTTCTCGAGGTTCACTCCTATATTGAGCTGTCCTTAGCTTCTCCACTCACTCTCGATCTTACCGACATGGGTGGCCCTACCAGGAGTGTAATACTCCCGTCGGCATCGCTCTCCTGATCATTGTGGGTACTGAGCCCCCTCACCAACGTCAAGGTTCCACAGCTCCTTGAGGGGGATTAGATGTATTTTTCAACCATATTAATAATTTACACCCAATAATTAAATTTACATTCGAAGTTGAAGAAAATAACTTGATTTAAAAATTCAAAAGTTAATGTACTTGCCACTTTTTCTTCTTTTTTACTAATTAGCTTATTTATCATATCTAATGGATAACCGTTAGATGTTGCTATTTGTCTAATTGTATTAATCTCTCTATCAAAATTACATTTGTTCATAGGAACAGAAAAAGCTATATGTATCATTGAATTGTATGCTGCTAGTCTGTGTGACGTAGGGTGGTTAGAATTGAATGGAATTGTCACATCAGTCTGTGTTGGTTTTCGGTAAATTGAATAATCAAGTACATTATTAACTCTTTGAATTCTTAAATCAAGAAAATTGATTGAGCTATTTTCTTGAATTTCTAATGTAAATTTAATTTTCGGGTGTAAATTATTGATGTGGTTGAAAAATACATCTAATTGTCGTTCACTACCCATAAAACAAGCTAATATGTCATCTACATATATATACCAAAATAAAATATTTTTCGAAATATTACTTTCAAAGATCTTTCTTTCTAAATTGTCCATAAAAATGTTTGCTAAAATAGGTGATATAGGGCTTCCCATTGGTAAACCTTCTTTTTAATATATATCTTATTGTCAAAAGTGCAATAATTCTGATTAATGCATACATCAAATAAATTAAGTATATCTGATATTATTCCTGGATTAATATTTTTATCTCCTAGTAATTTTCTTACAAGTATTAGACATTCTTTAGGAGGAATTTTAGTAAACATATTAGTTACATCGAACGAAATGAGTTTATAGTTATCTTGCAAGTGGATTGCTTTCAACTTTTTGATTAGTTCTATTGAATTTCTAATTGAGTACTGAGATTCATATCCGTAAGTATTGAGTATATTGTTGAGCTTCTTTGCCAATATATTATTAGGAGCATTAACATAAGAGACTACAGGTCTAATTGGTTTCGTCACACAGACTAGCAGCATACAATTCAATGATACATAGAGCTTTTTCAGTTCCTATGAACAAATGTAATTTTGATAGAGAGATTAATACAATTAGACAAATAGCAACATCTAACGGTTATCCATTAGATATGATAAATAAGCTAATTAGTAAAAAAGAAGAAAAAGTGGCATTACAACTAATATATCCTAAACAAGCTGATGAAATTAAAACTTATAAAACCATCACATATGCAGGAAATATTTCTAATAATATTTCAAAGATAATATCTTCAGCAACGAATACAACAATTTCTTTTAAAACAGAAAGTAACGTTAGTACAAAATTGTTAAATGTAAAAACAAAAATACCATTATTAAAGAAGTCAGATATATATAAACTCAAATGTCCAGAATGTAATGCTGTCTATTTGGGTCAGACCCTTAGGAATTTTGAAATACGATACAGTGAGCACTTACGAGCATACATATTAAAACAACCAGATAAATCCCACTACGCAAAACATCTACTTGACACCAATCATTCATTGACACCTAACACAGAACTAGAAGTGCTGCATATTTGTGAAAAGAAACAAGAACTGGATTTCCTTGAAGAACTGAAAATTAGAAGACATTTAAGAAACCCACAATATGTAGTTGTCAATGAACAGTTAAATCTAGGGAGTTCTCCACTAATAAACTGTCTTCTTAAGTGATAATTGTAAAGATCAGCAGATATAGTTTTCCTGGTTTTCTATATCATTGCACAGTTATACTGATCTTAATTGGAAAAATGATATTCAGGATATCACCATAGGGCTAATAATATCTAAGCTTCAATATTTGTAATATCACATCTTCTTCTTTTTTCTATAAACATATATTAAGCCAATCACAAGTTAGGTTACTTCTTGGTCTAGCCAAAAATAACTACTAAACATCAGGTAGGCATAAAATGAAATGTAACTTCTGTCATTCTGACGATGATATTGATTTATCGAAACAATTGTCAATTTTTTAGAATTTTCAATAACTTGTATTATATTGTGGAATTAACTAGAGACCGTGAGTTTCATTTAAAAACACTAATATGAGCATATTCCACGAAGTAAGGGTCGAGACAGATAATTTCATTTGTTTATAAAGTTTTTGATAGTAGGTATGCTGGCTTTTTTGTGTAACCAACAATTTCTTGGGAGTTTAGTAAATTGTGTTATGTTTTATTGCCATTCTGAAATACTTGTTCTGTATTACCTACAGGGAGTTGGTTATAGAAAAAGTATAGTTTTTTACTCGTCGAAAAGCATTTTTCTGCAATTTGAGAACTGTTCTCTAGTTGCAGAAAATACTACTTTTCTCACTCGTTAAATACTATTTTTTCGATATACTTTCGAAAAAATTATTTTTTTATAGAAAAAATTTAATTATTCTACAACCTGAAATCCAACTCTGCCTTGAGTGAAATTAATTTGTTTTACCTGCCTTAGCTGCGTGATCAAAACTTCCATTCGTTTATATAAGCTCCCTTTGTAAGTTTGGTTTAAATTTTAAATTCGACCAATCAGAAGTTTACATAATTTCCAACTTGAAATCAAATCACTTCTTAATTTTAAACGAATTATTTATAATCTTGTGTAGAAAGCTACCTACGCCTCTGTCACAGACCTCTTTAAAACGATTTTCAAGGACTTTGCAAACGATGAAAAAGGTATTGATGAGATTATATCGGCTGTTTTAAATTTCTACGGAGATTGAATGTTTAAAATTACATAACATGATATGCTATAAAATTTGTTAAACGTGTAGAAGACAATGAAGTATCATATGTTCAAGATTAAACCTGATAATTGCTATAACATTTGGTAATCTAAAACAAGATTGAGGTAGATGTTAGAACCAGTAAAAACTTTCATATTCGCAGTCAATTTTTTGTTTACACAAAATCAATAAAATCTCCAACTTTTTTCTTTATTTATCTTATTGAAGTTAATTTAATATCAATGCAAATCACCATAAATATGCCTTTTTGTTTTTATCATTGGCACAATTCCAAGTATTGCGTATGACATAATCGTACTCTTTAATAATAATAATCGAGTATCAAAGTTCATCTTTATTATCCCCCTTTTCCCGTAATAGCGAGAGTACATTATTCTTGATATTTTCTAGCATGCTCAAGTTTCTTATCTACCCGATTTTGGTTTGCACGATTTTTTAAACGTATCAATGCCATTTCGGAACCATCCGGCAAAATAATCACGCAGATTGTACCATTTTTTGCTCCAAAATTTTTTCCATGATTAATGGATAAAATATGTGTTCAATTAATTCAGTTAGGCAGTTCACCAATTGAAAGTGACTAGGAAGAAAGAATAGGTTCAGAAAAGGAACGGAACCACAGTATACAAACAGTAGTACATCTTGGACAGGCGGCAAAAGTCGCGCAGATTTGACTGCGCAGATTAGACGTCACGTTCTGAGGATAAAATATTTAAACCAATCAAGAAGAAAGAGTGTAGTGTATTCTTCTGTCATTGTCTGTATCCAACCAATGGAATATCGACATTTGACAGTTTGTGCGTCTGACATTATTCGGCGCAATGAACAGAGGAGCAAGAAAACATCACGAACTGCATTTTCATCTGCGATTTTCATTATTTCATTTTATGTTAATTGCATCTTTTGTGAACAGGTGTTTTGTCAATTTATTTGCGATCTTAATCTCGGATCCCAATAGACTTAAATAATATCACAATCCCAGCAAACACAAATGTATATGTTACATAAAAATATATAACAGGGGAGGAACGATTTTTATATAAAGCGTTTATATATTTTCTATGTAGTATTTAGGTAACAAAATCTTTATAAATTTTGTTATATATTCTCAATATTTATATTATGAATTGTTTTATATAGTGGATATATCTAATTTTATATGTATTCAAGATGTAAATTCTGCTACATAAATATGAAACTTTATTTATATATATTTGTTACGTAAAATTTGTTACATAAAATATTTTACATATTTCATATGTATTTTTTACGAACCTCGTCTAGTGTATTTCTAAAGAAAAAGAAGAAAGGTTTTCAATATTATAACCTTTAAATTGTCACGAGTCGATGTGCACACGTACCTGTAACTATAATAACGTTTTAAGAGGTTTTTCGTTAGTTTTGTCTGTGTGTTTGTTTTCAGTTTTGTTTGTAGAGGAATGGAGAACACATCATGTAAGTGTTATTATTATTATTATTATTATTATTTTCAACAGGCAAGGGGCATCGCCAATGAAGCTGTTCATTCAACTGTCGTTTACAAAAGCTTATTTAACAAACGTATTAAAAAGGTTAACTATATTAAAATATACAATGAAGTAAACAATTACAAATCACATTATACCTATCTCACTAAAGTACTTTTCAAGATAATATTTTCGTTTTAACTTACAACTTAGACATGGTTTAACAATAATTCCCTGTGTAGGGAGTCGTTATTCCGAAACAAATACCGTCGCCCAGGTATGCACTTAGGGCTCAAGTAGATTTTGTAATAATATCAAATAAAATACACATCTTTAATCGTCTGACCACAGATAGAAAGTCAAGACAAAATATCTTCAAATGGATTAATTAACACTTATCTGTTAAAGTTATTTATATTCGAATACTTAGATTAATATAAATTATGAATTTTAGGCAAAATAACTGTTTAAAACGAAAAAAATTGAAAGACTTCTGGGATTTATCAATAAGACAGAAAAACGATACGTAGTACAATTTTACAATGGTGACGGTAAAACAGAAATACATAATATAGAGACATCTCACTCATGGTTAGGACATAGAGATAACTACAAAATAAGGAACTTAAAATCAATTAAGTTATTTCAAGGTATTGTTACTATATGATTTATTTGTTTAATATAATTAATATATACCTACATTTTTAGAAACGTTGCTGAAACAGTTTAATATGACATGCACTGATTTTGATCAAATCACCTTGGTGTGGATAAGGCTAAATAAAGACACTCCAGAGGGAAAAGAAGGGCGAAACTGTAACTCTTCAAAACAATGGATAATATCCCTTAATATTGCCCACACGCTTACAAGTGGACCTCGAAAAGTCTTCTAAGAGAATATTTTTCATGGTTAATTATTGTTTTGTTTTTGAATATTTTTAGTTTTGCAATATTTTTTTTCATTAGGTGTTTTGTTTTTAGTTTCTCTTTTTTATGCTAATAAAATAAATGTACTTATATGCATCTATTTGCTGTTTTTTTAGTAACTAAGTACCAGCTACTAAATTCCAAAGATACATAAATACCATTTACGATATACAAATATTAAATTGTATTAAGTTGCTTTAAGTTTGAAATATTCATAAGGTAGGTATTGAATAATATAGTAACAACAGTTCCTTAATCTTTTGGCCATCAACACTACTCAAAATATTGAATTTCATTTCATCTATGAAAAATAATGTTTAAACAGATTTTTCCGAATTTATTATAAATTAAGAATTTCGCTGAATTTTTTCATAGATCCAATGAAATAAAATATTTTAGATAAGGGGTGAAGCAAAAGAAAAATTAGGCAACTTTGGTTACATCTATATTATGTAATATTTAATACATAAATATTCTCTAGATATTATCTCATTTTTACATATATATTACATAGTAATTTGGAAATATTTGAGATATAATTTATAATATGTATTTCTTATATCATTATTGTTCTCTAGCTGTGCCGGCCTTTGTCAGTATTCAATACATAAATATTATCTAGTTGTGACTTCAGTTTTATATAACTGTGACTTCTATATTTCAAAAAATATGTAACATATATGTATTCAATATGTTTTTGTGTTTGCTGATCAACATTTAACAAACGGAAATTAATAAAAAAATTTCATTTGTCGCTTTGTTACAATAAAGAAATCTTTAAGTACGATTCTGTCGTTCCCATAAAGCTGGCTTCTGACCTAACACACAGCATAACCAACAATCAGCAAGGACACTCTCCTTGCCATGTAAAGTTCGCGCATATCTTTCGCTTTGACAGTCCGCCATTTTGCCAAACTTTCTCATTGTGCCTTTATATACGGACATTGTGCTATCGTCTTTACTGTGTCATAGATAACCTTCATACATATAGGGACCGAGAAAGATGACGTTTATGCTATCAGCCGTGAAAAAACACAAACAATGTGATGTAAACACTATTAGTAGTACTAGTAGTTTTGTATAATCAGCGTTTTTAAATGTTCATTTTTTAATACTGATATTAAATGTTTGTGATGTCGTCATCAAAAGTATCTTTCTGTATTCATGGCTGTTCAAATATGCTGTATAAAAATACTAAGGCCCGGTTGTACATTTGAAGTTTAAAATTGAGCTCAACTGAGCTGGGCTCAAAATATAAGCTTAGCTCAACCCTAAACCTGTTGTTCAAACATGGTTCAGTAGCAGCTCTACTAAACCAATATTTGCAAGTGTTGGTAGAACTTATTTCGAACTAACGCATGCGTATGAAGTAAATTGGTCAAAATATGCTTGTCAAATAAAGAAGTAACCTAACTAATTTGGCATTTGGCGGGATTGTTCGAGTTTTAAAGAATTATTATAGTGTCATTGTGTGCCTATTAAAAAAGTTTATATAATATATTTTTATTAAGAATTGTAACTTAATTTGTCGTTGGGATATTGGTAAGTAAAAAATAAAACTATTGGTTTAAGTGGTATTGTTGAAGGTGGTGGATTATTTTTTAAGATATGGATTTACAAAAGAGAAAGCGTTCAACTAATTTTAGCACCAAAAGGAAGAAGGTGTATTAATATCTCTGGTTAAAAAGTACGCGAGTATTATCGAGTGCACTAAATCAGACACTGATGCGAACAGGATGAAGTTGAAATACTGGTTGCAAATTGAAAAAGAATTTAACGCAGAGATTGCATGGGGATGTATTTCGGGACCACGTAGTTCTAAAAAAGAAATATGATAACATTAAGAAACGTTCGAAGAAAAAGTATGCTGATGAAAAGTGTTTCTTTCAAGGTACAGGTGGTGGCCCTCCTCAGAAAGTAGTAATTACTGATACTGATTCGGATATAAAGGAGATTTTGGGATCGCGTTTAGAAGGAAGTTCATCTGAATTTGATGGTGATACCTTATGTAAGTATGTTTTGGACAGATATTAATACACGTATAATGCCAGAAACATTGCACACTATGAAATATTAACGGAGCACATACACATTATATTGGTCATCATAAACTGAAAAACATATATGTTGCTACCAACCATGTTCTAAGTGGTAACAATTATTTAATTTGTAGCTTCTACAAGTAATGAAATTATAATGTTCGGAGGATTAGATATGGACATGGAAAATATAGAATTTATTCAAATAGGTATGCAAGAAGCACTTTGTATGTTATTCATATATTCTAATACATTTGATTTTTTTTAAGATGAAAATGTCGAGAGCACCCCAAAGTCAAAAAAAAGCAAAAGCGAGAGTGAAAACTGCCTAAAAGATGTGGATACCAAAATGGAGAATTTGGGTAAGAATAAAAATTCAAACTTGTGCACATATATGTTTCTAACTTACTTTTTTAGTTGGAACTTCACAAAAAAAAATCCTTTGGTTGCTAAAGATTGGGGAAAGTACACCCCATCAATGATGAAGACACCCAAATCACAGCCTTTGGTGTCTATTTCGAAAACACCTATGCAAACAAGTTAAGTTTTGTGCCTTGTATTTTCATAAGTTGGTTAACATTCGTTAAAGCACAATCTGTTAAATCGCTTAAATGACCACTGTCACAGTAAATAAACTTCAGCTTAAATTATAGAACCCGATCTCACAAACTGTCAGTCTAAAGCTCGATTTTTAACTAAAAGATAACAGACTGAGAACATTTTTAATTGCACATCTGATGTCAGAGTTCGGTATTATTGTTTGCACTGATTTCAGTGAAATATTGTGTTTATAACTCACATTTTATTTTATTACGAGTAACGTTTCTACTACTAACAGGCCCACACGATTTACTGTCATACCTAATTTAATTATGTAAAAATGTTTTCGTGGTAATATCAAGAATTTATTTATGTTTCAGTTGAATCCCAAAATAGCAGCAAGCTTTTAGGAAATAAGATAGCTGCTTGGGCAGCTTCTAAGAATGATTTGGAGGAAGTGAAAAAGACCTGCTTCATTGAACAACATGAGTTAAAAATGAAACGCATGGAGGAGATGCATCAAGAACAAATCAAAATTATGAGAACTGAATCGTCTTTCAAAATGCAACTTCTCCAGGAAGAACATGATAAGAAAATGTTGAAATAAAAGTGTTTGATGAATTTGCGTAATTTAATGTCCTACCTACTCCTTAAATAATACCAAATTACTTTTTTTACACTGCAAAAACAGCGAAATTTAAAATTGATATTGATTTTATAAAAGTAAATACAACTTGACCAGTTCACTATGTTATGAATGCAGTAATGAATGAATCAAATAATCATTTCCATTTTTAACAGTTAAAAACACCATATACCTATTTAATTTATTTGTGTGATCATGGTCACGTCTGGTTTTCAGATTCGGCTTAACTTCAATGTCACTTCAGTATAAAAGATATAAGTAAAACATATGTGTAAATAAGAGTATAATAATGAAGTAAAGTATTTAGTATGACCGGTTTGTAAATTTTGTTATAGGCAAATATTCACAGAGATATAATACTCGGGGGGAGATCAGATACTTTTATTAACACTAAACCTTTCTACATATTCCTCTAAAGTGGTATGTTGCAAAAATAAAGTTTAATGTAGGTGTGGTTACAGGCTAACTTTAGAAAAATTAACCAGCATTGGCTTATCGCAACTAAGGAAAATGGTACAAAATATAGAGATGATATAAATAGTATATATTACACATAGGTCTGTACAGGAATGCTTCAAAGTCCATTAAAATAATTATTAATGAGTATAAAACGCGCATTATTGTTTATTCCTCCTTGCTGCCTTACAGGAACAACATTGACATTATTGCCAAAATTTATTGCCGCTTCTTCTTCATCAGTAATTTGTGGCTCTGGGTCATGAAAACTACGTGCTATATTGTGAAGCACTACAGTTGCTACTGTTACAGCTTCTACACGTTCTACTTTAATACGCATTCCAAGTGCTAAAATCGGAAAACGTCTTTTCCATACACCATAGCACCGTTCTACCAGATTTCTAGTCCTAATCTGGGGTTCATTAAACAACTGTTCTGCTGCGGTTTCTGGATTTCATAACGGTGTTATAAGGAAAGGTCTTATAGGGTAACCACTGTCACCGACTATTAAACTATCACCAAATTGTCCATGTTCAAATGCTCGTCGTACTGCTGAGTTGTTAAAAATTGTTGAATCATGTGCTGAGCCTGGCCAGCGACAGACGATATTCTGAATTTTTAAGTTAGAATTACAAATTACTTGGACATTTAATGAAAAGAATGATTTGCGGTTTCTATAAACTTTAGCTTAATTTCCACCTGGAGACTGAACCTTGATATGAGTACAATCTAATGCACCAATACACCGTGGAAATTTAGCAATATCAAAAAAATGCTGCCGTGTAGTTCTAATATCTTCATCTGTTTCTGGCATTTTGATAAAATCTCTAGCCAGACCTGCTATAGCTCTTGAAACCTTTAGCACGACTCGACTTGCCGTAGCTTTATCAACTCCGCAAAAATCGCCTACAGCTTGCAGAAATGATCCAGTGGAGTAAAACCTCAGAGTTAATAACAGCATTTCTTCTGGGGATAAAGCATAATTCCTACAACACACAATCATTGGATAACTTATGATTTACCTATTAGTTAAGTTAATATGTTACCTATTAGTTTTACAAGCAATTTCATCTGATATAGAATCTGTCACAAAGCGAACGGTTTCTTTAGAAAGGCGAAATCTTTGAATGAACTCATGATCCCTCCAACATTCAAAATGATTTATACGCTCTCTATACACCCGAGGCCTTCTCGGGTGTTGTACGATTTCAATAAGTTCCAAAAAATCCTCATCATCGGTTAAAATATCCATTTTTAACTTTGATAAACTTTTAATGCAAAGATAAATTAAGTACAGGTTATGTTTGCACACAATTCATTTACATTTAAGCCACGGAACATGATAACAAATTATGTTCTGTGCTTAAGCTGACATTAAACCTGCCCTCTTGACGGCTTTACTAAGCTTAAGGTTTAAAGCAAGCTCAACTGTAAGCCTACTTTGTACAACAGCAATCTGACACTGAACCTGAGTTCACACTTGAGCCTTCACTAAGCTACAGTTGTACAACCGGGCCTAAGCAGTTGAAATTTTATAGTTTCTCCGAAAATTCATTGAACACTGCGTGGATAACCTTAAAACGTCAACAATGGATAAATGCAGTAAAAACCCATGTGTAATTAAAATGTTCTAATTAAAACATTTTATTAACTATTATTTTGTGTATAATCAGTATGATACTACTACAATTGGCAGCTATTAGAAAAGTTCGAAACTTTATTTTTTACATAAATAAAAGATTATTATCGAGAGAATAAAATGTTGTTTTCTGTACGATTTCATTGATTATATAAAATAAAAAACTAGTTATGTGTTTGCTGACTTTAAATATTATATAATAAATTCAAATAATTAAATACTATTAAGGGGAAGAAAGTAAACATTTGTACAAAACGAATCACTTCAATAAAAATACTAGAATTTGCAGTGCTCATTTTGTCAATAATCAAAAATCAGATAATCCCTTACACCCATCTTACATACCAACAATTTTTCCTGGCAAAGAAAATAAAAAGATCTATTCATTTTTTGCATTTTGTTTATTATACTGTTTACATCACAATGTTTTTCTTATTTAACACCAAGGCGGCATAAGTGCTGCTTCTATAGTTCCGTCTCGATCCCTATACAGAGAATACTTGTAATCTGTGTGTATTTATATTTGCTGTATTGTATCGTGGATTTTATTGTTTATTTGTTTATACCCACGCATGCAAAAATTTCCTAATATCACGTCTTTTGAAATTATATGGTATAGTGAGTGAGTCAAATATATTAAGAGAAATTTCAAATCTCAGAAAAATATCTAGGAATAAAGAAGGAAAAAGAAACTTACAATTTGGAGACATGAAAAAATATTTGAAAACAGGTTATTCGTATGCATAGTATTTCACACAACACCTAAAGATTTCCTACTCATTTTTATATTCTTACTAAGGTCTGTCTACTTTCAATCCTAATTTTAAAATTGCCTTAAAGTAAATGTTTGGTAAGAACTTAGTTGATATTTCTCAACAAAAACAAGATATTAATAATGACAAGTTGTGAACTTCTGAAATGCAAGAGAAGGAAAACGTCAATTGACAAAATCTATTTCAATATTTTATGGGAAAATCATTTTTTCAGGTAGATTGTTGCCATAAGAATTAATAATTCTGAATCGAATCAATTTTATATTCAGTAGGTTTATCGAAGTTATATGAGCAATTGTTCAATTTGGATAAAAAAAAATTTCAGTTCGAATCTGCCCACAACCATTTCGCCAGTCCTGCCCTTTTATCGGCACCTCCCAAAATGGTGTGGTGTTCCACATCAAAGGCGGCATCATTGTGTGTCCATGCTGTTTGATTGATATACTGTGCCTGATATTTATCCAGAAAACATGGCCGACAGTTACTTTTAAACTTCAAAAGTACCGCCTTGAAGATGCACTACTGTTTGTTCGGTATACTGTGACGGAACAGTTAGAACTTGTTCTCAAATTTTACCTGTTCCATAACAACTACAAAAATAGTCCTGCGAATCGATTTTAAGGATGTCATCGTTAAGATTAATTAATTATCATTTTCGAGTGAAGAAATATCCAAATCTATAATATTTACAGGTATACTACGCGCAGGCGTTCGAGTGCCACGCATTCACTCTAGCTCTGTCTCTTTCTATTCCCCTTCCCCAGGAGCGTTGACCGTTTAACACAACAGTGCTTTCATACCCCCTCCATGATAGCGTTAAACGTTTAACGCTACCTTGTTAGAAGTCGCATTAGAAGTTTCACTTTCACAGTTCTCGTATCAGCATAAAATAATCAAAACTTTTTGAACAGTCCTCGTATAATCATAAAGGTATCAAAATGTATTGGGCAGTCCTCGTATAAGTATAAAATAATCAAAATTTATTGGACAGTCTTCGTGGAAAAAGTCATGAACAAACAAATAAAATGTCATCTCGAGCAGTATTTGATTTTACCTGAAAATCAATCAGGCTTTAGAGCAGGTTATAGTTGTTCCTCTGCATTAATGAATATAACTGATGATATTTTGAGAGAAATCGATTTAGGGAAGTGTACGGCTCTATACTCCGTTTTTAAAAGGCATGGAGTAATAAAAGCTCATTAGGTATGCAAAACCGATACAGGGTGTATAATAAAATATCTCCTAAGTTTATCTAATTTTGTACTAAAATTTCTCATTTGTTACGAATTTCAGGTAGACACCCCGTAACTCTGTATTCGGTTGGGTCGCCTATTCTATTGAAAGGGTCGCTCTATTGTATTTGAATGATAAACAATTTAATCCTCAGAGGCGTGCAATCAGGACAAAACAAACTTGGTATATGAATATGAAGGCACTATGAAATTATAATTACGAAAACTATTCAAAAGAGTTCACAATATCGATTCAATAAAAACACATTTTTTTGTGTTCCTATGAATAAACAATAAACATAAAATATTATATAAAAAATAGCAAATTTTTTTGCAGTAGGTATCAACTTTACTACTAATATACCGTTTACAATAGGAGAGGAAAAAAGAAAAATGCAGGAATAAAGTACGAATTAATGTAATATTTATAAAAAAATAGTCTAACAAATAATAGTAATAACTAACACAAAAACTAGTCTATATATCAGAATCAGACGATTCTGTTGAGCTTCCATTATTAACATTCATTATAAATGGTTCAATCATGTGTTCACTTATATGATCCATTTCCCACATATTTAGTTCTTCTTGTATCACGTGTTCAACACATTTCTTCCAGTTTTCTTTGGTTACGTTACCTAACGCGTCTTCGAATAAAACTTTTACGTCACTCATTTTGAATGTCGTATTCTTTCTTGAAACTTCCCCTTTCACTTGTGCCCATATTAATTCTATGGGATTGAGTTGACAGTGATAAGGAGGAAGCCTCAGCACCGTTATACCACGCGCTGATGCCATTTGATCTACAACGTATCTACTATATTTGTGTTTATGTGAATTGGCCAGTTGCAACAGCTCATTTTTCAGCGGGTTATCTGGGCATTCAATATTTTTCGAAGTTAGCCAATCGTGGATATCTTGTTTACGCCATGCAGCTGGAGTTAATTTCTCCACTAACCTGGAGTGATAACTTGCGTTATCCATAACAATGACTGAGCCCGTTGGAATTAGATCTAACATTTGTGAGAAATATTCTTCGAAAACGTCTCCATCCATATCTTCATGATAATCTCCGGTTTGCTTCGACTCAAAGCACAACAATCCACCTTTAACAAAACCTTCGGCACTTCCGATATGAGTAATGATGAGTCGACGTCCTTTTCCTGCTGGTGGATTGAGGCCTGTTGACCACCCTTCAAGAGCTGCCTGCCTCCGACTTTTGACATTCGTGTCTTGTCAAAACATTGAAACAGTATGACCTTCATTTAACCAAGTCTCATCCAAATAATAAATTCGTTTTTGATGTAGTCTTGCTTTCCGAATATTGCGCAAATAACTCCTTCTCCAAATGACAATGTCGTCTCTATCAATCAACATTGCGCTCCGATAATTTTTTTTATATTCAAATCCAAGTTCCTTCAAAATCTTCCATAATGTACTTCGAGACATTTTCGGAAAATCTGAATCTTCTTGAACCGAAGCCATAATTTTGGAGAGAGTTGGGATCTCTTGTCTAAAGAAAAAAGCATGCACCTTACGCCTTATTCCATTCTTCAAGTCGTCATCCATTTCAAGTTTGGGTCGGCCTGGGGACTTTGCTGGGGCTGTGATATTTCCATTTTTTTCTCCTTCATTAAATTATAAATTGTTGTTTTTGAAACACCCATCGTTGTTGCAGTAATCTCCACAGTTTCATCAACACTCCCTGTCAAATTCATGATTTTTCTTCTAATTTCTTCGTTCTTCAACGAGGAATAGCAATTTTATATCAGATTTTTTTCGTTCAGCGACAATGGGCCAACTTTAGGTCGCTTAGATGGTGATAAATCCTCCATATCTGGTCGAATTTGGTTGGAACACTATATAGTTGGAGGGTGTAGTTAGGTGTTTGTCTCGAGTGATGAGAAGAGAACTTTTATAGATGAACAAAAATAAACACCAGTTAACAATAACGGTAAAAAATAATAACAAATAACAGTAATAATGGGGAAATCAATCAACACAGCAGTTTCTCCAGAACAGATGAACTGTAAATTGAAAATATTCAACCTTTCTGCTACTTTTATAGTTGAAAAGTTCTAGTAAGTACATTGTATTATGGGGGCATTTTCTTAGAACTGAAAAGACTATATTTCACAATAATAAAACCATTTTTGAGCTACCTGTTTGTCAAGTTTCTTCAATTACCTGTTAATTGGGTGAAATAATCGGCAAATGGGGTTGGTTTGGATATATATATATATATATATATATATATATATATATATGTATAAAATTGTTACTAACATTTATTTTATTATTTATTGTATGTAGGATTATAACTACCTGGAGCTTAGTGTGGAGGGACTCGTCTACGCCCTTTTATACATAACAATAAATTTTCTGGAAAATTGATGTCAGTGATATAATCCACAGTTTATTATATTATTGATAATTTGAAATTTCATTTTAAATAATATTACAAAACGGTTATTTTCGGAAATGAGATAATTTTAAAAGCCTTAACTTTTTTTAAATGACTAAATGTGGTACGCCTATGGTTCCGGCCAAAATGAGTGATTTATTACTCCATGCCTTTTAAAAACGGAGTATAATCGAATTACGATACATTTTCGTATTTTAAAATTGATACCAGTAATTTCCAAAGAAGACACAGTTTACAAAACATTCGCTATTTTGGTAAGGTATGTTAAAAAAATACAAATATTTTATATAAAAATTATATATTTATAACAAAATTGCCGATATAAAATAGAATTTGTTAAAGCATAACGCAATCGATTAGTCAGTTAGTCGATAAATTTACAAAATATAATACTGCTTACTGACCCTGAAAATATAAAACAGGATGAGTTATTTTGGACGGGCGAAATCCGACAGTACAATAAGCCACATTGACATGCTTTAAAGCATTCTAAAATCACAGAAGCATACAAAAAATTACCTAGCTCAGCTTTATTGTGTTTTCTTTCAAATGTTTTCATAAAAAACAAAACAGGAGAATAGGTGAAGAAAAAATATAAAGGCTATTAATCAAAACTAGAAGCAAATAAAAGGTTTTGGAGTTTATTTAACAAGAAACTGAACCACGTCGTCTCTACGTCTTTCAACGTCAACCTAAAATTCTACAGGTAACTGTAAAATAGGATTTACTCCGAATAATAGAGTTGGGAATTTTCATTTATACCTGTCAATTTGAAAATAACAGTTATATTAAAACTGACTGAGGTGTAAATGGAAATTCCCATCTATACTACTTGGAGTAAATATTATTTTACAGTTACATGTAGAATAACAGCTATTTTCAAATTAGCAGTGGTACAATTAGAAATTCCCATCTATATTAAGAATGTAAATGTTCGAAATGATGCATCGGTACACAGCAAAAAATTCAACGATAATATAAAACAAAGTTAAAACACTTTTATTTAACTAATGTTTAATCTTTAGTTTTGTTTTTTGTAAAGGGCTATAGCAAGTTCTAAATTCCCCTATTAAAAAGATAAAAGCAGCTTTATGTTTGATATATGTACATACAATACAAACTGTATAATACTTCTTTTGCCTAGATGGGGAAGATATTAAGGAATGGATATTACATAAAATTTTGGAATCAAATTGGAATTTGCTATAGGCTGAGGTTCAGTAATATTTTTCTCACTAGTATATTTCCTCAATTTTCCTGAAAAATTAAAAAGTATACAATAAAAATTATATTTTATTTATTACCAAACACACTTAGTGAAAGGTAAAGTAGCATAAGGATAGGTTAAGTTAACAATTGCCAACTTTAGATATTTTTTATTGTTAATATAAAAAAACGATAAATATAAAAATAGTTTGTAAATTTTTTTCGTGCTAAATATAGTCTTATATACTTAATATCGTTCTGGTAATGATGGTGGCGTACCTGGTGGAGGCGGTGGAGCGGGCCTGGAAAATACTGGGGGCGGTGTTGATAATCTGTAATCTGAAAACGTAAAATATTTCACAATACCAGTAATTGTTAATAATATTTAATTAATTAATTAAATGAAGGCTTAATTGATTTTTGCCATAAATAAATTCAGAAAATTGACTGTTTTTATTTTTATAATGGTTTCGATAAACCAATATTATTTAATATATTTTTTATTAACAATTTAAACTAAAAATTCCTCTTTTCATTTTTTATTAATAACATTAAAAAATAAAACATTAAATGATGTGGAGAAGATACAATTAATAGAAACAGAATAAAAAGGATCGAATTTTGTTAAAAGAATGATTTGCTAATGGGCAATACAAAATAGGAACTAAGACTGGAATATAGCATAATAGACTACATAGTATACACACCAAACCTGGCAGAAATTATCCAGAAAATAAAAACAAGAAATAGGATCAAATCATAGATTGGTATTTGCAGAATGTAAGTTTAAAATAATAAATAAAGAAAGAAAAACGATATAGTAACGTAACAATCCATAAACTAAGAAATAAAAACACATTTGGAATTCTCAAAACTAAAGGATGAAGGAAAATAATGGACACTAGAAGAAAAATGTGTATTGGTTATTAACCCCCAAGGTCTATTCTAACTATTCCTACAAACTGATACCAACTCAGACCACCATGTCGATGTTGGTACTCGAACCATTGTTTAACTAATTATAATATAATAAACAAAACGCATGTTAGTAAGATATATTTTCAACGAATTGTAAACGTATTTAAAAACATTATACAAATATTTACTATAAAAATAAGAATCGTAAACATCTAGCAATCAATTAATGTTCTGTTCGGTTTATATGCGTGTGGTACGAATTGAACTTGACCGTTCTAGTAAGTTATACGTCATGTATTATTTTAATTTAAGTGTTATTTAGTGTGTAAATAAAAGCCAGTGATACTTGTCGAAATGTTCAATTCTGCCTTATAATCCAAGTTGGGGTAAGTCCACAATTACTTTAACTCATGGAATCATCTTGAAATTTATACAAGAGACTATTTCAAGTAAGAAGTATACAATGCGCAATAGACGAATTTTCGTCGGACCAGTCATATTCAAATTTTAGGGGCGGTGGGAGTCCAGCGGCGTTGCAATTTGAACATTTATTTTTTAAAAGAACATTAATCGGAATAATTGTTCAATTTTTCAAGTTTTATTCATGCAACCCCTTATCTAGTGAAATTTCCCTACGCCACTGATCATCATCTGACGGCAAGCGTTCGGTCAGATGAGTCATTATGTACTTCTTGGTTGAAATGGACTTTACAACACAAATGGGACGATTTTAAGCAAAGACTAAGTAAGACGGCAGAATAAGAATGTGGTAAAACAACATATAATAAGAACCTCAAAAGAACGAATTGGTGAAGCAAATAAATACGACAAATAATATAGGAAAAGAAAATAGCATATAAAAAATACGTATAAAGTAAAACGCAAGAAGATGAAGAACAATACTACAGGAGAAGAAATAAAACAAAAAAGGAAATACAAGGGTGAAATCGTAAAGTTGAAAAAATTTGGAGAAGAACAAATTGAAACAAAAAAAATAGATAACAGAAGAGTAAAGGAGCAAAGCCGGTTCTAGCTCATTCCTTATCTAAAATAACATGGGAAATCGCCAAAGTCCATCGTGGTCATTTTTGGCTCAATTCGCTAGGCGGCCGTCAGCCATCTTGTGCGCATCCATCTTGTGCCATGCTGATGACGTCACGCCTACTCAGTTAGTTGATAACGTTATTGTATTTAGAAAAATGAGGTATATATCAAAATAAAAAACAATTGAAAAGTATAATAAATCAATATAATAACTAGTATATAAATAATTTTTATTCTTATAATATATAAATTTTTAAGGAGATAGAATATTCAAATAGCTGGCATCGACATCCATATAAGCATCAATAGAATAGTGGCCCCATGGTAAAGTTTCATCAGAACCAGGAACAATAAATCGTTTGTCATCCTCAGGACTTAACGCTACCTTATCCTGAACAATTGAATGGACTAGATCAGTGGTTCACAACCTTTTCTGGACCACCGCCCCTATAGAAGAGAACAAAAATTTCACCGCCCCCCCCCCCCCCCCCGTCGCTGGTTAGTCCAAAGTAGTTAATTTTATTTGTACCGTCCCAATTGATATGTATTTAGCTTTAATTTTAGTTAATGTCTAAATTTTATTTTAGAGGAATGATGAAGTAGAACTCTTGATATCGACGTTTGAATTTTACTTTCAGTTCTTCGTTAGTTGTGAGTTCTAATAGCTCCTCTTCCAAATTTGATGAGCCTTCAGTATCTGTGTTTGCGAAAGGATCTATAACCCAACTTGGTATTTCCATGTTTAAAATATCTTGGAAACGCTCTGTAAAATCAACATGAAGAACTTCCAAGTGGTGGCAGTAGGTAAGTAAATCTTCCGGTTTTGCAGACACTGTTGATAGTGTGGGAAAATGGTTGTACTCACCTCTACCAAGATTTCTTTTGAATATAAGAAGTTTTCCTGCAAAAGCTATGACGTTTTTAGTTTTAATTAAATTTAAATCATCACCTTGCAATTGTAGATTAACCTGATTAAATACTGTAAACAGGTCCGTCAAATAAGCGATGTCATTTTTTGACGTAATCAGGTTTTCGCGCAATTGTTCGTTTTCTTCAAGAAATTCCAACACTGAGTCAAATAGATTGAAAAAACGATTCAGACAAACACCTTTAGAGAGCCAACGTACTTCTGTGTGCAGCAGCAAGCGATTGTAGTCTTCATCATTTTCATTGCAAAGCTTATGAAACAAACGGTCATTCAATGAATTGCTTCTAATGATATTGATTGCTTTAATAACGTTATTGAGGGACGCATGCAGACGTTCATTTAATTTTTTTGCAACCAAATGCTGACGGTGAATAATACAATGTACAACGAGTACATTTGGCACTGCTTTTCTCAAATGTGCTATAAAACCCTTATGACGCCCGGTCATTGCTGGAGCACCATCAGTAGCAGCAGACAAAATATTGCTAATAGGAATTTCTTTCTCTTGAAGAAATTCTTGCATAATATTAAATATAGAATGTCCCTTTGTATCAGATTCCAAATTCTTAGCAAATAATAACTCTTGATGAATTTTTTCTTCTTTTATAAACCGTACGTATGATAAGAGTAGAGCTTCGATCGAGTTGAATGGAAAATTTGCAAGTCTTTAGGTAATCGCATAATGATATTTCAACGTCATTTGCCATTCTTTGCACTGAATTATTACTGAGAGGAATTTTTTTAATGATATCAAATGGTGTCTTATGATGGAGAACAGTTTTTAATATCTCTTCGACTGCCAGAAAAATTAATTCCTCGCCAATGGTGTGTGGTTTTCCTGACTTCGCGATTAACAATGAAACGTTATATGAGGCTCGTAGCCCATCATCGTCTCGTTTAGAAGACGATGCAAAAAGGTTTGATATAGTTGGCTGTTTTAAATATTATTTTTCGAGTTCTTGAAAATAGAATATATCTTTGTTCTTCTTATCAGGATGCATTTTATGTAAATGCTCTTGTAGCCTAGACGGTTTCATAGCTTCATTTGAAAAAACTTTTCGGCAAATTAAACACATAGGTAATGATTTGTTTGTAGAAGATTCCGCAAATCCATATTTTAAATATTCAATACTGTATTGCCGGCATTTCTTTTTAATTTAGAAGTAGATTCAGCCATTTTCATACAAAAATTAAATTCTCAATAGTAATGTTTATAAAATGACACACCACTCACAATTATTTACTACGGCAGAGCTTATGATTCACGACTATATATCGCGGCCAAGCACATACAACTAACTAACAAAAAATTCGTAGAGCTGTTGCTTTTATACGTTTCATTTCGTGCATCATTCAACTTGTCTGTGTGCGAGCATGTCGAAACATGTTATTTTGTATGAACATCGCGCGTTCGCTTATCAACGTGCGAGGACAAGTCATATACTTCTATTCTGAACTAAAAGAAATTATTATAATTATTAGTATTATTATTAATGCTAATTTAAAACTGCCCATTAACCCTTATTAAATCATTTTTATTTCACCATTCCTCTTGACTGCTTATTATTTGCTTCTGAATCCGCTACCGCCCCCCTAAAAGGCTGCAGCGCCCACAGAGGGGCGGTATCGCCCCCGTTGGGAACCAATGGACTAGATGTTTCTCGGCTCGAATTAGATTTTGAGAAACTGTTTTCTGTGTAAAGGTGTCATATAGGTAAAATTTTGGATTACCTTACAACTTAATATCTCTTTTTTTTGTTTTTGTTGAGATATTAAATGGAACGGGAAGTTTGTATTTTACACTGTTTAACTCGAAGGACCTTATTTAGTTTTCACTGTATTATTTGTAGGTATATGATGGGTTAATGAAGCAAACCATTACGTCACTTTCACTTATAATATATTGCAGTAAATTACAACTTGTTCATTGCTTGAACAATTAAGAAGCTCACTGAATTTCTTGCTGTATGATGTTAATGTAATGTAGAATGATATACCGGTATCAAAGCCGGTATTTTCTTATAAAGATAGTACCATTATGTACGAAGGTTGACTGAAGAAGTGCTTAAAAATGGGGTATTCTTCTATTTATAGGTCGGACAAGGAGAGTGGGAAGAAGGAAAATCATGTGAGCGTTTGACCAATGGGAGGAGAGAGTTTGAAATTTAAAGGTCAGATACAGCGAGTGAATTATACACATGTGGGTTGGTTTTTTGCTGATGTCGGTTGCTTCGAAATATTAAGTGGAAAATTCCTAGGACAATAATAATCTGTATTTCTTATGTGGGAGTAATCGTTAAAATGGAATTTTGTCGGTGTAAAGAAATATTCAATATTTGAGAAGAATGATATTTCTTTATATGGTCTGTGCAGGATATATGAATTATGTTATACAGGGGGAAGTTAAATAAATATTACAGGAAGAATTTGGTTGTTAAATCAAGTTCGTACAATTACCTTCCACGATCGAGTTTCCACGACCCCCACCCAAATGCGCTCATGACGTCACGCATTTGGGGTAACCTAACAGCAAACCTCACGAAAACTTGTGTTCCGTGACTTCATGAGCGCATTTGGGTGGGGGACGTGGAAACTCGATCGTGGAAGGTAAGGTAAAAAATTTACCTATATGATACCTTCACACAGAAAACAGTTTCCCAAAATCTAATTCGTTAAGTCTTGAGGATGACAAACGATTTATTGTTCCTGGTTCTGATGAAACCTTACCACGGGGCCACTATTGTATTGATGCTTATATGGATGTCGATGCCAGCCATTTAAATATTCTATCTCCTTAAAATTTGTATATTATAATGATAAAAATTATTGTTATTTTGAATTATTATATTTTTCAATTTTATATTGTACAATAAAATTGTTTTTTATTTTAATATATACTCCATTTTTCTTCATACACATTATCAACTGACTGAGCAAGGTTAATGCGCACAAGATGGCTGACGGCCGCCTCATGATTGACGCATGCGTAGATCGAATTGAGTAAAAAATTACCACTATGGACCTTGGCGATTTCCCATGTTATTTTACATAAGGAATGAGCTAGAACCGGCTTTGCTCCTTTACTCAGAAGATTTTGGACAAGAATGAAGATATTAAAGGGAACGAAAAGAATAAAAATAAATACAATAAAAGATAAACACAAACAGATGAAGACAGAAATAGGAGATTGAAAGAATATTACGCAAACAAGTATGACAGTTCTACACCAAAATATAATATAGAAAGAGAGGAAGCAGAGTAGATAGCAGAAATAAGTAAAGAGGAATTTGAAAACGCAATAAATCGCTTGCGCAGAGGATGAATTAACACCAGAAATGATAAAATGTCTGGGTGAAGAAGGAAAGGAATAGCTGTGGGAAATATGTAAAAAAGATTTCGAAACAGTGGGAGAAAAATGTAATACTACCCATACACAAAAACATTATAGTGCTAGCTCATAAACATTGAGGATAAATGTTTCAGTGACTGCAGTACCTAAAACTTCCCAGCAAACACAAATGTATATGTTACATAAAAATATATAATAGGGGAGGAACGATTTTTATATAAAACGTTTATATTTTTTATGTTGTATTCATGTAACAAAATCTTTATAAATTTTATTATATATTCTCAATATTTATATTATAAAATGTTTTATATATTGGATATATCTAATTTTATATGTACCTATGCAAGATGTAAATTCTGCTACATAAATATGAAAAAAAATGTATATATATATATTTATTACGTAAAATTTGTTACATAAAATATTTTATATATTTCATATGTATTTTTTACGAACCTCGTCTAATGTCTTTCTAAAGAAAAAGAAGAAAGTCTTCAATATTATAACCTTTAAATTGTCACGAGTCGATGTACCCACATACCTGCAAGTAGAATAACGTTTTAAAAGGTTTTTCGTTAGTTTTGTCTGTGTGTTTGTTTTCAGTTTTGTTTGTAGTGAAATGGAGAACACACCATGTAAGTGTTATTATTATTATTTTCAACAGGCAAGGGGCATCGCCAATGAAGCCGTTAAAAGCTTATTTAACAAACGTATTAAAAAGGTTAACTATATTAAAATATACAATGAAGTGAACAATTACAAATTACATTATACCTATCCCACTAAAGTACTTTTCAAGATAATATTTTCGTTTTAACTTACAACTTAGACATGGTTTAACAATAATTCCCTGTGTAGGGAGTCGTTATTCCGAAACAAATACCGCCGCCCAGGTATGCACTTAGGGCTCAAGTAGATTTTGTAATAATATCAAATAAAATACACATCTTTAATCCTCGTACCACAGGTAATAAGTCAAGACAAAATATCTTGAAATGGATTAATTAACACTTATCTGTTGAAAGTTATTTATATTCGAATACTTAGATTAATATAAATTATGAATTTTAGGCAAAATAACTATTTAAAACGAAAAAAATTGAAAGACTTTTGTGATTTATCAATAAGACAGAAAAACGAAGTAGTACAATCTTACAATGGTGACGGTGAACCAGAAATACATAATATAGAGACATCTCACTCATGGTTAGGACATAAAAATAACTACAAAATAAGGAACTTAAAATCAATTAAGTTATTTCAAGGTATTGTTACTATATGATTTATTTATTTAATGTAATTAATATATACCTACATTTTTAGAAACGTTGCTGAAACAGTTTAATATGACATGCACTGATTTTAATCAAATCACCTTAGTGTGGATACGGCTAAATAAAGAGACTCCAGAGGGAAAAGAAGGGCGAAACTGTAACCCTTCAAAACAATTGATAATATCCCTTAATATTGCCCACACGCTTACAAGTGGACATCGAAAAGTCTTCTAAGAGAATATTTTTCATGGTTAATTATTGTTTTGTTTTTGAATATTCATTTGTTTTGCATTATCTTTTTATATTTTATTATCATTTAGTTTTTGAATATTTTTAGTTTTGCAATCTTTTTTTTTCATTAGGTGTTTTGTTTTTAGTTTCTCTTTTTTATGTTAATAAAATAAATGTACTTATATGCATCTATTTGCTGTTTTTTTAGTAACTAAGTACCAGCTACTAAATTCCAAATATAGATAAATACCATTTACAATATACAAATATTAATGTATGTACAAAAAGTACGAGGAGTAATAAACCCTAATTAAGTATGCAAAACCTTTACAGGGAGCACCATGAAATTTTTGATAAATCTCTTACTTTAAATTACATTTCTTCCGTAAATCTAAAAACCAGGTAGATAGACCCCGTATTTGTTTCAGTTGTAGCAAAGTTTAGGGTTGGGATGCAGTGGTGTGTATTTTGGGAAAAAAATACGTTTTAAATTATAATATAATAAAAAATGAAAAGAAATAATTATTGGAATACATTTATTACTTACATTTTATTCTATATCCGACTCGGAAGAGGAAGAATCGTTGTTGACATTAATAATAATAGGGTCGATTAAATCATCACAAATATTGTCAATTTTCCACATATTTGCCTCTACTTTGATAACATGCTCGATACAGTTTGTCCAATTTTCCTTACTCACATGACTTACAGCACTCTCAAACAATTTCACAACATCCTTTATTTTAAAAGTAGTATTTTTTTTCCAACTTCCCCCTTTACCTGAGCCCATATTAATTCTATGGGATTAAGTTCACAATGATAAGGGGGAAGTCGAAGAACTGATATACCACGAGAAGAAGCCATTTCTTCTACAATGTAGGTTTTGTATTTATTCTTGTTCATTTTTGCAATTCTGTAAAGTTCTTTCCTTAGTGGATCTTTTGGAAACTTAATATTTTTCGAAATAAGCCACTCCAAAAGCTCTGCTTTACGCCAACGACTTGTGTGCAATGCTTCTCGTAACCGTGAATGGTAACTTGCGTTGTCCATAACAATAACAGCCCCTTTTGGAATCAGATCCAACATTTGAACAAACCATTCCTCGAAGACATCCCCATTCATATCTTCGTGATAGTCCCCCGTGCGTTTTGAAATAAAAGTTAATAATCCACCATCAACAAAACCTTCAGAACTTCCAACATGGACAATGATAAGTCTTTTTCCTTTTCCAGATGGTGGCTGCAAACCTAACGACAAACCTTCCACGAATGCCTGCCTTCCGCTTTTAATGTTTTCATCTTGCCAAGATTTGGAAACTGTATATCCAGCATTTATCCATGTTTCGTCTAAGTAGAAGATTTTCAAATTTTGTTCTCTGGCATGTCGAATGCTTCTTAAATAGTCTCTTCTCCAAAAAACTATTTTCGGTTAATCTATCAAGAGAGATTTTCTATTATGTTTTGTATATCTGAAACCCACATCTTTCAAAAGTTTGCATAATGTCATTCTGGAGAATTTTGGATAGTCCGTATCTTCTTGCACTGATGTCATAATTTTGTCAAGTGTTGGAATTTCCTTTCGTAAGTAAAATCCATGGACTTTACGCCTAAGTCTTTGTTTTAGTGACTCATCGATCTCAATTGGTTTTCGGCCTGAAGGAGTTTTAGGGGGTTGAAGAGTTCCATTCTTGCTTTCTTTTAGTAATCTATAAATTGTTGATTTAGCAACACACAACATAGCAGCCGTTAATTCCACAATATCATCAACACTTGCACTTCGATCCTTGTTTTTCAATGATATATAACAATTCAATATCAGAGTTTTTTCATTTAAAGATAATGGACCTGTTTTTGGTCGTTTAGATGGTCCTTGGCTTATCGACATTGTTTGGTACTTGCACAATTAACATTCAACACATGTTTTAAATATATTCCAACTGTTTACAATATTATGACAACCATACAACTTCATACAACTTTACTCAAAGAACTAATACTAAGTACTGATTTAATGTACCTACTTTCTTTTAAAATAATATTCCCGATAATGTTTCTAAGAAAACTGGGTTGTTTGGAAAATCCCTCTCAATAATCGAATAATCTGTAAATAGGTGTAATCGTATTAAGCCGATTACAGTAGGCCACTTGCCATTTAAAATTTCTGAGAAAAATTCCCCAAACACTACATATAGGAGTGATACAAATAAAAAATATTATGAATAAACGGGCATATCCGAACTCTGCCACAAAATAAAATTTTACCTGACTTGTATCAATTTGAGGATTACTGAAATGTTCGAACTGTGCCGCAACCATTCAGTTTAATCCTATTAGAGTCATTAGGGTTTATAATAGATAAAATCGGAGGCCCATAGAATTATGTATATTTCTGAAAGGTTTCAAAGATTTCTTGAATTAAATATTTTGAAGAAATCTTGATTGTTTTGATCGATATTTAGGTGATTAGGGGAAGGATGTTGATGCACTTACACTATTGCCTAAAAATCAGGAAGAAGTATTTAATAGTGTTCGTGAATTACAATTACGAACGAACCGAGAAGAGGAATTTCTATTAACAGCAGACCAGGTATTTAAAATTATTGTGTTCTCCTGTTTTTCCAACCTTAATTTTTTATGTAATTCGGATTGTATTTTGATGGATGGGACTTTTAAATACTGTTCAACTTTTTTTTACCAAATGTTTACCATTCATGGTTTTAAAAACGGCTATTACGTACCTCTTGTTTTTTGTTTGCTGCCGGACAAATCAAGTCAAACATATTCAAATTTGTTTTTAATTTTAAGACAAAAATGTAAAGAAGTAGGCTTAAATTTTCAACCTAAAGAAGTCGTAGTAGATTTTGAACTAAGCATTCATAACGCTATATATGAATGTTTTGGCAGAGATCAAATTCTTTTTGGTTGTAAATTTCATCTCTGTCAAGCTTGGTTTCGTAAGATTCAGGAGTTTCATTTGGTACAAGAGTACAGACAGAAAGGTTCTGTAATTGGCGAATACTTAAAAGTACATTTCGGTATTATGTATCTGAGGAAGTTGTAGAATTTTTTTATAATGAACTACATTTTTTGCTTCCGAATGACCTCTACCTCTATCACTTTTTTTTATTAAAATTAGTACATCCCGTTACTTCTGACCTAAATCGTATATTCTTTAGCATAGCTGCAACTCATTCGTGCAATACAAAATGTACCTTACGGTATACCCTCTTAAAATATATTTTGGTACGTCTATGAAATCTACTTAAATGAATGATTTATTACTCCTTGTCCTTTCTATATAGACTATAAATTGTATTAATTAAGTTTGAAATATTCATAAGGTAGGTATTGAATAATATAATAACAATGGTTCCTTAATCTTTTGGCCATCAACACTACTAAAAATATTGTATTTTATTTCATCTATGAAAAATAATGTTTTAACAGATTTTTCTGAATTTATTATAAATTAAGAATTTTTTCATAGACCCAATGAAATAAAATATTTTAGGTAAGGGGTGAGGCAAAAGAAAAATAAGGTAACTTTTGTTACATCTATATTATGTAATATTTAATACATAAATATTCTCTAGATATTATCCCATTTTTACATATATATTACATAGTAATTTGGAAATATTTGAGATATAATTTATAATATGTATTTCTTATATCATTATTGTTCTCTAGCTGTGCCGGCCTTTGTCAGTATTCAATACATAAATATTATCTAGTTGTGACTTCAGTTTTATATAACTGTGACTTTTATATTTCAAAAAATATGTAACATATATGTATTCAATATGTTTTTGTGTTTGCTGGGTTAATAGAGACGTGAAACAATTTTTTGAAATCGGGGCAAAATCACCTCAATTGAAGACACAATCAATTTTCTGAAATATTTCCCGTTACTTGTGCTAAATAATAAAATATTAATTGAAACGTTACTTTTTTTTGTTGCTATTGTCGGTTTATTTGAAACAGTTGATACAGAATATTGAGGTTCTTCTATTCTCGTGGAACTACTCGAACATTTCATCGTGCAATCGCCGATTATGTCTAATGCGGATTTACAAGCTTGATACATCGCCATTTTTTCTTCTCGTTTCTTAACTTCCACCGGAGATTCTTCTAATAAATTTACCTAAAATTAAACAACACGCAATGTTATACCAGAAGCCAGAAATATTTCTGTAGTGTAGGAAAATGCTCCTTTAAGAGTTTCGGAAGAAGGAGGAAACAGAAAGAGAAGCACTTCCAAGGTTGGATCATTCCAAAAAGTTTGACACCGCTAGATCCAAAAAGTATGTGGATCTCAGTAAAAATAAGCTACATTTCCTGACAGGCTTTCTTAAAGGACACTGTCGCCTTAGGAAGCACCTAATGAGGAATAGTCTAGCAGAAACCGATGAGTGCAGATTTTGTGAAGAGGATGAGGAAACTCCAGACGCCATTGTAAGCCAACGCAAAAAATGCTTCGGACAAGAATCTTGTAGCAGCGAGGAACTAACATCCTTAAAGATATCACAAATACTAAAGTTCATTAAAAAGCTGGAACTGGAAGGCGATTATAGTAGTACGTATTATGGATCTATTCGATAGCTTCTATGAGGAGAGTTATGCTTTAAAACTGTACAATTTACCCCACAAATAATGCTTTACCTCGGGTTTTAATTAATAAGAAGCCAAATTAAAGAGAATACAAAATAATAGAGGTTTACTCACCCTGTCAACACAAATGCTTGGAAATTATATTCAGAGAGCTCTCCAATACAGCTTCGTAAACCATAACCAGCAGTTCTTTGTGTAACCGTAGAAAAAACATGAATTATATAATTATTTTAACCACAAATTCTACCAGCTGAATTCTATATGTGCTGGTTACCGATCGAATGTAAAATCTCTAATTAAAGCGAACATAAAGGTAACCACGTTTACAAGAGCTTGTTGTTTGTGTGTCTACCTCGCAGGAAAATAATTAAAATTATAAATAGTCTTAATAGTCTAAATTCAACAGCGAGAACAGCTCTGATAGGGGGATCACAATAAACTTTAAGGTTGCAATTTGATGGGAGATAGAGGGTGGCCCAAACAAAATTTTATGAATTTACTAATTTCTCGCTTACCTGATCTTCGTGAGCATAAACGCTGACTAGCAATTCTTCGAATATGAAAATTTTCGTATTTTTAATTATCAAGTGCGTGATTATTTTTGGTACTAAATCTTTGGTAGCTTTGCTCACTATCGACATATAACTTTCGACTAAATTCCTTATAACTTCGACTTGTCTTTTAAGTTGAGGATCGACGTCGTTATCAATGATTATCTACAAGTCAAAAAGGCATTAGTGCATTAAATATACTCTTTTTAATATTTCCTAATCGTTTACACATTTACAGTAAAGGTTTTATTAAAATATGATGGTATCTAGCTTACACTATCTTCTTCTGTTTCATTATTGACCAGTTTTTCGGGGTAAACACCGGCTCTCAAGAATGACGCTTTCCACGAATCCATATCGTCCAATGAACTACAACTCAACTCCAATTGTTTATAATCCTGAAAGTATTTAAATAATCGTAAATATCGTTAGAGAAACCAATAAAGCAATTCCAATAAGAATGACTAGTTTATAGTACACGCCATGTTTAAATATTCTACCCCAACTCTCATTTGCAAAGATACGATTAAAAATGTTGAAATCAGAATTTTTTTTTCACCGGCCAACTAAGTTATACTGACGAAGATTAGTCCACCCGAGCCTGGAAAAATTTTGTTAATAATTCTTATGACAAGCCACGCCCCTCTGAAGTCACCAGCTCGATTCAATCCGCTCTCGGGACAATTCCTTCCCACAAATTCGATGTTTTAAATTGAATGACCTTTATTATACTGTAGTGATCCCTAAAGGACAGTAACGGCAAAAGGACATTAGCTTAGAAATAAGATTTAAATTTAGGTTAATATTAATTATAGTATTTAGCGAGCATTGATCTAGGAAGGCCAATGATAGTTATATGTGTAAGCACGTTCTAATTGCAATGTAAACGGACACGTACAATTAATAGACGGAGGTCAGGCACGGCCTATAGCGTGCGTACATTTCCTATAAAACGAAAGTATAACGAACTAGGATGATTAATTGTTATTGATAATTTGAATAAGTCAACTGATTCTATATCTGTGTATTTTTAAATGTATTAAACGATCCCAGTGATTTTTATAGAAGTGATGTCGTTTATTCTATTCCCGAATACCGGTTGCTAGGTAAGTGTTTGCCTCAAAGATATTATGCCTTCATGGTAAACGTAAAGTATACGAGGGACACTTACTAAGTAACCACCACACAATAGTAACAGATAATGCTTTCTTTGGTAATGAACATCTCTATTAAGACCACACCCTGTATATGTCATCTCCATAATCAAAGAGATATCGATCAATAATAGCAGTATTCAACGCATTTTGTAGTAGGTAATGCTACACTTAGGCCACCCTTACCACCCCAATTTTTAGCATCATGAGGATCATACCAAAAAAGGCATTAGAATGTTATTATTGTATTGGAGTGGGAGGCATTATATCACGTGCCGTATTTTCTAATTATACATGGTGTAGTCGTAATAAAGGCAAAAGAAGGCATTTTCTGTTATTGTTGTATTGGAGTGAGAAAAACGGTATAACGGCTGTGCGGAAGCGAAACGAACGGCGGTGCGGAAGCGGAACAAACGGCGGTACGGAATTGATATGGTGTGGAATAATGGTATTATTAATCGAATATCTCTTTGATTATATGGGGATGACATAATTATACAGGGTGTGGTTGAAATAGAGATGTTAATTACCAAAGAAAACATATGTTATTATTGTATTGGATAAACGACATAATGGTGGTATAGAAGTACCAATTTGTTGCGGAATAAACGGCGTTATGGAATTGATGGGGTGTGGAATAATGTTATTATTTTTAAAATATAACTTTAATTATACGGGGATGACGGGTGCAGTCGTAATAGAAATCATACCAAAGAAAACATTATCCATTACTATTATATTGGAAAAACGGCAGTGCTAGTTGAAGGATCGTAGATCACTCAAAGTTATTTGTAGTAACATTTTAATAGTTTTGGAAAGTTCCATAATCTCTATTTTATAAAAAGATCATAATGATCATTTGAACCATGTAGAATTCAATTCTTTGGACTTTTGTTGAGCAGACACTTGAAGCTAAACTTTCTTTTATTAATAGGCGTTTACGACCATTAAAGTGAATAATAAGGGTTTAACGTTACAATGGACATTCAAACTTGTCAGAGAATTCTCAGTATTGTGAAATTTCTTACGGTTGATTTGTCATCGTGATATATATACAGCATGTCATCTCACAACAGGAATTATGTCACGCTCGTTAATGATAGAAGGCAGAGTTGCCAGTTCTACTGAATCTTCAGTAGATCTACTGCATATTTATCTACTGATCTACGGAAACATTTCATAATCTACTGAAAAAAATTATGACACTTGTTTATTATTATTATTAATCTTTAAATAATAACATTCACTTATCTCGCGTTTAAATTAATTTACGGCCACTACTGTAAATAGAGTTTTCTCTTAGGTAAATCTAATGAAAACTTACGAATGAAACAAAATTTCCACAACAAGTATTGTTAGACATTTACACGCAAAAAATTATTTGTAGTTGAGAAAAATTTGTTTTGTTTGAGCCTGGGAAAATTTTGTTTATAACTGCGCCCCCTGATGTCGCCAGTTCGATCCAAAAAGCGCGTGGGGCGGCGAAGCAGTGCTTCCTAACCAGCTCGATCCAAACAGCGCGCGAAGCGGGACAATCCCCTCCCACAAACTCAATGCACGCGGATTTGTTATTGATTGAAATGGTATTGACGTCAGTATGATGGTGACAACGTGAGGTTCATTCATTATACAGGTGCATAGTCGTAACGAAGAAGTAGTAGGTACTGGGCCACCTGAGTCTAGGAAAATTTTATTAATAGCTCTTATGGCAAGGCGTCACCAGTTCGATCCAAACAGCGCGCGGAGAGGGTAAATCCACGTCCCATGGCTATTTCGACCCAATCAGTACCAGGGGTGTAGCAAGTCACGCACACACTCGATGCACGCGGTTTTTAATAACTAATCCGAGCGCGGCTTTGTTATTATTGGTCGGAATGAAGTGAAAAAAATGGTATTATGTTGATAGTTTAAGTGACGTTCGTTAATTATACAGAGTGACGAAGATGTTCAATGTCAAAAAGTAGGTAATGGGCCACCTGAGCCTGGAAAATTTTTGTTAATAGTTCTTATGGCAAGCCACGCCCCGTGACATTACCAGTTCGATCCAAACAGCGCGCGGGACGTAGCAAGCCATGCACAAACTTGATGCACGCGGTCAAAGCGCGGCATTGTTATTACTAATCGGAATGAAATGGGACGAACAGCAGTACGATGATGACCACGTTAATTATACAGGGTATAGTCGTGAGGAAGACGTTCAATGCCAAAAATGCATTAATACTAAGGTTGCCTGTGAGATTTTTTAATGGATGTTTAGCTAGTTAAAACCATTCTAAAACTATAGAGGGAGGCTCATATTTGGAAGCTGTCTACCCGATTTATGAGTATCTAATCCTAAACTTTTACCTCTCTTCTTTTCCCAATAAAAGCCACTGATGATTCATATAAAAGCATTTAATCTTCATGAAGAAATTTTTTATAAAATCTTCAAAATATAAACATCATAGTAAATCAATCTTACCTTATAGACATTAGCACCGTTGGGTAAAAATAGAGCAAAAGTAGGTTTCTTATTTATAAATCCGGATCCCACATCCCTCAGCTTCAATTTATTTAGCGGTAAGATGTATTGGATTTCTTTTTCCGTTTCATCTTTGTACCATGCTAAATTATCCGATGACAGGACGTACCAGAAGCTCCTTCCTTTTATAATACTAAGATTGTGCAATGTCATATACCCTTTTCTTATCACTTGATTGCCTAAATGATCGTTGCTGACTGGAACTGATTTTTTGGCTTGATTTTCAGCACTAAAAATATGAGCAAATCAATAATTTACTTTCGCATTTGAATTATTGTTTCTTTAAATAAAGAAAACAAGAGAAATGAGAAGATTATTGAATTATGAAATTGTGCAACAAATAATGGGGATGGTACGGCCACATTATATAAAATGCAAAGAGGATACACTAAGAAAAATAACAGAATAGATACTAGTTGTAGGTATATAGAGCAAGGGGAAGCAAGAGAATAGCAAGATGGGGTGACCAAAGGCAGGATGGGAAGACCGAGTAAATGCGGATTTAATGATCTTAAATATTAAGGAAGCGAAGAAGAAAGTAAGAGACAGATAGTTGTTGCAAAAAATAGAAAAAACTAAGTCACATCACAATATCGAAATAAATTGAAAAAATACAATGAAACTGATCATCTATGATAAGATAAGATAAACATCAGAATGACCATGATGGAAATTAGGATATGATTTTATAATGGGTTTGTTTTGAATCTAAATAAAAATTTGAAAAATGAACACAGGATTAATGGAAATATGCTTACTTAGCAAATCCTATAAAATCTTCATGGTTCGTATTCATGTAAGATAGTTGACAATGTATATACACGGAAAGTTGATCTTTACAATATCCTTCTCTTCTTCTTATATAATTTGTTATTATCCTTTCAACTACCTCTTTTAATCTTGGAAACCTCGACATCTGCAACAGAAAAAAAAGATGAAAATATATATAAATACAGCTTATAGTAGGTAATGAATATTTAAAAAATCACACGGTTTAAAATAAGGCAGATCGCAGGATGAATGATGATCAAATTTTTAAGAAATTTTTTCTATCAGGTTGTTGGTGGTGAAGCTATTTGAGATTTATTATGTAACATACCTGATCTGTACATGCGTGAATAACATTTATGAGTTCGGTTACTACAAGATCGACGCATTCTAGACACGGTTCCTTCAACCTCGCTATTTGTTTTTTAACGATGGCATCGAAAGCCAAATCGGGTGTAAAAAGTCCGATCTAAAACAGAAAATATCTACAGGGTGTCCCTCGGCGATTAAGACAAGTAATATATCAGAATTGGGCAGTAGTAGATAATTATAATTTTGGGGGTGTAAATTAGAGCAAATGTTGCATCTTTTCTTGTTATTGTGGTACCCAATGAGGTATTTGTTTTTGATCATGTGACGTCGCATTCAAAATTATTAATGGGACAACCTGTATATTTGTGCCTTTCTCTGTTCCTCCCGATAAAACAATTCCAACTAACTAGCACACTTGGGGTCTAAAGTGATTAATTCAAGAGTTACAGGTACTTAAAGGATTGTATGTTAAAAAATTCATAATTAAATCCCCTGTAATTTTCGGCACTCTTACATTCGTACGTAATGATTAAGACAAACCAATATTATAATTTTTAATAATACTTGAAAGTTAATAATGTATATCATGGAATAAAATTACATAGAATTGTTTTTTTTCCACAAAAACTTGTTTACCTATTAAATATCGATTAAAAAGTAGCATAGCAAATCTTATAAAAAAGACTGCCTATTGTCAAGTTTGCCATGATAATGACAAAAGTGCCAATAACTGTCAGAATAGTTATTTTTAAGCTGTGAAACGGTAAGTCAACATGCCTTTTCTTTATACGGCTAGTGAATATGTTGATATGTTTCTTATTTATGGTGAATGTGAAAGAAATTGTAGACGAGGTAGATATTTATACAGAGCTCGTTATCCCAATCGCCGAATATCTGGTAATAGAGATACCTACACTCTTTACTGAAAATATCGTCATTTATTTTCTTTCATCGCATTGAAACGATCGTTTCTTCGAGGTGTTAGTGAACTTATTATTTTCTGTGTTTATTTTAAGGGTAACGCGTTTTAATACTTAGTGTTTGATATAGACAGTATAGTTAATAGTTAAAAGGAGTTTACGATTGTTATAGACTTATAAATTTAGTTATGTACGTATATATTATTATTTATTATTATTATTTTGGTTGCATATTTACGATATGAAATATTATTTTATTTTCCCCCCAACCCAATCTATGATGCGAGAAAAGTATTGGTTTACTCACAAAAAAGTTGGATTTTTGAATTTTGTTTTGAGTTTTTCAGCGATTAATACACGCCTATCCTAACAGTCAATGAGATTTCTTCAATTTCTTAAAATCAACCAATTAACTATCATTTTAAATGATGGAAAAGCTACCTAAATTTCTCAATAAATGATAAATATGCGCCTTGCTGTTAATCAACTATGCCGTGAATGTCACTGTCAGATTATTTTTGAGTTTTCCTAATACAACGTATTTTCAAAATGGCAATATTTAGCAAAGAATCTCTAGAAAATATTGAAAAAACTGTACAGAGTGTTACTCCGAGAAGTACAGTTAATAAATTGTCTGCATTCATGTACTTGTGTATTTATCTCCCTAAAATACATTCGAGATAATTTTCGTAATCGAGAAATACATTACAAATTGTATTCAAATTTTAATGTCACGGCAAAAATTATAGAATCAAGAGAATTAAAAAAATCACTCGAGCAAGCTCTCGTGATTTTTTCACTCTCTTGATTCTCGATTTATTGCCATGACTATAAAACTTTCATACAATCAAACATGTATTTATCGATAAAAAAATGATCTCTCTGGGCCCTATAAAATTATAATTTTTTTACAGACAAATCTTCAATCATGAGCAATTCTAAACGAGTGGTTCACAGCCAGAGTCGTGAAATAATTTATAACGTATATAAATTCATGAAAGAGGAAAAGGAACAAGGTAAACTTAAACTTCCCCTAAATCGGTTACAAGAAAGAGTAGCGTTAGCCACTGGTGTTGGGCTGAGCACCGCAAGAAGAATAATTAAAGAAGCTGAATTAAGAAAAAGTGGTGAAAAGTTTAAGTCACCAAGAAAAAATATTATCAAACCATGCACCTCAAGAGGATCAGTAGATGAGTTTGAAGAGGAAATTATTAGGAGAATATTTTATTCATATGCAGCTATTCACAGACGAAGACCAACGATAAAAGTTGTGTTTGAAGAAGTTAAAAAGGAAGAAGGGATTAATTTTACAGGGAAAATCGATTCATTTCGAAAATTGGTGCGAAAAATGGGATTCCGTTGGAAAAAAACCGAAGACAACCCAAAGGTCTTAGTCGAAAAATTTGATATCAAATCCAAACGAGTCGAATATTTAAGAAAATTGAAAAAATACAAAAACGAAGGGCGGGAGATTTTATACTGCGATGAAACATATATTCATGGTTCACATACTGTACCAATGGCATGGGACGATGGAACAAATAATTGTCTAAAGTCACCTGTGTCCAAAGGACAACGACTAATAATTTTACACGCCGGGGGCGTATCAGGCTTTGTACCCGGAGCTCTAACCATATTTAAATCGGGTCTTAAAACAGGCGACTATCATGATGAAATGAATCATAATAATTTCAACAAGTGGCTTAAAGAAAAATTCATGGTGAACGTCACAAAGAAATCTGTCCTTGTGATAGATAATGCCTCTTACCATAATGTTTTGGTCGAACCAATTCCTAATTTTTCATGGAAGAAAGCATCTATGCAAAACTGGTTAAGGGAAAAAAGCATTTTTTTCGAGGAAAAGGAAACGAAGGCTGAACTGTATGCAAAAATTCAATTAAACAAGCCAATTCACAAACAATATGCCGTCGATAAAATTTTAGCAGAACGGGACATTCCAGTTCTACGTTTACCACCATATCATCCTGAGCTTAATCCTATCGAAAAAATATGGGCACTGGTGAAAAATCACGTCGCTGCATGTAATACGACGTTTAAACTTGATGACGTGTTGAAAATGACCGAAGAAAAATTTAACCAAGTTGGGAAAGAACAATGGGAAAGAATTTGTGCTCACGTTGAAAAAGTCGAAAAAGAATATATGCGGAAAGAATATATAATGGATGAAGTGGAAGATTTCGTAATTTCACTAGAAGACGACAGTGAATCTGATTCCTTCTTATTTTCGGATGAAGACGACCCTGAGAATGAGGAGGAACTGGACGATTTAGGTTGCCAACCATTAATGTAAACTTTCATGTTTGGCTATTTTCACAATATTCTGGAATTATCCTGTGTATGTATTTTCTTTTTGTTTTTTCACATTAAAATTTTGTGCTAATTAAATTTGTCACGAAAACTCTATGGCCTCTTAGTATGTTTTTTATCAAACCCCATATAAACAGATTTTGAAACCTTTGTTTCTTTTCTTTCTCTAAGTAACTATTTATCTTTTATTAAAATTATAACGTGTAATATGACAACATTGTTATGATTTTTTATTCATCAGGTATATAATTCTTTTTTGTAATACATTTCAAAGACAACAAAGCTTGTTTGTTTTTTACGTCCGTAACAATTATACTGTAAATGCAGTTAAATAAATGAGCTGAAACGCGCTACCCGTTTTATACTTTCAATTACAATACTGAAGTACCTAGACCCAAGCCAATATTTTTGGGTTTCACTTACAGAGTGTTAGCCGACTTCTCACTATCGCTTCGCGCAGGAATGGTCAAGGTCACTGTTCACGAGATAATCCAATACCTCTATGTGGAACAAGATTTACGCAATGGTTCTTTTCCCAGTGGGAAAGCCAAAGTAGAAACATCTAGTGTGATGATCCCGAAAGGACGGTAGTGTTAAAAGGACATTAGCATAGAAATAAGATTTAAATTTAGGTTAATATTAATTATAGTATTTAGCGAGCATTGATCTAGGAAGGCCAATGATAGTTATATGTGTAATCACGTTTTAATTGCAATGTAAACAGACACGTACAATTAATAGACGGAGGTCAGGCACGCAGGACATTGTCCGAAACGCTTCCTATAAATTAGAAGTGTAACGAACCAAGAATTCAATTTGTTATTATTAGTCGGAATAAGTTAAATGATATGATATTATATTTGTGTATTTTAAATATATTAAAAGCCCAGTGATTTTGTAAAAGTGATGTCGTTTATTCAACTCCCGAAGAACGGTTACTAGGTAAGTGTTTTCCTCAAAGATAATATACCTTTATGGTAAACGTAATGTATACGAGGTGCACTTACTGAGTAACCACCATACTAGGACAACGTCTGTACAAATTGAAGACAATGTAATTAATACTTCAGCATATCTTCATACATCCATTATATATTTGGAATCTGAACTTGGTATCAGCAAATCAACTATCCATAGGGTATTAAAAAATAATAAGTATCACCCCTTTAAGATACATTTGGTGCAAGGTCTGAATCCTCAAGATTTTGATCTACGATGTATATTTATTGCAGATATGCATGTACGGTTAGATGATGAGTTATCTTTTTTGGATAAAATTCTGTGGTGCGACGAATCGTGATTTCATAATAACGGAATCGTCAATCGACATAATTGCCATTACTGGTCTGCAGAAAATCCAAAATGGGTGATGGAAACCCGATTTCAGAGAATTTGGGGGGTAAACGTTTGGTGTGGCCTATTCAATGGGCGTTTGATTGGCCCGTACTTTTATGATGGTATACTAACGGGGGAGAGATACCTAAATTTTTTACAAAATATACTGTTACGAAACAGCACACTGGTATAGTCCCTAAAACCGACCCTGTCTAAGCCAGGTATAAAAGTTAAAATTATGGCGGATACGCAGTTACAAAAAACTGTTTACGATTGAGACTATCTTATCTAGAACTGGTTTTTGTGACCAGAGTTATCTAGAAAAGTTATTTGTGTGTGTAAGCCGCAGTCCGGAATTTACTAGTAAAAATGGCTTTAATATATAAAGGGACTGATCAGGAAGAGTTAGTTAGTTGATAATTTGACATCGTGAGATAAACCAATAAATAAGTGAATATAAAGTGTTTATATAAATTAGTCTGAGTGAATATACAGTTAATATAAATTAATAATTAAGTGATTAGTTAAGTGTTAGTGAGTTAGTGTTTCAATAAATTAGTAAGTAGCCATACCGAGTGTTTAAAATGTATCCCACCCGTTTATTGTTTAAATAAATAAGAAAAACATTACAATACTTCCAGACCTACTTGAAGATATTCCACTGAATGAAAGAAATACAATGTGGTGGCAGCAAGATGGTGCACCTACACATTATGATCGTAGAGTGAGAAGTTATCTGCACATGATATTTCCAGAACGCTGGATTGGACAAAACGGTACTATTTACTGGCCTCCAAGATCGCCTGACCTTACACCGTTAGATTTCTTCCTTTGGGGATATCTTAAAGGTATCGTTTATGCAACTCCGTCTACAGATTACCGTTAGATTTCTTCCTTTGGGGATATCTTAAAGGTATCGTTTATGCAACTCCGTCTACAGATTTAGGCGATTTGAAAAGAAAAATACGCGATGCTTGTAGAACTGTGACACCGGAAATGATTAGGGCAGCATGTAGCCGAAATCTATTATCAAGATTTGAGAAATGCATTTGCGAAGGTGGGCATCAATTTGAACATCTCCTTTAAGATTGTAAGTTTTTTTTGTGACAGTTAATTTGAATTATTATTAAAAATTATAATATTGGTTTGTCTTAATCATTACGTACGAATGTAAGATTGCCGAAAATTACAAGGGATTCAATACTACCAAAACTGCTTTCTACGGATGTCAGTAAAACTTTGCGCCATGTACACGTCTCAAGTTACTCTAGAAAGAATCAAATTTCCATTTAATAAATAATTAAAGTACCTAATCAAATTTAAATCACAAAAAATTTTGAAATCATGTAGAATACCATGTCGTATATTAAATTTATCCACCTTTTTCTATTTTCAATTGATACTTACAAAGAAACATTCTTCCAAATAATTCTCAATTTATTGACTGAAATTTATTCAGTAGTAATATAACAAGAGAGTGAGAATAAATTGAAAATAATTTGACAGATTTTTTGAAAACTTGTTGCCAGGCAATAGGCACGAGAGCCCGCAGGGCTCGAGTGGCTATTGCCAAATGGCAACAAGTTTGAACAAAATCTGTCTAATTATTTTCTAATTTATGGAACTCTCGAGTTATATTTGACTAGATTATTTTTTTATTCACAAATTGGTGAAGGTCTTAAATTGTCTCCATATAGACTGATTACTTATTAGAATATTTTTCGAAGTAGTTTCTATAATCTTATTCGTTATTTCTTCATCAGAAAAGGTACTAAACCGATGATGTTCACTCATTTTATATATAACGTTGACACAATTAGATAATTATTTTGACAACTATCTGACACTTGCTAGACAAATAAAAGCAACAGTGATTATTCCCGAGAATAATCACAAGAGCTTTATTCCCACTATAATAATGACATGATTGGTTGAAACTTACCCTTGTGTCAAATAAAGAAGCATTTCATTGGTTTTAAGAAACGTCAAAAAATAATCAGATAAATTTTTTATATATATGTAGTTATTTTCCAACTAATTTTAAGCTGATCTAAAAAATAATTTGGCAATAAAAAAAATGTGTAAGACTTTGCCCAATTTTTGGTATAAGGCAGCATAATAGATCTATCGCGTCGCCTCTTCTTATCGGTTTGTTTGAACTGTACGGCCTGTTCCAG
Organism: Galeruca laticollis; assembly: GCA_963921935.1. NCBI lineage: Eukaryota > Metazoa > Arthropoda > Insecta > Coleoptera > Chrysomelidae > Galeruca > Galeruca laticollis. The sequence goes on from OY998184.1 coordinate 86,103,556, forward strand.
AGTACGCAATTCAGCCACTAGTGGCCTAAAAAAAAGTTAAGCGCTATTTCTTGTATTGCACACGAGTGCTGCTGATAATTACAAAGGGAGAAATTAAAATGTAACCAAACTACTACGGCGTTTCATTTGTAACCTCAAATAATCGATCCGTACCCTTACCCTGAGAGAAAAATTCAGGCAAATAAAGTCGCATCTTCTTACCCTACATGCAACATATTTTTTTAAGTAACAACGTCTCCTTTGCGGCTAAACGAATATCTGATGGAGTAATATTTATTGATTTTTGTGACAAGTTATCTTGACGTTACATTTAAATTTAAAAAAAGAAGAGTTGACGGGTACTAAATGCAAATGCTGATTGGTGGATTTCATATACATTCTAAGATGTAAATGAAATTATATCCGTTCTGTTAACCGAAATAGCCTACATTTCCATTCTGTAAATTGTGCAGAAAATGAATAATATACTTGCGGGTGTAGAAAAAAATGTAAACAGTCTCGTTGAATATTAATCTATTATTTGTAATTTTGTAAACATAACCCAAACTTCTCAATCATGCATTATAAAATGCAAAGCGCATGCGGGTCAATTTCTACTGATGTGGTGACTAGGTTAAATGGTTGGACGATTGGTAAAATTTACCGCTAGCATCTGAACGACCCGACTATTTACCAGATGTAAGCATCTGATCGCATAAAACGCGCCCTACGTAGCATCTGAATGCACCCTTACATTTGACGTAACCAAATGACATTTATATTGTAACGTCAACTGACGCTGTTGTGAGGGACGATACAATTCGATGATTCTAAGAACGGTGCTCAAGAATATCATTTTAGGAACTATTCGCAAATACAGCATTCACAGGCTTGCGTATACATGACGTTGGGAACGACGTCAAGAATAACACCCCGATTCGACATTCAGGGCAGCAGGGCGGTTGAAACTCAATCATCGACCACCACACCTGCAAGAAATGAATCACCGGAGGCGACATTGATTTTCTCACCGAAATATCGAAACCACACATGACCAACGTTCAACATTAGAAATATTTTTACAAAAGTTACAACTTTTATATTTTAAAACTGAATATCTTTTTAATAAATACATGGAAACTTATCATTGATGCTGCAACTGGAAGATCATATATTAATTATATGGCAAATGTATGCATAATTTGCCCGTAGATGATATACTTTTCAATTAATTAAAAAATATAGAATTGCGGGGAGAGGAAAAAGACGAAATTTTCGGTATAAGAGTGTCTGTCGTCTAGCGCAAAAATATATAAAAGAGGGAGGAGTCGAGACGTGACATGGCGCGAGTGACGAGCAGTCACTCTTGATTATGAATTTTTTAACTTACAAACCTTTAAGTACCTGTAGCTCTTGAATTAATCACTTTAGACCCCAAGTGTGCTAGTTAGTAGGAATTTTTTTATCGGGAGGAACACGGAAAGGCACAAATATACAGGTTGTCCCACTAATAATTTTGAATGCGACGTCACGTGATCAAAAACAAATACCTCATTGGGTAACACAATAACAAGAAAAGATGCAACATTTGCTCTAATTTACACCCCCAAAATTATAATTATCTACTACTGCCCAATTCTGATATATTACTTGTCTTAATCATCGTGGGACACCCTGTATATACAATGTGTCCTGTAAATAAATACAGTAAATTAGAGGAATTTACAATGTAAAAAAGTTGTTGCATAAAAGTCTTTAAAATGCAACAAATTGAATAGAGAATAGGTAAAAAGTTTAGTGAATATTTGGAGACAAAAGTAATTACATCGAAATACAAGGTTGTAGCATGATAAAAAAAATAATGCTTTTGTATTATATTATAACTCACTGGGAGGTAGAATAATTCGGTTAATTTACCCACTGAGTATGCAACTTTATACACACTTAATTCTGTATGATTGATTGCATAAGTGAATTAACCACAGGTTTTAAAATTATTTAAGCATATCCTTGAATAATGGGATTTAAATAACGAAATGCGTGTGAAGAGTAATATATTTATTAATCTTTTTCATGTCATTTAACTAATCTACGAGTATTTTATCGTTTTAAGTTAGGATTTTATTTGATTGTTAGTGGTAACACTGATCTGAGGTGTCAAAAGTGTCAATTGTAACAAGTCGTAGGTATATAAAATGGCCGATGGCACGTGGTTCATACCATTTATTTTTGGAACTATCTTGGCGAAAAACCCTTGTTGGTGACAAGGTAAGCTTTCGTCCTACATGTATATTTTTCACATTATAGCCCCAATTTCTTTTTAGGATTTTTTTACCGCATAGTTTTTGCACACACTTTTTTGCCACATGGATATGGTTAAAAACAGTTTTGTGGGTCTTGGTAATCGATGATAGATATGATGATCATGTTGGGATTTTAAGAAGCCTCAATTTTCGGATATTTCCAGTTGGAGATATCTTTTCGTAAAGATAGCTGATAAACTATAGGTACTCCATTCATGGTAGTAGAGACGTGTTGTATCTCGGATGTCGTTAGCGTTACAGGGCAACAAGAGCTCGTGATGGCGTTTTGCTTCGTGTGGTGACACTTGCGAGATGCTTCCGTTATGGACAATGGTTCTTAACAGGATGGCCGAATCTTGTGTCGCATGTGGTTTGTCAATTAACACTAACCGCAAGTAGCATTCAAAGTTTTATTTGTTTTCATCCAAATTTTATGCAATTTATTAATTTTGTAATTTCATGCTTTAACATTTAACGACACATTAACTTTTATATTTCAATATTTTGGTATTTAGTAACTTCAATATTCATATATATATATATATATATATATATATATATAGACGTCTATCGACTAATAATCTTATTATTGCATTCTTTCAGCTTAATTTTTACTTGATAAGAGACACTCTCTATCTATTTGATGACATTTCAATAATTATTACAGTTTGTAAAGCTATAACTGGTATACCACTTACATGTTACTAGGAATATTGTGTATTGTACATGATGTTCTCAGATAATAAAAGTTTCATAATCCCTGATACTACGCTATTGGCTTATTATAATTTAACAAAATTAATACTGTTGATATGTTTTGTACACAGACCTAAGAACAGAGGAGACAAAAAAACTTCATTGATAAAATGCCTCTAAAGTCGATCCAACATTGCTTGGAAACAAGTAGTGAGTGCAAAAAGGAGAGGCTTATCCTTGTCAGCTTAGAGTTGCATTTTGGCAACGCTGCAAAATGCGTACCTCGTTATGTAGCGTACTGATACCGCCTGATTTTAGCATAAATAAAACATTTCGTTTTTTTATAATATTTCGATTAAGCTAAGAAAATAGTCCTTTGTTGAGATTTAGATTGCATAACGTAGATATTTAATTCAAAAAAATCAAAGTTTTAAACTAAAGAGATTTATTTAAAAAATCATTAAGCAAAATAAGTGCTTGATTAAAAATAATATAAAATATACACAAAAGTAAATATAATTCAAAACATTCCATTTATAATCTATAAACAGCATTTTTGAGTACCTAATTAGGTACATATAACTCAAAAAAAAAGAAGAAAAGGAATAAATCAATTTATGGGTATTGGAAAAAAACGTAAAGCTATTTTATTCATTTCTAAATAATACTAACCCGCGAACCACCGGAAGTATCAGCTGACCAAATCGCTACAAGAGTCATAACAATCTCTAAGGCCCCAAGTATAAGACAACAGAATACACATATTAAGAAACAACTGACACTCCTCCGCCATACGACAACACCCCACCCAGAATTCTCCAAACCATTCTCTGTAGAAGAGGTAGATAAGGCACTTGAAGACACCAAATCTGGCAAAGCTCCGGGATTCGACGGAATTCACCCCGAATTCCTCAAGAACTGTGGAAAACACACTCGAATGTGGCTGAGTAAATTCTACTCTGACATTTTACTGACAAGTTATATGCCAACGGAGCTTAAGAAATCAAAAATAATTGCGATTCTAAAACCAAACAAACCCAAGAACCTATCTGAAATCTTGCGCCCAATAGCCTTGTTAAGCTCATGCTATAAGCTCCTAGAAAGGATGTTATTAAACCGACTGAGTCCTCTGATAATGGAGCATATTCCTGTTGAACAGGCTGGGTTTAGGCCCCACCGTAGCTGTGTCGACCAGGTGCTCAGCTTAACAACACACATCGAAGCAGGGTTTCAAAAACAGCTAAAGATAACTGTAGTGTATGTCGACCTGACAGCAGCATACGACACGGTCTGGAGAGAGGGGCTCCTCTACAAGTTTCTCAACGTGATACCATGCAGCCGAACAGCATCTCTACTGAACAACATGCTCTGCGATAGACCCTTCCAAATAATAACAGGAGGAAGCAGAAGCAAGATGAGACATCTCAATAATGGGCTGCCCCAGGGCTCTGTACTTGCACCTGTCCTGTTTAATCTATATATTTCCAACACCCCACAGACATCGTCAAGAAAGTTCGGATATGCCGATGACCTGGCCCTTGCATCCCAAAGTAAAACCATCGAAGAAGCTAGTAACGTACTGACAGAAGACCTGAACATGCTGGGAAAATACTTCGCCGACTGGAGGCTAATTCCAAATATGAACAAGACTGAAGCAATGTGCTTCCACCTAAACAATAAACAAGCACGAGTGGAGCCCCAAGTGTATTTCAATGATATTCTACTACGCTATAATCCTTGCCCAAAATACCTAGGGGTAACAATGGATCGAACACTTTCATACAAAACACATTTAAAGAACACCGCAGCTAAAATGAATACCAGAAACAACATAATCCGCAAACTCTGCGGCACTACTTGGGGTGCGAACGCATCCACTCTTAGAACCTCAGCGCTCAGCCTTGTCTACTCAGTAGCTGAGTACGGCGCCCCAGTCTGGATAAACAGCTGCCACGTAAAGAACATCGATACCAAACTCAACGAGACAATGAGACTAATTAGTGGCTGTCTAAAAAGCACACCTCTGCCCTGGCTCCCTGTTCTAAGCCACATTGCACCTCCCTCCATCCGCAGACAAGAGAGCCTAGTTAGGGAATATAATAAAATAATAACAAATCCCCTACTTCCAATACATAGTGACCTTCCCGAAGCCGGCCTGCAGAGATTGAAGTCTAGATCTCCCCCAATATTGCTAGCAGAAAAACTTGTGAGAGATAATTTCAGTTTGACCAATAAATGGAGAGAATACTGGGAAGCCTCGAAACCGGTCCAGGCTGTACATATAACTGATCCTACAGTGTCCTTACCAGGTATGGAGCTGCCTCGCCACGAGTGGAAAACACTTAACCGGATAAGAACGTCTCACGGTATTTGCCGTGACTCATTCTACAAGTGGGGACTCACCGAAACACTAACCTGTGACTGCGGAAAGCCTCGCCAGACTGTCCACCATATTACAATGGAGTGCCCCCTTACTGCATACGGAGGAGAAATGACTCTGTGCTGGACTGGATCAATGGTCTAGATTTTAAAATTTAACTTCAAATCGTGCTATATTTATGTTTATGTTTATATTTCTACTTTTCTACTTTTAGATATACACTTATATGTTTTTTTATGACGTAATGTGAATGTGTACAATTTTTAACTAATTATAACTAAACCCATGTATGCCATACGCTAAATAAATAAATTTGTGCTAATGCTTCTTGTCCTGTTTTGTTTATCAAAATCCAATAAGATGATTATACTATAATGAATAGATCAATTTTAATATTAACCAATTTGTTATCACAATAATTTAAATTACTATTTTCTATCAGTTAATTGTAAATTATAACAAATTGCTCTTATTTCATTTTATATTGCTTGTAAATTTGGCTACAGTTGTTTAGCATAGAAAGTGGATGGGTCAGTGATGGCTAAATGTAAAAATGTAAACAATTTGGTCTCCTGTGTTCTTAGGTCTGTTATTTTGAAGAGATTATAACGTGTAATTATGTAGTTTCAAATTTGTATTTCCACCCCCCAGAGAAGATATCCAATAAAATATGAGTTTCTTTAACAAGGGTAAAGTAAAATTGTATTTATGTCTTTTAAATGTTTCTTATCTATCATTCCTCTAATTTACGTAACACTCTGTAAATAGGGTATTTTGGTATTCAAATTCAATGTTTTGTATGATTTGAAAAAAGGTTTTACCCTAATTCCGTGTATATTAGCAATAGCTATTGCTATTTCTTTTCTTAATTCGCTTTCGTCAAATTCCATTTTGACTACTTCGAAAGGGAATCTTTCGTGGAATATACAATTAATTTTGGCACCGCCTGAGAGTTCGGTCGTATTCACATCATCCGATTTAGCACCTTCTAGCACTTTTTCGAAACTCAAGGCGAATTGTTGGATCATCCTATAACATTTTCCAGTTAGGTATATTTTTTGTATAAAAAAAGTAATTGAATAAGGTTTAAAAATATGTTATAGGTGTATGTACCTGATACTCTCAGCCAAGTATTCTTGATTATCCATTCTATGTTAATAGTTATTTTTAAATTCTGTTTAAAAATTTATCGATTTTTAAGTCACCTGTTTATGAAATACATATTACAAATTTGACGTTTATAATAATAGGTATGTCAAAACATGGGTACTTTTCTTATCCTTCTTTTGACGTAGTCTTTAGTAAGAAAAAATATTGTGTCTGTCGCATTCAGGGAACATTTAGCCATAACGCTCAAGTGCGGTTACTGAATGGTCACCTTAGAAAATGATAAGAATTTTCCCGCTTTATTGCCATAACCTTCAATACTATATTTGTTTACTGAATGAAAGGAAAAATTAATAAATTGGTTGAAATACTTGTAGTATATTTGATAAGCTGGTTATTTACAGTTTAGCGTTTTTAACGGTTCTTGTGAACACATACTTAGTTTTAATATTTGTCGCGAATGTTTCTTTACTTGACATAATAATTTTGTACGTTGTCATTAATTATCTTGAATTATGCCGAATAAAGTTCGTATATTGAGAGTTTAATTATTTCTGTTCAGATCAATACTTGAAGATGAAGACATTGTATTTAACAATGTTAATAACCTTAACCACGGTTATTTTACCTGAAAGTAATATCTGCATTTCTTACTGATCTTGGTAATGAAAACATAAACGCTGACCATCCATTTCTAAATAAGCAATAGGACCATCCACACCCAAATGATCTAAATGCATTGTAAACTCTATTTTTTGAACTCCGCTTTATATACAGCATTTAATTAGCAGCGTTAAAGCGTTAAAAATACTGCTGCAGCAAACTACGCTGAATTGCGTACGTTCAGTCAACCGTTCCAGGAAGGTGCTGTTGTTCCCTGAATGCAGCCGATTAAATAGACCGAAAAAGTGTGACGTCAGAGCATGGCCGGTGACAGTTACTGAGGGAAAACAAATCAATTTTTCAACTTATGTCTTGTCTTGATCATTGTAATATTTTAAAAGTTTATTCGTTTCTTCATTTGTAAAGTGACACTGCAGTGACTATCAAGTAAATATGCCTTATTGCTTCGCTCCTAAATTTCCATCATATACTCTATATCTACGACATATCCACTGTTTAAACTGTCTCCACATTTCTTTAACACTTTAATTTCATTACAAAACTGTTCTGCAATGCTCGACAAATTAACAATAGCCATGTTTAACCATATTACAAACGTAAAATGAACGTTAATAAATATTTGTTTTCCCTCAGTAACTGTCAGCGGCTATGTTTATGACGTCATAGCTTTTTCGGTCTATTACCAAAAAGTAAATACAGAGCAGCGAAAACATCTGGCAACAACGCATTTTCTTTGAAATGAATAAGTCTAGAGCCTGATTCACTACCTTCCGACAAGTATTGGAAAGCTTAAACGTAAGTTTGTCACTTTCTTAGTTTTTACCTAATACATAGTAATTAAGTTTCTAGTAAATTTAAATGATACATATTTAGTAGCGTAGTTATTGACTGAATGGATAAAAGTCCTTCAACCAAAAAAAAAAGAAGAAAAAAATAACCTTTGATTGTTTCATGGTATAAAACCACCTAACGGAAATTTACGAACATAAACATAGTTTCAAACAGTTTTTTAGGCCCGATTTTGTTATAACAATTTTTTCCGCGAATTCTATAACAAATGGTTTTCTAGATACGGCCGGTAGCCACCACTAGATGATCACCCTCTATAATGGGGAAAGGCACGGTGTACACAAAAATAATTGAGTTGGTAATAATCGAGTTACATGCATTTAGATACAGTAAAGGTCGAAAAGGAGCTCAGAACGGAACGCTTCTGATGGGGAATTTCGAACTATATATATTATATATTATGGAACATAAATTTGTGCCATTTTAACTTTATCCACACTTCACTGAAAATTGGTAAAACCGGCAACGCCGGCGACGAGAGTGATCAAGAAGGAAAAAGAAGAGAACGAGTCGTTAAAAAAACAAATAACGCATATGCCTGTACAATAGTTAACATTAAATAATACAAAAATATCGATCTGTTTTAATTAAATTAAAATAAAAACAAAAAAGGTGTTGCAGTCCAAACAATAAACAAACTTGACATCGCATATTAATTGTCGTTTAGTCCCTTCCCCTCTGGCTCTAACCTTCATGGTATAAAGTACATTTTGTTTGCTCGGGAAAGCTGTTACAATTTCGTAATAGAGGATAAGCCAGCGACAAATTTACAGTTGTCATTTCTAAAGTCATGAAAAGTTACACACTTAATTTCTCGCACCTGGTCAATGATAAAAGTCACTTCTGGAAACCTCTAATGGCCAGGGTAAGCTACCTTGAAAATTCTAAAGAGGGTAGAAAAATGGAATCAATTTTGTCACGTCAATAATTACATAAGCATTGAAGACTTTATTTATTACATCAAAAGAATTAACAAGCTTAATTTTATAAAAAAATCTTCAGTTGACTTCAGTTACACTGTTTAAGTTTATTCCTTTCAAAGAACATATACACTGTTGCCAAATTTATATTATGTATCTCTTTTAAAATGAATACTTACTGTAACATAGCTTTGTTTTTTAAACTGGGATCGTCGACACTAAATTTTTTAAAATCCCCCAATTCTTTTTCCAAAATAATCATTTGTTTTTGTAATTTGTCTCTCAATGAGGGCAAGGTGTTTCTGATATGATTCGTTAGTTGTTCGTTCAACACCTTTTGTAAATACGGTGTTCCAAGTTTATCTGCGATGTGTCTATAAGCTGGATGCCTAAAAAATATCAGTAAACATCATCTAAAAAAGGAATTAGAAATACATACCCGAGGAAAATGAATAAATTCGCAATATACTGATCTAAAGAAATAACATAGTGGATGCTTTATCATAGAAGTTGCTTCCATGTTGTTACAGATACATAATTTGTTATTAAATAGGTATTTGTTTTACTAGGCATAAAAGCACAAGATTTAATGCCGCGGCTATGAAACCAGCCAAGGCATTAAATCTGCTTTTCTGCCGTATGAAACATATAATTTTTTCTTCAAATTTGTTCCAATTCCACGCAAAATCGACTTTTTCATATTTAAATTGAGGACTCGCTAGCCAATAAGTCGAACATCGGCAATAAAATATTTTCTGGCGTTTCCGGAGTATCAAGTGTGGATACTAAAGTTGTTAATTTTACTGGGAAGGAGGGAAGTGGACAGAGTTCAATTGTATTAAATAATTGTTCACAATTCACCATAAATATATCTAATAAATAAAAATTTCGTGTTGTAGTTTGTAGTTTTAATGCAATAAAACCAGTTTATTATCATCAGCATCATTTTGAGCTTTCTTAATGTCATTGTCAATTTTAATAACCAGTTTGATTTAAATTATTACTTGGAAGGTTGCCTAGCAACGAACTTTTTTTGCCTAGGCAGTAAAAGTGGACTTTTTCTGCCTAGGCATTAAAAGTACAACTTCTAAGCCTGCCAAGTGTCATTAAAAGGCCGCTTTTAATGTCATTTGGAGAAAAATGTATTTAATATCTATTGCGTGACTGGCTGTATTGTTGGTTACATAATATAAAAACAAAATTAATATATTGATCTTGTATCACAGCATGTGTTTATTAGGTTGTGCTTGTATTGTTAGTTGCATAGGTACATAAAGACAAAATAAAAATAGTCTTAATGATATACTTGTATTATTGGTTGCATACATAAACAAAGTAAAAATATCTTAACGATCTGGTTGTATTGTTAGTTGCTGCACAAAGGAAAAATGTCTTGCTGATCCAGTTGCATACATATAAAGAAAAAATAGTCCTCAAAATATTACGTTATTTTATATGGATATATCTACAGATTTCTGTGTCTGTTAAATTGCCCTTTGTTCTGAATCAATATCTGTATAGGGTATGTGAGATAAAAATATATTAGGATTAAATTATTATCAGTATGACAAATTCTTAGTACTTGTGAAACTATTCGTTAAGGCTTTCCAGGCTGTTCTACAGTCCTATCAAAAAGATCTAATGAAGTTGAACAAATACTGAACCAAAGTAAGTCTATTGGAATGGTAAGAGAAAACAAAAATGAGCCACAGGAAGGTTCAGAGACTCAAATGGCAGTGATCACGCGTATAACATTGTTTTCACTAGCCGTCTCTGTAAATTGAGTTTAGTATAGTAATTTTTACATATAGATATCTTGGAATATTTTCGTTACCCTAAAAAGTATTTTCTTTCTGATTCCAAAGCGAGTTTGATATCTTTTTGGCCATCGATGTCTCTCTGCGAACGATTTATAACTCCAACATAACCTCGTCTTAGCGGTAATAATTTGTTTTCTAGAATTAATCTCGCATCGGTACCTTCATCCATTATATCTAATTTGGTAATCACACCTATCGTACGGTATCCTGAAAAAACAAAAGACAAAACAATATTATTTGTTATTAAAAAATAAACAAAAATTATATTTGGTGGAACTATCGTACAGTTAAGAGAAGAACAAACTAACATTGTATCATTTGTCGCATTCAAATGTACCTAATTGATAAAATATGACTGCTCATTCAAATATGAGTTAAAAGGACTTACTTAAAATGAAAATAAACTATACTTGAAGCAATAAAACTTAATTTATTTGAAGTCCAATGAAAAATAGAAGTAAGAATTGACAACATTGCTTATTATAACGATCATTAAAATTTCATACATTTAGTAACTTTTTCTTTTATTTACTACGTTTTCTGGGAAATGAAAATGTATGAACACGTTTTTAGTTAAATAGTGTATTACAAAAACATTTGGTTCATTCTACTATTTAATAGATTCTAAAAGTACAGCTGTTGTTTTGTTTTTGAAAAGTATTTTTTTTAGATAAAATCCGAATCTGTGGTAATTAATAAATAATAAAATAATTGTCTGTTTAAAACATTATTTCATCATCTGATCATAATCATAAATTGTCAACTTGCATTCAAATCATTCTTCTTATAAAAATATATGTTCAACTTAAAAATTCGTAGATCTACTGATGAAACAATATGTGTGGCATCACTGTATACTATCAGTCCATTAAATATTATCACTCTCTCATTTCTCGTTACATCTTATCATCAATAATAATCCAAAATTAAAGATAAATGAAAATTATTCACAGATAAAAGTTTATTACTATACATATTTTATGATTTTATGGAAACTCTTTGTATTATTAATCCCAATACGTCGGCAAATAAAACGTCTTTCTTGTTTCTTGAAAAGATGTAAACCGTTTTTGAAATAATTTTGCCTTCGAATTTCTTTAAGAAGTCAAGTTTTTGAGTAATCCTAACCTGAGAGGCTGAAAAACTCGATGTTTCACTATTATATTTCTCAAACACGACTTGTCATCTCAAAATAACATACATAACCTCAAATTTAGCGAAAAATGCTATTCTTGAGAATGTAACACCAAATATCTCAAAATCTTTTCGTAACGAACCATTCTCTTAAAAAATCGTACAGACCAAAATGATGGAAATATTGAGCTCATATTATTGAGGAGTACTCTTAAGGTGGGAACAGACCAAGCAAACATTGTTGTGCAACAGTTGAACAACAGCTGAGCAGCTGTTGGCAAACTTGTTTCCGTGGAGAGAAAACATTTTCGGCAAACTGTTCGCCAACATCGACCTACCTAGTTTCCCCGTTGTTTGTCCAGTGTTCGTTTAGTCGGTGCTATGAGCGACGAAGAAGATGCTCTACTCGCCTGGTGTGCGTTCTTATTTATAAAAATAAAAGTATCACGAAGAGGCCGTAAAAAGCGAAGGTGGTGGCAAAGACGTATATACGCTAACAGAGAACGACAGATTTTACCAGAATTAAGAATGGAGGACATGTTGTTCAATAACTTCTCTCGAATGGATACAACTACATTTGAATAACTAATTGTAATGATTGGTCCTAAAATTGCAAAAAAACATACGAACTACCGAGAACCAGTATGTGTCAAGACAAGATTACTGGTAACTTTACGGTTTTTAGCCACAGGAGATTCGTATGTCAGTCTAATGTACCTTTTTCGTATATCTAAGCAGTTAATTGGTACTATAATTCCGGAAGTATGCGAAGCGCTAATAGAAGCTTTGATGGATCAGATACAGGTAAAAAAATCAAAATCTTTTCTTATTATTTACTTAAATTAGTGTGTAGATAACATAGTTTTTTTACAATTCTTTAAAGTTATCTCCCTTTTGTTCTTGAGATACAAGTAGAGCGTCAATAAAGTTGGGTTCCTGCGGCTCTAAGACAGCATGTTGAAGGCTTTCTGACGAGTATGGAGACGGGACTGGTGATGGATAGGATGAGGAACTTGCAGTGGATACAGTTCTCCTTTGATTAAATTGTCCTTGCGATTGGTAGAGCATTTGCATGTCAGCATCATGCAGAAGGCTATTAATTTTATGTTCTACGTTAGCTCGAATCAAAGCACTAAACGTTCTTAATTTATTTGCTACGTATTCGCCGTATACGTCAAAGCTGTCCCTTTTTGCTCGGTTTCCTGTTAATGCTTTTATTGCTTTAAAAGCTTCATCAATTTGAGGATCAGAGGGAGCGGAGCGCTTCCCCAACGTTTTTTTTCCCGGTGGTACCAACTGCCTCACGGTGTCACGAGATGACTGTGATTCATAACATTGATAATCAGAAGAGGTTTCCTGTCTTGGTGATAAAACATTTGTCACTGTGTCACGCGATGGTTCTACATGAGTGTTGGACGAATCCTCATTAGAAAGAATTTCTGATTGCAATGTGTCGTCTTCTTGTGTATTTTCCAATTCCTGTGTCTGAAAATAATAAAATAGGTGTACTGTGTGTGGATACAGGGTGTCAATTAATGATATGAACTTTTTTAATGGGTGATTCCTGGGCTAATTTTGAGTCGGAAAGTTCATATATGTACCTATTTTTTTTTCAGTTACCTGCTTCACCCGAGGAGTGGCTTCAAGTTGCCCAGGATTATGAAGACCTGTGGAATTTTTCTCAATGTTTAGGAGCAATTGATGGGAAACATGTCGTACTACAAGCCCCTTTAAAAAGTGGAAGTGAATATTTTAATTACAAGGGCACTTTCAGTATTGTCCTTATGACAATAGTAGATGCAAAATATAGATTTTTATATGCGAATGTGGGATGTCAGGGACGAATTTCCGATGGTGGAGTTTTTAAAAATACAGATTTTGCAAAGACACTAAACGCTGTTACATTAAATTTGCCATCTGCAAAACTGCTGCCAGGACATCGGGACAGGACAACTCCTTTTGTGTTTGTTTTTGACGATGCGTTTCCTCTACAGGAGAACTTGATGAAACCATTTTCAGGAGAACATGCGAAGGGGACGTTCCAACGTTCATTTAATTACAGGTTATCACGAGCAAGGCGAGTAGTTGAAAATACTTTTGGAGTTCTGTCAGCTGTGTTTCGAGTTCTTCGAAAAGCCATGCTTTTGCAACCTGCTAATTCTGAAAAAGTTGTTCTAGCCTGTTGCTACTTGCATAATTTTTTACAAAATAATAAATCAGCCACATTTTTATACAGACCGCCTGGAACCTGATAAAGAAGATATTCCCTCCGGAATTTTGAGTCCTGGATCCTGGCGAAACGAACCAGAACCCTCAGGAACATTTTTAAATATAAAGAGAATTGGTAGAAAATCAACCAGAGTAGCACAAGAGGTCCGTGAACAATTTGCGCGTTATTTTTCAACCAATGGAAGAGTGCCGTGGCAAGACAAAATGGAATGAAAAATAATATTGTTTGTTCTAATGTTAATATAATTATTATGATTCTGTAAACAGGCAATAAAAAATAATGCTTACTTACCTCGACTTGAGTATCTCTTGTATGTCTCGGCTTATTCTTGTCTTTTAAAAACATTAAATGTTTATATCCAAACCAGTGAGAAACGTACAATTCACTTGTTCCTTGGCCGGATTTTGTTACACTTTTAATACATTCTCGTCTAAATTGATTTTGCAGAACTTTCCATTTTCGCTCACATTCTTCCCGCGAAAGCCCTAGAGCTTCAGCTATGTTATTAAATGCGTCGGTACGTTTGTATAAGTCTCATTTTCGGGATTCCATATATTCGGAAAACCTCTTACAAGATCTATCAAGATCAGACTTTGCTCTTCAGTCCAGTTCTGAGACATTTTAATAACTGATGAAAACTTTTTGCATACGAATCGTCTCACTGTCTGAAATGCAACGTCTACACTAGCGATGCTGTGTGCGCACTGTTGGGCAACGTCTCCTTTGATGTACCGCCTCGGGAGCAAACACCGCGCAACAGATCGCCAACAGTTGTACAACTGTTGCGCAACACGTACACACTGCGTGAATTCGTGTGTTGTTCGACTGTTGTTCAGCTGTTGCACAACAATGTTTGCTTGGTCTGTTCCCACCTTTAGGTAGAACGCACACGACAGACTGTCGCTCAGCTACTTATTTGTCGGGAGGGTAAACAGACGGCCGACAGTCGACCGACAAGTAGGAGAACAACGCATATGAACGTTTAGTTAGTCGACGATTGTTAATGAAAAATGAATAGTCAGACGTTGAGATGTGTTGCGGTATTATTAAGATACCGAAGAAAAAAAAGGGGAAATAGATCATGTTGGGTGCATCCAGTAATTAGTCAGCGTTTATTAAAAGGCCAATTCCATACCCTTTTTGAGTCTCTACAGGAACACCCAGATACGTTTTTTAATTATCATAGAATGTCCTTGAATTCTTTTAATGAGCTGTTGGCTGTCTTGAAAACACAATTATCGTTCCAAGATACTAATATGAGGAAGTGTATTTCGCTTGAGGAGAGATTATCAGTTACATTAAGGTAAGAACACTTTACTGTTTGATACTTTTATTAGTTTACGTAATATTAGGTATTAATAAAGGTTATAACATTTATGGCAGATCTTTTGAACCTGGAGATAACATGTCTTCATCATTCATGTTGTACTTGTTCGTTCGGTAAAGCAGTGGAAGTCTGGTTGCATCGTTGGACCCAAGAGTTTGTTGCAATATTTGTTTGCGGAGCCGTATAATATCCATATCGTCTATCTCCATGATTTGCTATTCAATCACCTTGAAACTGATATAAAACAGTAGAATTTTGCAACGGAAATTCGGAATTTTGAAATGATGTCTCTGTTGTAACACTTTGTCTGTGGGTCCTATCAAACCTAAGAATTGTATTCATAAGTTCGATTCTTAAAAAATACTTTTTCTCTTCGTCATATTTTTTTAATGCCGGTAACAGGGACATTAAAAATAACTCATTTTTATCCAAGTCTTTCTTTTTATTGCTTTCCTTCACCAAAGCCCATATTTCTGCTTGAGTTGGTCCCTTGTTGCTTTCTTTTAGAACCTGCAGTATTTTTTCATCATAGTTTTTCTGCGTTTTTTTCTTTTTGTGTGGGATTGCGGATATCAGGGATGGTTCACTTTCGGAGGGCCTTACGGCGTGATCAAACTGAGACTCATCCGCATTGTTTTGTTGAGATGGTATATCTTGTTCATTGTCTAATGAAGAAGAAGTTTGCGTTAATTGCGTAAAAGGTAGCAAGAAGAGCAACTGATCAAAGTAAATGTACTTCCTGCGTTTCTTAGCAGCACTTCCGGAAGGTGTTTTCTTTTGCCGAGCGAGTTCTCGCCGAAAGCAATCCCGCAGAGATGACCATTTTTTTGGATTTCTTTTCCTGAAAATAAAATAGAAAAAACTGGAACTGGTGTTTGCTTACATATAATTACGTTTTTTTTTCAGGTATTTATTGGTGCTTGTGGAAAATTCAGTGACGAAAATATATTCCAAAATTCAACCTTGGGAAAAAAATTACAAGAACATAAGTTGAATATTCCTGAACACTGAAAATTACCGTTTGACGAAAGTGGAGAGCCCATGCCATTTGTTATTGTAGGCGATGAAGCATTCGCGGTATCTTCTCACGTTTTGCGACCATATCCCAATCGTTTTTTAACCGCAAAAAAAAGGATATTTAATTACCGGCTATGCAGGACCCGACGAATGATGGAGACTATTTCAACGCAGTTTAGATGTTCAGGTCGATTTTGCTATAGACATTATAAAATCAGCATGTGTTCTTCATAACTTCGTACGCAAAAGGGATGGATATAAGTTGAGGACTTGTTCTATCAAGAGTCACTTGACAAGCTACCGGTTCAAGGCGTACGGGGCACAACAGAAGGAATACAAGCTCGAGATTATTTTGCTACATACTTCACGTCTCCACAAGGGTCACTCTCATGGCAATACGATAAAATTTAAGTTTTAATATATGCGACATAAGAAACTTACCTTGTTTTATTTTATCCTGAATTTCCAGTTTATCCCAATCTGCTATTAGTTGTACACATACTTCCTCCCAAAGTTTCTGTCTGAATATTCAGCTGTTGTTGTGTCATATAAATGTCGTCTTTTCTGTATCTCGCAGATAAGTTTTTCAATATCTATTTCCATTTTCATGAGCACTACGCACCCAACAGCTATCGACTAAACTAACGGTCGTGTGCTTTGTAACAAACAAAACCTATACCTTTATTTGCCCCACCGGCTGTAAAAATGAATCATGCTACAACTTTTTTGTCGGTTCTTCTTTTTAGAAGGTCATGTGCGTTACTGAAGTACAGGCATGATTCTGCATTTTAACCTACAAATTAGTCGTTCGCCGATAGTCTGTCGTGTGCGTTCTACCTTATAGGTATACTTTACAGGGAAAAAAATCGGGCATGTACCACACATTCGCATTTCCGTGATACCGAGCGTCAAAGTCTAGTTATTGCAAAATTAAGAATTACGTCCACTTAAAAAATCGTACAGACCTAAATAATGGAAATATTGAGCTCATATTCCCAGTGGAAGAGTACTCTCATATGCAAGGGAAGAAATAGAGTATGTACCGCACGTTCGAAATAGGCCTAATGTCAAAATCTAGTTATTGGAAAATTAAGAAAAACATTTCACTTAAAAAATCGTACAGATCAAAATAATGGAAATGTTGAACTCGTATTGTAGAGGAGGTACTCGTACTTCAGATTTGGATTTTATGCGAATAATATTTCGGTCCTTCCAAGAACTAAATCCCGTCGACCTCTGATATTAATGATTCAGAAATGAAAATGTGTATATCCAGAAGAGAAAATAATAGCAGTTATACATAAAATATGTTAAATCGTAATAGTACAACTAACAATAATGCAATATCTATTTTTAACCTATTTAAACAGAAAAAAATTCTGTGAATTCTGAAAATATTTTGCATTTTCGTAGAAGAATTGACTCGACAGGGCCGTCAGCATCATGGCCAACTAAAAAAAGAAGAATTTGGCCGTTACCATTTTTAAGGTTCATGAAATTTCAAGTCGTTGATTTGTTGATTTATCATGATATACAGCCACTTGCATGTCAAGCTGCTCATTTTCTATCATGTGAAAAAGCTCATTTACATACAGGAGTATATTTTTAAAGCTGCTATTGATAAATTATACATAATTGGAAATATTTTAGCTTACCTTGTGGATCAACTTCTCTAGCAATTTGCAAAGCGTCTGAATTCGCTAAATCCGTATTGGCAGGTGTTACAGCTAATATCAGACAAGATTCCTTCTTGATAAATTGTAAAATCATATTTCTGATCTGTTGTTCGATGTCAGCGGGTTGATCACCTATAGGCACTTTCGTCATACCCGGTAAATCTATCAGGGTTAAATTTAGAACTAAAACAAAATATGGTGTGGTCAATATATTGAGAAATTTCGCGGGTGGGTTTAATATATTTGAAGTGTTTATATAGTGAGAAGTACCTAACAGTTTTGATAATTTTTTGTAGAAACTTTATCAATACTGATTTTATTTACGTATTACACTAAAGACTGATATTAATTATTAATCTACATAATATAACATAACATTATTTTTGACTTCTTTAAGCACGTCTGCTCATTTTTATGTTCCTTCTAGGGAATCTGAGGAAGCGAATTTAAAGCTAAATGTGTTGTTACGAGGGTATTTTCAAAAGAAAGAAATATTTCGTTAGTATACAAAATTATGTTGTATAACATTCAAAGTCAACTTATGAAAATGATATTAAATTAGTTTGAATATATTAGGACTGTATCTATATACAGGACGATTCTTTGGAGGTGTTCGAAATTGGGCGTTTTAGACAAAATTGATACAATTAAAATATGATAACTTAGATATGCCTAATCATATTTAGAGCTTTCTACTCTCAATCATCCTGTTTTTTTTATTAAAAACTTACCATGTGGTGAATAAATTTTTAGATTTATGGGAAGAGTTGAAATTCCTTTATTGTTTCCAGTAATTCTATCAGTTTCAGCTTCGATTTCTTTCCTAACCTCATCGAAATCGGTGAGTTTTTTTCCTTTGTTGTGAAGGAATTCAGCATATTCTATAAAAACAGTTGAAAAATTGTATATAAAAAACTGTAAATATTTTTTGTTCTATTATCATAATATGTATTCTGATCACCTTCTTATATTCAAATAATATTATTATGTTGACTCACCAAATTTGGAATGAATCAATTGAAGAATAAGCGGCCTCCTAGTTACTATTCCCGATCCTCTGGGTAAAAAATCTCTGGAACAAAATATTTATTCAAAATAACATTATCAATTATCCGTTTTTAACTTTTATTGGCATCATATACTTTTTATGTATGTAAATATTTGGATTTAAAATCGCATTGGAAAATGTTGTTTTTTAATAAACTGTAAAGAAAACGTAATTAATTTGACCTTCAAAAATATAAATTGTATATGGTAATTTCTAAAAAGAAAAAAAACAAATACGTCGATATAATAAATATTGAAGCTTTGGCATTAAATTTCAGTAGCATTTACTTATACCACACCTGGACATCATCGTCACTGTCTATTTTAAATATTTTTTTAGTGACAAGTAGGTTTTAAACCCAAATCGCAACAATAAACAAACAGTGATCAAGTAAACGATTTCATAGGCAATAATTTGATAATTAAAAATTGTTATGCATTTATAACAGAGCCAGCGCTCTCAAACAATCTTTTAATTAACTAAAATGTTTCCTTTTATCAAATATAAAATTTATAATATATTTTGTACGGCATTCGCATTGTCAGCTATAAGATAATCGTAAGTAAAGTCCACCAATTTTCTTCAGAATTGTGTATTATTTTGGTATTAGCTATAATGAAAATAATTCTGTTTATGTATTCTATTTAGGTATATATGAGCCATCAACTTTCAAGAGATTTCGAAGAGATAATCGAGCTCTTACTGAAGCGGACAGTGTTTGGAAAAGTCAGATGATGAATTCGATGTTATTGCCGACGGCGAAATCGAAGGGGATTCTGATGTGGATGAAGGTGAAGAAGGTGCTAATGAATTACCAGATGGAGTTCTAGGGGGTGAAAAAATATGGTTACCAGTAGCACCAGTTTGGAGACCAATACCTTTTTCTGCAAATTCTGGACTCAAAATAGTTATGGGAAGTTATAAACCAATAGATTATTTCAATTTGCTTTTTAATGAAAATTTTTACGTATTAATTGTTAACAATTCCAACTTATATGCAGTCGAGATTTCATCAAGAGGTACAACTGAACAAAGTAAAATTAAGGATTTAAATAAAGAGGAGTTTAAAATTTTTCTTGGTCTCTTGTTTTACATGGGAAATATACAACTAAATAGGATCAACGATTATGGGAAAACAAATGATTTATTTAACATTCCACTATTTTCTACTTTTATGAGCTGAAATTGGTTTCTGTTAATATTACGAGCTTTACATTTTTCTATAAACGAAATATATGCACAGAACAGATTTGGAATAATCCTTGGGTCAACTTTCGTTTAGTTATGGAAAAACTGTTGCCATGGCAGCCATTACTATGGTAACGGGTACACAAAAACCTAAATCATATGGTGAGGAAATGCGCGGTTGCCAAGTTGACCCCACTTTCGTTTAGCTGAAATCATTTATGGAAAAACTGTTGTTATGGCAACGATTGTAGTGATTAGTAGTAAACAAAAACCCAAATCCTATGGTGAATTGCGAAACGTCGACCCGGCGCGCATTTTTCACAGTCTGTTGATAGCTGTTCATAAACATTTTCCATTTGGTTATTGAGTATGTACGTATTCCTGATAGTATTGAATAATGTGGATAATCAACAATAAAACAACAACAATAAAAAGAAATTATTTTGAACAGTGGTAGGGAATATAATCATTGGATTCACCCTTCCCCGTCTTGAATAACCTGGTGTGCGCGTCACAAAGTATTGGATATTTTTCAAGAAGGGGAAGGGCGAATGCAAGAATGCATTAGGCTATTTTATTATCTGAATTCCACTCATTGATGACGTCTTTAAGTTTCTGGCAAATATTTTCTGATGTGTGCCTGTCTCTGTAAGATATACATCCTAATAAATCTGAAGATAAATAAGTTTTCTTATCTTCTTCCACCATGTAATGTGCGGTCACATTGTAGACACAACTTGATGTCCAACCATTAGTTGTAAGGCATACTGCAAACGCTCTTTCTAAACGGCTTCTCACAATGTCGACTGTATGATTGTACGTTGCTGGAATTAGTTTGAAACAGTCTTACGAGTGGGAATTTTGTAGTTCGGATTTAACAAGAAAAGTAATTTTTTAAATTCATTGTCTTCAACTATACTGAATGGATGATATTCTTGCTTGATTTGTGCTTTTACTTTCCTTGTTTATTCCAACTGTCGATGTTGAAGACTTAGGTTGAGGAGGAGGAATTTCTTGGGATTCAGATTTAAATGTGGATGGTACTGGTTCAGTATTTTCCAGTTCAACTTGCTGTTCAATATCTATGGTTTGTTTGCTTATTATTTGAAAGGGATGTTTGGTTGTCATGTGTCTAATTAATGTAGATGTAGAATTATTTTTAAACGATAGAACACATTTCACTTTTCCCTCAGACGGGTCTGAAAAATGATTCCAAACCTCGCTTTTTTTAGGAGCCATTAATCACTGAAACTGAACCAACAAAAACAAAACAGATGAAACGAACTAATGAATGAATGAATCTATTTCTGATTAAAAATAACTTTGATGACTGGTGACTATTTATTGAATAAATATTAAACTTATTAAACAAAAAACAAACCACAATGTACCTACTAATAACTACCATTGTATAAGGATATCCTTATACAATGTAACTACTAAAGGCCGCTTGACATGGAGCAATACTACCTGCGATGCAATGCAAGACGCAATTTTTCTTGATCACAAGCATGCGCAGTTGACGCTCAGCTGATAGATCTCGGAATTGCAACTTTATCGGTTTGGTGCCATTTCTATTGCATGCAAGTTGCAATTCTATGGAGAAATCTAGTTACTTTTGGTTTAACAACCAATCAAATGTCAGTCAAATCGCTTGATCACAAAATACTAACGACGGGTCCGTTTTCTGTACACTTGACTGACTGTAGCACTTTTTTTTGTATAACTTAATCTTCTTGTTGATTCGTGATTTTTGTTAATGCCATTTTTTTCAAGTTTCATTTGCCTTGCATAATGTCAAACAACGTGTAAGATTCATCACATGCAATATTTTGACCTTGCAATAAATTGCATGCAACTAATTGCAGATTGTATTGCTTCACGTCAAGCGACCCTAACCCTCCAACGCCCACAGTGACCATATGGTTGCAGCTAAATGCTCCACTTTACCCTACCTCTTATGCATGACCTTCACATTTGAATTCGAAACGAAGTGTGCTGTTTTGTGTCTCTTTGCTGTGAGATTTGACAGTGTCAAAAGCGCGATCGCGAGAGTAACGTGTTTCAGTTTAAGAAATTTGTTTCTTGAGACATCGTAGTGAATTTTGAGAAATATGGACTTTCGACTAGAGTAAGTGATTTTCTAGTTAAAAACCTATAATAATAATGTAATATTTTTTAAAATTTATACCAAAAACATGGTATTTTATGTGTTTACACTGGCCTTTTTCGATTATTCTCTTTTAGCCGCTAGTAGCAGCTCGTGGCGAATGAATTCCGTTCGTTTATTATGGGGTGTGACGCCTAGTCTTACCTTCCCCTTGCCCCTTGAGCACATGCCAAAAAGTATGAGCTTCAAGCCACAGACATTAAAATATTTGACGGTTAACGAGGTTAAAGGTTAAGACGGTGCCGAGTACGATTTAAACTTATTAAAAATACCTAAATATGCAAAATTATATTAAACACACTATAATTGAGAACTGTTCTTCTAACAACAGCAATAAGGAACTTGTTAAATGTAAATTCATTTGTACTAGAACCTTTTAATGCTTTTTTATGTTCAAATATATTAAGTATATATTGTTTTGAAGGTGGCTCTTGGTTTTCCATAATTAATTAATAATTTAACGTTTAACAAATACAGCTAAGTAAAAGCCTTGTTTATAACAAGTGTAAAAGTAACCTAAACTTTTGTAATTACAAAATCTTTGACTTTGACAAGTGATTTTGAGCACAGATAAATTGAGGATCTTAAAAATCCTGTTCGTTTATCTTAAAAGTCGTTACGACTGAGGTGTCACGCACAAGTGCTTGAAGCCCAAATAAACGAAAGGCCTTACTATGAGTGATGTAAAATTATGCGCGTTTCATAGATATTTCGTACCATATATTGGCGCGTGACCATATGGTTACGCTGGGCGCTTTGACTGTCTCATATTTAAAAAAGACTGTCTTTTGCAGGCGTGGTTTTACATTACAAGAAGCTTTGGATATGGCTTATGATGAGTCGGAAAATGGGATATATGTCGATGCTATTTACATGGTTCCACCAGATCCTTCGGTTTTGACTGACGAGGATTCTGCGGATGAGGACGATGGAGGTGTAATAGATAATTTATCCCGTCGACAGTTGTCCTCCCAAGCAGAAATAATTCTTTCGAATAATGAACGAATTGATGAAATACGAGCCAAAGAAGCTTCATCAACACAAACGTTAGCTGTTGAAAAACAAATGTCAACCATCCTTGCTAAAGACAAACGAAAAGGGCCTAAAAATGTAGGAAAAAATTGGATTTCAGGAGATTTACAGTATATTGAGAAATACTTTCCTACTCCAAAATACGCGCAATTCGAAGAGCTTTCGCCAGCTGAAATGTTTGAACTTTTTATTGATGATGATGTAATTTCGTTATTTGTTGAAGAGTCAAACAAATATGCAAAATTTCTCAATTGTCCGGATCCAAACATAAGCAGTGATGAAATAAAGTGCACTTTGGGCATTCTCCTTCTCTCTGGCTATGTGAATTTACCTGGAAAACGATATTTTTGGGATTCTGGTACAGACACTCAAAACATTTTAGTAAGAGAAGCTATGAGACGGAATCGATTTTTGCAAATACTGAGATTTTTGCACTGTGTAGACAACACTAAAATGGATCCTGCTGATAAACTATGGAAATTGCGTCCACTGATAACAAAACTTCAAGACAACTTTTCCAAGTACTCCGTTCCAACCAAACACATGAACTATGACGAGTCCATGGTAAAATACTATGGCCGTCATAGTTGTAAGCAGTTTATTAGAGGCAAGCCGATACGTTTCGGCTACAAAGTATGGTGTCTAAATGACGAGTTGAGCTATTTACATAATTTTGAAGTCTACCAGGGACAAGGTCCAAAATGTAATATATTATACAATTCGAAGTTCGGTTCATCAGCAGCACCATTTGTACAAATGGTTGATGCACTGCCGCAACCAAATTTACGATACGAGTTCTTTCTAGACAATTTGTTTATTGGTTTCGATTTGTTAACACATATGAAAAATTTGGGTTATGAAGTAACTGGCACTATCCGAGAAAATAGAATTCCTAGGGACTGTCCTTTACCTAAAAAAGAAAAGATGAAAAAGGCACAACGGGGAAATTTTGAAAATCAACTAAATAAAGATGATGGAATAATACTTATCCGTTGGATTGATAACTCTATAGTGACAATGGCGTCAACATCTTACGGTGTTCAACCTACTTCGACTGTTTCACGATATTCTCAGGCTGAGAAGAAAAAAATCAGTATCAGCAGTCCGTATGCTATTCGTCAGTACAATAAGTTCATGGGTGGAACTGATCGTATGGATGAGGACATTGCAAGAAGAAGGATTTCTATTAGGTCCAAAAAATGGTACTGGCCTCTTCTTACGTGGATGATTGATGCAGCTTGTCACAACGCTTGGGTATTATATAAAAGTGCTATGGACAACTGCTCTTCAGTGGGTCGAACTCAGTGCAAAAAATGCGATGTAGGCCTATGTATTAATTGTTTTGAGGCATACCACAGAAAAAATTGATAAATAAATGTACTTTCCAAAAATAGTTCATTTTGATTATATATTAGCCCAGCGTGACCATATGGTTACAGTCTGTTTTGTCCAAGTATGATACATATATGTTAATTTATCCATATATCTATCATAACCAGTACTAATACAAACTAGTTAAGCAAAAATTATTAATAAATAAAAAAAAATCGAAATTCGGGCGTTGGAGGGTTAAGCTACTTTACATATATCATAATTATGTGATGTCGCCGTCATCGTCGCCATCTATCAAATCAAAATAGCAAATAGTAGTAGTAGAAAAGTAAATATAGATTTCTTCCCAAGTTCTCACTCTGATATCAAATTAAGATCGAAAGAGGGCGCGAGTGGATGGCATAAAATTAACCAAACGGATTGGTACTGAGACATGAGACAAGTGTGTTTTGTAATGCATATGTACGTCACTACGCACGATTACATCATGACACAATCGTGCTAATACAAAGTGTTGAAACACTAAGTTGAAACAGCATCATTGTATCAACACTCAACATTTTACTGCGTTACTCAGGACTACTAAGGATCGCATAGTAATTAGCAATAAATGTTGATGTTACCAATTACCACAAAAGTAAAAGGCCATTATGACAAGTGACATAATATAAACTGTA
The DNA here is from genome assembly GCA_963921935.1 of Galeruca laticollis. Taxonomy (NCBI): domain Eukaryota; kingdom Metazoa; phylum Arthropoda; class Insecta; order Coleoptera; family Chrysomelidae; genus Galeruca; species Galeruca laticollis. The sequence goes on from OY998184.1 coordinate 86,129,065, forward strand.
GTTGGTAGGAGTGTGAGATAGAGTATCTATGGCCGCTCAAGGGTTGTATGTTGTATGTGTAATATAAATTAAATATGACACGTGGTGGTAGTTTTATTCAATGAAATAATAACAGGTTATGGGCCCAGAGGAAATAAAGAATAAGGGAATTGAATATTTAAATCTGTAACGAAAAAGAAGATACTATGGGAAGCAGTAAAAATAATTTTAACATCGAAGTATTAAATGGTAAAAATTATCACACGTGGAAGTTCAGAATAACCACACTATTGGAAGAAAAAAATGTAATCGATAATATTAAGGTAGAATTTAAGCCAACTGATTATCAAGATAATACACTGAGAAATGAGGCAAGAAAAAATGACAATATATGTAAATCTCTAATAATACAGTGTCTCGATGATGACCAAATAGATTTAGTAAGGGACAAAAACACAGCATACAGTATGTGGAAAAGTCTCGAAGAAAGGTACGAGAAAAAGGGTATACCAGGACAATTACTTCTTAGAAAAAGGTTAATGAGTATGAAACTCAAAGAGAATGAAAATCTTGAAGTATTTCTGACCAACTTTGATGAGACGATAAGACAGTTAAAGGCAACAGGAGCTGAGCTAAAAGACGAAGATATTGTGTGCAACCTATTGTTGGCTATGCCTAATTCTTTTGAAACTGTTGTTACCATACTAGAAAATTTACCAGAAGGAGAGTTAAATGTAGATATAGCAAAAGCTAAATTGAGAGCCGAGGTAGAGAAAAGGAAAGTAACCAGTGAAAATCAATATGAAAATATGTCTAAACCTGCAGCTTTTTCCACTTATAATAGAGAAGGTAACTGTTACTCATGTGGTGAAACAGGACATTATAGAAGTCAATGCAGAAATCACAATCGAGGTGCAAGAAATTCAAGATTTAGATACATTACGAGGGGTCGAGGAAAGTCTGGACGAGGTCAATTTGGTACAGGTAGAACTAGAGGCTTTAATTCATATAATAGAAGTAGTCCATTTCCCCACAGTTACAATAATGAAGCAGGGAGTAGTAACTATGCTGAAAATGCAGACAGAGAAGAAAATTCTGAACAAGACAGTCAAGCTATTTGTTTTTGGTCAAATGTAAATGAGGGTTTTGAAATACAAAATGAAAATGTAAGTAGGGATAAAATTGTCTTTTTTATTGATTCAGGTTGTACTAATCACTTGGTAAATGAAAAGAGTTATTTTGAGGAAATTTTAATGTTAGATAATCCTTTAAAAATTGCTGTAGCAAAAGATAATAATTACATTGAAGCTATCGGTGTAGGTGATATCAAAATAATAAGTAAAGTAAATGGGAAGGATTTTAAATGTATTATGAAAAATGTATTTTATGTACCAAAGTTAAGGAAAAATTTGTTGTCTGTCAAACACCTAGAAATGGCAAATATTAAGGTAATATTTAGTAATGGCAAAGTATGTTTGTATAGAAATAACGATCTAATAGGTTTAGGACATAGAAAGTGTTTATATGAAATTACTTTCACCATCAATAAGCATGAATGTTTGAATGTAGAATTTGAAAACCAAGTTACAAAATTGTGGCATAAAAGGTTAGGGCACATCTGTCAATCAAATTTGGAAAAGCTAGTTAAAAATAATATGGTATCTGGTTTAGAAAATATTAATTTGGGTAAAATAGAGTTTTGTGAATCATGCATTGGGGGGAAAATGACTAGATTAAGTTTCAATAAAAGAACGAGAGCTAAACGACTACTTGAAATTATACATACTGATGTGGCAGGACCAATAACTCCAACAGCTCATGATGGGGGTAAATACTTTGTGAGTTTTATAGATGATTTTTCAAATTTTGTTTTTGTTTATGTTATAAAAAATAAAAGTGAGGTATTCAAGTGTTTGAAAGAATATGTAAACTTAGTTCAAACAAAATTTAATACAAAAATTTCAGTTATTAGGTGCGATAATGGAGGTGAATATATCTCAGGTCAAATGAAAGATTTTTGTATAGAAAATGGGACATATATTGATTTTACTACACCATACACGCCTGAACAAAACGGCAAGGCAGAAAGATTTAATCGAAGTATGATTGACAAGGCAAGGACAATGATATTTGAATCTAATATGCCAAAATGTTTTTGGAACGAAGCAGTGAGAGTAGCTGCATATACATTGAATCGGAATCCCAGTTCTGTATTAGAAAATTCAACCCCGGCTGAAATCTGGTATGGCACAAAGCCTAATGTGAAAAATTTGAAAGTATTTGGATCTACAGCCTATTCTCATGTACCGAAGCAATTTAGAGACAAGTTTGATGCAAAAGCGGATAGATGCATAATGGTGGGTTATACAAATACAGGCTATAGGCTATGGCACATTGGAGACCAGAAGATAATTGTATCAAGAGATGTAATCTTCAAGGAAGATGAATTTTATTATAAGAATAATGTTATCCAAGTAGATATAAATAGAGATGATGATAAAATACTAGAAGAAAATACAAGTGGAAGAGAACATGAAAATGAAGAAGAAAAAGAAAGTACTGAAGGAGATGATGAAACTGCGAATGATTTAGAAAATAATAAAATTAAAACTCGAAGTGAACGAGAAATAAAATTACCAGACAGATATAAAGATTTTGATATGAATTTTATGGCAGCTTTATCAGCAGGAGTTTTGCCAACTGATGTTCCTAATGATTTTTTTGATGCTCGAAAAGACAAAGAATGGTCAGAAGCTATTAAGGAAGAACTAACAGCATTAGAAAAAAACAAAACATGGGAATTAGTCAAAGTTCCAGACAATACAAATATTGTTGATTCCAAATGGGTATTTACAATAAAAGAAATACAAGGGAAGGAAGTAAAGAAGGCTAGACTTGTAGCTAGAGGTTTTCAGCAAGAAATGCTTTTTGATGAAGAAATTTATACTCCCGTAGCTAGGATGATCACATTTAGAGTGCTTTTAGTCTTGGCACTAGAAAAGGATTGTACAATTCATCAAATGGATGTAAAATCAGCATTCCTCAATGGAGAACTAAAGAATCCTGTTTATATGTATCCTCCACAAGGTTTAGAAAATGTGAAAGATGGCTATGTGTGTAAGTTGAAAAAGGCTCTTTACGGTCTCAAACAGAGTCCTAAATGTTGGTATGACCGCTTACATGTGTTTTTATCTGAGAAAAATTATTATAGGTCCTCAGCAGACCCATGCTTATATATCAAAAGTAATACTTATTTGTTAATCTGGGTTGATGATCTTATAATTATTTCCAATTCTATAGATGAAGTAAACGAACTTAAAAAACAGTTAAATTTCGAATTTCAGATGAAAGATCTTTCAAATCAAAATAAAAATGTATTTTTAGGGATTGAGATTCAAAGAACAAATGATGAAATAAGACTTTCACAAAAACCATTAATTAGAAAAATTTTAGTTCAATTTCAAATGAATGATTGTAAAGGTTTAGACTTACCAATCCAACCAAAATTAAATCTTATGACGCAAGCAAATTCCACAGCAAATGTACCATACAAACAACTTATAGGTTCACTTATGTATGTCATGTTGGGTACGAGACCTGATCTTTGCTTTGCAGTCACTTATTTCAGCCAGTTTCAAAATTGTTTTGATCAAAATCATTGGAAACATTTAAAAAATGTCTTAAGGTATCTGAAGAAAACCGAAAATTATGTTTTAAAATATACAAAAACTGATAGTGCAGATGTGATTATTAATGCTTTTGTTGATTCTGATTTCGCTCATAATATTAATGATAGGAAAAGTATTAGTGGATTTATTTTAAGACTCAATAACAATGTCATTTTTTGGAAATCAAAGAAACAGCCTGTTGTTGCTCTGTCAAGTTCAGAGGCTGAGTATGTTGCATTAGCTAATTGTATAACTGAATGTCTTTTTCTCAAGCAAATTTTAGAAGATCTGATTCATAAAGTGACTAATCAAATATTGATCTATGAAGACAATCAGTCATGCATCAAAATGGCTAAAACTCTTGAAACAAAAAGATCTAAGCATATCGATGTTAGACATCATTTTATTAGGGAATTAATTTCTAATAATATTGTAAAACTTAACTATGTACCCACTGATCATCAATATGCTGATCTGATGACAAAGTCACTATCTTTTATAAAATTTGATATTTTTAGAAAATGTATTGGACTATGTGAATACACCTAAGAAATGTTTTGTGGAATTGAGGGGGAGTGTTGATGTTACCAATTACCACAAAAGTAAAAGGCCATTATGACAAGTGACATAATATAAACTGTAGTTGGTAGGAGTGTGAGATAGAGTATCTATGGCCGCTCAAGGGTTGTATGTTGTATGTGTAATATAAATTAAATATGACACGTGGTGGTAGTTTTATTCAATGAAATAATAACAATAAACACTGTAATGTCATTGTATAATGTCAAAGAGTTCTGATTTATTAAAAAAAAACTACGCATTTGATAAATTCTCAATTTATTTAATTAGGTTTTGTTCGGATGTTTTTCTTGCAGTGAGGTTTTCTTAGTAATTTAATATTGCGTACTAAGGCCATAATTCATCATTTTTTTCAAACAAAATGTTTTCGATGATCCTACAGTTTTATCACTGAGTGTGATTAGTAATCAGATCTGATTTGTCGGGCGAAATTTAATAGACATGGGGCGTATTATTATAACACAGTTAAAATTTTTGTTTCGTCATATTCTCCAAGGACATTTGTTTCAATTTGATACATTACTATAATATAGTTTTTATAGTGAAATATAAGATTCTTTTTACGCCCTATCTTTAAAGTACCTTGTATTTCATCGGTTTGAAGCACTTAAAGTGGTTGTTTATGGTGTAAGAATATTTTTTATTATTATTTTAGTATGTGTATCAGACTTGGTAGTTTTAAAGCGTGAACAACATGGGTTACGGTAACAGCCTTGAAATAGTCGAAAAATATAATTTTCTGATAAGCGAGAACCCTTAGATAATTTATGGGCCATGTGGAAGATAAAATATCGTCTGTCGACGAAAGTTATAGGAATATTATGTATTCTTACGGGTCGTTTGAAAGAATTTCTAGGCACAGTTTGAAATTACCCATCGTACATAGAAGGTTCATTTTACAAATATAGTGGAAAGATAAATTATTTGTGTGCGAGTGTGTTCTCCTGAATTTTGCCGTTCCGAACTGTTTTAGGTGAGTTTTCTCACGAGTAATTAAGTTTAATCCATTAGCATTTGTTTTAATTCATTAAATTAAATATTATTACCAATTAATATTTTGTAGTCAATTTGATAAACTCTGATTTAGACAACCTTATTTTTAAAGTTTACAGGGTTGTATTATTTGGTTAAAAGGTATTTCAGAAAGTACTTATATATTTTACCTACAAGGTGTAATGAAAAATAAAGTGATTAGTAATATTACATTGTTTGTTCCGGCGCAGTACATTGCGGTCAGTGTATGCGTTTGTGTTTGGATTACTGTGGTCAGTTTTCCAGGGGTCGTACTGTGGTTTGTACGAGCTAGTGACATTGTGGTCAGTGTGCTAGTTTTCACACTGCTGTGGCACGAGAATGACTGTTTATTATTCTTGTTGCTATAATTAGTGTTATTGCCCTGTTTTGTTTTATCGATCGATAGTTGGACACTGCGGTCAGTGTCGACGGAATAGAGAATTAATATTTGGTCAGTTCTATCAAATGGAAATTAAGCCAATACGTTATTGACATGAATCAACTTTATTATTGTTGTTTTCTAACTAAATATGACTGAGAAAGATAATGATTTTAATTATTTACCAATGCCAATTTTTAATTACTCTCTTTAATTTAAAAATACTTTTGGTAGACTTAATTGCTCATCAGTTTCTTTTCAATTTCAGGTACGACATCTCATATCTGCCTCTGCCCTAGTACTTAAGTATTTTTTTTTATTTTACATTATTAATATTTTATTTACTACATTTGGTTGTATTTAAATATATTTTTTTTAATTATATTATATATATTAATATGGATTGATTGATATCTCATTTTTTTATTTTCATTTAATTCAAATTTATTTCTTACAATGGTTAGAGTGAAAAAAAGTAAAAAGCGTTAAAAAAGTGCCATAACGTTAACTTCATTTCACGCTTCCCATAAGCTAACACAAGGAATCTTGGCTGGGCATCGAGGATGGATTTTCATGTAACTTTATGGTTCAATTTTTATTAGCATCTCCTTAGACGAAAAACGGCCAGTAACAGCCGGTCTTGATTTATTTAAAATAGAAAGCGAGAAATAAAATGTAAATAAAACCACGTGCAGTCCTAAATTTTTGCGCTCCCAAATCCAGTAGCGCCAGTGGCGGGCGCCTCTTTCGCCACTCCCTCGTTACGGTACTGAAATGTTTATCATAATTTTTCCCGAACGCCCTAAAAGAAGTATGATGAATTTACTACCAAATTACTATTCGTTCAATTTTGCTGCCACTGTTTGTGTTAATAATGTTACGAAACAGCACACTGGTATAGTTCCTAAATCCGACTCTGTCTAAGCCAGGTATAAAAGTTAAAATTATGGCGGATACGCGTTTTTTTTTATAACTGGACAACTATCTTATCTAAACATTGTTTTTGTGACCAGACTTATCTAGAAAAGGCCAGAACCAATTATTTTTGTGTGTGTAAGCCGCAGTCCGGAATTTCCCAGTAAACAAGTCTTTAACCTTCATAGGACTGGCCGGGGTCCGTTTGTCCCCCATGACGTATGTTTTTGCTGTATCTTTGCAAACGCAAATTTTTAAACATTGATCCTTTATCTAGCTGCAGTTTATGTATTATTTTGATATAATATGATGTATTTAGTAGTTTTTATTGGCTGGTATAAACAAAAAATAGTTTTATTTTCCAGGGGTCTCTTCAGATCCCGGTCAGCCTTTTACGTCCGATAAAATAATCCCGGTAACTGTTAGTAAAATCGGGGAATCCCATACATTTAACGTTTGTTTACTCACAGGGAATTTACTCATATAATTGTAAAATGTAAATTACCAGTTCAAATGGGGGATTCCCCGCACTGCTATATCATTTTTAGACTTGAATATTCGGGTTAGTCTCTTGTGATATTGCGAGTAGGGTACATCGTTTTGAAAATGAGTTAGTTTTTATTTAGAAACAATCGCAAGGGGCTTGCTGACGATGAGATGTTAAGTATACTTGAAAGTGATGATCCAGAGTTTGATAGTATTATCAATGAGGAAACACCGAGTGACTTAGAAGATGAAGACATTGTCACAGAAGTAGAGGAAGAAAATGATGTAATAGTTGTTGATCAAAGTATAGAGAAAAGGAACCCAGAGGAACCAACAGTTAGTAACAGCCAGGGCATTCCAGTATATAAATCTAAAGATGGAACTGAGTGGTCAAAAATTCCTGGAAACACAAAAGTTAGACGCTCAAAAGCTAATATTCGGAGACATGCTCTAGGCCTTACAAATTACAGTTCTGATATCTCAAGTATAAAAGACACTTTTCTTCTTTTCCTATCTCCGGATATTCTGAACATAATAGTAACCGAAACAAACAGAAAGGTACAAACATATTATGATTAATGGAATATAGAAAATCCGAATAAAATTAAAGTTTTAGTACCTGTTGATTCTACAGAGATTGAAGCTTATATTGGACTGTTGCTTATTCTTGGCGCACTTCATGGATCGAAAGAGGCTATCGATATGCTCTGGTGTCAAGATATTTCTTACTGTCGTTCTATAATTCCTGATGCAATGTCAAGAGACATATTCAAACAGTAGTAGATAAGCTAGCTCCGATAAGAGATGTATTCGATATTTTCACTTCTAATTGTAAAAAATCACTCAATCCTGGCGACCATCTATGTGTAGATGAGCAGCTTGTACCATTTAGGGGTAAGGCACAATTCCGAGTCTATATGTAGAGTAAACCTGATAAGTATGGAATCAAAATATGGGCTCTTGTGAACTGCACCACATCTTATTTGCAAACATGCAAGTTTATTTGGGTAAGTTATTTGAAAAGCAATATAGGCAAACTTTATATTTCTATGTATCTATTAATTTTTAGGAAAACAAGGTAACAAAGCGGAAAAGGGTCAAGGTCAAAGGGTTGTCCTAGATTTGACAGACCATTTGGAAGGCGGATTTGGAATAACGACCGATAACTTTTTTAAAGTTTAGAACTTGTTGACAAGTTGTGGAAAAAAAATATTACTTTATGTGGAATCCTCCGGAAAAATAAAACATTTATTCCCAGGGAACTTCTACCGGCATCGTACAAGAAAGAGTTTTCAAGTATGTTTGCTTTTAGAAATCAAAGAACGCTAATATCCTATGTTCCAAAACAAAAACATGCTGTCATCTTACTTTCAAGTGAGCATACTGATAGTAAAGTAGCTGGAGAAGAACAGCACTATAAACCAGAAATTATTCTTCATTACAACAAAACAAAAGGTGCTGTCGACACTTCAGATAAGTTGGCCAAAGAATATACAGTGCAGAGAAAGTCAAACCGCTGGCCAATGGCAATATTTTCGCATCTTATAGTTACTGCAAAACCCGGATTGGCGAAAAAACAGTTTGGATAAACGTAAAATGTATATTTTGGGACTAGGAAAAGAACACATAAAGAAAAACGTTTTCCGGCGATATAATAATAAATACATTCAGACGAATAGAAAACGGCATATGACAGACGTTTTTCCCGAACTACTGGATGCAACAGAACATAGAGTTGAACAACAAAACATTACCAGGGGGCGCTGCCATATGTGTCAAAGAGGAAAAGACAGAAAATCCAGAAAAATATGTATTAGGTGTAATAACTTTGTGTGCCTAGAACATTCAAAATCGGAGATAGTTTGTAAAAAATGTTAAAATTATATGTAGCTAGTAGTATTAGTGATTAGGGTATTTTGTATTTTTTCGTGATGATTTTTGACTAATAAATGGTTAATAGTAAAACTTTAATAAAATTTATTTTCTATATATTTAATTTAAAGAAAAATACAGCATTTCTGCAATTTTACGCACGGGGTCTTCTCGGACCCCAGTTAGTCCTTTTCGTAAAATTTTGATGTCCGTCCCATAAAGTTTAATATAAATAAAGGACCGATCAGCGGATGAGTTAGTTGATAAAGTGATCTCGTGAAATAAATAAACCGAAATATCGATCAATAAAGTGTTTATATAAATTAAATTTAAGTGACTAGTTGAGTATATATAAATTAAGTGTTAGTGATTAGTTAAGTGTTCAAATAAATTAGTAAGTAGCCATACCGTGTGTTTAAAATTTATCCCACCCGTTTACTGTTTAAATAAATTAGAAAAACATTACAATAAATTAAACCATCTTGTCAAGACATAACTGTATGTATTGCACAAACATAAAATTGTAAACCTACACAAAAGTTTTATCAAGCCTTCAATAACAACAGGAAATTATAATAACAATTATCGAAGTGCATACTAAATGATAGCGTACTCTTCAATGACACATATACAGGGTGGTGCATTAGAAACAGTCCACGTCAAATATTGTTGGCGGGGGAGGTTTTTGCGGCAAACCCCGAGATACGTCGATTTTGGTTTCGAGGGGGACAACTTTTGATAGTTAACTTACGGTTTTACGATCATCCCCCTAAAAGGGGTGACTACCCCTTCGAGAATCTTTAATGGCATGGGGGGTCGAGTGGCACATAATTCGAAAGGTATTTCGATTCTCTTCAAAGATATGCTAACATTTTTGCGTTATATTTAAGGATTGCACCGAAGATTTCTCACCCCTGTCCCAGTCGATATGTACGGCGTTGCCAAAAAATCGAAGTATGCGGCAACCCGAATCGTTGTATATGAATGCCGTACTGTATTAAATTGCCGAAAATGGGGTGGAAATTTTCGAAAAATCAAAAATTTTATCTGCGCCAGGTACCAATACTTTTGTACGGCATGAGGTCGTAGGCCATTACTTTTGTATTATCTATCTAAATTCCGAATGCCGTACAAATAGGTTTGACCAAAAAGTCCCCCCCTTCAACGCTATGTTTACATTACCTGTGTACTCACCTGTACCGCTAAGAAGTGACGGCGTAGGTTCTAAATTGTTTTTTATATATACTAGTATTGATTTATAGGTGATTCATGGTGGGTCGAATGACCCCTCAATTTTTGGGCTGGGCTTGTAGTCTATTGGGACGCATGTAAGATGACGTGACGCAATTGCGCCACACGCGTCACCTTGGTAAGCGTATATGACAATTTGCTACGTAGTTAAGTTGGGACTTTCGTATGGTAAACGCGTCAATTTCTCACTAGAAATTTCGAAAATAGAACTAAACACCCAAAAAATATGGTTGCTAGCCCTTTGCAATGTCCGTACAAATTCTTGTTTTCAGTTTACTTTTCATGTAACTCGGATGTTTTGTGTCACATGATATGTAAATAGGCTAGTGAAAACTATATCTAGATATCTTATTCCCAGCCTAAAATATCGAAGAAAGAAAATGTAGTTATCATAAAGTGTTGAATAATCCTTTGTATATGTAATCCATCAACATGAGTGATGTTTATTTTATTCAAATATTGATTTGATAATAAATATAACTGTCAGAATTGTCAAATAAAAATATGTAGAGTTATTCTGTCCATCCTACTGAATTATCATCATTTAAAAGTTTGATTCAACCTACCTACATTAATGCGTAAAAATCGTAATTAAACTTTGGGAATCTCAAATTTATTAAGAATGAGAGAAGTAGTAAATGGGCAACACAAGTGAAAACCAAAAGTTGTACCTTTGTAAATATCTCAAATTTCCGACGAGATAGACAAATTCTGAAGCGAGATTCAAATTCCGCTCATAATATTACTTCTAAAAGCACAACTACAACTCATTTTTTATATACCATTAGTGCGTTCTTTTTGACTGAGATCTCAGATCACTTCAGTTAAGGTGATCTGAGATAAAGTGATATGAGTAAGCACCAAAAAGAACGACATCTCAATTGAAGCGCGCGATCTGTCGATAAATTTAAACTATACCACAGATTCGTATCAGCATCTAATAATGTTAATTAATGTATCCATAATTTGTAACAAAAGAAAAATAGATTATGTGTGTTTATTATTTATATGTCAATGGTTAAAACCTTAGATAACCTCGGTTAAAACTACAAATAAACCAATCAATTATTTCTTCATCCCCTCCAGTTTATTTCCGACTCAATTCCAACTGATCCCTTACAACACATTCAGCATCGGTGAAGGGGGAGGAAAAATCTCAGCTCACTTAAAGTGAGTAAAACAAAAAGAACGCTCACATTACTGATGTGAGCTGAGATTAACTGAGATCTCAGTCAAAAAGAACGCACCTCATCTGTTATATAGATGCAATTTTTATATTTTTGTAAACAGAAATGTACAAAATACCAATATAAATATTACGAAATAGTAATTTATGCAACAAGTGCATAAAGTGGTACTTTTTTTCATGAATGGAAAAAGTTGACCACGAGCGAAAAAAAGACACTTTATGCACATGTTGCATACATTATTTTTTGTACAGCCCTATACAAAAAAATAAGATTCAAATAGAAATTTGGGATATTTTAATTACAATTATACGTATTCCAAGTTTCATGAAAGTCCATCCTCTATTCCCAGCCAAGATTCATTGTGTTAGCTTATGGGAACCGTGAAATAAAGTTATGGCACTTTTTTTAACGATTTTTACTTTTTTTCACTCTAACTTTTAGGTTTACTTGAAGAAATTTTTAGTTATTTCATACTTTACAGATATGTGGCTGGAACATTTATTTTTATCTTTATAGTTGACCTGTTGTAAAAAATGGTTTTTCATCCTTTCTATAGGCAAGGCGTTTCAGTTTTTATTGATATGTTGATCACTGTAGTTCGTTTATAAAATCAGCTGTATTGTTAATTTGTCTTAACTATTTTTGTATAGTTTATATCTTTTGTGGAAAAAAATATTACGTAAAAAGAAATATAATAATAATTTTGTTAATGTATTTTTTGTCATTATTGGGTTAGGTGACGGGGGCGCAAAAAACTTGCCACAGGCGCTTCATAGCCTCGTTACGACACTGAAAAACTTAGCACCAATGAATTATAACTGTGGGTACAAACGCAAATGTTTTTTTTGTACGTTCGTCAATAAAAGAAGGATCTCTGAGTAGTGGATTTCCTACAGTCCAAAATCGCCCAATAATATGTTATATTACTTTTAAAACTGGTATACGGATTAAGTAGAGCAGCCATTCTGTGGGGGTTTAGCAAGAATTCAGAAAAAAAAATCAAAAGACCTCTCTCGGGTCGAACGTTTTGACGCAGGCGTATCACGAGGCGCAGCCGAACTTAAATTTTTACTATGCCGCCACCGCCGATATCTACTTGTGCGCGCTCACAAAGTCGAAATTGTCTACACCGCATTTTTTGTATTTCTATTTTTATTTCCACTTTCTAGTTATCAAGTGCATTGTGAGCCCGCAGTCCCTTTGAAAAAATCCGCCTTTGAGATAAGATACTATAGTTGTGAACAAGCACAGCCCTTTCGAAAGGGCTTCCAACATTATACTGTTTCATAGGTGCCTTTCTCTTGCGATGTAGTCCATTATTCGTAGCACAAGTCGTACATTTCTTACACCAGTCCTTCACATCGGCGGAGCTACTCTCGTTCTAGGGATAACAAGCTGTCTCCTCATCTCGGAACCATCATCGTTTTCAAGGACTCTTTTCAACAGCCCTTCTTCCAGGACAAGGGAGTCCGACTGTGCCCAATACGCCTTGAGTTTCGGTGAAAATATTGATACTTCTTGCCAGGTAGGTCGCCGATTTTCTTCCTTCCACTGCCGAATCTTCTTTAGGCAAGGATCATTCTCCTGATCTTCTCTGATCCTGGTGGGTGACCATTCTTCATTGACTACTGTAATTCTTGAAACTGCAACTCCCTTAGATTTCGACTTGTTGTATTGTGAATAGTCTACAAGGCATGACCGTCTAGGCAAAGAGTTGGCTTTTCGGTGATTCACATCAGCTGGATGTTCACCCCTATCTGATTTCCCCTGTGACTGGAGTTCTTAGGATACATGAGTCTTGGGGCGCTTAGACGGACTGCGTACATGCTCTAGCTCGCCACACTTCCGGCATTTGATCTTCCTCGGCTTCTTGTCCATCTTACTTTTTATTAAACTGACGAACTGGTCAAATCTGTCTTCGTCACCTTCTTCTTGGATGATCCTAATTTTGTTATATCCTGAAGCCTTCATATTCAAGAGCAGCTGTCAATGCGGCGACTAATGTTTTCGAATGGGATAAACGAAGCGTCCTCTGCATATCGGGGTCACGTAAGCCATCACATACCATCATGTTCTCTGGTGCTGACGGATAAGCAAATCGAACTAGTCGGGCAACGTCCACTTCATACTTTTGAAGGGATTCATCACGTTTCTGCCTTCGGTTCTTCAGCTGGGATTGGTACATATGTTCTAGATGTTCATGACCATATCGCATGTCCAACCTCCTCTTCAGCTGCTCGAAGTCTTCCAAAGGTATCGTCTGAAGTACATCTAAGGCATCTCCCCGAAGCGCTATAGTTATGTTCACTGCTTTCTCCTTATCGGACCAATTATTCACTCTAACGGCTGCTTCAAACTGTTTCACATAATTGATCCACGACATTTTTCCATCGAAAGTTGGGACCTTGACTCGGGTAAAACTACCAATGTCTTCTAACTTAGGGTGTGTTTCTGGCTTGCCAGGTTTTGTTTGCTCGGTCTTCTTTTCTTCCGCTGGCGTGTCTTGAGTTCTTATATCTGTCATCTTTTTTTCTAACTCCTTGATTTTCTCGTCCATTGTTGTCATCTTATTTTCAATCTTCTCGTCCATCGTTGACATCTTATTCTCGATTTCAGATTTTAGAGACGAAATTGATAATATGGTAGCGATAAGATATTTGTGACAAATTATAGAGAATAAGTTTTTAGCTGCTTATTGCTCCGCGAGAATGTAACTATCGATGAACAGTTGGTTGGTTTTCGTGGTCGCTTTATAGGGAAGGTTTACATGCCTAATAAACCAAACAAATACGGAATAAAAGTCCAAGCCATGGTGGACTCTAAAACATATTACTTGTGCAAGTTTGAAGTTTATTCTGGAAAATAACCAGATGGAGAATATCAGAAATCCAATTCTCCAGATGATATTGTAAAACGTCTAGTTGAACCAATAAAACGAAGCGGTCGAAACATAACAACTGACGATTGGTACACAAGTACAAAACTGCCTTAGGAGCTGCTAACTCCTGAATATAAATTGACTCTTGTTGGTACATTGAATAAAAGGAAGCCTGACATCCCAACTGAATTTTTACCAAACAAAAATAGACCAACATGTAGTTCAGTTTGCGGATTTCATAATAAAATGACTCATATGTTCCCAAGCCAAAGAAAGCTGTTGTTTTACTTTCCACCATGCACAATGATAACGCCATTGATGAAACCAGAAATATTTACTTATTAGAATAGTACCAAAGGTGGGGTGGATTGTAATGACCAACTTTGCAGCAATTATAATGCTATCAAGAACAAAAAGATGGCCACTGGCTGTATTTTTTTATCTTCTAAACATATCTGGCATCAACTTATTTGTCGTACACAAAGCGAATACCGATAAGAGTATCCCACATACAAGACGGATTTTTTTGAAATTAGCAGCAGCGCTTGTAGAAGATCACCAAAAACGTCGCATACAACTACGTGCTGGACCAACGACAACAAAGAAATGGCTCCGTAAAGTTCATGATGTGGAGGAGACGGTCCAACAATCGAAAGCTAACCGCGGGCGCTGTTCATCAAGTCCTAGAAAGGACGACAAAAAAGTGACAACAAAATACTATACATTTATTTGTCAGCAACACTCGAGGGTTCAGTGTGTCGGACGCAGAACAGAAGAATCCGCAGATGAGACTGATTAATTATTTTTTTTAAGTTGATCTCAGCCATGTCAAAAAAAGAGTTTTAAGGGAGGCTACATTTTTTTTAATTTTTTTTATTAAATATTAGGTTCCAGTTATGTTTTCGTTTCTTAATGTTAATTACATTAAAGAACTTTATTAATTATTATAAAATACATTAAGTTTTATTTCTTTTTGACACTCCGTTCCCAATGTTTTTTAAGGGTCAATCAAGACTCCATTCGCCTAATTGGGTGATTTTTTTAATGCGCCTAGTTAAGGGTTTTAAACAACGGGTACACATTTTTCAGATAAAAACATTTGCCGAACCGTTTGAGATATCATTAAAATTTTCAAAATGAATATTTAAACCTTAAAATATTCAAAAATAATCAGCATATAAATATATAACAACAAAAATATCGTACTTGGTACTACAAAAATTAACAGTTTTAACGGGAAACACGTATTTAAATATTGTTGAACTTATTCTTCCTACATATAATGTGTTATTTGTAAAATGTGACATAGGAAATACGTGTTAAATTCTGCATGGCATGCTATCGTTCTTATCAAATTGAATTTTTTAAAAAAACTGACGCAAGTTTTCATTGGGTTAGCAGCGCATACGTTTGCGATGTTAGGTTACTCCTATTACAGCTTATATATTTGCAACCATTTCTGTTCCAGAACCAAGGGCGGATCTACGGGGCGGGGAGGCTTTGGGGGCTCAAGCCTCCCCCTTTAAGAAGACTTGTTATCTCATAAAAAGTCAAACATCGCTATAAATACTAATAATAAATACAGTAATTATATATTATGTTTACCAAAAGCTTTATTTGAGAATATAAATAATAAAATATCATTTTATTAAAATAATCATTTAATTTTATTATCACAAACGACATTAACATATTTTTGTACAAAAAAGCCAAACAATATTACGGTTGTGGAGGTGGGACATTGTGGTAGTAGTGTTATAGAAGAAAACATCGTTATAGTAGCATCAACAAGTAGTGGCAGTACTGGCAGTGGCTCGCAAGGATTTGAGGCAAGTAGTAGTAGTCAACCTAGCCGTTTTCCCGACGAGCCCTCACAGCAAAGCGTAAGTATATAATTATAATATGCCTTTTCATATTTCGTAATAAATGATGAAAAGGAAAAAGAGATAAAAAGAAACAATATTTTTTTGTATGTTCAAAGAATTACAGGATGTGACGTACAGTTAGATCTAAAAAAAATATTTTAACATTTTGTATTTTAGTTTTACTTTACCGTTATTTTCAAATATGTGAAAACTGTTAAGTGTTGATTTGGGTTACAAGCTTCTTAGAGCGAAAAAAAGGAATTTATATTAACTATTTTGATTTATTTAAGCATTTTATAGGATGGTAATGGTATTTTGTCTTTGTGTTTGAGTTTAAAATCTTAATTGCATAGGCAAAAAAGGGATTTTATTGAATTCGTACTATTCGTTCTATTTTTTTTCCTGTCATATTAGTAAAGTTCAAATTTGGTATATAATTCTAACTTAATTTAAATAAAATTATAAATAATATACTTTTTTGAATTCAATACCTATGACCTGCTTTATTTGTTAAATAATGTATAGGTCAACTAAAACTCAAAGAAATTTGCTTTTAAATATTGTAACGTCAATACAATACGTCAAAAATATCGTATAAAAATAAAAAAAACTTTACAATACAACTATGAAATTAAATTTGTTCATTTTTTTAAGAATGGCAGCCAGCTATATGATCTTGGGAATGCAGTCGGACAATCTTTAAGTGTCCATGAAAAAATAAATTTTCTAAGCAATACTTGGATCCCTGACTCAAAATATGTTTTTCCATTATAACAAGAAGGGAAACAGAAAATGCGTAAATTCGGTGTTCATTGGCTACAAAAGTATAACTGGCTTGCGTATAGCGAAAGTAAAACTGGAGGAATTTGTAAATTTTGTGTGCTATTTGCACCAGATGGCGGAGGAATGGGTAGCCAAGTAAGAATAAAATAGTTATATAATAGGCTCATTTAGTCATATTTCCAAAGTTACTCTTTTTATACGATCATTGTAGTTTACCTTTTATTTTAAACTTTAAAAAAAGAATTAGCCCAATTGGACGAAAATTACCAAAAATTTTAGAGTTAGAATAATCTAAGGCTATTTTAAAATGTATCATACAATCTTTTTTACATACAAATTGCGATCTTGGACACCTGCTTCGAAAAACATTGTCGTTACCTTTTTCTGACATTTGTCACAAATATTTTTCCGTCAGGCTGACAGACGCAAAGCAAAGGTAATGCGTTGTGGCAACGAATTATCTGGTGAAAAAACATGGTCCGACGTCATAGTTTTAATTAATTTTATAAACTTTAATAATTTTTTTAAGTGGTTAAAAATCATTAAAAAAATTTGATATTTTGCATACTTAGTAAATTTATTATGTTATTTCAGAATTTACAATAAAAAAATAGGTAAATGAGCCTATTGTTTTAATGAAATAAGGTTTTAAAAAACTAACTGAAACTAACTAAACTATATCGTAACCTAAGCTTATTATTTTTCAGATTCTTAAAATGCTTGTAAGGGAACCGCTAACTAAGTTTAAAAAAGCCCGGGAAATGCTTACGCAGCATGGAAACACCAACTACCATAAATTTTCAGTTAAAAAAGCAAATGATTTTTTAAACATACGAATGTCTGAAAAGTCTGTCAGTATTTATGTGCAATTAGATAAACAAAAAGCAGAAATAATTGAAGCTAATCGACAGCGGTTAGTGCCGATTATTAAAAAAAATCTATTTTGCGCCCATAACAAATTACCACTTAGAGCGTATAGGGATGATGGTAATATAGATATTAAAGATAGCTCAAACCAAAATCTTTCAGAAAGTAATGATGGCATTTTTAGGAACTTATTAACTTTTCGTATAGATTCTGGAGATTTAAACCTTAAAAATCATATACTAACAGCACCAAAGAACTGTACAATGATGAAATAATATTTTGCATTGAGAAGGTTATAACTACTGAAATTTTTAATGCTATAAAACAATCAAAATTTTTTACAATAATTTGCGACGAAACAACCGATATAAGTACCAAAGAACAAATGACATTCTGTGTGAGGTATTTGGATAGTACGTATGATATAAAGGAAGCTTTTTTGGGTTTCATTGAGCTGCACTCTACAACTGGTCAATGCATCAAAGAGGCCATAAAAAATCAAATTAAGCAACTTGGACTTTCTATTGATAATCTTCGTGGACAAGGATATGATGGAGGCAGTGATATGGCTGGAAGGTTCAATGGAGTCCAAGCCTTAATAAGACAAGAACAGCCCTTGGCTATGTATTTACACTGTTTAAGTCATTGCCTTAACTTAGCTATTTCCAAAAGTTGTGAAGTTTCTGAAATTAGGAACATGATGGGTATTTTGGGTAGGGTATGTTTTTTTTAGTTGCTCTGCAAAAAGAGTTTTAGTTTTTCAACAAGCCATTGATGCCTTAGAAATAACCGAAACTAAAAAAAAGAAGTTAAAACCTCTGTGTGCTACGCGCTGGGTTGAGCGTCATAATAGCGTTATAACTTTTAAAGAACTATATGAAGCAATTTGCAATGTTCTTGCTAGTTTGGAACAGGACAACGATGCAGAGACTTCAAGTAAGGCAATGGCTTTTAATGCCGCCATTAGAAGAAGTGATTTTGTTATAGCTTTAGAAGTCGTCTCGTTTTTAATGTCGTACACTGTAAATTTAAGCAAGTATTTACAGAGTGTTGAAATTGATCTTTCCACTGCCTTTTCATACATAAACGATATTACAAGCAAACTAGAACATATAAGGCGCAATGAAGAACTCCAAATTAAACCAATTTTCTTGGAGGCCCATCACGCTCTTCAGAGAATTGGTACGACTATTACTATGCCTAGACTTTACAACAAACAAACAAACAGGAGCAATATAAAGGCAAATAACGAAGAAGAATATTACAGAAGGGTGATATTCATACCTTTCCTGGATAATATTATAATCCAAATGAAAGACCGATTTAATCAACTTTCTACTGTAATGCCCATAGAAGGTATTATTCCAATACACCTTAAAAAATATACTGATGCCAAAATTGTTGAGGCTGCAAGAATATATGAAAATGATATGCCAGGATCCATGCTGGAATTACAGGCCGAATTAGCGATATAGAGACATAAGTGGAGTGACACTGTCAGTGTTGATCTACCAAAATCATCAACAGAAACCTTAAAACGTATGTCCATAGAATGCTTTCCCAATATAGAGATACTACTAAAAATTTTTGCCATATCCCTGTAACAAATGCTACGGGCGAGAGAAGTTTTTCATCGACAATCCCATTCATGTATAATAATTCCCATTTGTGAATACAAAAATCGTAGTTTGCTGTCGGCTAAATAGGAAGGAAGAGAGTTTGCAAGTGGATAAAAATATCGGATAAATTACGTTACCGTAGCAACCCTAGCATTTAGCAAGAATAAAAAAATTTCTAATCATTCTCATCGCTCAAGCGCCGTATCAACTTTAGCTAAGGCAGGTATTAATGAACAAGAATTAATTAAAATAACTGGACATTCCTCTTCGAAGTCTATAAAGCCTTATCTACAACTTGATAATGAGCATCATTCGCATCTTGTGACAAATCTCCGAGATAAAGCTTTGAATAATGAATTAGCCACAGTGCCAACAACATCCATGTCAATGTCAACAACAAAGTCTACATCAGTAAAGGAGCAAATGTCTACTGGACCAATTGTATATAATAATTGTATTTTTAACAATTGTTCTTTCTAAACATTATGTTTCTACTCATTGTTCATTTAGTTTGTTAAATAAAGTTTAATTGAATTGAGTTTTTTATTCATGGGATTGTCTTACCAAATACCACGCGAGCTCAGATTTAGCCAGATATTTTTTCCGGTGGTTTTCTCATACTTACTTTCATTGGCAATTTAACTCGATCTGTTCAGGCAAAATCACTCGAGCTACGCTCTCGTGATTTTGCCAGAACAGCTCTCGTTAAATTGCCAATGAAAGTAAGTATTCGAAAACAACCACAAAAAATATCTGGCTAAATCTGAGCTCTTGTGGTATTACCCCCGACAAAACTACTAAAATCCTATTTGAGATCAACGATGGGACAGGAGAGACTCAATGGGCTAGCTTTGGCAAACATTAATAAATCTAGAGAACTTAATATAAATGATATAGTTAAAACTTTTTGTCAAATGAAGGCCAGAAGAATTGAAACTTGTAATTGGTCTACTTAGATTATCGTTAATATAAGTTGTTGTATTTATGTATATACTATATTATAATACATTTTTTTGTCAAATTAAAAAACTTAAAAAAAATTATTCAAGCCCTCCCCCTTTGTTAAATCCTAGATCCGCCCCTGTCCAGAACTGGCTTTGCTTATCTACTTTGACGGGTACCTATAAAGCAAAATCTCTCAAGGATCAATGTAGAATAAGAAATGAGAGTAGCAGTGTCAAGCCTTATTTGCCGCTTTGAAAAACTATGTGGATATTGCTAAGCTCACCCGTCTCATTGATTTGACTGAGTAGCTATTTTATTTTTGTTTTTCTTGGGTCACTCTTGTTAATTTCTGTGTCATTTCTGAATTCATATAAATATAATAAGAAACTCAGTTTCATATTGTGTCTATCTCCCTAATTACTATCGTAGATACTTATTTCTTTCCGCTGTATCTACATCAAATAGCTGGCTAGGATAGGGCGTCGTACCAAAATACTAAACTTCTAAGTAAAAAGTGAACCGCGGACTGAAAAAGATTGGGAACCCCTATCTAGAAAAAAATCTTGTCTGTACTCGACACAATGCGCTTTGTGTTGCTGCGGATAGGTGGAAGCGGGGTAGTTGACATACAATCGAAAATGTATAACATACTTGACTCTAGTGCAGAGTCAAATACACTAAACAAGACTGACCGAAAACAATTTTATCCTTTATACGTTCATATTTGTCTTGTCTGCAGCAGATAAGTTTCCTTTTCGTGTCTAGTTCATAGGTCAGACAAAATTCTTGTCGTGTACATGATGAATAGGAACTATTTTTGGGAAAGTGTTTTAAATCGTGCATTAGTGCCTAACATAGCCGCAAATATTTATTATCAAAATATAAATAAGCCTAAAAAATAACGTTTCAAATTTAGCACAAAAATGCCTGTGACGTCATTAGTTCACAAACACCAGTGAGATGTCAAGGAAGTTTTTTCGTAATATATAGTTGTTGTTATAAAAGATTAATTCAAAGTTTTATCAATGTTGTGCAGTGCCTTAGTGTGCGAGTACTACAATAAAAACACCTGAAACTTATATATTCACATCCCACTTTAGATTATGTATGGGAACAGTTGACGTCATAAACTATTATTGGTATTGAATGTCACGTGTCTTGAGACTGATTTATTTATTAAATATTAATTAACTGGCTTAAAAATAAGTAAAACTATCATGTTTTTTAGTATTTCCATGATAAAAACTACCACCTTACGTTAAAATAATGTTTTTATTTGGATACAGTCCTGTCCTCGTCCTGATCCTGTCTGCCGCAGACACGGTGAATTTTCTTAGCGTGTACTAGCGATCTAACTGTACACCACCGACGCGTTTAATCAAGTTCCCAGTTTCCATAACACTTTTTACGATAAATATTTGTTTTTTTCTGCTTAAATAAAAAACTATTTTAAAAACGTTTTTGGCTTAATTTTTAACGGCCTTTTCAAAATATGTTAATAGTTTTTTTATTCAATTTAATAAGAAAGATAGCTTGCCATTCGGAATTTAGCACGTATGTAATATTTTACAAATAACATACAAGTGTTCTAAATGGAACTCATTGTTTCTAGCTAATTCCACAATATAATGAAAAATGTTGAAAATTCTAAAAAATTGACAATTGTTTCGATAACTGAATACCATCGTCAGAATGACAGAAGTTACATTCATTTGATGCCTACCTGATGTTTAGTAGTTATTTTTGGCTAGACCAAGAAGTGATTGACTTAATATATGTTAATAGAACAAAGATGTGATATTACAAATATTGGAGCTTAGATATTATTAGCCCTATGGTGATATCCTGGATATCATTTTTTCCAATTAAGATCGGTATAACTGTGCAATGATATAGAAAAGCAGGAAAACTATATCTGCTGATCTTTACAATTATCACTTAAGAAGACAGTTTAATAGTGGAAAAATTCCCAGATTTATCTGTTCATTGACGACATCATATTGTGGGTTTCTTAAGTGTCTTCTAATTTCCAACTCTTCAAGGAAATCCAGTTCTTATTTCTTATCACAAATATGTTGTACTTCTAGTTCTGTGTTAGGTGTCAATGAATGTTTGGTGGCAAGTAGATGTTTTGCGTAATGGGATTTATCTGGTTGTTTTAATTTTAATGCTCGTAAGTGTTCACTGTATCGGATTTCAACATTTCTAAGGGTCTGACCCAAATAGACAGCATTACATTCTGGACATTTGAGTTTATATATACCTGATTTCTTTAATGGCGGTATTTTCGTTTTAACATTTAACAATTTTGTAATTACGTTACTTTCTGCTTTAAAAGAAATTGTTGTATTCGTTGCTAAAGATATTATCTTTTAAATATTATTAGAACTATTTCTTGCATATGTGATGGTTTTAATTTTATTAAATAACATACACTTAAAATTATTGGCGTTTATCCTGACGTCATGAATATCTGATAATATAACCGACATAATTATTAAGTGGCATCTCTTTCTATTAATAGTGAAGAACAGAACAAAATAATTTGACATTTGTCGGTTATGTTATCAGATATTAATGACGTCAGAGTAAAGGTCAAGACTTTTATATGTATTATATATATATATCGACCCAACATATAATTAAAATGACCTACAATATGGTACATTGAAATAATTGTCAAGGGTATCACTTAATTATGTCAATCAACAGTTTCTTGACCTTTTAATGAACATTATTTAAAAAAAGCAGCGTCTCTTTTTGATACACAAACAACGTTTAACACTGGTTATTAGCAGAAATTCACATACAACGTTTATAAAATTTATAGTCGATGCACTTTAAAGCCGTTAAAAACATCTGCTGGTACCAAGTCAATAGACGTGTTATATTTACAAAAAGATATCTCCATAAACAAATTTATGGTCAAAAACTCTTAGCGAACAACCACCGTATTTGCCTGATATTGAGACTTGCTAGCTAGAATATTTACATGACATAAAATCTGTCTGGAGTTTTAAAATTATTTTAAATCAAGTTCAGTTGGATTTTATTCCAAATAAAACTATCTGGCAGAAACACTTTTAATTTCAATTGTTTCTCTTGAACGTGTATTGTTAAGTAGCATTTTTATTCATGTAATCGAAATAACAGTGTTTATTATTCAACATAATATAATTTGAATAATTAAAAATCAAATTTAATACTTGGTATACATCTTTAATATCTTCATCTTTTTTATCATCTCACAAGTTTTTTATTCGTACAGGATCACCCTGTATACATTCTATTTTTGTAACGTTTGTCATACATTTAAACAATGAACGTTTTATACTTATCTCACATTCTTTTTAATAATATAGTTCGAAAAAAAAATGTTTTTTTTACCTTCCAACGAAATTTTCTAAAACCGAACTTTTACCAGCTGATTGTCCCCCCACCACGGCGATCTGAGGTAAATCGAGACTTAAGTTCACACCCAACACTGTAAAGGCATCTTGTAACTTGTTTACGATCGGAATTAAATGTTCCATACCGGCATTACCCGCCATATTGTGTCACTTTCAAAAAAAATATCACAGGCACATTTAAGTCAAACAAAAACGAGAAACGATTTCACACACGGCGCACGTCCTCTCTTACGACTACAAACTCGCGAATGAATCATACACCACACGATGGGAGTTGTTGTAATGATATTTTCGAGATATCATACGATTCGGTGCCTTTAGAGAGCATAAACAAGATTGTCGAACTAGGTAATTTGTTTACTTTCGTTGTGTTGTGCTGTTATACATTGTTATTTGTTATCTACAAAAAATTTAGGTTAGATATTTATTTTAAAGATAGTAGTACGGTTACTAAGTCTGTAACAAACATTAAATAAGTCAGGTGGTATCAATTTAATATTTACTATCTTTTTGGCCAGTTATATTACTTTTCATCCCATTTTTTCATCGATCTATTCGTCTTTTTGTAGCATCTACTTGTTACTTTTATTGTGTTAGATATGGCAATACCGTATACGTTGAGTTTGTCGTGAAGCCAGCTTAATATTATGTAATTCTTGTCATGTCAAGATCTAATTCTTTTCAATGTAAGAGAATGATTTAAAATTTATTTTAATTCATTATTATTAAATCAAGTTAGTTTATGTTAACTCTATTTAGACGTTTTATTTGTGAATGCCTTTTTCCTATTCCAAATCTATTATGATATTGGGTTAATATAGCTACAGAGTCAGAAATAGCTTTAAAATCTAATTCAAATAATTTTCTTTATGAGAAATTAAAAATTGCCTATTTGATCAAAAATATTGAATCTTCAAAAGTTAAACGTCAAACAAAAAATGACATTACAGTTTTAAATGCAATAAAAAAGAAGATAGAAGATAATAACCTAACAGTTACAAAATCTGATAAGGGGAACAGAACTGTCATTTTGACGACTGAAAATTACAATTCCAAAATATATAACTTTATAGAATCTAGCGATGTAAAAGTTCTTAAAGCAGACCCAACAAAAAAGTTTTCTAATAATGTAAGGGATATTGTTAATAATTCAAATTATCTTTTAAGTGATTACGAAAAGAGGTCTATACATAAGAATCCTCATTGTCCACAATTATATGGAACCGTTAAATTACATAAAATAACGAAACCAATTAGACCTGTAGTTTCATATGTTAATGCTCCTAATAATATATTGGCAAAGAGGCTCAACAATATACTCAATAGTTACGGATATGAATCTCAGTACTCAATTAGAAATTCAATAGAACTAATCAAAAAGTTGAAAGCAATCCACTTGCAAGATAACTATAAACTCATTTCGTTAGATGTAACTAATATGTTTACTAAAATTCCTCCTAAAGAATGCCTAATACTTGTAAGAAAATTACTAAAAGATAAAAATATTAATCCAGGAATAATATCAGATATACTTAATTTATTTGATGTATGCATTAATCAGAATTATTTCACTTTTGACAATAAGATATATATTCAAAATGAAGGTTTACCAATGGGAAGCCCTATTTCACCTATTTTAGCTAACATTTTTATGGCCAATTTAGAAAGAAAAATCTTTGAAAGTAATATTTCGAAAAATATTTTATTTTGGTATAGATATGTAGATGACATATTAGCTTGTTTTATGGGTAGTGAACGACAATTAGATGTATTTTTCAACCACATTAGAAATTGAAGAAAATAGCTCAATCAATTTTCTTGATTTAATAATGTACTTGATTATTCAATTTACCGAAAACCAACACAGACTGATGTGACAATTCCATTCAATTCAAATTACCCTATGTCACACAGACTGGCGGCATATAGTTCAATGATACATAGAGCTTTTTCAGTTCCTATGAACAAATGTAATTTTGATAGAGAGATTAATACAATTAGACAAATAGCAAGGTCCAACGGTTATCCATTAAATATGATAAATAAGCTAATTAGTAAAAAAGAGGAAAGAGTGGCATTACAACTAATATTTCCTAAACAAGCTGATGAAATAAAAACTTATAAAACCATCACATATGCAGGAAGTATTTCTAATAATATTTTAAAGATAATATCTTCAGCAACGAATACAACAATTTCTTTTAAAACAGAAAGTAACGTTAGTACAAAATTGTTAAATGAAAAAACAAAAATACCACTATTAAAGAAGTCAGGTATATATAAACTCAAATGTCCAGAATGTAATGCTGTCTATTTGGGTCAGACCCTTAGCAATTTTGAAATCCGATACAATGAACACTTACGAGCATACAGATTAAAACAGCCAGATAAATCCCACTACGCAAAACATCTACTTGATACCAATCATTCATTGACACCTAACACAAAACTAGAAGTGCTACATATTTGTGTAAAGAAACAAGAACTGGATTTCCTTGAAGAATTGGAAACTAGAAGACATTTAAGAAACCCACAATATGAAGTTGTCAATGAACAGATAAATCTAGGGAGTTCTCCACTAATAAACTGTCTTCTTAAGTGATAATTGTAAAGATTAGCAGATATAGTTTTCCTGGTTTTCTATATCATTGCACAGTTATACTGATCTTAATTGGAAAAATGATATCCAGGATATCACCATAGGGCTAAAAATATCTAAGCTTCAATATTTGTAATATCACATCTTCTTCTTTTTTCTATAAACATATATTAAGTCAATCACAAGTTAGGTCACTTCTTGGTCTAGCCAAAAATAACTACTAAACATCAGGTAGGCATCAAATAAAATGTAACTTCTGTCATTCTGATGATGATATTGATTTATCGAAACAATTGTCAATTTTTTAGAATTTTCAATAACTTTTATTATATTGTGGAATTAACTAGAAACCGCGAGTTTCATTTAAAACACTAATATTGGGTTAAGATGATTATTAAGAAAAATCGCTTGAATATAATTAAGAATTGTTTATTTATATATATATAATATATAAAACAAAAACAGTTATAAACATCGCGATAATGAATGCTGTTTGGTATTAATGTTGCCTATCCGGTAGAGGTCAACAAATTTATTAAGATATTAATTGTCATGCGTTTACGAGAATATTGCTTCAGTAGCGAATCGTGTTTCGACGAGAATACATTTTTACGGTCTAATTGAGTTTAAAAAAGGTTTATATTTCGATAACCGGTTGGACTATAGAAGGCTCACCGCATATTGAACCCAGCACACGCACAGTCCACGGACAACCCACACGTGTGTTATTCTGTAAACAATGGTTTAAAGTAGGGTACTGCATATTGAGCCCAACCCACGCAGAGCACACGCCCAACCCACACTCGCTTGGGTCGGTTTGATTGTGTCGCACAGTTTTCGTAGGTCGTGTGTACAGCTTAATTTATTAAAAATGGAGAAGTTAATACAGTTAGTCCGAAATTTCCCAGTCATGAAGATTATATAAGATGTGAATTTAAAGATGAGTTGTGGGCACAGATTGCCAAAAGGAGATATATTATTGGGTTTATGTCGTATATTGTTATAGTTGCGAATTTGAAATACCGTGTTTATTATCTTCGACCGTTGTTAACTTTACCCAGTGGGGAACAATTTATGGACCGTACATAGCATAGTTGTAAATCAAGAACAAGTACACAGTCCGACTCTATGCAGAGGCGTCTTTAAAAATTTGAGCAAAGTAGAAAACAATTGCCTCTTGACAAGGAGTTTATGGATTTACAAACAAAAACGACTCATATAATTATTACATTATAATTATACACAACTATATTAGGAAAAAGAAAAATTATTTCATTATTATAATATGATGTAATAATTTTTTTTATAATAATACATTTATTCATTCAGTGAAACATACATAGAAAAATATTAGATTTACGCTGGACATGTTGACAAAACAAAAATAAATATTATACATAAATATACGTGTTGGGAACATTACGAGGGAACATAGGTTTTACCTTCAATGTGTTAGAAAGAGTCTTAACAGGATATCATAAAGTGGAAAACGTCCAATACAAGAAGTTAAAAATACAGATGTGTAATGTGAACAGTTTAGTTTATTATTTGAGAAATAATAAGATTGTATGTACTATACTGATAGCTTAATGCAATGAACAATAAAAAAATCAACACTACTTTCGTTTATCCCTTCATGATTAATTTACTAAGATATAATTCAGTAGTAATAAAATTCACTATATTAGTTCGGTTAGTATTGGAATACATAACCTAAATAACCGTAACATGCGAAATAAAATTTGTATTAATAATAATATGTGTTTCCAAATATCTCAATTCTCATTTTTCGCTAACAGGATCTCATAAGTGGAAAACTCACAACGCCGGCCTCTTACTATTTGTAGCTTCTGACAGTATTGCCAATTTTCATTGTATATTTATATTAATTGTAGAATGCATTGTTCTAACACGAGAACAAGTTATAAGAAGATTTTAATTATGATAATTCAAGAGGTTGTAACAGATCAAGATATAATGAATTCCATCTATTCGTTAAATATTTTATTGTAATGCTGGAAATTGTTCTAGTTTTCGAAAAAGTATAAAATTAATAAATTAGAGAATCGAGTATAGTTAGAAAAGTTTTAAAATTGCCAATAACTTTTTTATTATTGTAAAAATTATTTTCTGTCACCTTAAAATAATCTTCCATCAGATAATGATTTCGATTTGGCAATGTTGCTTCAATCGTCGACAATGTTATTCTTGTTAATTTGTATTGGTTAGGATCATCCGTGACCCTACAACTCACTAGGCGGTAGTTGTTTAGTTTTTAGGATATATTTTAATGTAAATATATATATATATATATATATATATTTTTCTTTTTTTAATATAAGTTTTCCATGCTTCTAAATTGACCGATGTTCATAATGTCAAATGGTTATTATCTTGCCTTATTCGAGGACACCCGGTATACCACACTGTTCTTCGAATCAGGCGAAAATAGTTAACTACTATAAGTCACTTCGATATACGGTTTCGAAGAGAATACATATCTCTATTGTGCGCGAGTGCCGATCGTCAGTATTTCCCGATACCAACCCTAAAACAACAAGATACAATCCATTTTATTAGAAGGGGAAGGTTGCAACCTTTTGGAAGAAGTCAGGAGAAAAAAGGTAAGAAGTAATCCTTTGACTATTAATTCCCAATCGGTCAACTTTTCTACCCAAATTAAACAGTAGTCTTTCCGAAGGCGGTGCCTGGCATACAATTGATTTATCGAAACAATTGTCAATTTTTTAGAATTTTCAATAACTTTTATTATATTGTGGAATTAACTAGAGACCGTGAGTTTCATTTAAAAACCTTCATGATTAATTTACAAAGAAATAATTCAGTAGTAAGAAACTAATTCACTATATCAGTTCGGGTAGTACACGCTAATATGATTTGAACAATAAATTAAAATCTACCTAATAGGTATTTGAAATAAGTACCACTAAAAAATCACTGGAAAATAGCTAAAAAAATTACATTCGTCGATATTGAGGGTACAATTAATGAATGTAAGCATAATAATTTTCATTAACATCATGAGGAATAGTTTTAAAGATCTCAATGTAAACCGCATCTGTTTCCTACGCTCCTGATAAAACGATTTCGCTTACAATTCAAATTCTACTTTTATCTGTCCCCTCTCTTCATTTTCAATCCACGCGTTAGATTGTAGAGTGCCTTTCAAATATTCCTTTTTATTTGTGAGAGAAATCAGTCACATTTAATTTCAACGTAAAACGATATCCTCTCACGCCCAAAAAGAAATTATCATGGTCACATGGAGTTACCAGTGTGTTGGAGAAGGACAATCATGAGACAGAGAATTAAAAGCCAGCGTAGATTATTACACCAGACGAATACGAATCGCGCGTGCGCCTCTTGAAGATGTTCAACTGTACAATCTGGGTACTTCACTAAACGTTTGTTTGCGAATGAGTAACTATCTTTTGCAAATCTTATTAAAATGAGTATGCAAGTACACCATAAAGTGCAAATTGTAAAATGGTACTACCAGGGTCATTCATATCGAGAAATAGCAGAAAATTTGTTTATTGTGGCATTCGAAAATGCCCAACCAATTAACAAAAAACAAGTGAGAACGGTTATAAAAAATTTTGAAGAGCATGGATGTGTCAATCCTACAAAAACATGCGCGTACACAAAAACGTCAAACAAAACCCGAAAAAGAAGAAAGAGATATTTTAATTTGTGCCAGTGTGGAAAATAATCCCTTACAATCGTCCACTCATATAGCAAAGGATTTTGATGTTGATCCGAAAACGATTCGGACTGTATTAAAAAAAAATGGTTATCGTAGTTTCAAACTGAAAAAGAGCCATTAAATTTTTCCAGACGATCAATTTCGTAGAATGGAATTTTGTGAAATAATTATGGAAAGAATACAATTGGACGCAAACTTTTCGAAAAATATTTTGTTCACAGATGAATCGACTTTTCCCATACACGGTGCACATAATTAATCCGTTATTCGATATTGGTCAAGGACAAATCTACACAAACATTATAATAATAGGACTCAATATCCCCAAAAGTTAAATGTTTGGGCTGGAAAACATTTAATTGGACCATTTTTTATTGACGGCAATTTAACCGGACAAAAATATTTGTACATGCTGGAAAATCAAATTACTCCTGCCCTTATACAATTAGGTGTCAACTTCAATGATATCTGGTACCAACATGACGGTTGTGCATCACATAATTATCGACTAGCAATAAACTTTCTAAATACACAATTTCCCAATCGGGTAATCTCCACGAACGGTAACATAAGATGGCCTGCGAGATCTCCAGATCTGGCTCCCAACGATTTTTTTTTCTGGGGTTATATAAAATCGAGAATTTATGGGTTTCAATAAAACAGAGTCTCTTCTCTAAATGAACTAAGGGAACACATTTTACAAATTTGTATGCAAATAACACCTGAAATGCTCATACGTGTTCGTCAAGAATTTTATAACCGTCTCGGCTACTGCTTAGCGCAAAACGGGAATTTATTCGAACATTTGATTTAAGCTCATTGAAGAATTAAGTTTTATTTTTTAATTTATTACATATCATAATATTACGTTTATTTAAAAATTGTAGGCATTAGTTTTATTTTCGTTTTTTTTAATTTGCACTGTGTATGTGTGTTTACACAGAGAATTCGTTCTCATTTGCATACAAACGATAACAAACGATAAAGATACCAATTTTTTTTACTAACATTCGAAACACAGCAGATGTTTGGAGACCAATTTCACGTTGCCAAATCTGAAAAAAAGTAAAGGTTTTAACCGCTTTCAAACTGAAAACTAGAACAATTTCCAGCATTACAATAAAAGATTTAACGAATAGATGGAATTAGTTATATCTTGATCTGTTACAACCTCTTGAATTGTCATAATTAAAATCTTCTTATAACTTGTTCTCGTGTTAGAACAATGCATTTTACAATTAATATAAATATACAATGAAAATTGGCAATACTGTCAGAAGCTACAAATAGTAAGAGGCCGGCGTTGTGGGTTTTCCACTTATGAGATCCTGTTAGCGAAAAATGAGAATTGAGATATTTGGAAACACATATTATTATTAATACAAATTTTATTTCGCATGTTATGTTATTTATTCCAATACTAACCGAACTAATATAGTGAATTTTATTACTACTGAATTATTTCTTTGTAAATTAATCATGAAGGGATAAACGAAAGTAGTGTTGATTTTTTTATTGTTCATTGCATTAAGCTATCAGTATAGTACATACAATCTTATTATTTCTCAAATAATAAACTAAACTGTTCACATTACACATCTGTATTTTTAACTTCTTGTATTGGACGTTTTCCACTTTATGATATCCTGTTAGCGAAAAAGAATGATGCACTGAATTTATATGTATTTTGTCTCTTTCTAATACATTGAAGGTAAAACCTATGTTCCCTCGTAATGTTTCCAACACTACATATACACAAAAAAGACAGAGTATACGAGAACAGTCAGTAAAGTAAAAAGTCATCTACATCATAACCAATCAAATGCGATTACAGTTCATAATGTTTAAGTTGTTTAGAATGAATAATATATTGTATAACAAGTGTTGAAAATGAAAGATTTCACACGAGTTTGCAAAATGGAGCCAAGAGCCGTAGGCGAGTGGTTTAAGCAAACGAGTGTGAAATCGAATTTTCAAAACATGTTATACACGATATTTTTCCGAGGACCACAAAAAACCCAGAGTTAGTATTTATTTATTAAATATAAGTTTATGGTAAGGTTATTACAATTTTAAAAATAAACTGATGCTTCCAGACCGTTGTTGACAATTTTATGTTCTTTAGTTGATACGATGTTTTAAATTTTATACATATCAAACTCACAATTACAGAAAATTCAATAATTCTCTCCAATTCGCTCTTTCACTCGCTAATAATTCAAAAGTCAAACTCAAAATGTTAGGTAGACATCGATAATCATCGATCCGTGTGCAAGGTAATTACACACATCTGTTCCAATTTTTTCATTTCACACGGGTAGGTACGCCCTTAGTTTGCAATTTTAAATTTTCACTAAGAGAAAACTGTATGAAATGCGCCATATTTCATAGTGGTCGTCGGAAAATTTAATATACACACACTTGCGAAGTATATGAACTAAATACAAAATATTGTAAAAGGACAAAAGATTAACAAAATGAACAAAATTAAATTGGTATTGAAAAACTAGGTACTTA
Organism: Galeruca laticollis; assembly: GCA_963921935.1. Lineage (NCBI taxonomy): Eukaryota > Metazoa > Arthropoda > Insecta > Coleoptera > Chrysomelidae > Galeruca > Galeruca laticollis. The sequence continues at coordinate 86,161,608 of OY998184.1, forward strand.
CTTAACGAATTAAAAGATAAGACCGGGTAAATGTATAAACTGACATGACAACAATAGATGGTTTTAGTACACATAGGGATTGGCCTAAACAGTTAAAAACTGTGATACATTTTATGAACTAATACGGTAGTATTGGTTGCCTATTATTAAGATGAATTGTAGTCAATTAATTAGTGTCACTTAAATTATAGACGCTCATTGTTAATAATTATTTATATACTATGAACTTGTTATATATTATGTTTAAGTCCGACCAAAAATAAACGGTTTTAAGGATTAAAACTAACTTTTCCGCATCTGTGGCCCTGAACAATATTCTATCATAAAATTGTTACTTGTATACACTTCGGGGGATGTATCTTGCTAACAATCCGAAATTTCTCCAAAAATAACCAAAAATTCAGTATATCTGGATTTATAGGACCCCCTGTACTCGCTCTAGTCAACTGAAAATCATTAGGGTACATTCGTGAGACACCTTGTACAATATTCAATCATAAAATTGATCAATCGCATACTCTCTGGAGGCTGTATCGTGCTAACAAACTGAAAATTCTCCAAAAATGACGAAAGTTTGGTACTTCAAGTACCATATCACCCGTTGTACTGGCTTTACTGAGTTGAATAATATACAATCATAAAATTGGTCACTTGTATGTACTCCGGAGGCTGTATCGTGTTAACAATTTCTCAAAAAAATACAAAATGTCGTACTTCAAGTACCATAGCACCCGTGGTACTGGCTCTGGTGAATTGAAAATCAATAGGGATCATCTGTGACATGTTGTCCTTAACAATATTCAATCATAAAATTGCTGACTTATTGCACTCCGGAGGCTGTATCGTGCTAACAAGACATATAAGGAAAAGTGGCCGACGACAACGACGACGACAACGACAACGACGACAACGACGACGACGACAACGACGACGACATACACACAGGATTTTTTTTCTAAAAACCGTTTTTTCGGGTTGTTGTTATTGGAAAACGTAAAAATAACTCAAAAAAAATATTCTAAATTCCAACTTTTTTTGGGGTAAACCAATACTTTTCTCGCATATAGAAAGGTTGGGCAGAAAAGTAATATATACATTCTGGACAATTTTTCGTCCAGAAAACGTTTTGCCGATCAAGACCGGAAAATGGACGTGAGGGTCCGCAAAAGCTTTATTCTACGCCCTATCTTTAAAGTACCTTGTATTTCATCGGTTTGCAGCGCTTAAAGTGGTTGTTTATGGTTAGAGTGAAAAAAGGTAAAAATGCGTTAAAAAAAGTGCCATAATGTTAACTTCATTTCACGCGTCCCATAAGCTAACACAATGAATCTTGGCTGCGCATCGAGGATGGACTTTCATGAAACTTGGAATACGTATAACTAACACAATGAATATTGGCTGGGCATCGAGAATGTGCTTTCATGAAACTTGGAATACGTATAACTAACACAATGAATCTTGGCTGGGCATCGAGGATGGACTTTCACGAAACTTGGAATACGTATAATTGTAATTTACCGAAGGAGCTTCATTAAAATATCCCAAATTTCTATTTGAATTTAATTTTTTTGTATAGGGCTGTAGAAAAAATAATATATGCAACATGTGCATAAAGTGTCTTTTTTCACCCTACTCATAGATTGAGCCACAATAAACCACCGAATATAATTTATGACGCCTCTACACACTTACCCCGAATACACACTTACCCCACCTCACCTTACCTTTATTTAGTTGAGTAAGTGTTTTTTTAATAAGTTGAAGTTATGCAATAAAGACATAAAAAAGCATAACTTCTGGTCCTTCGTTTTTCTTTTATACCGATCCATTATTCTAATAAGAAAGAATTCGTTTAGAACCTTTTCTAGTAAGCAGCGGTTAAGGTGGTATACTATGCCATCTCAGCCAAAATTATGGTAAAATGTTTTCATAACCTATAATTATTTAAACTAAACATCTACCATAGTTTAATGTATATTGCCTGAGGAAGCCAAAAGATAAATAAACACGATAAAAATGTGAAACTTACCATAAGTATAAGAATAATAACCGTAAGTTTATCGTTAATGGAGTTACAGAGGGCGTTGACTTGTTTTTAATAATCAAACTCTCCAAAGGCCACTTAGAATAAACATGTTTTTTTTAATACTTTTGAGAATCAGTACGGTCACTAAGGATAAAAGTATGATCTAAATAAATTTCATTTCGTTCATTAAAAACAATCGCCCTGTAAATCATTAACTACAATACTTATCACACATGTTTATAACAACTTTTAGTTTTAAAATTGAATGTCGACTCGTTCACAGCAATCTTTCAGATTACTTTAGAAACACCCTGTATGTTAATTTGTTATGCAAATATCATGTGTTTCTGGTACATCGCAACAGATAAGAATTATATAGATAAGAAAAACACCTGCAATACTTATTATTTTATATTTGTGAGGACATGACAAATAAATGCTTTAATATTATTTACAAGTCATTTAAATAAAGTCATAACGCTGAATCTTTTCTGACACGTTGTTTAGTTGAGAATATGTTGGTATAATGTCTTCTTCTGTAGTTTATTTACGATAAAAAGACGATGACGTTGCAAAACAAAATATTGTGATGTTGCCAAGCTGTAGTTTTTTCCTTTACTTAACGAAAACTAGAAAAGTCAATCTGATGTTAGATTGACAGTTCTTCTTTATCATTGTTCCATGCCTCGTAGGGCGTAAGTCAAAAATATTTATTTAAAAATAAAAGGCTTGTATGATAGGCTCGATTAATTTAATATACATATTTATTCATGAAAAACTATGGATAAAATACAAGAAACAGTAACCAAACATTGTATATTCGAATTAACATTTGATTATTTTACATAGAAGAGGGTTAAATGACGAACTGTAGGTCCTTATACCTTATTCTATGCTCTATAGAACCATCTTCAAGAGCAATACAAGCTGTACTATATGTATTATATTTATTATAATAAAAATAAAATGGAAAAGAAAAATATAGATACACAAAATAAAATTTTGTTACAAGATATAAAAATGAAATTGACTGTCTCGACCCTTACTTCGTGGAATATGCTCATATTAGTGTTTTTAAATGAAACTCAAGGTCTCTAGTTAATTCCACAATATAATACAAGTTATTGAAAATTCTAAAAAATTGACAATTGTTTCGATAAATCAATATCATCGTCACAATAACAGAAGTTACATTTCATTTTATGCCTACCTGATGTTTAGCAGTTATTTTTGGCTAGACCAAGAAGTAACCTAACTTGTGATTGGCTTAATATATGTTTATAGAAAAAAGAAGAAGATGTGATATTACAAATATTGAAGCTTAGATATTATTAGCCCTATGGTGATATCCTGGATATCATTTTTCCAATTAAGATCAGTATAACTGTGCAATGATATAGAAAACCAGGAAAACTATATCTGCTGATCTTTAGATGACATATTAGCTTGTTTTATGGGTAGTGAACGACAATTAGATGTATTTTTTAACCACATCAATAATTTACACCCGAAAATTAAATTTACATTAGAAATTGAAGAAAATTGCTCAATAAATTTTCTTGATTTAAAAATTCAAAGAGTTAATAATGTACTTGATTATTCAATTTACCGAAAACCAACACAAACTGATGTAACAATTCCATTCAATTTTAACCACCCTGTGTCACACAGACTAGCAGCATATAATTCAATGGTACATAGAGCTTTTTCAGTTCCTATGAACAAATGTAATTTTGATAGAGAGATTAGTACAATTAGACAAATAGCAACATCTAACGGTTATCCATTAGATATGATAAATAAGCTAATTAGTATAAAACAGGAAAAAGTGGCATTACAACTAATATATCCTAAACAATCTGATGAAATTAAAACTTATAAAACCATCACATATGCAGGAAATATTTCTAATAATATTTCAAAGATAATATCTTCAGCAACGAATACAACAATTTCTTTTAAAACAGAAAGTAACGTTAGTACAAAATTGTTAAATGTAAAAACAAAAATACCACTATTAAAGAAGTCAGGTATATATAAACTCAAATGTCCAGAATGTAATGCTGTCTATTTGGGTCAGACCCTTAGGAATTTTCAAATACGATACAGTGAGCACTTCGAGCATACAGATTAAAACAACCAGATAAATCCCACTACGCAAAACATCTACTTGACACCAATCATTCATTGACACCTAACACAGAACTAGAAGTACTGCATATTTGTGAAAAGAAAAAAGAACTGGATTTCCTTGAAGAACTGGAAATTAGAAGACATTTAAGAAACCCACAATATGAAGTTGTCAATGAACAGTTAAATCTAGGGAATTCTCCACTAATAAACTGTCTTCTTAAGTGATAATTGTAAAGATCAGCAGATATAGTTTTCCTGGTTTTCTATATCATTGCACAGTTATACTGATCTTAATTGGAAAAATGATATCCAGGATATCACCATAGGGCTAATAATATCTAAGCTTCAATATTTGTAATATCACATCTTCTTCTTTTTTCTATGAACATATATTAAGCCAATCACAAGCTAGGTTACTTCTTGGTCTAGCCAAAAATAACTACTAAACATCAGGTAGGCATAAAATGAAATGTAACTTCTGTCATCCTGACGAATCAGGCGAAAATAGTTAACTACTATAAGTCACTTCGATATACGGTTTCGAAGAGAATACATATCTCTATTGTGCGCGAGTGCCGATCGTCAGTATTTCCCGATACCAACCCTAAAACAACAAGATACAATCCATTTTATTAGAAGGGGAAGGTTGCAACCTTTTGGAAGAAGTCAGGAGAAAAAAGGTAAGAAGTAATCCTTTGACTATTAATTCCCAATCGGTCAACTTTTCTACCCAAATTAAACAGTAGTCTTTCCGAAGGCGGTGCCAGGCATACAATTGATTTATCGAAACAATTGTCAATTTTTTAGAATTTTCAATAACTTTTATTATATTGTGGAATTAACTAGAGACCTTGAGTTTCATTTAAAAACACTAGATATAAAAATAAAAAATCTCCCATTTGATCAGTATTATTTATGTAGAGACACTGTGGTCGTTGTTTTAATTTGTGTATTATAAAATAACTGTACCTAATTAATTTAATAATAGTTATTAGTGATTTTGAAAAGGTGGAAATAAAGCAAATTGGATAAAAATATACAAAAAAAAACACAAGATTTCCACTACTCCACTACAAAATCATCACTATCTTCATCGTCACTGTCAAAATTAATAATAAATACTACTTCTCGATCCCACCCATCTTGTATAATTTTTTCAGTGTGCTCTACTGTCTTTGACCAAATATCATTAGGCACTTTTTCTAAAGACTTTTCCCATACACCTATTGCTTGTTCTGTTGAAGAACCATCAGTTCCCACATGATCTCTATAAAAAAATTTAACTATTGAACATACAGTGGTAAGGGGGAAGTCGAAGCACTTTGTGACCATATTTTTCAGATAATATGTCAGCTTCATATACTGTTGGTGGTTTATTCCTACAAAAATGCATATATTTAAACAAAATAAGTTATCTATGTATTACCATAATATATTTAAAAATGTTTATATCAACTTACCGTTGTACTAAATTCAATAATTGGGTTTTGAGGAAAGTATTTTCAAAAGGAATATCATTTTTTATCAACCAGTTCTGTATATCAGCCTTTTTGGTAGCTGTTGTTGGTAATTTATTGATCACTGTACTGTGATAACTTGTATTATCCATTACGATTGTGGCAGGTTCTTCCAAGTTCACTAAAAGCTGGTATTCAAACCAAAGCAAAAAATGTTCTCGGTTCATTTCACCGTGGTAATCACCATCTTGTTTTTTGGAAGAAATCCAGCCCTGCTCCAGGAATAAATCCAGAAGAGGAACCAGCATGCAATACTATATACCTACAATAAGGAAATAACAAATTACTACTAGGTTTCCTAGATAGACTGCATAGCTCAAAACGACTATTAATAATTATACCTATAGATTTAAATAGTGTGCTAGTAAATATATGAAAAAGTCTTAAAGTGGCAGGAATGTTAGTACATCATAAATTAATTGTTAAATTTTATTGTTCAATTACCTTGGACCACCAGTTTTGGTTTTTTTCACGCTTCTATGATTAGAATCTTGCCAAGAACGTCCAACAGTACCGTCTTTAAATATCCAGATCTCATCCAAAAATACAAATTGATATAAACCTTCCCTTTTTATCTTGACATATTCATGTAGAAAATGTACACGTTTTAATGCAATATGTGGCAACTCCATTAAACCACGACGAGGATCATATTTTTGGTATTTGAATCCAATATTTTTCACTATCTTCCAGAGTAATGTTAAACAACCATTGAAGAGTTCACGCTCCTGGAGTTTGTTTCTTAAAGTTTTCAAGATTATGTGTTCCTCTGAAAAAATATTGTGAATAAAATACTCACTGTTTCCATATAACATTTCGGAAAGCATTTTGATCAAAGTTATCAATTCCAACAGTAGGTTTCATGCGTTGTCTCTTTTTAGGTGGGAATGATGCTTTCGAACTTCGAGAAGGCCTTTTTAAAAAACGAACTACACAATTGAGACGTTTATTAAGTACCTACATTTAACAATACAATCTAACCTTTTATTTTAGTAAAACGATATTTATATATTTTATAATATGCTTATTGTACAATAGTTATTTGTTTAACTAGACAGCAAAGTAGTAGATTGACTGCCGAGGTGAACATATAATTTTTTCTCCGATTGTTCATAATGATATAGGAGGATATTGTATTTGCAAATTATTACAATTCCCATAATCTCTTAATTTTTCCTGTAGTGTTCAATTAAAATAAAATTTGATAGAAATCGCAGTTGTTGGAATGGTTGGTTGCTATGGAAATGTCCATAATAATTATAGTTTGACAATTCATGAAATGTCTGACAGTTGTGCGAAAAAATATCGGTATATTTAAATTATTATATAATGGACAGTGATAGCGACCTGGAAGTACTTACTCCTCCAGAAATAAGGGAGGTGGCAAAAAATATAGAGTTGAATTTGTTGCCGGAGAAGTCTCGGATGAAATATGAAGGAAATTATAAACGATTTATGGATTATTGCATGGAGAAAAATGCGAAGACTTTTTCGGAGAAAATGTATTACTTGCTTATTTTGCTGGATTATCTCAAACAATGAAGAGTTCTACCCTTTGGTCTGTATATTTCATGTTGAAGGCAACTATGAATGTTAAAAATGGCGTAGATATAGGAAGATACTTGAAGTTGCGGGCATATTTAAAACGGCCATCTGAAGTCTACATGGCAAAGAAGTCCCGAGTTTTCGAAAGACAAGATATGATAAACTTTATACTGGATGCACCAGATGATGAATATCTATACCATGGAGAGAAAATATTTATAATCCATTCTTTTAGGTTGTATTGATTTTTGGAATTGCGGGTGCATGTCGCTGCGACGAACTTTTGAATTTAAAGTTAGAAAATATTGAAGATATGAACAATAAACTATTGGTATCCCTATTAAACACGAAGGCGAAGAATTCGAGGTCTTTCGTAATAATGGAATATTTGGATGTTGTTAGAAAATATATAGCTCTTCGGCCTGCTGAATTAAAAGACACAAGATTTTTTTTCAAATACGTAAAAGGTAAATCCATAAAGCAATTTGTTGGAATCCATAAATTTGGTAAAATACCACAAGAAATAGCTGTCTATTTAAAGTTGCCGAATGCTAAGGAATATACGGGACACTGCCTCCGCAAAAGTTCTGCCACTTTACTTGTGAATGCAGGAGGTGACATAACAATGTTGGAACGACATGGTGGGTGGAAATCCTCAACTATAGCAGAAGGGTACATTGAAGATTCAATGGCAAGTAAAACCAGCATTTGTGGAAAAGTTTTGACAAATATAGGAACTACTTATGAGACGAATCAAACTGGTAATATAATTAATGTAGAGAGAACGGTATCTGAGGAAAGAAAAGGTGGCCTATTCGTTCAAAATTGTAGTAATTTTACCATCAATGTTAATAACAACTAAACATATGTTTTTAAATTCTTGTTAAAAGTGTTATGTAATAATTGCTAATAAATGTTTACGTCAAATGTTTTATTCCAATTGAGTATAATCACTAGGCAGTAAAGTAACCACTTTGCTGCCTAGGCAGGAAAAGTAATACTTTGCTGATTGATATGTGTCAGCAAAATTAATATTTGCTGCCAATCCGAGAAAAAATACATTACTGCATAATACGCAATATCCATTGATGTAACTTGGGCTTTTAGGCTGTTCAGCTCTATTATGCTTGGCGGCAATACGGTTAACAGTGGTAACGCTGAGTTGTAAAGCTTCTGCAACTCTCTACAATATAATTACTACAATTTATGAAAGAATAATATATTATCAAGTTTAATTAACCTAACCTAACATTAAAAACATTTAATCATTTACATTTAAATATGTAACAATAATATTAATAATGGGGAAATAATAAAGTGTTTATAAAATTCGCCTGCATTTATTTCGATATATCGGAAAGTGCAGCGAAAATTAATTAACTAGAATTTGAATTGTGTAAACAAAAGGTAAAGTACGTAGTGCTACAAAAAAAACAAAGAAAAACGTTAGATTTTGTAAAAACAATTAAATAAATAGGTTAGAATTACGTTACTGAAATAAAAAGCAATTGATTTAAGGCGAGTTCAAAACGATATAATTTGCGACGTTGTCAAATTTAAAAAATGAAGGACAAAATAAAGAAAGAAACTAGATATATATAATAAGTGGTTGGATAGATTAAGTATCTCCGAAGAGTTGATCTGGGTACCTTGGTCTTACGCTACCACGAAAATAATATAATCAAATAGTAGTTGAATACAAAATATAAACAAAATGGATAGTGATGATTATTCTACAGAAGATTCAAAGAAAAGAAAAATGGATGGATTATTTGAAGTTAGCAAGAGGACTAACAGAACCCCACCTAAAAGTAAAAAAGATGAAAAGTTAGATGAAATCTTAGCGTTAATGAAGGAAATGTCTGCAGATCAAAAGGTTATGAAATGGGAACAACAACTAATTAAAAACGAGATCAAAGAAACTAAAGATCAACAGGCTCTGTTTAACGAGGAAATATTAAAGTTGAAAGTTGAAAACGAAGTATTGAGAAAAGAAAACCAAGCAATTAAAAAAGAAAATGCAGAAATGAAAACAGAAATGGAGGAGATGAAAAAAACAATGGAAATTATAGATAAAGAAAGAAGAAAAAATAATGTGATGATAAATGGATTGAAACTTGATACTAATGAGCCGTCGAAATTGGTGGAAGATGTCAGAAACTTTTTGAGTCAACAACTAAAAATAAATATCGAGCCTAAAGCAGTTAACAAGATAGGGGAGAAAATGTGTATAGTGGAATGTCAAAAAGAGTGGAATGTCAAAAAGAAGCTGATAAAGAAAAAATTATGGCAAATAAAGCTAAATTAAAGGAGATAAAAGAAGAAAGAGTTTTTATAAATAATGATATGACCAAGAAGGAAAGAGAAAAACAAAAAGAGATAAGGATGTTTGCAAAATTAGAAAATCATAAGGGAAAAGAAGTAAAAATGGGATACAATAAAGTAACAGTAAATGGGCAAGAATGGAGATGGGATAAAGAAACAAATAGAATGAAAATACTGGAAAAAATACATCCAAAAAACTGAATAAAGAACCTGATATTCATGGTAACAGAGAAAAAGACACGGTAACGGAATTTGATCAAAATAAAGTAAAATTAGCACCGGAAATGTGGAGAATTGGAACATGGAATGTTAGAAGTATTTTAGGAAAAGAAAAAGAATTAGAAGAAGAGTTTGAAAATACAAACTTGAGAATACTAGCTATAACAGAGACAAAGAAAAAAGGACAAGGGATAGTGAATATGGATAATGGTCATATACTCATATATAGTGGCATTGAAAATGAGAAAAGAGCGGCAGCAGGAGTTGCATGCATAATACATAAAAACTTAGAAGAACAAATTACTGGATGGACGGGATGGTCGGAAAGATTACTGGTGATAGAAATGAAAAATAAAAATATGGACACAAAAACTATAATAATTGTATATGGACCAAATGAAGACGATACAGTAGGAAATAAAGATAGGTTTTGGGAAGATCTAACTATGGCTACAGAAAATGCAAAAGGGAAAATAATTATACTTGGAGATTTGAATAGCAGAGTGGGAACAAAAGATGACATTTACAGTACAGTGATAGGAAAACATGGTGAAGCATTTAGGAATAATAATGGAGAACGGCTGTTGGATTTTTGCATATTACACAATTTTATTGTAACTAATACATTTTTCCAACATAAAGACATACATAAATATACACGTGTGATGGAAAGCAGAAATGAAAGGTCCATAATAGATTACATATTAGTGGAAAAGAGAAATAGAAAGGAAGTATTGGATACCAAAGTTAGAAGAGGACCAGAAATGGGAAGTGACCACTATTTACTTGTAACAAAAATAAGAGAACAAGTAGAAATTACAAATCATAATAGGCAAAAAGTAGAAAAAAGAATAGAATATGAATCGGTCAGATCATACAAACTTCAAAACAAAGATATGGCAGAGAAATACAAAACGGCATTATCAGGAAAGTTCTTAAATAATTGTGATATAATGAAAAATGGAAATTTAGAAGAAATGTGGGATTATTTCAAAAAAACCGTTTTGGAAACCGCTAAAGAAATATGTGGTTGTAGCAAGAAAACTAATAAGAAAAAACAAACAGCTTGGTGGACGGATGAAATTAAAATAAAAGTAAAATTAAAAAAAGAAGCGTGGAAAATATATATAAATAACAGAACAACGAAAAACTATGAAGTGTACAAAGAGAAGAGGAAAAAGGTGAAAGAGATGGTAACAGTAGCTAAAAGAAATCAGTGGAAAGAATTTGGCGAAAAAATGGAAAGCAATAGTAAATCAAATCAAAAACTGTTTTACAAAACATTGAAGTTATTAAGAAAGGAAAAACCACAAGAAAAAACATGGATAAAAAATAAAAAAGGAGATATACTAAGAAATGAAAACGAAGTAATTGATAGATGGAAAGAGTATTTTGAGGAATTACTAGGAGCAGACAACAGAATTCAGGACATTAACAAAAAAAAGGATGCAATAATAGAAAATAAAGACATTGTAACTCTAAAAGAATTACAGGGAATAATACATGAATTGAAAAATGGAAAATCTCCAGGAATTGATAAATTAACAGCAGAAATGTTCAAAAATTTAGGGGAAACAGGAACAAAAATATTATTGACAATATACAACAGGGCGTGGAGTGAAGAACAGATTCCAGAAGATTGGAAGACAGCCTTAATAGTTCCAATATATAAAAAGGGGGATAGACAAGACTGCAATAATTATAGAGGAATAAATCTACTTGGTACTGCTATGAAAGTCTACGAGAAGATTATAGACAGTAAGATAAGACCAAGGATAGAAAATACTCTCGAAGAATCGCAAAGTGGATTTAGAAGAGGGCGAAGCATCCAAGACCACATATTCACAGTGAAACAGATAATTGAGAAGTTCTCACAACAAGAAAAAGAGGTATATATGGGATGTATAGACATGGAAAAAGCTTTTGACAAAGTACCAAGGGAGAAGTTATGGAAAGTACTAGAAGGAAGGGGAGTAAATTACAAAATAATAGATATAATCAAAAACATTTACAAAAATAATAGAAATTGTGTAATATACAGGAATAAAACATCAGAACCATTTTCAACACAAGAAGGATTAAGGCAAGGAGGGGGACTAAGTCCATTATTATTTACAATTTTTATTGATGAAATAATTAAAAAATCGTCAACCAAAATGGCAAAACTACACATTGGATACAAACATTTAGGAAGAGTGGATATATCAGAAGCAGCTTTTGCAGATGATTTAATAATTATGGCAGGGAAAGAGAAGGATTTACAAAAGAATATGGAAATATGGAGCACGGTATCGGATGAATTTGGAATGACAGTGAATCAAAGTAAAACCAAAGTTATGGTTATAGGACCGGAACAAAAACATCTAAATATACAGTTAGAGGGAATACAAATTGAGCAAGTTAGAAGATATAAATACTTGGGAGTAGAAATAGAAGAAAATGGGACGCAGGAAGTCGAAATTAACAATAGAGTACAAAAAACGATGAAACTTTATCACACGATGAACTCGACATTCATAAATAAAAAGGAAATTTCCAAGAAAACGAAGTTAAATATATTTAAAACAATTTTCCGGCCAATATTAACATTCGGATGTGAATCTTGGGTATTAACAAAGAGACAAAAGAGTCGAATACAAGCAGTTGAGATGAAGTATCTTAGGCGAGTTAAAGGAGTCACAAAGAAAGACAAACTAAGAAGTACGGAAATAAGAGAAGACCTTGAAATAGAATCAACACTTAAATTTATTGAAAAGAGACAATTAAGCTGGTGGGGACATTTACAAAGAATGAACGATACAAGACTAGTTAAAAAAGTATGGCAATCAAAAATACAAAAAAGAACGAAAAAGGGAAGACCAAAACAAACATGGGATGGTGTTATAATAGGCATAATGCAAGAAAAAGGAAAAACATGGACAGAGGCAAAAACAATGGCAAGAGATAAACAACAATGGGCTAAATTTGTACACGAATAAAATTCTATCTGGACCAAAGCATCAATGAAAAAATGAATATATGTCTTAAGTATAATGCGATGTAATTGAAATAATTGTAAAAGTATACCCTACACCATATACTATGGTAATTGGGTTTCTGATAATATATATATATATATATATATATATATATATATATATATAATATTAATAATGATGATACCAAATAGCGAATACTATTACTTACGTCTCTTACAGCAGTAAGCGGGAGAAGCGGGCCCCCATTTCGGCATTCTCGTTCAAAATAGCTCAACGAAGATGTTACCATCTCTTGACATTTTCTGTTCAGCTGCTTCGGCATTTTATTAACCACACACTGCAGATTTGCCTAAATAATTAGTTATGAAAATAACAAGATTTATGCGTCAGTCGAAAACTAACAGCGTCAGAAGTGAAACTTTTTATGTTTTATGACGCAATAACCGCCAATGAGTGTACAAAGAGAATTCATTAATATCAACAACATAAAAAACTATAATTTAAAAAAATTAAAACAAAAATTATTTCCAAAATAAAAACAATAATTTTTCGGATAGACTATAAAAAACTATTTACAATAAAAGACAAACAAAAGTAAATATTCTTTTTAAGAAATTTGAATGCATATTACGTATCCTTCCTTTTTAATACCTAAGAAAAGTTCTGGCCGCCCATGGGGGTATCGAACCCGCGTTTTTCGTTTGATTTTAAATCGAGTCGAGTGATGACAGAAGGGGAGAACAGCGCTGCGTTTATCTCACTAAGTTTAAGTACAAATGATAATTAGAGCTTCACAAAACTTGTTGGCCTTTACGAGATTACCTCGTAACCAAAACCTCTGTAGTGTCCCATAAAAAGTTTCACTTCAAAAATATTTCCATAAATAAAGCAACACTAGTTACAACGACTTTCTCTGATGAACTGAGACTTACTTGCTCTTCTACGTACAGGTTAGCAAATATAGCTGAAAGTTTGAAAGTGGACACGCCCACGATGCGCGTTGGTTTCAATGCGGAAAGTAGGAGATAACACAGTTTATGCTTAAACTTTAATGAGTACAGAACTTATCTGTACGGACAAGTATACCTGTTTATTTCCTTTTTCAATATATTTCAATACTCTTGTTACGTTTTATTACATATTTTTTTCAAAATAATACAAATAAATACACAATGCAAAGAAATTTCCTAGTTTTTATCGCCTTAATTTTAAAGGTAAACAATTTCTATATTAATTTCGCACTGGATTATACCAATATCGGCAGAAATTATTAAGCGCTTTTGGTATCCTTTTCCCCCCGAATGCGTTCTCACTTTATCGTTCGCGCAGCGAAGTGGGGATTGATAAACGGAATAACATGATCGCCATCAAAAAACAATGCCCTGCGACTATTCTCGGCGTCTCCTCTTTGTGCGGATCTTCGTTAATTTTTTCCGCCTCTCTCACAAGGAGTTTAACAGTTTTGTTAGCTCGACGAGTTAACTCTCATGACAAAACGCTAGTGTCCCATAAAAAGTTTCACTTCAATAACTGTTTTTTTTAATCTTAAAGAAGCAATGAATTTAAAAGCACCAAAAAAACTTGTAAATATTAGACGATGATCGAATGTCAATAAACGTCAAAACAAACTGGGGAATTTTACCAGTTGATTTGACAACGTCTTGAAGTTTTGCCAACCCGTTAGCCGTAAATTATCCTGGCTGTTGAGGATAAATTGTATTCACGGTTGGTAGATTAATATTTATTCTGATAAGCAGGAAAGTAACTAAAAATGACATCATCGTCTTTTTATCGTAAATATCACCAACGCTTCTTTTTAGTAAGATACTTCTATTTATTTAAAAAAATATTGCCTTAAAATCTTGAATTTACAGGTTTTGCTCGTTTTTGTTAACAAAAATATTTTAATGAATATAGTGAAGGCGGGAATTAAATCTCTCACCATATGGCTGCAACTTTCGACGGTCACCATGGTAACTACCCGACGTAATACTAATGCCGATAAAATAGGAATTTTTTCTTGACCTCAGTCATAATACGATAGTGTTTGTAAACAAGATATTTACCTACTTGACCATAATATATTTATCAGGTATTAGTAGTAAGTGACGACAAAAAAATTTAACACTGTTTTAAGTAATTTTCGGATGGCCCGGTATTGTTTAAATGTACACACATGTTTGTCGCGCGTTTATATAAATAGATCCAAATATTACAATCGCATTTCGATAGTAAAGTTTGTCTGAGAGACATTGTATGTTAATGAAAACGGTGAGTAAAAAATTTCACTTCACGTTTATTCGTATTTTGTAAATATCAAGTAGAATGGGGGCAAGTTCAATGACGCCTGTAAATATTAGTAAACCGACAAACAGTTGGTTGAATATTTGGAAGAATTAGATTAGGTTATATCACCAAATAAATGTTTAATTTTTAAGTTTACGGACTTTATTTTTAATAGTTTATCTCTAATTATTAATTTTAGTTGTTTCGAGTGCTATTATATTGTAAAACAAGTATCACAACGACTACGCAAAGCACTAGTACTGCAAAAAATTATAGTGAAACGAATTTTACATACTATTTTTTATAATGAACGTGCAAAAATATTTTTAATGAAAATAAAATTGCAATTACGGATTTTTGTGTTTATTTATTTATGTTGGTGACCTCACATTTACAAACTTCATACTCTTGGGAAATGACTTTCATTCATTACTTGTTTTACAATATACTATTATCGTTGAAAAATAAATAACTTGTAATAATTTCATAGTTTGCTCCTCCAATAATCTGGTTTTTGCTCCCGATCAGGCATTAATTTTATTATATTTTAGTAGGGTATTTTAACCCAATCATCGCGAACTGAAAAAATCTCTAGAAAAGGAAATATATTCAATATTAAAATGAGCATTTTCTTATTGGTATTATAATACCTGGCACACGAGATGCTTGAATTGAGTTTACAAACACTATAACTTTTGGGAGAGCTTTTTAAATGCCTTGAATAGAGATCCTAAATCGATCTTAAAGTTATTTTTAAAAGTTTATATTTGTAAAGGGCGTTCTATCGTAAATTCAATGCTGTTATCAATGTGTGCTAACATTTCCTGTTCTTAAATTTTATTTAATAGATAAAAGTTTGTTATCAGTTTTATACAGGTTACTGTGTAATATTCAGTAACTAAACATTTACGGTGAATAACTGATTTTTTTCTTGATACCATCTGTCACAGGGGCTAGGTGACTTGTATGTAGTGTTGCCGACTGAGTCAGCTGAAAATTCCCTAGGTCAAAATTACATTTAATATTTACACTTTGATGTACTTACATACGTCAAAATCAAAATATAAAACAGTTTAGGAATTATGTTTGTTATCAGAAACAGATACGAAAAACGATATAGCAACAATATCTATAATAACTATATAAATACAATGAATGATGAATATAGCTAGAGTTTCTGTCTTAGTGTTCTATGTTGTGTGTCGGATAGATTTGTACTCATAGAAATAATAGTTTGACAGTTCACTTAAGATGTATGATTGACAATAAAAATAAAAACGTTTGTCAGTTAGTAAAGTTAATAAAAGCTTCTTCAAGTGCATTTTTACTGCAGTAGAACCCATTACAACAGGTTATGGGCCCAGAGCACAAAAAGAACTAAATATAACGGCTGTAAGCAGACTGAGAAAAGGGTCGACAAATCGATACCAAGTACAAGCAAGGTCAAACTGAAAACTTAAAAAAAGGAGGCTGAAGAACCAAGCAAAATGAATTTGTATACGATTCCGGTTTTTGAAGCAAACAATTTTAATAATTGGCTGTTTAGAATAATGGCAATATGTAGGAGAGAGGGATGTAGTGATGCCATAGATCAAACACCACCAGCAGAAACAGCGAGTCAGACCGACAAAGACAACTGGAGCAAAAAGGATGTGAAAGCGCAATAAATCATAGTGTCAGGTATTTCTGATAAACATCTACACATTATAAAAGAAAGTACAAGTACAAAGGAACAAATCGAAGATTTGAAGGCTGTCTTTGTAATAACCTCATCGTTGACTAAATTAGCATTGTGGAGAAAATTGATTAAACTGAAAAACTAAGGAATTGAGAAACTAGAAGATTTATTATTTTTGAGGTTTGATAGCACAATAAGAGAACAAGAGATAGGATCAGTATTAGATGAAGGAGACAAAGTATGCCACTTACTTTTATCTCTACCATCGAAATATAGCCATGTAGTGACTGCTTTAGAAACTATAGAAAACGTGAAACTAGATTTTGTGAAACATAGACTACTAGACGAAGAACTCAAACTCGACACACAATTTAACAACATTGAATCTAGTTTTAAAGCTTCTAGTGGCTGCTACCAATGTGGGAGTCAACAGCATTGGTTTGCAGCATGCCCTAAAAGAGAAAGAGGTAGAGGTGGATACAATAGACGTCCCAGAGGAGGAAGAAATTACAGGCGAGGCTCGAGAGGAAGTGAACAGAGTAGTAGACAACACATAAATCAAGCCCATGTTACAGAAGAGAATGAGAGTGAAATTCAGTTGTATGCAGCAAATTTATGTTCAGAAATTGATGGGAAAATAATAATGATCTTGGACTCAGGTGCGAGCAATCATTTCTTAAAAGAACACTTGGAGAAATACATGATAAATATTAAAAACTTAGAAACACCAGTAACAATTCATATTGCAAACGGAGAGACATTACAAGCTAATAAAATGGGAATATTGAAAACAGAATGTCAAGGACAAAATATATCGATAGAAGCATTGATAGTTAAGGATTTGAAGCATAACTTATTATTAGCATCAAAACTTACATCAAAGGGACACAAGATTATTGTAGAAAAGAACAAAACAACCATAACTGGGAAGAATTTTTCGTTGACATGCGAGTTCAAAAAAGGATTGTACTTATTAATAATAGATAAAACAGAAAGGAAAGATAAACTTGAACAGTGCAATATGACTGTAGAACAAAGTTTATCGCACAGAAGACTGGGTCATCCAGGAAATGACGCCTTGGTACAGTTGCAGTTGGCCACATAAACTAAAGTGTGCTCAACCTGCATGGAAGGCAAAGGTGCAAGGTGTTCATTTAAGAATTCTGATAAAAGAACCACAAAAATTGGTGAATTAATCCACACAGATATATGCGGTCCACTCAATCCAACAGCTTTTGATGGCTCAAGGTACTTCCAAACTATTATTGATGATTATTCACATTTTGTAGTGGTAAAGACATTGGAAACTAAAAATGAGGCAGTCAAAAATTTGATAGATTATATTGAAAAAGCAGAAAGACATAGAGAAGTAAAAGTTAAAACAATACGTCTAGATAATGGAGGAGAATTCATTAGCTATGTTTTCAAAACATACTGCAAGAAAAAAGGGATAATATTAGAGTATACCATGCCCCATACGCCACAAGAAAACGGGACTGCTGAGAGGATGAACAGAACTTTACTTGATAAGATCAGGACAAAAATAATTGAATCACAAATACCCAAATATTTGTTGTGTGAGGCACTAAAATGTTCAGTTTATGAGTTGAAACCATCCCAAATTTGGCACAATAGAAATGACTTGAGTGAACTGAGAGTTTTTGGTTGTCGATCTTGGTACACAGTATTGCCAAAAGGTAACAAGTTGAATGCTAGAGCAAAGAAAGCTGTAATGGTTGGCTATTGCGGTAGAGGATGGAGTTTATGGTTACCTGATGAGTAAAAAGTTATAAGATCAAGGGATGTAAAGTTTGATGAATCAGTTATGGAGTATAAAGAAAGAAACAAAACCAAAGATGAAACAATTTCAGCTAATGAGACAGTAAGACATTTTACTGAAGAAGAAATCGAAACACCAGAAATTGAACAGAACCAAACTGAACGTGACAATGAAATGGATGAAACTAACTCAAATCAAGAAATTACTTCAGAAAGCTCTGAAGAGATAGATCATGATACACCTGAAGTATGAGAAGAGAGAATAACAAGAACAGGAAGAACTGCAAAGATGTCTACTTAGTTTTATATGTTGACGACGCTCTAATAATAGGAGAAGTAAAACTTGTAGAATTATTAATTCAAAGTCTTTATGATGAATTTAAAGTCAAAAGAATGTTACAAGTTCAAACATTCTTATGCATGCAAATGGAATTTACAGAAAATGGACTGAAAATACATCAATCAAAAATGATAGAAAGACTTTTGAAAGAATTTGACATGGAACAAACCAAATCCATGTCAACTCCAATGGAAGTCAACTTCAATGTATCTCCAGATGAGGAAATCATAGAAAATGTTCCATATAGAAGATTGATTTGTAGTCTGATGTATATTTCACTAACAACGAGACCTGATATATGTCAAAGTGTATCACTGTTGAGCAGATACCTAGATAAACCAACTACTAGTACTTGGAATGCAGCGAAGAGAGTGTTACGTTATCTTAACACTACCAAAGAATTTGGATTGACTTACACGAAAGGAAGGACAGGATTAGTCGGGATGTGCGATGCAGATTGGGCTGGAGACAAGCAAACCAGAAAGAGTGTGAGTGGGTTTATAGTGTTCCACAACAATAATCCTATTTCATGGTTTTCGAGGAAGCAGACCTGTGTTGCTATTAGCTCTATGGAAGCCGAATATGTGGCAGCGTCCTTAGCAGCACAAGAACTGGTGAATCTTAAAAGGAATTTTGAGCGAGTTTGGAAATGTTAGTGAAGTTATTTTGCAATGTGACAACCTAAGCGCCATTGCCACAGTTAAAAATTTTGAAAATTCAAAAAGGGAAAAACATATTGAAATAAAATACCATTTTATAAAAGATTTATGTTTGAAAAAGGTATTTATATTGAAGTATGTTTGTTCTTCTGAAAATATTGCCGACATGTTCACGAAGTCTCTATCAAAAGAAAAATTTGTTAATTTTAGAAATAGTATCATTACAGAATAGGTCTTTTGTAGAATCCTAAAGTTTTGCTATTTCATTTAACAATTTGAATGTTTGTTTATTATTAAAATTTCAACATTAGAATTGAGGGGGCGTGATAAATATAGCTAGAGTTTCTGTCTTAGTGTTCTATGTTGTGTGTCGGATAGTTTTGTACTCCTAGATATAAGATTTTGACAGTTCACTTAAGATGTATGATTGACAATAAAAAAAAATACGTTTGTCAGTTTAGTAAAGTTAATAAAAGCTTCTGCAAGTGCATTTTTACTGCAGTAGAACACATTACAACAATGAATACCTATCTAATTGTAAGGTAAATGTCCCAGTTTAACAGGTCAAATGTTATTATTCTCTCATTAATTTGAATAAGATAATTTTTATGCATAAAAAAACTACTCTAGGAGTGGGAACAGTCCTTTTTTTTAAAAGAAAACTTGTAATTACAAACAAAATATGAGAAAAAAAAAGAATATTGATTTATTTTATAAGCACTCCATGTGAACATACATTCGACACCCACATTTTTACAGTGTCCTTTAATTCGTCAGACTGTAGAATCTAATTTCGACACGTTTCCTAATATCGACACTAAATTATCCCTAGTTTCGACACAAATGATATAAGCAAATTAAATTAATAATTAATATTAAATTTTAGTTTTTGGGGGTGAAATAAAAAATGTAAATAAAATATATTTCTATTTATTCGAACATTAAACAAAATTTTCTATTTCTTCAACATTAAACAGGTTTTTTTCTAATAATTCTGGTGATTCGATTATATCCTCTATTTCTTCCAATCTGTACCATATTTCGTCCTTCTCTTGAGGCCATTTCAAATTATTTCCTCACTTTTCCATTGTACTAATCTTAGCTTCATTTTCTCTTACATGGGTTATTATACCTGGATAAAGATCACCCTGGAAATTGACAATGACGTGGTATCCTACTTCCAGAATCTCTTTGCCGATTTTTAGTTTAGTCTGTTTGTGTTCATAGTGACCTGAGTTTTTGTTCTCCTTTCCCATCTTCTTATTTTTTTTAATGTTGTAGTTTTTTGCAATTTTCTCTTACTTTCTTGGTTAAGTTTCTTTTGCTCTCGTTTCCGTTTTCTATCTTCTTTTTCATTGTTTATTCTTTGTTTTTCGGCAGTTTTCTGTAAATAATATTCGAGCCAGGCATTCGATGTAGTGACAGACGGAATTTTCTCCTTTTATCTCTTTGTCTGATTTTGAGGAATAGAGGTATCTGGCCAAAAAAGGGCTCTTTTAAATGGACTTGGTACTTCAACACCTGGCAGAACTTTGGAGCATCGTTCATTTGTATCAGGCCTATTCGTGTTTATGTCGACTTTTTTTCAGGTGTTCGTTCTTGACTTCTGATTTTGTCTACTATCAGTGCAAGAGGAATGTCTAATTCGCTGTCAGTATCGATGATACCAATTTGATCTTCTACAATAGGATTGATGCTTTTACTAGAAATATTATCGTCAACTGCAGAATGATTTTGATCTTTATCGAGTGTCTGACGTTTGATGTCGGTCAAATTACTCTCTTCAGTTTCATTTCAATCCAAAACCGTTCGTCTAACGAAAAAAGTTCTTTTTGTTAGCAACTAATAAGTGATTACGAAAATGATTTTTATTTTGATAAAAAGCAGTGGGGTGCCATTTTTTTTATTAAAATTAACGTGCTCGGCGACTATGGCCACTTGCACAAAACGATTACATTGCTATATAAAATAATAAAATACAATGTAGGTTTGGTTAAATTTTGCTGTAAAGCTGCACATCTTTGAGGAATTGCAGTAAGCTGTTAATTTGCTCTGGATTATTTAGCATTGGCTGAGAACTGGTGACATTCGGTAAAAATGTGTTTTATTGTCAAATGCGATTGACAAATTTGACAATATGTTCGGTTGCTGGATGTCATTAGGTATCCATGAGTTAACTTAGAATGTCCGATGCGTAGTCTCCTTATTATGGCTAGATCTCGCCTTGTAAGTTCTGTAGGAGCAAGGAGAGGGCTATTGATTGACGGCTGTATTTCGTGTAAAAAAGAGCGGTTTCTATCCCAGTGCTGTTGCCATATAATTTCCGTTCGTTTTTTGATGTGTGGCTTCAAGTCATTACATATTTGGATATTGTCAGTAATGTCAGTGAATGTTGAGGCAATTTTCGCGTAATGATCAGCGAGTGCATTGCCTGCTATACCAATGTGGGATGGTAGCCAAATTATAGTCACTTGGGAAGTGATAAGCTGGTGGTAAGTATCTTGGATATTTTGGGCAATTGGATGTTTGGTAAATATATTTTGGATAGTCTGGATAGAGGCTAGTGAGTCTGTGCATATAGCTACATGCTTATATGTTAAAGTGATGTGTTTGAGGGCTTGAAGTATGCTAAATAATTCGCCAGTATGGACGCTGCATAAAAGAGGGATAAGGGAGGAGTTAATATGAGAATGGGACGTTGTAACAGAGCAGCTTACTCCTGTTTCATTTTTTGAGGCATCAGTATATAGAACTAGATCGTATTTATTTGTTAGTATGATGTTATTAACAGCTTTCATTATGAGTTCCCTTGGTGATATATTAAAATGTATTTATTTATCTTCTAATAATATTTGCCCCACGTTTGGGTGTCAATTATAATGTTAATTTATTTTATTAATTATTGTCACACGTTTTTGGTGACAATTAAAATGCTTAATTTGATTTATTTATAATATTTACCATGTTGGGCGCCGTTTAATATGTTTACTTCAATTTTATTTATATATTTGTTGTGTTATATTTGTTTCTAATTGATATTAGTGTTCATTGATTTTAATTCTAAGAATAACTTTCAATATAAGATACAATCAATTAAATTTAATTAGTTATCAAAACCTTAATCAAATAGTATTACTTAAATGTTATGATGCCAATTCAGTTCATTTTATTATTAAATTTTGAAATTTTCTTTCATCTAAATGTATTGCTCAATGAAATCTTTCTTACCTTAATTTTCCTAATCCTCTCTTCTAATATGCATGAAACCTAAACTTTTCTCAGGGGATTAGTCTCAAAAAACGGAAATTAGATATCTTGGAAATTAAACAAAATTTAACTAATACCATTTATATAAATTCATATTCTAAGTTTACAAAAATATAGATGTGACGCCAATGAAATCATTTGCATAATTTTAAAATCGTTTCTCAAAAGCTTTTAGAGAAGCACCTGCATGGTACAAAAAAACCTTTTTTTGTATCATAACGCAAATTTTATGTGGAAAAGAATTATATTTAAGCATTCAAAACAGCTCGTTTTAAAACGTTTCTCGTGGTGCATCGGTTTAAATTGTTAAAATATTTAGCAAGTGAAATTTGTTACTGGTAAAATATAAGTGTGTGAATGATAACTTTTGTGACTTATGAACTATAAATACCTTAAACTATTACATGCCATCTACATCTGTTAATCAAATATCAGGTAAGTTATATAATCTTTAACAATTTATATAGTATTACACATATTTCATTATTCTTAATATTACGTTCAAGTTCTTATTTAATTTTGGCCTTTTAAGAAAATTTGTTTGCAATGATCATTCTTTTAATTCAGTACTGTATATTATTTTGATCAAAATAAATTTAAAATCACCAACCTGTTTGTATTTTCGTTTCACAAATGTCCGCACTATCTTGATACTGCAATTTCTTCCTGATGCTAATCTAATTTACTGGAAACTGGATATAACTATTCATATTCTAGGAATATGATTAACACTTTGATTTAATTGTGCACAAAATGATTGTTTAAAATAGATATGTTACGATGATATTTCACTACTTTTTATAAAATTCATTAACTGATTAAAAAAACATCTCATCACCTCAGCTTCTCTTACAACAACCATCCTCCTTCTTCTTCAACCCTTTTGTTGACAACCGGAAGTTTTCACATTCTAGAATGTTCTATTCATTCTATTGTCTGATTGGTCAGCGCTAATTTCGATATATTATAATTTTACAATAGAAATATTCAAAAACATATGTATACAATCTATATCTTTTCGGTTTTTCATTCACTGCATATTTAAACATAATATTTCAATAGATTTCCTTTTTGATAAAATTCCAATCTCCTCATTTGTCAATAATCATCGTAATAATCTGTTGGTATTTCTTTTACATGTTTAACTCCCTTTTTTATCGACCTAGCATACAAATTATCGATTTCCTTAAATTTATGTCGCTATGAATCTTTTAGTGTCTAATGTCTCGCTTCCGTTAAATTAATTAGTTGTGCTTGGTTTCTTTCAAGATTCTGTCTTATGTTACTTATAACGTAAATTATTTTGTTGATAATTTAATAATGATATTTGGATCTAGCTTATTTATTTATCTTTGATTATTACTATATTGAAATTTAATTTGATATCTTGATAAATATTTATGATTGATAAAGCTTAGAGAAAATTATTGACAAATGATTATTTATTTTGTATTAAGTAATCAATAGGAATTTTTACATACTTGTTTATTCTACATACGCTATAATATAGGTTTTATAATTCTTTTCCATATATAATATTTTCCATTGCTTCTAAATTTAAATTGAGTAATCTTATCAATTTTTTGTTTAAATTTTTCTTTCAGACTTAAACTATTTTATGAAAATATTTAGATGTCTCGTTTCACATTGCATAGGGTTTTGTTAAATTAAATATCTTTATCTGAAACATTTTCAATTGACGTTCTTAAATAACAATTTAGATCTTTCTTAATTATTAAGTTAATTATCTAATTTCTAGACAAATCTATCGACATGACTTATGAGTCCTGTAGGTTTGATGAATTTGACAAATTTTATTATCAAACTTCCATTTTCTTAAAATTCATGATCTATTTAATAACTTATAATTTTTAACTTAAAACAAACTTATTATTTCTAAGAAATTTTGGTACTAGACATTATACCTTTATATAATGCTAATCAAATTGAATTTATATCATATTTGATATGAAATTTTGACCTACTACTTGAAATTCTTATATTTTTTTATTGACTGAATGTTCTAAGAAACTGAATTGGTTGTCATATTTATTATTAAGATTGTTTTATCTTATGATATTTTAATCTTTAACATCTATGGTCTTAATATTTTATTTCTTATTGAATATATCATCTCAATATGTTTGTCGTATCGTGTAAGTGATGTGTTGAGCTGAGGACTGATAATGACCCAAGGGGGAGTCTGGTGTAGTGGGAGAGGAGTTGTTTGCCGTAGATTTATGTCATTAAGTAGCTGTGCTAGCACTGATGGAATGGGTTTAATTGATGATATTGGGTGTGCGTTGTGTGAGGTAGATGTCGGTGATATAAAAAGGGGGTATACTGGATTATGGGGGTTCGCGGAAACGGAGGCTGCGTAAGAGAGAAGTAGCTGTTGTCATCTTAACCAAAGGGGTGGTTCATTGGCTTCGCAATAAAGGTTTTCAACAGGGGTAGATCGGAAGGCTCCTAGGCAGAGGCGTAGAGCTGTATTGTGTATGGGGTTTAAGAGGTCAGTGTATGTTTTAGAAGCTGACATATATATGTAGCAACCATAATCTAGTTTGGAGCGTATAAGCGATCTATATACTTCAAAGAGGGAATTTTCGTCGGCACCCCAATGAAAATGTGAGAGGGTTCTAATTATGTTGAGCCTCTTACTACACTCACCTTTTAATTCTAGTAGATATTGTTTCCAGGTAAGTCGTGAGTCATAAGTAACACCAAGTAGTTTGCAGTGGCCAACTAGAGGAATACCAATGTTGTTGATCATAATACGAGGGGATGGGGAGGGAGGGCGTCGGCTGAATTTAATGATTTTAGATTTTGTGTAGGATAAAAATATACCTAGGAGGTTAGTTCTGTAACCAAGGGTATCGACAGCAGATTGAATTAGTTTCGATTTGGTAGAGACAGAACGTCCGTGGCAGTATATTATTAGATCATCTGCATAAAGGACGTGTCTAATTGGTGAAGAAAGATTATAGCATAAATCTTTTATCGCTAAATTGAATAGTGTCGGACTTAAAACCGAGCCCTGTGGAACCCCATCCGATTGGATGTAAGCTGATGAGAAAATGCCATTAACTGAGACTCTGTACGATCGTGACGATAGAAAATTTTGGATAAACTGAAATATGTTGCCATTGATGTTATGAAGGGTGAGTTTGTTCAGTATAGAGTGTCTACTAATGTTTTCAAAGGCACCTTCAATGTCAAAAACAGTGGCAATACATTCTTGTTTCTTATTCAATGCCTCGGAAATATGGCTTTGAAGAAGTACTAGGTTGTCATGGACTGAGCGATTTCGTCGGAAGCCTGACTGCTCTTTAGCAGTACCATAAAAGCCTTTTGTTAATCATTTTTCAAAGATCTTGCACATGGTACATGTTAATGATATTGGTATGTAAGCACTGGGTGAGGTAACCGCTTGATTTGGTTTTTTAATGGGAATTATGACTGAGGTTCGCCACTGGTTAGGGATTGTGTTGGAAGTCCAAATTAAGTTGTACATTTCAAGAAGTTTACGTTGGCCTTCAAAGGATAGTTTTTTTATAAAGATATAGGGGATATCGTCAGGACCAGAAGCAGTGTTCTTGGAGGATTGAATGGCCGAAGTTAGTTCTGTGTGAGAGAAAGAAGAATTTAGATAAGTGATGTCTTGAGTTGTTATGGTAGAAGATATAGGAGGTGTGGCAGTCAATGCTTCATGTGGGGTGGGGTTGATTTTGCTTCTGAATTTCTCAAAAAAATGTTTGGCTAGAGTTTCACCAATTTCTTGATTCTCACTAATTACAGTGTTGTTAGAGATAAGATTGGCTACTTTAAGACTGGCATTGTTTCCTTGAATTTGTCTAATTTTTTTCCATAGAACAGTGGGATTAGTATTTTCGTTGATTGAGGACACATAGTTTCTCCAAGATTTTTTACTTTGTTTTATGGTATATCGAGTGTTGGCTCTGGCTTTTTTCAGTTTTAAGAGATTATCTTGGCTCTTGTTTATTCGGTAATGTTTGAGTGCAAATTTTTGTTCATCTACAGCAATTTGACAAGAGGTATTCCACCAGGAAACTGTTTTTCGTTTGTTTGAGATAATATTTTTGCCAATGTGTGCATTGGCAGCTGAAAGTAAGGCGTTTGTAATTAACGTCATGTTATTGTCTGTATTGTCGGAGAACGAGAGGGTGGATAGGTGGTATCTGTATGAGTTGTGTAACTGTGCCAGTCAGCATTGTTTAGGCGCCAGTAGCTCCTGGTTAAACTTTGTTGAATATTTGGTTCATTGGATGATATGAAGATGGGATAGTGATTGCTGCCGTAAAGGTCATCGGCAATTTGCCAAGTTAGTAGAGTAGGAGACAGTTTCGGATGAAAAATTTAAATGTGTACTGGAGCCTGTATTCAATAGGCAGGATCCTGTGCAATTAATTACTCTTTCAATATTTTTCCCTTTACCGAATGTATAGCTGGATCCCCACATTGTGTTGTGGGCGTTAAAATCACCTACAAGAATATATGGTGTAGGAAGTTGGTAGATAAGGTTTAATAGCTCTGTATCTTTAAGTGGGTGGTTAGGTGGAATATATATGTTGCAAATAGTAAGCTTATTTGGACACCAAGTGGTTATGGCAATGGCCTCAAGATCTGTTGTGAGTGGGAGGTGAGACGAAAACAGTTCGCTTGAAATAAAGATTGATGTGCCGCCACTGGCACGAATAGTCGGTGCGGATAAAGTGATATCCTTCAAAGTTTTTTAGCTTAGGGAGTTTGGATAATTTGGTGTTGGTTTCTTGAAGGCATATTATTTCAGGCTGTTCATCGACTACTAGTTGCTGGATTATTTCTAGAATCCATCACAGTTCCATTGAATTAATTTGAAAGTGGCTCTTGACTTGGAGGTGATAAGGGTGGCTGTGAGGATTTTTGCAGGCATTCTTTATCAGTTTGATATTCGGAGGAAACGCTTATATTATCAGAGTCTTCAGGATTTATTTGTTGTTTAATTTTTTCCTAATTTTTGTAAGGCGGTTTTTGAGGGACCTTTCCTTCGTTTCGGTATACAGGAGTGATATGTCATTTAGTAATCCTTGAGTGTTTGATGTGAAGATTAGAGCTTCCTTGAGAGGGTCTATATTCCCATGTGCATTTTCTAAGAAAGATGTGAATTGGGTTTCTGTAAGCGTGAGATCCGATGGATTTTTTTCATAAATAGCGTGTATTGCCTTTTGAGTGGAGGGTGTTAAATTATGATGATCAGAGATTATTGTTTTGGATTTTTTCTTTAAATGTTTAGAGGAGGTATTAGGGTTAGAAAATGAAGGGGGGAGCATTTGATTTGTTGTTGGTTCAGATGTGATTTCCGGTGTGAGTTGGAGAGGGGTATCAACATTGCTATCAGTTGATATGGCCCTTTTTTGTCCGTGAGTTAAGGAGTTAGTAATGGAGTTATCTCAGTTTCATTCGAGGTATTTGATAATGTGATTTGTCTGGGAGCCTTATCGAGAGAAATATTAATCGTAGATTGTGATATAGAGTCGGCGGGGGGTGGGATGTCGTCTTGTGTTTGGGAATTAGTAGTATTTGTGCAGGAGTCAGCAGTATGTCCTGCTTGTTTGCATAGGAAACATTCAACCTTATCAGATGATACAAATATTCTATATTGAGTATTTTCATGAGTAATTAGGAGAGATGTTTGTACGGAGAAGTTATCATTTTCAGGGACAACGTAAGAAACTCTACGGAAACTCATAATGTGAGCGTATTCATCACCTAGTACGCCACATTTTACAAACGAAACAGGAGAGGCTAACTGTAGTCCAATATCTTTTAGAGCTTTTTCAATTATGGCGAGAGGAATGGTGGGAGATACATTGGATATGAGAATACGTTTTGCCGGCATAATAAGTCTTCGTATAGGGATAGTTGGGGAGTGTGTCTGATGGGCACTGAGAAGATCATTGAGGATAGATAAATACAAATACGGTTATTTGAGATTCGTGACGCAAAGGTAATATTTTTAGGAGTAACAATGCCCCCTACAGCTTTTACATATTCAAAGAGAACGGTGTTGGAAATTGCATGTAAGATAATGGCTATTTGGAAAAGTCCGAGGAGGAGGTTTAGTTAGGGTTGCAGCAACATAAGATTTTGTGCGGTTAGTTGTGATAGGTTGTTGGTTGTTAATGGAGCTCATTTTTGTGAGCGGTCCTGGTTACCAAAACCACTTCACAATAAATTTTATTAATGCGACAGACGTCCCAGAAGGACTCTGTGGGTAATATAAAAGGAATATATCAGTTACCTGTTGATTCTAATGCTACGCCACTGGAGAATTTAATTGTCCAACTGACTAATAGTAAGGATTCGTAGTTTGTAAAACAAAAACACTAATTGACTGTTAATTATCACATGTTGATTATTATTTGCACAGTATTATCACAAAGAACTATTGATAATATTAAAGAAAAACACGTAAATAACGTAAAAAATTGTCAGAGTAGCAGTTAACGATGTTAACTCGTTGGCTGACTCCGTTGAATTGACCATTTTTTATTGTAATAAAATTATATTTTGTTCAATATCAACGGTTCAAAAAAAGGTAGATGATTAATTTTTTTCATTAAATTTTAGAAAAATGTATCCTCTTTTAATATATGTAAAAATGAATATACCATTACATTTGTTTTTTTTTGGAAAAAACTCAAAAATTTGCTACCATTTCAGTTAACATCATATAGCGGCGAAGACGAAAGTCAAAACCAAGTAATCGTTTTGTATTGTAAATTATGCTCTTTCATATGAGCCAAAATTTGTTAAAATCGGTCAAGCGAAACGGGAGAAATCTTGGTTTGTTTAAATGAGATATGGCCGCTCGCTACCCTTAACTGATCACCCGGTTCAATATATTAAATGTAGACGAGTTCAATGTATTTAGTTTTAAAGAAATTATAAAATTATTCCATACTTTAGGGACACAGTATATAGTCTCAGTTACGAAGACGACAAACTAGTTTTATCCCTACTCTAAGAGGATATAAGTTTCTTTACAGTCTCGATGTGTGAACTTTAATTTCTTCAGTAATCAGAATACACTTTTGATTTAACGTTTTTAATAGTTCATAATAAAGTGCGTAAACATTGAAATTAGTAAGTAAGTTTTGAAATATTTAAGTTTAATTCATCATTTTTAAACAAACTGGAATGAAAGTTGTAGTTATATAAATTTTAAATAGTAGTTTAGATACATTAGACAGAGGTGAACAACATAACAGTTGTTTTGTAAACTTTAGTTATGATGTTTGAAAATTCGCTATATCAGTTATTTAGGAATTACATACCTTGTATCGATCTTAAATTAGGGTCACTCTAATTTACGATAGGACGAAATCATATTTAATAAAGGCTTCACATAGGGCTGCCAGATGACAGGAATTTTCATGACATCTCAGAGAAACGGGGAAAATTGGAAATTTTCAGGAATTTTTCGAAAGAATGGAAGAAATACAAGAAATATTTATTCAACAATTAAATCACAAAAAAAATGTAATAGAAGAATCAAATCTAATAAATAAATAGTTTTATCCATCTGAAACGGCTCGCACTTTGCATTGCTCGATATTGCTTTCCAGTGGCGTAACTAGGATTAAGTTTTTTTGGGGCGGTGGGAGGGGGTATAAACATTTTAGCTTTCTTTTTCTTATAAAATTATAGCCTACAGTTCCCAGCTTTTAGTACATTTCAGTCAAGTAGGGCTATAATTATGTTTTAGAGGGGTTCTATCCCCCGCACCCCTCCGTATTTACGCCACTGTTGCTTTCAGTAAATGCTAGTCTTTCATAACAATCTTATGAAACTCTTCACATGATGTGTTCTCAAGATTGAACTGTATCAACAGAAGAGCCTCAACAAAAGCTATGGACAGTCTATTTATTAGGCGAGCGGGACGCACCCCAAAATTGACCTTACAGTGACTACGGAAGTACTAATCGCTAAGACCACTTTTACTTTATGTTTTCGGGGTCGCTGAATACGAATATGAAATTATTTTTACGATAAAATTGGGGGAACATGGAAAAAACGGTAATTTCGGGTAAAATTGAGACAATTGAATTTGGCGTTTTTCTGTGTTCATCTCGCTATATCTTCCACATTTATCAATGTATCATTATGAAATTTTTTATGACTATTGCGTATCTAAAGATCTAAACAACAAGCCTACTCCGAAAAGTCTGCGACAATTAATGTTTGAACAGTCAATTTACAATTGTTTACTTTTACGTGTTCCGAGTTTTGTCATACAAATGCAAAAGTTGTGTTACGAAGTTTCGAATTTCTAAAAACTAATTATCTAGTATTAAAATGCAATACCTAAAGAAGTTTGTAGGAAAGTTTCAGATCTAAATATTGAAAAGAAAAAAAAATATGCTATTTCAAAGTTGAGCGTAGCGTGCGGCTGCACGGCGCGCTATAGCACGAGCAGCGACTATCCGAGTCGGAACTTAACATGCGTCCGAAATACGGTTTTAATATATCAATTAAAATAAAAACCATTAAAATATCTTAAAAATCTTCATTTATTTCATCTGTATTTACAATCACTTCTTTATTTACACATGTATCATTACAACTACAAACATCACAGCATTTCAAATTAGATTGTCTACAAGGGCAAACGTCAGTTTCGCAAGCATTTTTGCCAGTGCACGGACAAAAGTACTGTTGTAGTATTTCCATAGCAGTGGGTCCATCGTAATAATCGAAACTCAATCTACCTGTTTCTACCACCCAGCCAAACTTTGTCACATCTTTGGAAATGATTAGAGGTTCGATTGCTTGTTTCCACTCATTGATTTGCCAAAGAGCTCTTAAAATGTGTTTATGCATCGCGGGTTCAGATGGAGGAAGTCTTGCGATTTCAGAGTTCTTTTCGATAGTTAAATGATATCTTAATGAATTTATATCGTTACGTGTACCTTTTGACTTTTTCTTTGGATCGTACAAATAAGATGTGAATGTACTGACGACTTCTTGAGCAACATGTATGTCTAAGTCGGTTATTGTAGCTAAATTAGTCAATTCTTCGTCTGACATAAGTCGTAATGCTGCATTCACCTTGATCTTGCCTATGTAAAATAACGATGAATTAGTATCACAGCCTGTTAGAGCGTGTGCAGCTAACAACGATGAACAGATATTTTTTCCTAATTTTTGTGCTAAACTATGAATAGGTATATACCTTCTGAAATCAGTGCGTACGGATATTTTTCCCGTGAAAAACCATAGCTGAGGTCTATTTTCGAAACTTGCAAAATGAAATAGTAGTAATAAAAAAACGTCTGTATCGGGAGATTCTACAATTGTTAACTGGTTTTCACTCATTCTGCGTTGAATACGTTGTACATGAAATATTAAGCGAATATCAGCATCTATGTGCTATAGCGCGCCGTGCAGCCGCACGCTACGCTCGACTTTGAAATAGCATATCTTTTTTTCTTTTCAATATTTAGATCTGAAACTTTCCCAAAAACTTCTTTAGGTATTGCATTTTAATACTGGATAATTAGTTTTTAGAAATTCGAAACTTCGTAACACAACTTTTGCATTTGTACGACAAAACTCGGAACACGTAAAAGTAAACAATTGTAAATTTACTGTTCAAGCATTAATTATCGCAGAATTTTCGGAGTAGGCTTGTTGTTTAGATCTTTAGATACGCAATAGTCATAAAAAATTTCATAATGATACATTGATAAATGTGGAAGATATAGCGAGATGAACACAGAAAAACGCCAAATTCAATTGTCTCAATTTTACCCGAAATTGCCGTTTTTTTCCATGTTCCCCCAATTTTATCATAAAAATAATTTCATATTCGTATTCAGCAACGCCGAAAACATAAAGTAAAAGTGGTCTTAGCGATTAGTACTGCGTGTTCACATACTGCTATTTCTAAGCGACTTTCTGGGGGTGTCCCGCTCGCCTATATCTCTTTTGTCCACTGAGCACCCATTAATGAGATCTCTCGTTTAAAATTAGATATTACTTTTCCGCCAACCTTTCTAGTATGCGAGAAAAGTATTGGTTTACCCCAAAAAAAAGTTGGAATTTTTACGATTTCCATCAACAACAACACGAAAAAATGGTTTTTAGAAAAACAATCCTGTGTGTATGTCGTCGTCGTCGGCCACTTTTCGTTACATGTCTTGTCAGCACGATACAGCCTCCGGAGTACAACAAGTCACCAATTTTATAATTGAATATTGTGAAGGACATGTCACAGATGAACCCTATTGATTTTCAGCTCACCAGAGCCAGTACAACGGGTGCTATGGTACTTGAAGTACGAAATATTTGTAATTTTTTGAGAAATTTCAGTTTATTAGTACGATACAGCCTCTGGAGTTAGTAGATGTACTAAGCGGGTTCTAAGTGAGTTAGAACCCGCTTAGTACATCTACTGGAGTTCAACAAGTCACCAATTTTAAAATTGAATATTATTCAGAACATCTCACAGATGAACCCTATGGATTTTCAGCTCACCAAAGCCAGTATAACAGGTGCTATAATACTTTATGTACGACATTTTTGTCATTTTTGGAGAAATTTCAGTTTGTTAACACGCTACAGCCTCCGGAGTATATACAAGTGATCAATTTTATAACTGAATATTATTTAGAGCGTCCCAAAGATGATCCCTATCAATGTTCAGCTCACTAAAGCTAGTACAACGGGTGCTATGGTACTTGAAGTACCAAATTTTTGTCATTTTTGGAGAATTTTCAATTTGTTAGCACGATACAGCCTCCAGAGTGTATATAAGTGACCAATTTTATGATTGAATATTGCTCAAAGTGTCTCACAGATATACCCTATTGATTTTCAGCTGACGAGAGCAAGTACAGCGGGTCCTATAAATCTAGATATACTACATATTTGGTTATTGTTGGAGAAATTTCCACGATACATCCCCGAAGTGTATACAAATGACAATTTTATGATAGAATATTGTTCAGAGCTACAGATGCGGAAAAGTTAGTTTTAATCTTTAAAACTGTTTATTTTTGTTGCTTTCGGGTGAGAATGGACGCAACGTTTCAGGAAATTTATTGCTAAGTCAGGGATATTGCCAGGAAAATTTATTTTCGGATCTGGTAACCCTAGCTTCACACGAGACGAGCAAAGGAATAGTATAGTTGGCGTAAAAGACATAGTGTAAAAATCTAATCGTATATCCCCTTTAAGTTATGTCGCGCAGCTAAACTCTGAAGGGTATTAATATTTTGTTTATTACCAATTTGTTACTTCATTGTTGAAAGGGCGTTTAATCGGGATACCAGACATGAACTGAGCCCTTTTTGTATCCCATTCGATTTTTTATGGACAAAACTATATTCTATGAAAAAATAATGAAAAAAAGAAATTTTATAACAATGAATAAAACAATTCTTTAAAAATAAATAATATGTCCTGTTTGTCACTACTATATCAGTAAGATGAAAAATATGTTAAACTTAATTAATTGTTTCTTACAAAAATTCTATTAATCCTTCTGCCATATCATCTGCTTCACTATCACTCACTATTGTCTTGTAAATCAATAATAAATTTATTTCCTCTATTAATATGGATTTGCTCAATATTCT
The DNA here is from genome assembly GCA_963921935.1 of Galeruca laticollis. Taxonomy (NCBI): domain Eukaryota; kingdom Metazoa; phylum Arthropoda; class Insecta; order Coleoptera; family Chrysomelidae; genus Galeruca; species Galeruca laticollis. The sequence continues at coordinate 86,196,002 of OY998184.1, forward strand.
TAAACTCATCTTCAATTTTGATTACTTTTTTAATCTCGGTTTTAATTCTATGGGATTGAAAATAGAAAAATAAGTCTCACTATAGAGAGTGCCCATGTTTTTCAGCAATACTCTCTAGAGCGTATAATTTCTTTGTCTGTAAAACTTCAATAAGTTGTTGTTTTGTATAAGAATCTTCAAAGTACAAATTATTATCCATTAAAAACTTTCGTAGTTCGGTCTTATTGTAGCTTTTATTTGGTATTTTATTGAGCTGTCGTGAATGATAAGAAGCGTTGTCAAGAACTGCAACACTATTTGGCTCTAAGTTTGGGATCAATGTGAATTCAAACCATGTTCTTATGGTAGTCAACGTTGCAATCTTCCATTTTTTTCCCACATATTTTTTAAGGCATTCCTTCATTTCCACCGCAATGCACAATAATAAGTCTGGATCCTTTGTTTGCAGGCATTGTTAGTATACAAATGTTTGACTTTCGTTTTGAATTTGAATCCCAATTTTTTAATCCAGTTTTCAATAGTTTTCTTACAGCCATTTACATTACGGCCGGTATTTGTCAATATTTCAATCGTAAGTAACTCATTACTTTTGTAATAGTCATATGTGGTGGTTTTTAATAATTTTATTACAGACACATCTAAAGGTTTGACCAATCCCTTATCACATCGCTTTTTGCGTTCTTGAGGCCCATTCTTGCCTATTTTTCGTATAGTTGACAGGGGAACTTCTGTTGAATCAGATACTGCTTCCTCTAACTATGTTTCTTCATCGACACCAAACTTTTCCCATAGATTCGTATACACATTGAAACATATTTTCTGTGCTGTCAAATTCAACCCTCAACCGATATGGTGATTTTAAAGGACGTAACTGGTATGGTCGGGTCACCCATGACCCATTCAAAGTTTCAAGAACCTAATAAAGACTTTATTTTTCTCATATAACCAACTATTTATAAAGTAACAGTAATAAAACAAGTTTTTGATAGAAAAAAAATTATTTGTTTTTTTATAATGCTTGAAAGAAAAATTATTTCACAAAATTAAGCTCTATTCATTGGCAAAAAAACAAAAAAAAATATTAATATGACTCAAAACCAACAAAAAATAACTTAAATCAATAACTTCTAGGAAACAAAAAACATTTGAACTATATTTGAAAATTCTACCAGAGGCGTAACATTGGGACAGTTTAAGACTATCGATTTGCGTATTATTGTGTCAGATTTGCATATTTTATTATATTGTCGGTTAAATTTATCAATACAAATATTGACAAGTTTTAACTGACAATATATAAATAATATGAAAATCTGAATAAATCATATACAAATTGACAGTCCTAGACTGCAGGCGAACAGTGTGTGAATCGACACATCACAGGACGTCAGTGCATGATGGACAATAATTTTTTATGAGCAAGTGTGGCTTACAAAATGTTTTTTTACACATTAAACAAAAGGTTCAGTGCTTTCTATCGATTGTTGAAGGGCATTCCATGCAGCGTCTGCGCTTGGTCGGTGGTTCTTCTTCATTGGCTAATTCTTCGATATTTAGACTACGTTTTATTTGTTGTCGTATTTGCTGTGAAATATGCGGATTTTTGGATCGTCTTTTCATATGATCTTCAATCAGAGATAGTCCTAATTTTTTTAGAAACAATCGTTTCCCTGTTTTTACATTGTTTATATTTTCGAACGCGAGTAAGATTCGACTGTTTACACCAGCTATATTTATAATAGCATAAGATATAGCAAGGGGCCACCTTCGTGTTCTTCGGTTACAAGAAAATACCGCACATTTTTGGTCCAGAGTCTACTCCACTTTTTGAAGAATTGTAAAATTCAATGATTTCAGGTTTATGTGTGACATCACTAACCGATTTATCATGGTGCATGGTAGATACTAAAGTTACACTCTTATTCTTTTTTGGCACGAATGAAACCAAGGTATTCTCCGGAGTGAAACCAAATAAAGAAGAATTCACGTTACGAGTTTTATTGGGTAAAAACTGTGGAGGCAGTTCTTGCTTATTTTTTCGTATTGTTCCTACATATGTAAGTTCTTTGCTTCTAAGCTCATTCAGCAGTTCCGTGGATGAAAACCTATTGTCCGCAGTAACGTTTCTGTTACTGTGCATAATTGGAGTTACCAATTCTAAGACTGAGAGTGTTGGAATAGACAGCTACTTAGGATTATCAGCATGTAATTTTTTTCCAGTATAAACGAAAGCGTTCAGAAGGTAATGAGTTTTGGAGTAACACAGGCATAATATTTTTATTCCTTAACGTTTAGGTTTACTCTTGATATAAACACGAAAACTGCATTTACCTCGAAATCCAACCAACATCTCGTCAACAGTAGTGTAAGCATATGGTGTATAATTGTCCTTGCAATTATCAATAAATTTCTGAAAGAGTTCAGATATAGGAGCCAGTTTATCACCCTCTGCTTTTCTTACTTGCCGGGTTTCTGCATCATCAAAACGCAAAGCTGTTAACAGAAACAGAAAACGCTTCAAAGACATAACGAGACGAAATATATCTCGTCCTGTGCCGTCGGTATCCCATAAGGAACTTGCGTCTTCGTGAGGCGATTTGAAAACACCGGTTAGATATAGTAATCCTAAAAATGCCTTTAGCTCTATTTTATTAACATGCTCGTTGAAAAAAGCGGTACCTCCATAGTTTGGTTGAAGTAGTGTAATTTTTTGATTGGAATACGTTATTATCATTTCAAGAATATCGTCTGTACAAAGCAGAGACCATGCATCTAAAAGTGAACCTGGTTTGTTTTACCTTTGAGACCTGGCAGTTTCGTTATTATATTTTCTTTTCGTGTTCTAGAAGGTGCCGGTGGATTTTTTGACCATTTGAAGTTATTACGACCATAAAAGTATTCTCTCATTTCATCCTGAATAGGTTCTTCATCACTGGATCCTTCAATTGCCGTGTTCGTTTCATGCTTTGAGTGCTCACTTTGCACTTCCACGTCACTAATATCGTCATCATTATCCTCAAAAGTGTTTTCGAGGTCCACCTCATTGTCACTCAAGCTTTCCAAGTTATTAGCAATGTCTTCCAGTTCTTTATCACTAAGATATTTCGTCATTTTGATATAAACACCGTTTTGCTATTTACGTACTTAACTGGCATGGTTGGGTCAAAATTGACCCGCAACGACTACACAGCTTGAACGATAAACGGGAACTGAACTTCTAGTGTACTGTTCGGCAGAGCAATGAATAGTGAAGGAATACGTTCACGCGCGATATCGAGTGATGCCTACTCAGGAACAAATTACATGCTTGAAGTTGCTCTGGGTCATCATTGACCCAACCATACCAGTTGAGGGTTAAATATCGTCGAATCCTGTTTTCAATTTCATCACCATTATTTAAAGTTTCATCGTTGTTACACGCAATATTTTGGACCGAACTTGATATTTCCCAAAGACGCCACAGTGTATATATTTAATTTTTAACCAAAAATATAATTGCTACTAGCTGACCCGGCGAACTTTGTTCCGCCTTAATGGCAACAAATAAGCAGACTTTTTTTTAATTGGAAAAAATACAAAAAAAATTAAATACCTACATTAATCATTCATAATTATTTCTGTATTTTAGTACGTAGATTGCTCTTCATTTAAGTACCTTGTGATACATGACATTTTTTGTTTTATTATCAGGCGCAAAAACAAACAACGCAGATGGTCTTCCGACCCGTGAACATGCCACGTATAATTGACCATGGGAAAAACATGAATGTTCTAGATTTAAACCACAAACTTTTAAGGATTGGCCTTGTGATTTGTTGATGGTCATGGCAAATGCAAGACGTATCGGAAATTGAAGTCTTTTAAATTCAAACGGCATATCGGTTGGGATCATCGGTATCCTCGGAATGAGAACTTCCTCACCTTTGAATTTTCCTATCATTATCGTAGCGTAAATTACATTGTTCATCAATTTTCTAACCACCAAACGCGTACCGTTGCACAGTTTTGGTTGGTTTATGTTTCGAATCATTATTACTACGGAGCCAACCTTTAGGCGTAAATTGTGCGGTGGTAAGCCAGGCACGTCCAAAGAGTTTAAAAATTCAATTGGATAGTTGGTGGCTTCATCTTCATTTGTGACGCAGTCAATAGATTTGAATGAATGCATTGTTCCAATGATCTTATTTTGAATTATGTAGTTTAGGTCATCTACATCTTTATTCTTAGCCGCTAAAATTGCTCGCTCACTCAACCATTCATTATTTTTGTAGTTAGAAATAATTTCTGGAAATACATTGTTGATAAGTTCGTCTTTTGACCGAGTTTTATAGTTCACTTCACTGTTTATACGAATGGGCAATGGCACTATCATTACATTATAATTGTTAATCATTTATTTAATAGAAATAGTTTTATTATTGATTTCTTACAAATATCAAATTGTCATCCATACGTCATTACATAGCTGTCATTATACGTCAATTACATAGCTGTCATTTGCGTTTTGTTATTCCAAGTCTGATTCTTTTTTGTTATACCACGTTTTATAGTGACTGACGTTTCATGTCAAGTCACACGGGAATGCTGTCGAACGGGATAAAAAGTATCCTATGGGAATGCTGTCGAACGGGATAAAAAGTATCCTATGATGTCCTTCTCCTGGCTCTAAACTACCTCCCTGCCAATTTTCAGCTAAATCGGTTCAGCCGTTCTTGAGTTATAAATGGAGTAACTAACAAGACTTTCTTTTATATATATGTCATCTTCTTCACTCCTTTCATTTGCAGTATTTCGTATTCTTCTTGCATAACGGCTTTGTCGGGAAAGATTCGATCGTCTTGGTCGCGGCATTATTAATTAAACTTCACTTCCCCTAAAAACTCAAATTTTCAACCATACCGAGTTTTATAGTTCACTTCACTGTTTATACGAATGGGCAATGGCACTATCATTACATTATAATTGTTAATTATTCATTTAATAGAAATAGTTTTATTATTGATTTCTTACAAATATCAAATTGTCATCCATACGTCATTACATAGCTGTCATTAAACGTCAATTACATAGCTGTCATTTGCGTTTTGTTATTCCAAGTCTGATTCTTTTTTGTTATACCACGTTTTATAGTGACTGACGTTTCATGTCAAGTCACACGGGAATGCTGTCGAACGGGATAAAAAGTATCCTATGGGAATGCTGTCGAACGGGATAAAAAGTATCCTATGTCCTTCTCCTGGCTCTAAACTACCTCCCTGCTAATTTTCAGCTAAATCGGTTCAGCCGTTCTTGAGTTATAAGTGGAGTAACTAACACGACTTTCTTTTATATATATAGATACTTACCCAAATTCCTCCGAAAAACACTCTTTCTTGATGTCAGACTACCAACTAAAAAGTAAAAATTTGTTCTCGTAGAAAAAATCGTCCACTTAAAAAGATATAGTGCAGCAAAAATGCAACCTTCTCCTATTTCGAATTAGGAGCAAAATTTACTGGACTATTATGTGAAAACATCTTATCTTCGTATTAATAGGCCAGGCGGAAGGGTGATAAAATCGTTCAAAACCGTCAAAAAATGTTGGCAAAGCTTTTATTGTTTTAAATGGTTTATTAGGGTGTGATTATCAAGATACTAGGTTTTCCCCACACCCTTAAGGCCCGCGTCGATCTTCGTGAGGCTACAAAGATACACATTTTTGGTTTTTTTGTAATATCTTGTTTTCTCTTTATCGTACGGCCAAAATGGTCCTATATGAAATTAAAGGTGACAAAATTCTGTACAAAATAGTTCCCTATAATTTTTTCATGAGACTTATAGTTTCGGAGTAATAGCCGCGAGAAGTTGTGCGAGTTTTGACAAATACAGTAAATATTGATTCTTGCTTACCAAATTCCACTCTTCTCTCGTTCTGGTGACTGTTGACAATTTCTTCTATTTATTTTATGACTATGTATAAGTAATTCAAATTCATCATTGATAACAAGTGTGTGTTGTGTCGTCTGCAATCTATTAGAAACTTCTGTTTAAAAATTTATTTCGTAATTCAAACGGCCGTTTGGTTCTAAGAATACGGGAAGGGTATCTCAGGTATAAATCCGGATAGAACAGACTCTCATGAGATCTATTAAATCGACTGTTGGTTTGACACACGGCCGAGGAATCACCGACAATGTCCTGGCGAAATGGATTCTTGCAATGCCCGTTCTTGCGGAAGTGTCAGGGGCCATTGAAAATTTCTGCAGCGTATCGTTTGACACTTCCCAACAGCATGTAGATGCCAGAGTATCGCGAATATTAAGGGATACACAAGACCTCGAAAAGTTTGTTCATTGGTCGTCATCGCATAATCCCTTCCCAGTCAGCCTCGAGATTATGTCTATCAGCACAGGAGTACAGGGAGATGTGAAAATCGACTGCTACAAAGCATACGAAGTCGGCATGTCATCGTTGGCGGTAACTTTGGAGATGTGAAATTCCAGCTAAAGAAGAGAGTAATTCATTTAAGAGCAGTAAACTCTTTAATAAATATCCAAAATGGAGTGATTCCTATTGACCCTTCAATAATTTTTCAAAGTATTACAATTTCCAAGAAAACGGAACAGGATTTGCAGCAACATTTTCACTCCGAACTAGCTCCTTATCCTTATCATGTTTTCTCATGTGGCTAATTCCATCAACGATGCAGATAACGTGGTACATGTTATAGACGGTGGATTCCTTCTCCATCGTGTGGTCTGATACCAACAAGAGACGTTCTGCAATATTCTTGTGAAGTATGTACAGTACGTACAGAAGTACTACTATCGGCTATCCAAATAACGCTAACAGCAAAAGTACTAAAGCTGCTGAACGACTCCGTAGATCGCAGAGGCATTTCGCTGCTAATGTGATGTTTGATGAATCGATGACAACAACCATGTCACAGGAGAAATTCCTTGGCAACGACCAGCACAAGACTCGGCTCATTTCTATGCTGGAGGGCAAACTTCGAGCTGCAGGATTTCTCGTAAAGCAAGCCGCTGAAGACGCTGAAACTCTTATAATTACACCGCGATTGAATTATCGCCAGACTATGATTCCGTAGTGATAGTGGGTAAAGATGTCGACCACCTCGTTCTACTAATAGGCCTCGCATCATAGTTGTCGAATATTTATCTCAAGAAACCAGGGAAAGGAAAAATTGAGAGCAGAATTTACTCGACGAAGTCGTTCAAACATTCAGAAGAAGCTGCGGAGCACATACTCTTCCTTCACGCCTTCAGTGGGTGAGTGAGACACAACCTCAGCATATGAATATACGAAGAACCGTTGGAATATTTAAAGACGCAAATGCTTCTCCAGACCTGATTGAGGCAGCCGGAAAATCTGTCATTAGAGCACTCCATGCATGAGGAATGGACTGACACCTATTCGTAAGTTAATAGACGCAGCCCTGTAGGAGCTTCTGCAAGTGCAAGCAAGGGTGTCAAGCAGCTTGTAGCTGCAGGGAGACTGGGTTGCGTTGCTCGATAATGTGTGGAAGTTGCCGGGGCCAGTTTTGCGCAAATATCGATATGGAAGAAGATAATTTCGACGTTGATGAAGAGATCGACGTGCAGTTCGAGCATTCAGCTGCACAAGACATTTACATTACTGATTCTGAGAGTAGGTACCCTTGTAGCCTCACTGAGATCGACGCGGGCCTTAAGGGTGTGGGGAAAACATGAATTCTTGATAATCACACCCTAATAAACCATTTAAAACAATAAAAGCTTTGCCGACATTTTTTACGGTTTACAATACTCGCCGCCTGGCCTACAAACTGTATTAAAATTATAATTTATTAGACTAGACTAAAAACTGTACCGATTTTTAACTAAAACTTATTTTCTTTATTTCAGGAATAATGTGGTGGTATATATTGTTTATATCGATAGCACTATTACCAGTTATTTGGAGATCAAGTTCTTTAGGTAAAAAATGGATAAAATTTTCGATTTATATAGCGTTTTCTTTTGCTGTTACTCTGTTAATTCCAATTTGGTTATTTAGACCAAAAGACTACAGAAATGCGTTGTAAGTTTACACTTTTCAAAAAATTTATAAGTATTTATTACATACAGGTTGGTGATAACAAAACTAGAAAATATTATTCTCAAAAAGATAAAACTAAAAAAATATAATTGCAAAAAATTTGGGTTAGACTGACCTTCTCCGGTTTAGATGGACCATCGACATCGGGAGAGACGGACCAGTAGAAAATGTATTCCTAGAGCTAATGACAAATTAACATATAATTATAACTAATATTAGCACACAAAAACATTTATTTCTTTTTTGCGGCTATTTTCCCACATTCATTGCATAAGTTGATATAACCAGTACATCCTTCATGCGTCCAATCTTTGCAAATAATACAACAGAGCCATTCATCTTTCTTTTTTGTACTAAGAAACTCCTCCCCACAGCCTATGCACTCAGCATTGTCTTCTGTTTCACCGTCACTACTCTCATCATCTAGTATAGGGCTATCAGAATCAGAGGAGTCTGAGGTAGGAACTGCTGCTCTTCTTAACGGGCGTTTTACCTTTTTTAAAATATTTTTTTGCTTCTTTAATGGAGCTGTAGATAAGGGACGTTTCTTGTTCTTCACAACTTCGATATTTTCAGGCGTATTAAGAACTTCTGCAAGTTGACTTCCGCGTCTCTTGGCTTTTTGTAAACACGCAGAAACAGGAATTGGTGATATGTCATCCAGAAGCTTCCCAGGTGTGACAGTTTTTGTAGACGGAGGCGTATTAATTACTTTGTCACTATTATGAGAACAACTTGGCTGTGGAGAATCGTTAGTGAATGACACATCGTTGTTGACAATATCCGTATTGGACGGATATTGTTTTCTGCAGAAGCAAAATCAGCGTTTTCCTTTGGAGTAAGGTAAGCGTAATCTGGGATTGCATCGGGCCAAAATGGAACAATACCTGTGGCTTTAAATCCGGACACAACATTCTGTATCGTAGCAGCTTTGTTCCAAGAGCAACCCAATAGTTCACCGAACTGAAGTCTACCCAATTTTCTTGCAGGATTTGCTTTCATGAAGCTAGTGCAGGCCGAATAATAGTAGCTCTTTAAGAACTTGAAGAAGGATCGATCCAATGGCTGCAGGAAATGGGTTGTATGCGCTGGTAGGCACAAACGAATGATATTCGCTTCCGAAAACACCAACACACTGAGAGAGTTTGTGTGGGAAGCATGTCCGTCCAAAATAAGTAAGACTTTTCCATTCGGTTTTCTTGGCAGGAAATGAGTTTTCAGCCAATGAAGAAATATATCGGCATTAACATATGCAGACTTTTCTGACATTGCTATATATGACCCAGGGGGCATTCCGGTTGAAAATTCTTCCCCTTAAAAATACAATATGGAGGCAGACACTCCTTCAGCATTGCAGCAGGCCACTACGGATATCGTTTCCCCTTTTTCTGCTGAAGTAATGTTTGCCACACATTTTGACCCCTTCTTGGCTAGAACCTGACCTGGTTTATTGTTTAACTGTAGTCCAGTTTCATCTACATTGAATATATGGGCGGGCTTATCATTTAAATCATTTTCATCCAAAACCTGAGCTAGTAAGCGAAAATACTTTCTAACATTTTCTTTGCACAAACCTGTTGCTCGTGAATAAGAAATTCCCTCGGCTTTACGGATTGAAATCTCAGGATGACGAGTTAAAAATAATTGGAGCCAATCATAGCCTGCTTTACACGTATCTCGGTTAAAAGTATGCCTAATTTTAAGTTTTTCTGCAAGTTCGTATGCCATTTTTCTAACGCTGTTTCTGTCTGGAGCAAAACCATATTTCTGTAACTTAAGTATGTGAGCCACTAATTTTTTCTCCGCCTCATCACCTAGCTGAGAGTCAGGTCCAAGGCGATTCATTCTATTACTATTACTAGACTTAAGTCTTCTTTTTAAGGTCGTTTTCGGTATCCCAAATTCTTTGGCTGCCTGATTAACGCCCATTGTCTTATTTGTCACTGCTTCCATTGCATTATGAAGTGATTCCGCAGACCAATTTCCGCGTTCTGATGTTGCTTTGCGTTTATATTTAGTCGGCATGGCTCTGTTAAAGAAATAAATGTATTGAATTGACCTATATATATATATATATATATATATATATATATATATATATATATATATATATATGATTTTTGGCAATATAATTTATGGTCCAACTCACCCTAAAATATGCGATCCATCTATCCCAAATTTACGGGAGAAATGGACCACTGGTTATTCATACTTAATCAAGGTGACAGAGCTCTTATTTTTAGGTTAAAATAATCTACAGGAGCCATATAATCTATATTATGCATAACTGTCTTGTAAAACTTACCTAAAATCAATTCACCATCACACAATAAAATTCTCGAATAATTTATCACATAGTATTAAACGCGGTCACAAAAATGTATTTCAACGTTGTTTAACGACAACCTTCGCTCAACTGGTATGACGTGACTGGCATTCCGTCAAATTAGGATCGCGGGCGCCATCTGATAAACACGTCTGGAAATTCTCGCCCTGGTCCGTCTATCCCGCTGGTCCAACTATACCGGACTTACCCTATATAGATTCCTTAAATTTTTTACTTCTTAGACATTTTTATATATATTTTCTTCATTCTTGGTTTCATTTTATGAATAACGTGTTGTTTTATAGGAATATGTTATTCATTAAATTTATCCAAGAAAATATACAGCGTGTCCCATAAAGTTGTATACAAATGGATAACTCTTTTAGGAAAAAAGTCGTTTTCCATAAAATTCCCTGCATGACATAAAACCAAAGTTGCAACTATTATTTTTATTTTGTTGTGTACAAGGTATGTAAAAAAATATGAATTTTGTTCTAGAGTAAAGTCCCCTTATTATTGATTTATTTTCAACTTTTGTCCGAGATTATACCAGCGACACGAAGTGCACGAATACAGCTCTCTGCCTTTACTATACTCCGTTTTTAAAAGGCATGGAGTAATAAATCACTCATTTTGGCCGGAACCATAGGCGTACCACATTTAGTCATTTAAAAAAAGTTAAGGCTTCTAAAATTATCTCATTTCCGAAAATAACCGTTTTGTAATATTATTTAAAATGAAATTTCAAATTATCAATAATATAATAAACTGTGGATTATATCACTGACATCAATTTTCCAGAAAATTTATTATTATGTATAAAAGGGCGTAGACGAGTCCCTCCACTAAGCTCCAGGTAGTTATAATCCTACATACAATAAATAATAAAATAAATGTTAATAACAATTTTATACAAATACATACATATATATATATATATATATATATATATATATATATATATATATATATATATATATATATATATATATATTAAGCCAGTCCTCTAGTATAGATAAATATTCATATATTAGATTGAATTAAAAAGGAATTTTTTTTTGTATATACGTATGGTGTATCATTAGACACTACCTAATTAAGAACAAAATTTAACATAAAACGAATGAATGACTTAAGCAAATGTATTATAAAATATTGAGTACATCAATTTAAGAAATGGATTAAGGATAAGGAATAGAATGGTAATGATAATATAGAAATTAATTCTTAAGAAAATGTTACCTTCACAAATAAATCCTAAGGTCAAGTCAATGTCAACAATTTTCATTAAAATCAATCTGAACGCTGCTATGTCCACACTTGAATCGGGAAAAGGATGTTAATTTGTTCAAAACCTAAAATAATAAGAATTAATAATCAAATCACTAATTTATTAACGATATGCAAATATAATAAAAAGTTGCAATTTGAAAAAAGTAATTTATAAAAATAAAACTGTATGAAATATGACATTCGGAATAAGAGCCATATTGTATGTCATAGAAATCTAGTAATCAAATCGAAATCAATGAAGGAAGTGATTGAATCTAGTTATAATATTGCCAACCTAAATTCAATGAGTTGGAAGTTAATATAAAACAGAGAATGTAAATTTGAAATTAAGTTAGAGTTTATATAAAGCGAAATTAGTGCTAATTAAAGAATTAAAAAATAAACAGTTCCATATATATAAATCATAAATTTAGATTGTAGAAATTGTATATTAATTGTCAACAAATTTACTAAAAAAAAAGGAATTACAAGGATTGAAACCATTGTAATACATGTAAAAGACTATTTATATATTCTATAAGATATTGTTAAACCATTTATACAAGTGATTTCACTCTCCAAGACTATTTTAATTGAAGAATTCAGTATTTCCATAAAAAAACATTATCATTGACAATTGTTGAATAAAATAACAAATTAGGAGGCTGTGTTTTAGAGATTGTAAAAATGTTGTTGATTTTTAAAAGAAAAGGGAGTCGAGAGTTAGTTGGGGAATGAGGAACTGGGATGTAATTCTGTGAGATGATTTTTGTAAAAACTTTAAAGTAAAAGTAATAATTTTAAATCTAAATCAATAAAAAATTCATAATATTAATGTCGATTAACCCCTGTGAAAAAGTGAAACGTGCCGAACGAGTATTTCTTGGGTAAGGAATACCTAAGAAAAGAGACGGGATGTTGCAGGTCCACCACGCCGAGAATGGAATATAAGGTCTGTGTTATTTGAGTTTTTTTAATTTGGAATTCCAAACAAACAAAGAAAAAGTGAACTTTTGAAATTAATTTGAACATTTAAATTTGAATAATCTAAAATTGGCCAAAGAAACTTTAAAATAATTAATACCAAATTTTATCCATGGATAATTAAAGAACTCTAATTTTCTGCAACAATAATTTTAGATATTAAATATGTACTTACTTGTAAAAAGTTTTTCGTTTGTAAAATAATCAAAGTTCACACCACTCATAAATGCTTTTCCAATCTTAATTTCCGCTTTGCATGCTGACTTATTCTGATAACTATCAAACACACACTTAATTCACAACTTGAATTATATATATGTAACTGTTTAATATAAGTTTTCAACCATATTATTCTAAATGCACTAAATTGATGAACATTGAACTGTTAAACGTTTGCATCCTCCACGTTAACTGTGTACTATAATTTTGTGACGACGAGAAACGTTGAACCGGAAGAGTTGCTCCGTTGCGCCGAAGCAGCTAATATAAGCGTTCAGTGCGCATGACCATCAAAGAATACAGGGGAGGTTCAGGAATATTTGTGTGTGTAAAATTTTGAAGATTTCATCAACAATTTATTAAAATCTTTTTATTTAAGTGTTGGTATTTTTCTTATTCCAGTCAATGTCCATAACACTTTTCACGAACATTGTTTAAATCATTCATTCGATTATCATATGGTGAGATGATTGAAATAAAGATATATAATTTATTCAGGAATAGACCTATCACGAAATCATAATAAGTAAATGTTCATATGTGTAAAAATTTTTTCTAATAGGTGTCCAGGACTCAAAGAGAGAAGTCTCATGCTTCCGACTGCAATATAAAATTTAAACAATACATACAATTAAAAAATTTTCATATAATCAAATAGGGCTAGCCGAAGGTAAAAACGGGTAAATAAAGGTAAATCATATAAGTATATATTAAATATAACTATATCCACTATATATATATATATATATATATATATATATATATATATATATATATATATATATATATATATCCAAACCAACCCCATTTGCCGATTATTTCACCCAATTAGCAGGTAATTGAAGAAACTTGACAAACAGGTAGCTCAAAAATGGTTTTATTATTGTGAAATATAATCTTTTCAGTTCTAAGAAAATGCCCCCATAATACAATGTACTTACTAGAACTTTTCAACTATAAAAGTAGCGGAAAGGTTGAATATTTTCAATTTACAGTTCATCTGTTCTGGAGAAACTGCTGTGTTGATTGATTTCCCCATTATTACTGTTATTTGTTATTATTTTTTACCGTTATTGTTAACTGGTGTTTATTTTTGTTCATCTATACAAGTTCTCTTCTCATAACACGAGACAAACACCTAACTACACCTTCCAACTATATAGTGTTCCAACCAAATTCGAACAGATATGGAGGATTCATCACCATCTAAGCGACCTAAAGTTGGTCCATTGTCGCTGAACGAAAAAAATCTGATATTAAATTGCTATTCCTCGTTGAAGAACGAATAAATTAGAAGAATAATCATGAATTTGACAGGAAGTGTTGATGAAACTGTGGAGATTACTGCAACAATGATGGGTGTTTCAAAAACGCTAATTTATAACTTAATGAAGGAGAAAAAAAATGGAAACAGCACAGCCCCAGCAAAGTCCCCAGGCCGACCCAAACTTGAAATGGATGACGACTTGAAGAATGGAATAAGGGGTAAGGTGCATGATTTTTTCTTTAGAAAAGAGATCCCAACTCTCTCCAAAATTATGGCTTCGGTTCAAGAAGATTCAGATTATCCGAAAATGTCTCGAAGTACATTATGGAAAATTTTGAAGGAACTTGGATTTGAATATAAAAAAAATTATCGTAACGCAATGTTGATTGATAGAGACGACATTGTCATTTGGAGGAGGAGTTATTTGCGCAATATTCGGAAAGCAAGACTAGATCAAAAACGAATTTATTATTTGAATGAGACTTGGTTAAATGAAGGTCATACTGTTTCAATGTTTTGGCAAGACAGGAATGTCAAAAGTCGGAGGCAGGCAGCTTTTAAAGGGTGGTCAACAGGCCTCAATCCACCAGCAGGAAAAAAGGACGTCGACTCATCATTACTCATATCGGAAGTGCCGAAGGTTTTGTTAAAGGTGGATTGTTGTGCTTTGAGTCGAAGCAAACCGGAGATTATCATGAAGATATGGATGCAGACGTTTTCGAAGAATATTTCTCACAAATGTTAGATCTAATTCCAACGGGCTCAGTCATTGTTATGGATAACGCAAGTTATCACTCCAGGTTAGTGGAGAAATTACCTTCAACTGCATGGCGTAAACAAAATATCCACGATTGGCTAACCTCGAAAAATATTGAATGCCCAGATAACCCGCTGAAAAATGAGCTCTTGCAACTGGCCAATTCACATAAACACAAATATAGTAGATACGTTGTAGATCAAATGGCATCAGCGCGTGGTATAACGGTGCTGAGGCTTCCTCCTTATCACTGTCAACTCAATCCCATAGTATTAATATGGGCCCAAGTGAAAGGGGAAGTTTCAAGAAAGAATACGACATTCAAAATGAGTGACGTAAAAGTTTTATTCGAAGACGCGTTAGGTAACGTAACCAAAGAAAACTGGAAGAAATGTGTTGAACACGTGATACAAGAAGAACTAAATATGTGGGAAATGGATCATATAAGTGAACACATGATTGAACCATTTATAATCAATGTTAATAATGGAAGCTCAACAGAATCGTCTGATTCTGATATATAGACTAGTTTTTGTGTTAGTTATTACTATTATTTGTTAGACTTTTTTTTATAAATATTACATTAATTCGTACTTTATTCCTGCATTTTTCTTTTTTCCTCTTCTATTGTAAACGGTATATTAGTAGTAAAGTTGATACCTACTGCAAAAAAATTTGCTATTTTTTATATAATATTTTATGTTTATTGTTTATTCATAGGAACACAAAAAAATGTGTTTTTATTGAATCGATATTGTGAACTCTTCTTTCATAGTGTCTTCATATTCATATACCAAGTTTGTTTTGTCCTGATTGCACGCCTCTGAGGATTAAATTGTTTATTTGTTCATTCAAATACAATAGAGCGACCCTTTCAATACAATAGGCGACCCAACCGAATACAGAGTTACGGGGTGTCTACCTGAAATTCGTAACAAATGAGAAATTTTAGTACAAAATTAGATAAACTTCGGAGATATTTTATTATACACCCTGTATCGGTTTTGCATACCTAATGAGCTTTTATTACTCCATGCCTTTCAAAAACGGACTATAGGTATTAGGGCCTGGCTTGTCTACGGCTCATCAAAATCTTCTTACCTTTGCCGAGCTGTATTTAAGTATTTTTACAATGTTATTAGTAACAAGTTTGTCAAATAGTTTTTTTCCAAAAAATGATCAACAATAGTACTTTATTCTTGAGTAAAATTCATATTTTTTGACATACCTCGTATACGATTAAAAATAATAATATCTGATAGTTGTATTTTGAGTTTTATGCTAAGCAGATATTTTTATGAAATATGCCTTTCCTAATATTGATAATAAAAAAGTTGTTCGTTTATATACAACTTTTTGGGACACAGTGTATACTAAACGGTCTATGAATGAATTACTTTCAAATTGTGGTTGAAGCAATTAAACTATTAAAATAGACTATGATCGATGAGTTGCCCAATTTCAGAATCGTATCACCATTATACAGGGTGTCCCACGACGTTTTGACAGTCCAATTTCTCGAAAACCGTTCCAACGACATGTATGAAATGTGGCAGATGTAAATAGTTGAAACTGATACCTATATTTATTATAAAATGACTTCTGTTTCTCCTGTCATTTCCGGTCACGTGACCCCAACACAATTTTTCTAAATGGGACAACCGGTATAATATTGCAATTTTGGATATATCATTCCAAAGCAAATTCAACGATACCACACTTGTGATCATTGTACTGTGCAGTCATGATAATAGGGGCAATTAAATGAACATCTGTATACATTATTTTATTAAAAAACGTAACATAGGGAATTAAAAAGTAATTAAAAAAATTAAAGAAAATGTTCAAATTGGTGACGTGGTCACAATCTTGAAACCTTGTTAAAAGATTTCTTGTAAGTGCTGTTGTAATCATTTCGGGTGTTATGGTCCGAATCAATCGGGGGTGTGACATAAACTCGACCTTTCAAGTAACCCCAGAGAAAGAAATGTAAGTGTGCAATATCCAGAGAACGGGGTGGCCACAGAATTTCACCTTTTCGACCAATCCATTTTACAGGAAATGTGTTATTCCCTAACTGGCCCAAAAAGTGAGAAGATGCTCCATCTTGCGGCCAACACTTTGTTTGCCCATCGTGTAAGGGAATATCTTCAAGTAATTCTGGAAGAGTATTTTGAAAAAAACTTTGCCCCGTTAATGTTTCTTCATAAAAATAGGGACCAATCCGACCGGTAAATAATCCGCACCAAACATTGATTCCCCATATTGTTTGAAAACTGGTTTCGCGCAAGCACTTTGGATTCTCCTGCGACCAATAATGACAATTATGGCGATTAACAATACCGTTGTTATGAAATCTACTTTCATCAATCCATAATATTTTTTCTAAAAAAGAAGGGTCATCATTACTTTGTACCAACATTTCAGCAATAAAATTTATTCTATTTTCAGGATCTGCAGGAACTAAACCCTGTGTTGAATGTATTTTATAAGGACGGTATTTGTGTTTTTTTAATACTCTTTGTATTGAACTTCTACATATTTGTAATTCTTGTTCAAGAAATCCTATTGAGGTGTGTGGATTTACTTGAAGATATGCCAAAATATTTATCACATTGTCTGTCTGAGCGGTCTTTTGACGAGGAACTTGATTTTTACCGCTTCGAAAAAAAAACAGTTCTTAGCTTTCGTTCGACATAGACAAAAGTATTTTTGCTTGGAGATATTCTATGAGGTAAACGATTTCTGTACAAATCTTGAACATGAGTTTTGTTTTTTCCACATTCTCCAAAAATAAGTAGCATGTCAACATATTCATCGTAAGTACAAATTGAAGGCATTATTTACTTATTATTATAATGTCTTCACAATATTATGACTAATAATTAATGAGAGTTCTTGAATAAACTTCACCTAACAATGATGATTGACAACCGATATTGTCACAACTATTTATTTGTTTCAAAGCCACCTAAATTTTTGAGTGCAAAATATTGCTTTAATAAATTTAGTAAAGATAAATCGCCCTTAATATCATTACTACACAATACAATGATGACAAATGTGGTATCGTTGAATTGGTGTTTGAATGATATATCCAAAATTGTAATATTATATCGGTTGTCCCATTTAAAAAAATTATGTTGGTGTCACGTGACCCGAAATGACAGGAAAAACGGTAGCCATTTTATAATAAATATAAGCATCAGTTTCAACTGTTTATATCTGCCAAATTTCATACATGTCATATGAACAGTTTTCGAGAATTTGGACTGTCAAAACGTCGTGGGACACCCTGTATAAAGTGATAAGATTAAACCAATAGGTACAGTAAATAACGGTTATCTTTTGTTTTTCTAATATTTTGGTGATTTTAATATGAAAATTAAATTAGATCAATAACCTTCGAAAAGAAAGATAACATAGGCAAACATAAAAATTACATTAACAAGCCATACAAATAAACCATCTTGAAAATCCCTTACTACTGTCAAGACATACTCTTTCTTCATTATTTAAATAATCCAAGAAAATTAAGTTCCAAATTTTTGAATGTTAGTTCATTTTATCACACATCATTGGACCAATCATAAAACTCGAAAGTGTCGAATATCAAGCTGCCTACCTTTTCCTTGCCTCATATAGAAGATTGCCTAATAAGTAGGATAAAAAGTTTATTTTTAATAAGTTCAAGACTCCAGATACGAGGGAAATGAAATGAAACATCGAATATAAATTAGAATAATTAGATCGATATTCTGATTTTATAATTTTAAGTCGTTCCTTTGTCAGTTATAATTTTTATTGACAATTGCGAAGAAGTCCATATTCATCCGCGACTCTCTTTTAAGCTTATTTCAGAATGAAATAGGGCTATTGTAGAGAGTAGCATGACGCGACTTCGGAAAAATTTCAATGCAGTTTTTCGTTTTGGTGTTCCTAGATGCCAAAATCACCCTCCGTTCCAAAGGTTATATATATATATATATATATATATATATATATATATATATATATATAATAAGCAACGAATAGATTAGTGGGTATTGCACGCAAATAGAAGAAGGGGCTACTGAAAAGAGTGGTAACCGCAGACATGCATGTTTCTAGCTCATTAGCCGTCATCGGTACGGTACAACCAAGAAAAGATGTGAAACATGAGAGCAAAGGTGTTGAATGAAACATATATACATCCTGCTATTCATCCGACGTCCCTTTCATAGGCAAGCACCGGACTTCCTCCCCTAAACACGGGGTATTTTATACTTTTGTGCAAGTATACAGTTTTAAATGCTATCCTTACCTATATATTTGTGTTGTATTCGTGATAAAATTAGTTTGATTTTTTTGTCAAAATTTGATAATTAGGGAATGTGACGTCCTTTCAAAAATGAGCTATTGGACGTCGAAATGTATAAAAATTGTACGTACTGCAGTCATTGGGGTACCTACAGCGCTGCCACATTTTCATGAACTGGATACTACAGTTATAATATAATCTTGAATTGCAAACCCTAATATAACAATTTAATAAAATATTTTTACTCTGCTAGAAGATATACCATATCAGAATCACTAACTAGATACATCTAAAAATTGTTTACTTTCAGGTGCTACACAATTTTGATTAATTTTTTAAATCTATTGTTTCTATATAAATAAATACCTATATAGATAATTGAATAAATTTCTCAATTCTACTCTCAAATTTGCCCCCTTGCCTTTTTTGCAACTCCAGAAATCTAACTTAACACATTCTTTTTTATTTAATTCATTCAACTTGCTTTAATATTCTTTTTAAATTCAGTGGTATTTTTTTTGTAACTCTTAATTATTTTACACTAATGCGGAAGGTTTACAATAAACTTTTTTGTTAATATTTATTTAAAAATACAGTGATGCACCACATAAACTAGTTTGTTTAATATTTTAGTCAAAATAGCACCTACAAATTTTAATAAAAATAAAAAAAAATAAAAGTATTATGCCTAACATGAAAGATATATTAATCCTTAAATTTACTTTTGTAGACATTTTGTACAAAAACTTTAATTTTTTACCAGTTTTTGTTTTTCGAGAAGTTTTCCAGTCAGAAAAATTAATTCTTCACATGCCCTTTGTTTAGGTGGCTTCTTATTTTTAATGTGATTTAAAAAAAATCACTTAATTTTGTTGTTCTTGCATCCAAGGTTCTCTCTTTATTTGTTTTTTGTTTAGGTAATATTTCCTGTTCTCCTCCAGTCCTTTCTTGAATTAAGTTAACTTGAACATTAGTATTTTCAGTCAATTCAGAAAGTATCCAAACGTTTTCCTTTAAATGCTGCAGCACCTCCTTTTGGCATGAAAAGTAAAATTATTGCAACCTTCGCAGATTGATATACACAATCAGGCAAACGATAGTGACTCTTATGTGTTAGATGAACGTGTCCCATAAAAGTATACAGTTGTTCCAAATCAGTGTCAGTCATACTTAAAATTTGGGAAAGAGTAGCTAGATGTTTTCTTATCCTTGTAGAAGTTAAATATTCACTATCGCGTTGGGGATAGGGACATGTAGCCGTTTTTCTCGATTTTCAACCGTTTGGTTACTCCAGCTTCCTAAACTCAAAAAAATGTTATTTTCAGTTGATTGTAGATCCTTTACTATGCATAACAGACATCAAGTATGATACATCGTTAAAATAAGCTCGTCTAGAGAATTGAAAAATGTAAAAATTTGAAATGAACATAACTTTGATATTTAACTATTTTTGGGACAATCCATTTAATTGAAAATAATTTTGAATTATGGCTTTTTTGAATATGCACAAAATAGTCGGTACTTATGAAATGTTCATAAAATGGGGCGTTATGGAGCTGTCTCTTATATGGTCAGATACTCTGTATATCAATGAATGCACAAACTAGATAGAATACGGGTTTATACATTTCTACGATAATACGACTACTGTCTCAGTTAATAAGGAAAGAGTATTACTTAATACAGATGAAATAATTTTTCCTTCTGTTACAGGAACGTTACAAAAGTCTAAAGGTTTTTGTCGGAAGTGTTATCTAAAAATAATATTTAAGTATAAATTCTGTTGACTCCAAATTTTAACATGATTTAATAATACCCGCAATAATATTATAATAATTTCTAGTCAAAAATAATTAATTGTAATATTGTAATTTATACCATTATTCCATTATTGGTATTGGCAATACCGAAAACGAGTTGTCAAATCTAGCTTAGCTTGTTTTCTCATTGTTAAATAAAGTAAATGAAACACAATTTTTTCTGGCCGGAAAATTATATTGCGTAAATTAAGCAGCACATTTTACTTCAGAAACAATTTTGTTTCATTTGTTTTAACATGGGAAAACTGGGACGCGCTAAAAATCTGCAAGTCTGGCGGAATTTCCTCCAAATTGTGCGACTGGCCTTAGAATAGGGGCCTATGAAGGAAATTGCGTTACAACGGAAATTCGGCCAAATCTGGCTCTAGACTATTTATGCATATAATGTAAATGAAACGTGTTGTTGTCCCGTGAAAAAAAACCAACAACCTAGTAACAAGTCGCATTGCAACCTTGAGAGCCATACAAAAGTTTTGAAATAACTCTAACGGTTTGTTTTCCCTTTTAAAAGAAAAGATACGTATCGTATACTTAAGATTTATAGAAACTGACTTTAGAATACTTAAAAACATACATTGCTGTACTTTTCCAGTTTCCCCCCAAAAAACCTTCTTTATAAATAACTTTAAATTATAATTTTGATTGGTTTGAAATTGTGAATCATCTCTCGTATGACGCTTTCGACTGCATATAGTATAAATTTAAAATCAAAATAAATAATTTGTTTTGAAATAAATAGAGATTGTAGCAAGATGTGTATAGATATTATTGCTAGATATTTACTTCAAAAGTGTACCACCTTTTTCTTCAAAATTTGC
Source organism: Galeruca laticollis (assembly GCA_963921935.1). Taxonomy (NCBI): domain Eukaryota; kingdom Metazoa; phylum Arthropoda; class Insecta; order Coleoptera; family Chrysomelidae; genus Galeruca; species Galeruca laticollis. The sequence goes on from OY998184.1 coordinate 86,217,841, forward strand.
ACAACGCGGTGCCTAAGAAGATGCACAAAAATAAATGATAGGCACATAATTGAAAATCAATTAAATATTATTTTTATATAAAATGTATTTTAGCGGGAACAGAATGTATAGTATATCTGAATGCTAATAAGAAACCTATAGAGGTTAGGCATGTAATAGTAATTGAACTTAATAACTAAATAAGTATTATAAAGAAGGCACGATTTAAAAAAATATTGATACATGGTTAACTTTAAAATGTATAGCCAAATTGCATACTGACTATAAGCAGCTAGCAGCAATAATTTTCTGTGACCTCTTCGTTTTTTAAGATGCACAAATGAAGAAAACAGAACTAAGTTGCGAAAGCGTTGTTGCCAAATCGAGGGACGTCCGATAACTTTAAGGTAAAAGTAACAACGGAATGTATATGTATATACAAAGTGATGTAAAATCGACAGTCGCGCTTGAAGCAGTAAATCGGTGAACTAAGATATACGATTTAGTTCATAATACGATTTTTGGACGTCCCCCTTGATATAGGTATGGTTCGACTCCATTTTTTGTTTAGATTACGAAAAACTTAAAAGTATGGTTTTGCTATCGGACGTCCCTTATACGGACGTCCGATGCAAAACAGACGTCCGATTGATAGTAAAAGCGTAATGTATGGACGTCTGATAACTGGATGATATATATATATATATATATATATATATATATATATATATATATATATATATATATATGTATATATATGTATATATAAAACTGGTGAATATTGGGGTATGCAGCAAGAGAAACGGAAAAAGTGTACTCATAACGGAAAATTTTCAAGCTTTCGAGAATGATTGTCCTCATCATCAGGAATACTGAAATGGAAAAACAGCATTAAGATACTGTAGTTAATAAGTAAGATACAATATAGTAGAAATCGCAACAGGTGCGAACTTACCTCCGAATTGAGGTTAGAATCCATTATGTTGTATAGAAATAAAATACGGATATTCAAAATATGAAACAGTTCACTAACAAAGGTTTAAAACAGCACAATCACAATAAGATGACTAAAAAAGCCAACATCTAACACCATTTTGCAGACAAACGAACACGAGTGCTTTTTTATTGTCAAAAGCCGGCAGGGAAATGATATCAAATTCTTCTAATTTGGAGGGATTAAATTGACAGGCAATGATGCCAACCAATAGTTGAGTGGATGAGCCAAATCGGCCCAGTAAAAACAAAATGGCGGCCTATCAAAGTTGAAAAAAATCGTATTTCCTTTGTTTTTCATTTGACGCAAAAAAGTTACTGAGCTTTTTCATATATCTTAACACGTTCTACAACTTTTGTTTTTAACATTTTTCTCTAAATCGTACATTAAAACATTTATTTGAGAAAATTCATAAATTATAACGGAATTTGTAATCACGATAGAGGGCGTATTTTTTGACGGATCGAAACCAAACTCGCTACAAAAATCGGTCACGCCAAAATCTTGGACGAGTTCGTTAATGAGCCAAATCGGCCCAGTAAAAACAAAATGGCGTCCTGTCAAAGTTGAAAAAAAATCGTATTTCCTTTGTTTTTCATTTGACGCAAAAAAGTTACTAAGCTTTTTTATAGACCTTAACACGTTCTACAACTTTTGTATTAAACATTTTTTCTCTGAATCGTACATTAAAACATCTATTTAAGAAAATTCACAAATTTACCAGATTTTTTTTTTATTTTTTTGGTTTTTGATTTGATGCCAGAATGTTACTTTGGTTTTTTGTATATCTCAAAACATTCTATTACTTTTCTATCTAATTTTTTATTTTGGTTTTTATGCAAACATGTTACTGAAATAAGCCTGTCCAATTGGTCCTGTGCCATTGGGATTTTTTTATCTGAAAAGGCTTCGTGTTGAATAATTCGTAAGAATACTATCGGAGTCCTTTCATACTGATTTCGGATGAAGCGGAGACATCATCCCATCACACGGACAGACTGCTCAAACGGTAAATCGATAAGACGGTTGCTGTCAAACATGGAACAGGACAGATCAGATTCTGTCTTCTGTGACTTCATCCGCTTATCTTCTACAAGTTCCTTCAACACAACTTCCATAGCAGATGGCCATGTAGTCGGAGCACTTTTCAACCAGGATGAACACTCCCACCATTAGGATTCAAGTAGCTGTTATGGGGAGCAACCCCTTGAAGATAAATCTGCTAGATGCATTACTCCAGGGACATGTTTCCAGGTATCAGGATCAGTCTGATTTCTTTTACACGATTTCCAACGTAAGTTCCCCATTTACCGTTTCGTCGAATCCCGGCTAATGCTGTTGTGGAAAAAGACCAGAAAGTACAGGGAATATTATCATATACAAGACTCTTCTTCACAAAATCTGCAAGACGAGATCCAATAAGACAGACCATTGACTTCAATATGTTTCCTAATTTCAGATGGTCAGAAACTATCAAAGAAAGACCCAACGACAGAGCTGGACCATTGAACAGCGCAATAATGCTTTGGCTGCTTTACGCTCAGGTGCTAAAATACGCAAATTTAGAGCACTTTACAATAAAAAATGTGAATTTAATAAATGATTCGGCTTAGGTGCGCCGTATTACCCCACTTTCCCCTAATAGGGATGATCATTTTCTTACGCTGGCAAGAGGAACTTGATTGCTGTAGAAGTCATAAATCGTCTATATGTGCACATAAACGAGAAGACGCTGGGCATACCTCTATCATTGGTTCCCAACGGGGGCGATACCGTCCCTCTGTGGGCGCTGCAGCCTTTTAGGGGGGCGGTAGCGGATTCCGAAGCAAAATAATAAGCAGTCAAGAGGAAAGGTGAAATAAAAATGATTTAATAAGGGTTAATAAGCAGTTTTAAATTAGAATTAATGATAAAACTAATAATTATAATAATTTCTTTTAGTTCAGAATAGAAGTATATGACTTGTCCTCGCATGTTGATAAGCGAACGCGCGATGTTTATACAAAATAACATGTTTCGACATGTTCGCACACAGATAAGTTGAATCATGCACGAAATGAAACGTATAAAAGCAACAGCTCTACGAATTTTTTGTTAGTTAGTTGTATGTGCTTGGCCGCGATATATAGTCGTGAATCATAAGCTCTGCCGTAGTAAATAATCGTGAGTGGTGTGTCATTTTATAAACATTACTATCTATAAATCTATTGAGAATTTAATTTTTGTATGAAAATGGCTGAATCTACTTCTAAATTAAAAAAGAAATGTCGGCAATACAGTATTGAATATTTAAAATATGGATTTGCGGAATCTTCTACAAACAAATCATTACCTATGTGTTTAATTTGCCGAAAAGTTTTTTCAAATGACGCTATGAAACCTTCTAGGCTACAAGAGCATTTACACAAAATGCATCCTGATAAAAAGAACAACGATATATTCTATTTTCAAGAACTCGAAAAACAATATTTAAAACAGCCAACTATATCAAACCTGTTTGCATCGTCTTCTAAACGAGACGATGATGGGCTACGAGTCTCATATAACGTTTCATTGTTAATCGCAAAGTCAGGAAAACCACACACCATTGGCGAGGAATTAATTTTGCCGGCAGTCGAAGAGATATTAAAAACTGTTCTCCATCATAAGACATCATTTGATATCATTAAAAAAATTCCTCCCAGTAATAATTCAGTGCAAAGAAGAATAGATGAAATGGCAAATGACGTTGAAATATCATTATGCGATTACCTAAAGACTTGCAAATTTTCCATTCAACTCTACCAAGTAACGAAGCTCTACTCTTATCATACGTACAATTTATAAAAGAAGAAACAATTCATCAAGAGTTATTATTTGCTAAGAATTTGGAATCTGATACAAAGGGACATTCTATATTTAATATCATGCAAGAATTATTTCAAGAGAGAGAAATTCCTATTAGCAATATTTTGTCTGCTGCTACTGATGGTGCTCCAGCAATGACCGGGCGTCATAAGGGTTTTATAGCACATTTGAGAAAAGCAGTGCCAAATGTACTCGCTGTACATTGTATTATTCGCCGTCAGCATTTGATTGCAAAAAAATTAAATGAACGTCTGCATGCGTCCCTCAATAACGTTATTAAAGCAATCAATATCATTAGAAGCAATTCATTGAATGACCGTTTGTTTCATAAGCTTTGCAATGAAAATGATAAAGACTACAATCGTTTGCTGCTGCACACAGGAGTACGTTGGCTCTCTAAAGGTGTTTGTCTGAATCGTTTTTTCAATCTATTTGACTCGGTGTTGGAATTTCTTGAAGAAAACTAACAATTGCGCGAAAACCTGTATACGTTAAAAAATGACATCGCTTAATTGAGGGACCTGTTTAAAGTATTTAATCAAGTTAATCTACAATTGCAAGGTGATGATTTAAATTTAATTTTTGTTCTCTTCTATAGGGGGCGGTGGTCCAGAAAAGGTTGGGAACCACTGAGACAGACCAACAATTCCAAACGCTGGATAGTCATCTTAATTGGAGTAATTCGAGCTCGTGCCTCAACCAACTAAACAGAAGTTCCTCAGTCTTATGTATTCACAACCTAGAAATACACGCGCTCCATAAGCCACGGCACAGGCATCCGTGGAGACATGGGAAGACCAAAGAGAAACATCCTCCCGTCATGCCACGAGGAATCGTGATTGACTTCATTAGAGGATTTTGGGAGAATCATTCCAAAAGAATATTCTCGGTTTCGGGCAAAGGTGCATCCCACTACATTTCGTTGATGAATGCTTTCTGTAATACGGTTATGACGAGAATAGCTGCAGGGCATACCACTTGGATATAGTAAATCTATTGAAAATCACATCATAATAGCCAGCACAATTCTAACCTTTGAAATATCTAGAAACCAATTTAAAATTTGGGAAGAGCAGTTTACAAAGAAACATGACATTTCTGTGGAACCTGTCCGAGTATCAAAAAGGAGGCGTCAGGAAAAGGATTTCCATATTGAGACAACAGTTGGGAAAAGTAACATCTTAGATTTGCCGACAGACGCTCGGCCCCGGGAATACTGGAAAATAAATATTTATAACCAGGTATTGGACAACATTATTGCCAAGGTTTGAAAATATCCCATTGGCGAATGCAGTAGATGCTTTCTTGAAGCTAGATATGGAGAAGAATGCAGATGATTTTATTAACAATTATAAAGATATTTTAAAAACCGATGAAGAGACGTTGAATGCCGCGACAATGATAGTGAAAAACCTGTTTGTATTAAAAAAAATTGAGGCAAACGCAGAAAACGTAAAAAAATATATAAATAAGGACTACTGCCCAAATTTATATAAACTGCTTCAGGCAGCACTAACGCTCCCAGTTTTTTTGCAGTGAGGCGAATAAAAACTTGGCTAAGGTCAACTATGCTCCAGTATCGTTTCTCTCAAGTATCTTTGATGAGTATAGAAAACGAAATGGTGAAAACTACAATAACATCAGAGGCGGGCTTGAACTGGTTTGGTGAAAAACACAGAAAACTTAGAATTGTTTAAAAACATTTTTTTCTTATTTTGAGGTCGTGGAGTGGGCCGATTTATATATTTTTGGTTTCTTTTTTCATTACTTCAATGTCGTGGAGTGGACTTATTTATATTTTTAATAAATAACAGCATACCTAATAATATAATAGGGGAAAGAAGGGTAAGACCGGGTAGTGGGGTGAGATCGGGTACCTTGACTGTGCTGCTACTACTAATGCCACCTGGAGCACAGAACGTGAAATACATTCCGTAAGCTGAGACGACTTAGCGGCAGTAGTATCGAGTCGATGCTGGAGAACGTACGTTGTCAGTTGAGGTAAGTTTGTTTTTGCATGTCGCTTCTCTAATGTTGCTTGCAATTTGAACGATCATTACTTATTGGCATTTATAGTTATGAAAACTTGCTTCAGTATCACCTATTATATGATAAATAAGGTTCAATATATGCATAAGAATGAAGGAATAATTTAAATATCAGAGTGGTTTTAGAGCATTTTCTTAAATTCTGTACTTGGGGCAAGACCGGGTAGTCCGAGTGGGGCGAAATCGGGTACTACCCGATCTTACCCCATTATTTCCGATTTTAATCCATTATTCTATTTTTACAGAGACAATATGCCTAGAACTTACGAGAGAAAGACAAATCGGCAATCCTGGAGCCAGGAAAGTATGGAAGGCGCTATAGAGGAAGTATTGTCTGGACGCATGGGATACCTAAAAGCCTCAAAAGCCTTCAATGTTCCGCAGTCTACTTTAGAAGATCGAGTAAAAAAGGCTAGAACAAATCAACTAACTTCTAGCCAAGCCGCTAGAAAAGGTAGCTTGGGACCTTGTACGACGATATTTTCTGAAGAGCAAGAAAAAGAATTTCTAGAGCACATATTGCTGTTAGAGAGTAGATTGTTTGGTTTAACTTTGAGTGATGTCAGAAGATTAGCGTTTGATCTTGCAACTAAAAATAATTTGAAACACAAATTCAATGAAGAAACTAAGATGGCCGGAAAAGACTGGTAATAGGTTTTTTTAAAGAGGCATAAGAACAATATTTCTCTTCGATTTCCAGAAAACACTTCAATAGCAAGGGCCATGGGATTCAATAAACAAGCTGTTTATACATTTTTCGATCTGTTGGAGGGTTTGTATAAAAAACACAATTTTTCTCCTAGTGATATTTATAACGTCAATGAGACGGGAATAACCACAGTTCCCAACAAACCATCCGAAATCCTAGCTTCCCGAGGAAAAAAACAGGTTGGAGCATTGGTATCAGCCGAACGAGGCGTTTTGGTTACTGCTGAAACTTGCATGAATGCGGCCGGAAATTTTATGCCAACAATGTTTGTTTTTCCTCGAAAGAGAGAAAATCCCGCGCTGCTTGACGATGCACCACCGGGAAGTTTCGCTCAATATCACCCTTCTGGATGGATGGAAACAGACATTTTCGTGTATTGGTTTCGAAGATTAATTGAGTTTTCTAAACCAACGTCTGAAAAACCAGTCCTTTTGATTTTGGACGGTCATACTACCCACACAAAGAGTCTCGAACTTATTAATATGGCCAGAGAAAACAATGTTGTGTTGTTGTGCTTGCCACCACATTGTTCTTATCGACTCCAGCCGCTAGACGTGACCTTCATGGCTCCATTGAGCACCTATTATCAACAGGAGGTGCGCCAGTGGCTTGCAACACATCCTGGTAGAGCTGTTACAATTCAACAAGTAGCTAAACTGTATGGTGCAGCTTTCCTTAAGGCAGCAGGAATGCGGACGGCAGTAAATGGATTCAAGCAAACAGGAATATATCCTTTAAACCGAAATATTTTTCCTGATCACCTGTTTGCTCCCGCAACAACCACAGATAGACCTGTTTCGGTAGAGACAAATGCAGTTCAAGAAGGAGACCCACCCCCACAGGCAGAAGCAGATGTTGTTCTACAAGTGGACCCAGCAACAGAAGAAAAACCTGCACAAACAACGTGTGAAACGGTAGTTGAGATTAACGAACCAATACAAACCAATATTGACGAACCATTTCCAAATGAACCCTGCTGTTCTAAAAGTTTAGAACCACAAATTTTTACGGATGCAAAGCCAGCTGCATCAACAGCTTTTGATATATCACCCAAACATCTGATGCCACCACCTTCTGCTGAAAGAAAGAAAACAGAAAGAACAGATAAACGAAAAGGGAAATGTGCAATATTAACTTGTTCACCATACAAAACAGAACTCGAATCTCAGTTAGAGGAAAAGAAAAAAGAAAAATAACGTCACAGAAAAGAAAATTGGTTATTGATGACTCAAATAAACCAAATAAGCAGACAACATCGAAACCAAACAATCAAAAACACAAGCGTACCAAGGCTCAGAAATAGAAAAAAGTCTCCTCAAAAATTCTTGTAACCTTTACCTCGATCTCGTCTGATGATTCTTCCGATGGGGAGGATAACAAGTCCGACGATCATTGTTTATACTGCAACGAATCTTTTTCTAACTCAAAACAAGGAGAAGGATGGATCCAATGTGGAAAGTGTTTTGACTGGGCTCACGAAGGCTGCAGTGGAGCGGGCGAAGAAGATACCTTCTTTCAATGTGATTTTTGTTCGTAAGATTAATATTTTTTGTTAAAATTAAAGTTTTCTGAATTAAAATGTAGTTTTTATAGTTTTCCATAAAGTTAATATGTGCACCCGATCTTACCCCACTAGTGGGGTAAGATCGGGTGATTTGACATTTTGAGAAAAACATATTTTTCTGGAAAAAGTAATGAATCTACGACTTTTCTGAAACATTATATTGTGATACGATAAACAATACGTCAGGTCGTTCTATCAAGCAAGCTCTAGTTGAAGTAATTTGGCTTCAACATGCCGAAAAGTGTTAGCTACCCGGTCTTACCCTTCTTTCCCCTACCATCTATTTTATTTACCTTATTGTTGATAATTTAAGAGTTGAGCCCTTGTCGGTATATACCTAGCTTTATTAGTGACTTAAACTACATAGTCTTGGTCAGGACACAGATAAAAGAAAAATAATAGTATAATAGGATAGGATAACTGATATCTATACTTGATACCTACATATTTGCGCATGCGCTGAGAGTCAGTGACCACCTTGCCGTAACCGGACTATTCATGACTGGAGCCATGATCCTCCCTAGCTACGCCAATGATGACGACCAAGAAGTGGCTTCCGTTGCAAAAGTAGCACTTAATTTTTCTGTGGCAGGAACTAGCTGAATGACCTTTCTTAAAGCAGTTGTAGCAAACATGCTTCTGCTTCAAGATATCCCTCTTCTTCTCAATCGTCCAATTCTGAGCAGTTCTGCAGTCTTTGGTATCATGATTTTTCTCACAAAATAGACAGGACTGGTGACTATTACTATATCCAGCATGACAGGTTGCTTAAGTTTGGGTACTCTGAGAGTTCCTCGCTTTTTTTGCTGAACATGTTCAATCTGATACTTTTGCTTCAAATCCATCTTGAGCTTAAGCCATTTTCCATTGCAGTCAACTTCGTTCTCTAAAAATTCCATCAGGAGATCAAGATGATTTCTTGGTGGATTGTCTTTGCTCCCATCACGAGTTGCGAGAGAATGACGTTTCCAGATAAGAAGTATTTCTTCAGCCATGTGACGTTAAATGCGATTCCAACTTCAGAAGCAACAGGTAGAATGGGATCTTTTCACTTGCCTTCAGATTGGAGATAACCAGTTTCAGTAATTCTCGGATGTAGACTTGCAGGAGGAGGTCTTCATTTCCAAATTTTTTCTTCAGTGCTTCCATTGCTCATCGCTCTATGGATAACCACTGACAACTTCGTATTAGTGTTGCCCAAAATCAGTCTTGGTCTTGTTCTTGCATTTTGCAAGACCAAGACCAAGACCGCGTAATTTTAGGCAAGACCAAGACCAAGACCGACCATGCAAGATTTGAGCAAGAACAAGACTAAGCCTGCGAGACTCTTGCGTCTTGCAGTTAGTACTGAGTGTCGTTTTAGGGAGCGGAGAGGCTTAGTTTATAATACAAGAAATTGACACGTAGAAAACAAACGAAACAAAATAAAAGAAAGTACTAGTACATAAAATTTTGAAGAATAAAATAGGCAGAAAATAGGAACACGTAAAGTACAGATATAAATGAAATCAGTGCATTTTAGTTGAAGGGGGAATTTACGCAGTCCGAATAAGTAAATAAAAAATAATATATTAAATATAGTATGACAATAAATAATAAAAACGAAAAATAAACTATATAGAATAAAGTGTAATAAAATTATATGTAGTATGTTACCGAGAAAATGTTTATTTTCTTAATATTTCGAAAGTTACAGGCCGAAAAACACAAACTAATTTAAAATCTAACTTATAATAATAAGAGCGAAAAGCAGGACGCTACAATGACACTCGGCATCCTTTGATTTGCGGCTATCTAAGATAATGGACTATAAAAAATAGTATTTATTTCAATTGGAGTTGGAGGAGTACCTAAGTAAACCCAGAGCCGCCAGCTCCGAAGACATTTTAGAGTGGTGGAGGACGCATGAGACAGAGTATCCGGCTTTATCGAAGATGGCCCGTGATTTCCTGTCAATACCTGCAACTTCAGTACATGCAGAGAGATTATTTTCTAAAGCATCATTAGTAATTAGAAAACATAGAAATAGGTTAAGTGATGAGTCAGCCAGATGGTTACTTTGTATTAATTCTTGGTCAAAAGAATGAATATAAAGTAACAGTAATGTCAAAGCTATTCTGTAGTGTTCTTTAATATAACTTGTGTTGTATTTTTATTTAAATAAATGGTAAATTCAGTAAATTGTATTGATTCTTGGTAAAATGAATTAATATGAGGTGAGGGTCTATCAATTTCTTTCTAGACAGATAATGTTCTTTAAAATACAGTCAAGTTAATGTCTTTAATTTGTGTTTTATATGTTTTAACCATGTTTAATAAATAGCAATAGGCTAATACCTAATTGCGAGACTTGCGAGACTCTTGCTGCAAGACCAAGACCAAGACCAAGACTGGGACCGCAATACCAAGACCAAGACCAGGTGTATTGGCGCAAGACCAAGACCAAGACTGGCTAAGTCTCGTCTTGTTCTTGCATTTGGGCAACACTACTTCGTATGCTTTCGAGTCTGGTCTTAATGATTGAAGCAGAAACTGGAACTTATCGCTAGCGTGTATATGTCCTTGTGAATGTTTATTTAATTGGGCCCTGAATCCTAACCCTTTAGCTCCACTCCCTCTAGATTCTAGCGTTATGCTTGCTTGGGATGTCGAGACTGTCACATTTTCCATAGCTTTCTCAATTTTCGACCGTATCAATGTAATATTCTCATCGATCTCGTAAATTGCCTCGTATTATTCGTTCTATTTTGCTTCAGTCCTCGTCTTCGACCAGCTTTTCCAAGATCTGGTTCAACTTAGAAAGGGTAACTAAAGACAGTCATTCACTCCTTCGGAAATCGTTTTACATCACGGAACCTCTCAAGTTTCCTATTGACACCATAATTTATTTATATATTTATATAATATAAAAGTATTTAAATTATAAAAGTGTGAATGAATAATAGTATATTACACACCAAGGTGTTATTATTGACCGAGCACTAAGATTATTTCGCGAGGGACTTTGCCCCGAGCGGTATAAGGTGCGAGGCCTATAAATGTCTTCACCACCGTGGTGTATATACAATTTTTTCTACTACTAGCCAAATTTAAGACAAAAATTAAAAATATTTCTTGTAAAAGTCGAGTAGCACAGGAATGTAAATACGCCTTTCCAAAATAAAACAATAATCAAGTAGTCTTATACAGATTGACATTTCCACTAGTAAAACTTATTTGTAAACCAGAGGTGCGTTCATAAAACGTAACTTATAACTCAACCGTTGATGAGAGCTCACTGAGCAACAAATAATAATGCTGAACGATAATTTTGTTGGAAAACAATAATATTGAAATTATGGCTAGATACAATCTAAATCTCGCTTTATTAGATGTTGTAAATATAATTGCTACAAACAGAAATATTATAACCCATGCAATAGAAGTTTTGCAGGAACAATTACCACATGATTATAATGTAAGAAGATATTCGTGAAAAAAACAGGAATTATTATGAAGAAACAATTCCAGCGTGTATCAAAGTGCGGTTAACAATAGAAAAAATTGTTAACCACTAATAGAGAAATTCAACTTCTCAGTTGGCTAGAAGACGCAATAATTAGGTGCGTCCTTTTTGACTGAGATCTCAGTTAATCTCAGCTCACATCAGTAAAGTGAGCGTTCTTTTTGTTTTACTCACTCTAAGTGAGCTGAGATTTTTCCTCCCCCTTCACCGATGCTGAATGTGTTGTAAGGGGGAATCAGTTGGACTTGAGTCGGAATTAAGGTGGAGGGGATGAAGAAATATTTGATTTGCTTGGTTTATTTGGAGTTTTAACCATTGACATATAAACAAGAAACACACATAATCTATGTTTCTTTTGTTACAAATTATGGATACATTAATTAACATTATTAGATGCTGATACGAATCTGTCGTATAGTTTAAATCTATCGACAGATCGCGCGCTTCAATCGAGATGTCGTTCTTTTTGGTGCTTACTCACATCACTTTATCTCAGATCACCTTAACTGAAGTGATCTGAGATCTAAGTCAAAAAGAACGCACCAATTGTCAACTTCATAGCTCGTAGTGGAAAAAGTTATTTTTTAAGTTAAAATTAGTTTTTAAAAAGTTCCTTGTCGGCCGCGAACTCGTAATTCACGTGACCACACTTGTTTGGAAGGGAGCAGAAGGGTTCTTTATCCCCAATTGAAGAATCTGAGGTACCAGCTGTATGAGTAATTCTTGCCAGTAACGTATTAATGAATTTCTTCTAGGCAGCCCGTTGTTTATTTTATTTCACAGAAAACAAGTTTTTTAATTCTTTTGGTTAATTTCCAAACAATACAGAAAAAAGGTTAATTTCTCTGACCCAACTATTTAGGGTGATAAACCAGATACTAGAGAATATTTATATATCCTTTAACACATGAATGTGTTTTACAATATAAATTAAAATTAGAAACTAAGATTAATTATTGTTTAGAGATTAAAATTTCCTATAAAATCTGTCGTCATACCTATTCAAGAATCTATTGTAACGTAATTTGCATAATGATTGTTTTTAAACAATTTCATAATGCGATTAAAATGTTTTTGTAAATCTGTAATTAGCAAATAATTGTTTTTACGTTGATATGTTATTTTTTGTTCATTCTAATGCACATTGTTAATAACTATAAATATTACCCTTGAGTATATGTGTATATAATCAAGGATATTACTCAGATGCATGAAAAATACTTAGACGGGGAGCCGGTGACACTGAAAGTGACGTCATCGGGACCTTCAATATTTTCAGATTATTAATTGTGACCAAAACGAATCTTCACCTAACATTTTAGAATTACAATGAGTATGATTTTCATGAAACAATGGCCAAAACACCATAACCTTTTCCAAAATCGACAATGTACGTATGTCTAGTATCAAAAATCGTCACCAGGGGTATATCCGTTATTTTTAATACTCAATTCTACTAAGAATTGGTGACCGTGAATGGATCAGACTTCATCATGCACACCCACACACATTCACGTATTATTTGCGACATTACTGACAAAAAAATGTCATGAATAACTCTTTATTAAAACTTTTGTACATTTCAAAAATTTAAATCTATTTTGTGCTTTATTTAGCTTAACTTTATTTTTTTAGACTTCCCTCTGCTGGTTTTCGAGGATTATGCAAAATATTAGGTTTAAAGTACACTATAGAAGGGCAAGAACATATTGTTAGGAATAGCGGTAGCGTTGTTTTGATTAACCATCAAAGTATTTTAGATCTAATAGGTAGGTTTTTAATAATAAATGTTAAAAAATATATTGAGAGTTAAGGAAAATGTTAATATGTGGCACGACCCCGCTGCTTTCCATTTTAAAACGTAAGGATCATTTTCCACAGTGCGACAAGTCGCTGGGACAAATCGCTGCGAGCATAAGTACAATCAGCGCTTCGATAGTTTGTTGCCGCGACTTATCTACGTCTAGGGGAAAAGTTATATCTTGTCAACTTCGTAAAAAATATGGGCAGTTCTTGTTTCATAACCTCAAAATGTGAGTTGGCTCGATATTTCAGAGGTACCCAGAGTTCTAGTAAATAAATATCTCGAATATCCTGGAGTATATGAATTGGGGTATAAATACGGGATAGCGGCATCAAGCAGCTAGTCGGTTATCAATATAGAAAAAATAAGCGGCTGAAAATAAAGTAAATAGGAGTAGTTTTGTGATCGTTCCTCTAGAATCAAACAAGTACAAGAACTGAAGTCCGCAAAATGGATGAGGAAGACATTGTTATGATTGTTTACTAATAGTATTTGTACCACTTTAATATAATAAATTATTTGATATTTTTAAAATGTAACTTTCTATTAATTACAATACTTACCGATCTGACAAATCAATGATCAGCACACTATATTAATAAGAATATTTAAAACTAGTGAGTGTTATTTTACTTCTCAACAGTTTCTCTAGAATCAAGTACACAAAATGGACATTGTTATAGCAACAGTTATAAGTATCATGATCTGTTTTGCGCTACTAACTGCGAGAAGAAAATATACTTTTAGAACTGCCCATTGGTGAACAAGACCCTGGATTTACAAAAGAGACAAGTGAGGAGCCCTAAGATTGGTCAATCAAGAATTTGAGGAGTGTCAAGACGATGACAACTAAAAAATGTATACCAAAACCAAATATAAGTAATAATAAACGTTGAAAAACAATTCTTTTTAACCTCAAATACTGACAGCAATGTCAGAGCGTTGCCAATATAAATTTTGGTTTGGTACGCGTCAAAATGTGACCGACGTGGCCATCGAAAAAAATAAGCATCCCACTTTTTCTAGTTACAGTGTCAACTCGTACCGTGGAAAATGGACTTTACACATTGACTTTAAAACATGAAACTTATTATTTATAATCTTGGATATCTTCTATGTATTTTTTTATATTCTAGTACTGTCATGCCTGTGGCCAATTTTACCGAAATGTACTGTTATTTCGAAAAAAGAGATACTTTATTACCTACCGATCGGACTGTCGTTTTGGTTGTGTGGAACAATTTTTATAGACAGAACGAAACCGTCGAATGCTCAAAATGCCGTAAACAAAACCGGTGAGATTATTAGAAACACAAAGGTAGTTAAAAATATTAAACTTCAGTCCCACTTAATTAAATTTGTATAAACATTGTGAGGAACATCTGTTTTTTACATAATCGATTTTTTTAGACCATTTTTAATCTAGTTCATCTTATGATGCTTCATTTTAGGCCAGAGTACTGATATTTCCTGAAGGAACAAGAAACGATAGTCCCAAATTAATGCCCTTTAAAAAAGGCGCTTTCCATCTAGCAGTAGCTTCTCAATGTCCCATACAACCAGTAGCAGTATCCCGCTTTACATTTTTAGGACCAAATAAATTTGAAGAAGGTAAGTAACTAAATACAGTTGAAAACGGCTAAAGCATCTTGTAGTTCAACCAATACAATATACTTATAGGTATATACAGTGTTGGGAACGTTACGAGGGAACATACGTTTTACCGTCAATGTGTTAGAAAGAGACAAAATACATATAAATTCAGTGTATTACTCCTCTTCGCTATCAGGGTATCATAAAGTAAGAAACGAAATAACTGTGTAATGGGATGTCTGCAGGTACCGCCTTCGAGAAGCGTACAGTAGCTCTTATGTCTGGCTTTTACTTACAGTTTTAAATAAACAAATTAGAAATGCATTCAGGTTATTACTAGTCACTTTACCACAGCAAAACAACTCATTATGTTAAAGATCGCAATGAAAGAAGTTAATGTTAGAAATACAGATGTGTAATGTGAACAGTTTAGTTTATTAATTGGAAAATAATAAGATTGTACTAAACTGATAGCTTAATGCAATGAACGATAAAAAAAATCAACATTACTTTTGTTTATCCCTTCATGATTAATTTACAAAGAAATAATTCAGCAGTAATAATCTAATTCACTATATTAATTCGGTTAGTATTGGAATAAATAACATAACATGCGAAATAAAATTTGTATTAATAATAATATGTGTTTCCAAATATCTCAATTCTCCTTTTTCGCTAACAGGATCTCATAAGTGGAAAACCCACAACGCCGGCCTCTTACAATTTCTTTGTAGCTACTAACAGCATTGCCAATTTTCATTGTATATTTATATTAATTGTAAAATGTATTGTTCTAACACGAAAACAAGTTATAAGAAGATTTTAATTATGATAATTCAAGAGGTTGTAACAGATCAAGATATAATTAATTCCACTTATTCGTTGAATATTTTATTGTAATGCTGGAAATTGTTCTAGTTTTGAGTTTGAAAGCCGTTTAAACCTTTATTTTTTTTTCAGATTTGTCAACGTGAAATTGGTCTCGAAACATCTACGGTGTTTCGAATGTGTTCGTAAAACATTTTTGGTATCTTTATCGTTTGTATGCAAATGAGAACGAATTCTCTGTGTAAACACACACACACAGTACAAATAAAAACAAACGAAAATAAAAATGGCTAGAATTTTTAAATAAAAGTGATATTATGATATGTAATAAATTAAAAAATAAAACTTCTTAATTCTTCTATGAGCTTAAATCAAATGTTCGAATAAACCTCCGTTTTGAGCTAAGCAGTATCCGAGACGGTTATAAAATTCTTGACGAACACGTATGAGCATTTCAGGTGATATTTGCATACACATTTATAAAATATGTTCCCTTCCCATTTTTTTTTTAATGCAGTCTGAATCGTTTTCGGATCAACATCTAAATCCTTTGCTAAATGAGTGGACGATTGTAGGGGATTATTTTCCACACTGGCACAAATTAAAATATCTCTTTCTTCTTTTTCGGGTTGGGTTTGACGATTTTGTGTACGCGGTCCATGTTTAGTAGAATTGACACATCCATGCTCTTCAAAAATTTTTATAACCGTTCTCACTTGTTTTTTGCTAATTGGTTGGGCATTTTCGAATACCACAATAAACAAATTTTCTGCTATTTCTCGATATGAATGACCCTGGTAGTACCATTTTACAATTTGCACTTTATGGTGTACTTGCATACTCATTTTAATAAGATTTGCAAAAGATCGTTAGGTACTTATTCGCAAACAAACGTTTAGTGAAGTACCCAGATTGTACAGTTAAACATATTCAAGAGGCGCACGCACGATTCGTATTCGTTTGGTATAATAATCTACGCTGGCTTTTAATTCTCTGTCTCATGATTGTCCTTCTCTAACACACTGGTAACGCCATGTGCCCATTATAATTTCCCTTTGGCCGTGAGAGGTCATTGTTTTACGTTGAAATTAAATTTATTCATTTATTAAAGTCCTAAGAGGTTTTACAACCTAATTATAAGGACATTAGCTATATAATACAAAATATAAAATACCGAATACAAAATACAAAGTACAAAATAGAATATACAAAATAGAAAATACAAAACTGACAGAACCAAACCGAATATCTTATACTCCGGTAATTTTTAAATATTTATATATTTCATACTTAAATTGCGACAACGGGATTAAAAAATTTATTTCCGTCAATTGATATACATTGTTCGATAGTTTCAACAAGGAATTGACTGATTTCTCTCACAAATAAGAAGGAAATTTTTAAGGGCACGCGTGGATTGAAAATGAAGAGAGGGGACAGATAAAAGTAGAAGAATTAGAGCTGTAAGCGAAATCGTTTTATCAGGAGCATAGCAAACAGGCGGTTTATATTGATATATTTTTGTACATACAAGACAGTAAACAAATATTAGCATACGACTTATTTACGTTATGATACCCTGTTAAAGAAAATTGTGATACACTGAAAACACTTGTTTTATTACAACATATTGTCGCTTTTGGACTCTGTATTGTTCCCATAGATTATTCCTTATGGTGTTAATGGGAATTATTATGCTTATATTCATTAATTGTACCCTCAATATCGACTAATGTAATTTTTTTAGCTATCTTCCAGTGATTTTTTAGTGGTACTTATTTCAAATACCTATTGGGTAGGTTTTAATTTATTGTTCAAATCATATTACTACCCGAACTGATATAGTGAATTAGTTTATTACTACTGAATTATTTCTTTGTCAATTAATCATGAAGGGATAAACGAAAGTAATGCTGATTTTTTTTATTGTTCATTGCATTAAGCTATCAGTTTAGTACAATCTTATTATTTCTCAATTAATAAACTAAACTGTTCACATTACACATCTGAATTTCTAACATTAACTTCTTTCATTGCGATCTTTAACATAATGAGTGGTTTATACAACATTTTGCTGTGGTAAAGTGACCAGTAATAGCCTGAATGCATTTCTAATTTGTTTATTTAAAACTGTAAGTAATAGCCAGACATAAGAGCTACTGCACGCTTCTCGAAGGCGGTGCCTGCCAGACATCCCATTACACATTTCGTTTCTCACTTTATGATACCCTGTTAGCGAAGAAGAGTAATACACTGAATTTATATGTATTTTGTCTCTTTCTAACACATTGACGGTAAAACGTATGTTTTCTCGTAATGTTCCCAACACTGTATACCGGCTTAGATATAATATTAGTAAATAAAAAAGAATTTTGCCTCATTGTGGATGGAAAAGTAGAACAAAATAATGCGGGCATGTGTGTACGAAGAAAAGTCAAGAAGGTTATGTTTGTAGATTTGTTTAATAGTGAGAAAAAAAACAAATGTCGGAGATGGTCAGAATGTGGTGTGGTGACGTGGGTTAAAAGCAGAGTCTTTTTCATTGTTTAGCCTTGGGGATTTAGGGTTAACAATATTTCTCTTCTACACACTTTTAAGAATTAAGCTCTTTTTTATATCATTGCTGTATATTGGTGATTCTAAGCTCCCCAGTAACATTTTTATCGCAATGTGAATCTATTTTTAGGTGAAATAAAAATTAGAATCTTGCCGGCGATACGAACGGATAATTGTACAACGGAAGATATTCCCAGGCTTATTGATGAGACGTATAAGACGATGTCTGATAATGTAGATCAGCTCTCGAATACATCGAATGAATGAATAACTGATACTTTAATTTTTTCAACTGTAAATAAATTATTTTTAGAAAAATTGTGGTTTTTATTATCACCTTCCTGTTGTGAAGATACCAGTATCGAAGCTGACACTAACATGGATCTTTTTTGTAATTTGAAATTTTTTAATAATGTCAGATTTAATTAATTTTTTAAATTAGCTTTTATAAAAAATTATGCGTAATAAAATATTTTTAATAAATAGTTGAAAATACAAAATAATATTTTATTTCAGATTAATTATTTAACTACGTCTTACACAGAAGCCACATAAATATATATTCATGTGTAAGGAAAGTCTGACAACAGCGTGTTCGGTTCAGGATGTTTACATGAAAATACCTAACCTTTTATGGCAGGGCTGTTCAACTGCACGTGACCCAAAGGCCGCTTAAAAAATGATTAGTGGGAAGTTTGGGAACGTTGGTTTTCACCAACTAATGAATCAATACTAACGTTAATATTTGTTGGTGATAAACGAAGCAACTGAGTAAGTGACTTTCAGAGCAGGAACATCAGTAATTTGATTTCATAGATTTCGTGTTGGAAAAGCTGCTTTCGCAGAGATGCAGGTTGGCAAATTAATTTTGGCTGTCGGAAGTTTGGCAACGTCCGATGCGCCGTAGCAAAGGCGTATGAGGATTGCAAGAGCTCTCTGTATCTGTAAAGGTTGGAAGGGTGGGTAGACCCCACAGCACTTAGGCCACAATTGGCCCATTGTGCATCCTTATGAGGTTCAAAACTTCATTCTAGCTCGTCATCCAGCCTACTTCTCTGAAGTAGGCGATAACGTCGCCTGAATTAAGTTCCCTCATACTGGCGTGTGTTAGCCTGTGCTCGCCGAATACATTAAACCTAAGATGAGAGAGTGGCTGACAATCACAAAGAATGTGCTCGACAGTCTCATCTTCTTGCTCACATCCTCTACAAAGTGGGGTGTCAGAGAGACCCAGTCTGTGGAGGTGTTTTCGTAGGTGGCAGTGACCAGTCAGAATACCCGTGGCTGTTCGTAGGTTCCACCTGTTCATAGTCACGTATTTTTTGGCTACTTTGCTGTCCGGATATCGTAGCAGTTCCTTGGCAAGCCTGCAGCCTTCTGCGTCGTCCCATCTACCCTTAAACTTATTAAGGGAGTGTTCCTTTAATAGGTCGACCGTCGCTGACGCCGATAGACCAATGAAAGTGCCAGGTCCCAAAAGTTTTTGGGAGGCTGCCTTCCTGGCTAGCGAGTCTGCAATACGGTTTCCTTTCGATTTCTCATGGCCCTTAATCCAGCCTAAAGTGACCGTGTTGTTGTTACAGGCTTCGATTACGGCCATGTGGCATTCTAGTACTAGGCCTGATGTAATACGTGGTCTGTTCAGGGCTAGTAGTGTTTGTCTACTGTCCGTAAGGATGTATATGTTATTACATGTGGCTTTCCTTTTGGTAATCTATTTGGAGCGATGCATATAGCAGTGAGCTTTGTTTGAGCAACACTTGCATTGCAGTCCATTGCCCATTTTATGTTTAGATTCAGGGTTCTGGAGAAAATTCCACATCCTGAACCCACATTAGATTTAGACCCATCTGTGAAGATGCGGATTGCGTCTTTTTCCATTGGGTCTTGTTCGTTGTTTTTAAAGATTACCTTGTAGGGCCTGTGGAAGGCATATCGCGGTGGAATCGAGTCCGTATTGGCCTGCAGCAGTGGGACCTCCCTGAGGGCCTCATGCCACAAGTTACGTCTCAGTTTACCGGATCCTACATCTGGTTGTATACCGGTAGAGCGTAGACGTGTCATGGTCATCAAAACAACCTCCTTGATGTATATGTCAAGGGGAGTGAGACCGAGGATTACCTCCATAGCTCTTGTTGGTGTGGTTCTCATGCCTCCTGTAGTGTTGAGGCATGCTGTTCTTTGGATTTGATCCAGTTTACGGACGACTGTCAGCTGGTTTGCTTTAGCTCCCCAGGCAATCGCGCCGTACGTTAGCATAGGTCTGATGATGGCAGTGTAAATCCAGGCAGCAACTCTAGGTGACATTCCCCAGGTGCGGCCGATGGTTCTACGACACAGCTCATAACAAATATATGCTTTTTTAACTCTGTTTTCTAAGTGAGAGTTCCACGTTAACTTACTCTCAAAGGTGACCCCTAAATATTTCACCTCTGAAGAGGAATTAAGTTTGGTATCTAGGAGCTTTGGGGCTTGATGTTTTGCAAGCTTCCTTTTTTCGCGAAAATAACCATCTCCGTCTTTTTTGGATTTATTGACAACGAATGGTCTCTGCACCATTGTTCTATGATATTGAGGGCCTCTTGCAAGAGCTCACTTCGCTGGCAGAATTCGTAATCTACGTTTCGACAGTACAGTTCAGAGAAAAGTGTGATTACTGGAGTTGTGCAATACTAACTTGTTATGGCGACTCCAGAAAGTAAAGTTGTTCATAAAAAGTTTAGTGAGCAGAGTCGTGAAATAATTATGAACGTTTTAAATTTCATGACCGAAGAGGCAAACAATGGCAAGTCAACAATTCCATTAACAAAGGTAACATATATTACAGTGAACAAATGTTAAAACCGGATCTTTATAACGTTGCAAAAATGTACAACCCGTATTATAAAACTTATATAATTGATGAATTGTTTATTCGGCATTGATTGCTTCCCTGCATTGAGCCCAGCGTAAGTTCTAAGTTTCGCAAGTTGGCGTATCGTTTTTCTTGCAGCAACTTGAAAAAGTCCAATCCAGTTTCATTTCTTCCTTGGTAAAAAGGATCTGATTGCAATTCACACAGGGTTGAAGATCTGCTGTGCTTACATTCTCAACTGAAATTGTAAGGGGCTGAGTAAAAACTTACATCACTCTTTCAATTTTTTTAAGTCGCTAAATCGATTTTCGAATTCTTCTGCAATTGTATGAATGTATTTTATGTGAGGTACATTTGAAACTTCCTCCAAATCCTTAATTTCTTCAAAATGCTCTTTACAACTGGGAAAAAAATTTTTCTAATGAAGACTTGAAAAGCTTAATTTTTACTTTATGTGTCCAAATAAGTTGGGCAACATTCTGCTGTTTTCCTTGTAGTTTCAAATTCAGTTCGTTAAGATGAAATCTAAGGTCTGTTAACACTTAACTGGTATGGCTAAAAAACAAAAACGTTTAAGGTATGGCGGTGTCAAAACTGACCCGTTTATTTTTTATATACAATAAACATAGAAAAAATCATCCAATGTTATAGAAAGAATCTACCAGTAATATAAAAACCATCGGGAGGTCATCTGGGAGTGAAGAAAACCCTTCAGCGAGTCCGTGAAAGGTTTTATTGGATGAACAGCTCCGACGATGTGAAGGACTGGTGTAAGAAATGTACGACTTGTGCTAGGAGTAATGGACCACATCGCAAGAGAAAGACACCCATGAAACAGTACAATGTTGGAAGCCCTTTCGAAAGGATTGCTTTAGACATCGCTGGACCATTTCCGACAACAGAAAATGGTAGCAAATACATACTGGTTATAATGGATTATTTCACAAAATGGGTGGAAATTTACGCTATTCCCAACCAAAAGGCCACAACTGTAGCAGATGTATTGGTGAAAGAATTTATCAGCCGATATGGAGTGCCCTTGGAAGTCCACAGCGACCAGGGAAGAAATTTCGAAAGTCATCTATTCCAGGAGATTTGCGAGAAGCTGGGAATGAAGAAGACCAGAACAACAGCATTACATCCACAGTCAGATGGAATGGTCGAGAGAATGACAGGACTATTGGAAAATACCTGTCCAAAGTAGTATCCAGCCATCAGAGAGATTGGGACCAGTATCTTTCCCTTTTCGCATTGGCTTATCGATCTGCCGTCAATTAGTCCACGGGTGAAACACCTGCGAAAATTCTGTTTGGACGTGAAATGAGGCTTCCTTGTGACCTGGAATTCGGCTGTCGGCCTGGAGAAGATCTAGCAGGCGAAGACGGACTGGACGATATTCATGAGTTAGTTCGAACCAATCTTCAAGTTGTCAGCGACAGAATGAAAAGTCGGTACGTCACGCAGGCCACAGAAGGCGGTTTTAAAGAAGGGCACAAAGTATGGTTACACAACCCGACGAGGAGAAAAGGATTTTCTCCAAAATTACAAAAATCCTGGCAAGGTCCATACTTAATCAAGAAAAGGATCAATGATGTTATATATCGCATACGCAAGATCCCCAACGGAAAACCAAAAGTAGTTCACCAAAACCGACTAGCCCCATTCGAAGGAGACCATGACCTAGAGGAAGGAGTAAACCTTATTCAAGATGTGTCTGACCCTACCTTCGATGAATTTATGGGCGCGTATGGAGGTACCGGGAAAGCTAGATATGGAGTCACTTCGGAACAACAACAAGATTTGTTCACTCTCCCGGAAGATTATTCACTGGCATACAACATCCCCGCCCGTATCAAGAACGCACGAGGGTTGGCAACCGTCTTTCGAAAGAAGTTCGGGCAATTAGAAAAACTTGAAGACCAGATTCCAGCCCCTGGCAAGACACTGACACTGAAACATAATTCGCGGTACGTCTTCTACGTGGTAACTAAAAATGAATTCCAAGATCGATCTACCTACCGCGATGTGTGGGAAGCACTTCGAAACCTCCGAGACCATGTGTTGGAATCCAACGTGAAGAAACTGTCTATGTCTAAGATAGCGAGTAACCAGTTGGATTGGCGAATCATCAGGAACATGGTAGAGATTATCTTTCAAGATACCGGTGTCCAGATATTAATTTGCAGCTACAACCCCCGTTATCAGTATCCGATGAAGACGGTGCCCTGCTATTTCCATAAGATCGGAAAGTGTAGAAATGGGGCCAGTTGCCGATTCAAACATCCAGTCTCGGCTACACAAAAGTTCCAGGAGGAACTTCCATTTAAGGAGGGGGTAATGTTACGAAACAGCACACTGGTATAGTCCCTAAAACGGACTCTGTCTAAGACAGGTATAAAAGTTAAAATTATGGCGGATACGCACTGTTTTTTATAACTGTTTACGAGTTTACGACTATCTTATGTAAACATTGTTTTTGTGACCAGAGTTATCTAGAAAAGGCCAGAATCAATTGTCCGGAATTTACTGGTAAAAATCGCTTTAATATATAAGGGGACTGATCAGGAAGAGTTAGTTAGTTTATAATTTGACATCGTGAGTTAAACAGTAAATAAGTGAATATAAATTAAGTGATTACATAAATTAGTTTAAGTGAATGTACTGAGTATATATAAATTAAGTGTTAGTGATTAGTTTAGTGATTAAATAAATTGGCTAAGTGAACCTACCGCGTGTTTAAAATTTATCCCACCCGTTTATTGTTTAAATAAATAACAAAAACATTACAGTACTTATACAGTCAAAAATTCAATAGAATTGGTAAACAATATTTGAAGGTTATTACTCCCCAACAATTTTTTCATGATTTCCTTTGATGTCAGCAATCTTTTTATAAATGTTCCCAGAGATGAAACAATCCCTATAATTAAAAGAATACTCACTCTTAGAAGTGTGGATGTCAGTAATATTGATATAGCCTTGAACCTATTGGAGATTTGTCTTAAGCAGGCTTTTTTTATTTTCAATGATAAAATTTATAGACAACCCAGGGGTTTAGCTATGGGTAACCCCCTGTCTCCTCTGTTAGCGGACCTTTTTGTTGATTCTTTGGAAACAATAATTTTAAATAGTAACCATAAAATAATCAGCTGGTATAGATATGTAGATGATGTTTTGGCCTTTGTAGATGGTACATCTCATGATTGTTTCAAGATTTTAGATTTCATTAATGGTTTGCATCCATGCATAAATTTTACAGTCGAATTAGAATTAGATAATCGGATTGACAATGATATTGAAAACTAACCTTCACACAAGGTAAAATTTAGAAATAAATAACGAAAAAATGGGAATCAAAGCAGAGAAAGTATCTCTCCCCCGGTGAGGCAAGTCTAAGTATTGACGGGCCCTCACCCCCCAACAGTAATAGTGTGCAGTTTGTGACTAGTGATATTCCAAAACGTAAGTTTTTAACGTACAATTATTTATTATATTGTGTATCGAACTGTGATATTATATTTTCTTTGACTTAACCGGGTGTCCCAAAATAGGTAAGGGACCCCACAGTATTTTCGGTCATATCTAGTGTTTCATATATATCAGCGCCCCTCATCAACTGGTAGGGCCTAAATAGTTATTTTTTTCTTATGTTCAGGGACCATTTCCCTATATATATATTATTATAGTTTATTTTATGGGAATTTAATTTGCCCTACGTTGGGCCGACATATTATTATGAATAGAATTGGGTGAGAAAATAGTTTAATTTGCCCGGTATGTTGAGGATTTAATATGTATGATAAACAGTTTATTTAACCAACATGAAAACTTCTCATCTCAGGGTAGAGTTCAAGTATTTTAAATAAAATGATTTTATAATTTTATATATGTTAGCGCCAAAGTTAATAAATGCTTTATATTTTTAAAAATAAATTTGTTAATCAGAATATGTTACTTTTTTAATGATTTCAAATTAAATACGGTCCTGTCCTACTTAAAAAATATCTGCATAGTTCAATCGATTTCATTCAGAGCTTCTGCCTGTGGTAAGTAGATGGTGCAAAAGTCACCAGATGAAATGAATAACTCAAGTAATTTAAAAAAACGTTCTTCAAAAGGAAAAACAATATTTAATTTAATGAAAATAAATACACTACACTTTTACAATTGTTTTTTTTTTAAGAAATTCAACTATCTAAAAGGATGACTCTTTCATACAAATCACACGCACTCTGGTGAGATATTATTATAATAGTAAAATACAGTTATATAACTTCATAAACATATGACTTTCAGAAAACGGCGAAATACACTCTTAACAGCGTCTATGCATCACAAAATTTTAGTTTTTTTCACAAATTAGTAAGTACGCTTGACCTCTTAATACATTAATAAATTAACTTGTACTACCTTATTTACTTCACGATTTCTGTTTGTTCACCTTCAATGATCTGTTTCTTTTATTTGTTCCAGATTCTCCTCCTGGAAAACCTCCCTGTTGGCATTCTGCTTCTACCAGAACAGGAATCGATGCTGTATTTCTTTCAAAGTCCAAACAGCTCACACAAATTCCACTATTCAATGTTTTTCGAAAACTATTGTGGCTATTTTACTTCCACCAGACACAAGACACCATATTATAAAATAAAATTCATGATTAGTGTTTTACAACATTCAACAATTCCTTTTTTAATTATTAATATAAACTAAACTACTTACACTGATATATCTCTTGTAAGTATAATGTATTTGTTTTAAATTCTATAGTCAAATTTTGTCTTCCAAATGATTTCAATTGATTTACTTTACCAAAAAAATTTTGCTGCTCCAAAAATCTCTTCCCAAAAAGAAAAACCTACTAGTCAATAGCCCCCATAATCAACAACTTTTTTACATTCTGATTTTTTTTCGTTAGCAACACAGTTGTCGCCGATGTGATCTTTTTTAAATGTTTATTAACCAATCAAATTTGACTATTTATTTTATAACTCAAATTCTTCATTTCAACCAGTGAAATGTTCATCCATTATATCATGATATTATATTCTAAGGTTTTTAATTGCTTAGACTTCCTATATTATTTTCATTCAATAATATTTCTTAGTATTGTTAAAATGACATTTCCTAACCTCTAAGTATGTATGTCAAATGAATATTCATAATGTTTTAATAGATGACAGCTGTTACCTTTAAATATGTATGCAAAATGAATATTCGTTTTCTTTATAAGTCATGTTCTCTGAAATTCACATTATTTTATATTTTCCTGCTCTGTTATGTCTAAACATCTACACCATCTCATTTTAATGTTGTAATCAACAAATATTACGAGATTAGCTTGACTTTACAGAATAAAGCATTATTAGTTTCTTATTATGAATAAATTTTGATACTTGATCTCTTTGATAAAAGTTTCGTTAGGTAATTTATTTCATATAAATTGTTTATCACACCTATTCGCAATTATCCCTACATTATACAGTCTGTCCTTTCTGTATGTCTTCTCTATCGAATAGTGGATCGTACAGATTGTCTCCATTCAAATCTTTAAAAAAAAAATTTTTGACTTAAAAAAATTCTTTTAGATTACAATACATAATCTTAATTCTTCATTATTTGATATACAGGGTGTAGCATTATTTTTTCACAATAACATCCCCTAAATTTTGCGTTTATCAAATTTTTTATTCTAAGAAAAATTTTATGAACGCAAATTTTACTTCAAGTACTATATTCTAGGATTGTCTTTCAATTTTACTAATAATACATTTCTTTTTATTTCAGGTTGCTGTTACAAAGATGATTTTGGAATCCTGTGTTGCAGTATCCTCTTCAGTTAGTTTTAATTCTATTTATAATACCATAATTAAATATGTATACAAATTCTTATTTTATTTTTAGGTACATGTTTCATTTACAAGTTTCATCCAAAGGAATTAATTTAAAAAAAATCATGTTATAAATCCATTTTTGAAAATTCTTTAATGTTCGTTATGCGTCTTATTACTTATACATTTCTCGGAGTCTGTTATTTAGGTACAATTTATTGATTTACATTTCTTGTGTTACATCTGTCTATAATACCATCCTTTAGCATATTTTGTATCTCTGAATCAACTTCTTTCCTATATTTATAAGGTATGGGATATGTTCTTATTCTGAAATTTTCGATTCCCTTAACTTCTATCTTATGTACATAGTTATTTGCTATTCTCATCTCTTTTTTAACTAATCCTTTATACTTAATTATTAAATTCTTCACTTTCTCAGCATATTCCTTATTTCCACATACTAATTCCAATTCTTCCATTATTGCATCCCTCTCCATATTCCATAACTTCCTATTATCCTCTTCAAATTCCAATTCTTCCATATTTCCACTCCTCTTTATATTCCATAACTTCCTATTATCCTCTCCAATTGCCAATACTTCCATATTTCCAATCCTTTCTATATTCCATAACTTCTTATTATCCTCTTCAAATTCCAATTCTTCCATATTTTCTTCTTCAAATTCAATTCTATTACCATTTAATTCAATCTCCATCTTTTCAAAATCAATTCTTGCTTTAAACTTTGTTAATTCATCAATTCCTATTACTATGTCTGTTTCCAAATTATTCACTAACAGTAATTGCATTTCAACTTCTTTCCCATCCTTCAATTCAATCTTTTGTATTATAGACTTATTTACTTCACATAGCTTCTTTCCATTTGCTCCTATCAATGTAGTTTTTGGTATTTTAATTAATTTGTTTTCATAATTTTCAATGTTTTCTTCTTTTAGTTTTGTTTTAATTATGGACGCTTCCGAACCTGTATCTATTAATAATTTTATTTCTTTTCCATTTAATTTTCCTTTAATATTTATCAATCCCATTATTTCTTTTAATTCTAATTCTTCCCCAAATTTTATATATTCCCTTGGATGTTCGTATGTACAGATAATATTTTTCTTTACATTTGGTATGTGCTCGATCCAAAATTTTGATCGGGCTCTGTTTCAGTGACTATTTCTGGTTCTATGGATATCACTCTTTCTTTCTGTCTTTGTATATTGTTCACTCTCCTTTGTTCTTCATTTCTATTGCCTCTTCCTTCAAAATTTCCATTTGTCCTTTCTGTATTATAGTCTCTTCTTTGCTCTTGTTTTTCATCTCTTTGTCTGTTTTCATAAGATCCATTCCTATTGTTTCCTTCAAATGTTCTATTTCTATAATTATTGTTATGATATTGATCATTTTTGTTGTAGTTGTTTTGAGCGTTATTGTTCCTGTTATAATTATTGTTTCTATTATAATATCCATTATTATTATTTCTGTTAAAGTAATTGTTCCTGTTTTGTTCATAATTATTCGATCTATTATTTTGATTGTTATTATTCTCATAATAATTTTTATTATCGTAACCATTATAGTTTTTGTTTTCATTTTGATTCCTGTTCCTGTTCTGGTTATTGCTTATCTTGTTTCTTTCAATTCTTTGTAGATAATTAGTTAACTCCTCTATGTTTTTGATATTTTGAATAGCAATTGTTTCAGTGATTTCAAATTTAAAATGTCTCGAGATAAACATAATAATTTCCTCCTCTGGTATAGGTGGATCTAAAAACTTCGCATTCATGAAAACCTTCATAGCGTAATCATTCATACTATTTCCTCTACCTATCTCAAATTTTCCAGAGTAAAGTTTTTCTCTCACTCTTGTTTGCGCATTGTTTCCCCAGAAATATCTCATGAATTGAGCTTCGAATTCCTCAAAATCTTTTAAATCCTCTTCCTTACTTGTATACCACACTAAAGCATGGTTATCCAGATTTTCCCTAATCATTTCCTTCATGTCTTCATTATTTCGGATATTTTTCATCTTGTTCCTTAAAATTTTTATAAATACTTTTGGGTGTATTTTTCTATTATCCCCTTCAAATTTGTGTTCCCCTCTATTTCCTATATAATTATTTATTATTTTCGTCTCCATCATTCCATTTCTCACTTCTTGAAAATTTCTACCCTCTGTGTGGTCATACTCTTCCTGTAAGTAAACTAGTCTCTTTTCCATGTTTTCCAATTTTCTTGTCATTTCCACTGTTTCCTTTGATTGTTCCCCATTGTGGATTCTACTTCCAGTTTGCTCAATTCTTCTTTTCAGAGCTTCCATCTCCTTCTGTATTTCCTTAATCTTCTTTTCTGTTTTCCCTTCCTCTTGTTTTTGTTTCTCTATACACGCTTCTTCTACATTTTGTTGAAATTCGGTAAGGGTTCTGTCCCATTTTCCTTCTAGGTTTCCCATTCTTTCCTGAGTGTCCTGAACTCCCATTTTGATTTCATTTATTTCTCTTTGAATTTCTCCTTTAAAATCCTTTTCTTTCTCCTCTATTTCCTTAATTCTGTTGATTTGTAAATTTTCTATTTCCATTATACGTCCAATCACTTCTCCTCTTATTTCCTGTTTAGTGTCTTCAATTTTATTCTCCATGTATATGTTTGATTCTTCTAGTTTCTTCTCAACGTGTCCCAATTTTTCATCCATCAATTTTATTATCAGTTCCTTAGTTTGTTTAATTTCTTCTTTGTTCTGGTCCATCTTAATATTCATTTCTTTTTTTAATTCTTCCTTATTTTGGTCCATTTTAATATTCATTTCTTCCTTATTCTGGTCCATCTTAATATTCATTTCTTTTTTTAATTCTTCCTTATTTTGGTCCATTTTAATATTCATTTCTTCCTTATTCTGGTCCATCTTAATATTCATTTCTTGTTTTATTTCTTCCTTATTTATATTCATATCCTGTTTCATTTCTTCCCTATTTTGGTCCAATTTTGTATTCAAATCCTGTTTTATATCTCTCCTCATATCTTCATTGTTTTGATCCATTCTTTTCATCATCATTTGAAGCATACTCATCACGTCCATATCCTCTTTCTCTTTTGATTTTTGTTTGACCCCTTGTCCTGTTTCTTCTGACAATGGTGCATCTTGTTCTTCCTGACCTTGTTCTGCGATGTCTTCTTCCGAATGTTCTCTCCCCTGTTCCAAATATTGTACCTGAAAATCTCCTCTACCATTACTCCTTTCTTCTCTTTCTTCATCAGACCTACTTTCGACTCCTACCTGCTTTCCGTCCCTTAATGTCATTTTCCTTTCCATTTTATGTATTTAAAATCTTTTAATACAGTAAAAAAAAACTTATTTCAATGCTTTTTATTATCATTTACTAAATTTCTATATTAGCCCCACGTTGCGGTGACATTTTATTATAGTTTATTTTATGGGAATTTAATTTGCCCTACGTTGGGCCGACATATTATTATGAATAGAATTGGGTGAGAAAATAGTTTAATTTGCCCGGTATGTTGAGGATTTAATATGTACGATAAACAGTTTATTTAACCAACATGAAAACTTCTCATCTCAGGGTAGAGTTCAAGTATTTTAAATAAAATGATTTTATAATTTTATATATGTTAGCGCCAAAGTTAATAAATGCTTTATATTTTTAAAAATAAATTTGTTAATCAGAATATGTTACTTTTTTAATGATTTCAAATTAAATACGGTCCTGTCCTACTTAAAAAATATCTGCATAGTTCAATCGATTTCATTCAGAGCTTCTGCCTGTGGTAAGTAGATGGTGCAAAAGTCACCAGATGAAATGAATAACTCAAGTAATTTAAAAAAACGTTCTTCAAAAGGAAAAACAATATTTAATTTAATGAAAATAAATACACTACACTTTTACAAGTGTTTTTTTTTTAAGAAATTCAACTATCTAAAAGGATGACTCTTTCATACAAATCACACGCACTCTGGTGAGATATTATTATAATAGTAAAATACAGTTATATAACTTCATAAACATATGACTTTCAGAAAACGGCGAAATACACTCTTAACAGCGTCTATGCATCACAAAATTTTAGTTTTTTTCACAAATTAGTAAGTACGCTTGACCTCTTATTACATTAATAAATTAACTTGTACTACCTTATTTACTTCACGATTTCTGTTTGTTCACCTTCAATGATCTGTTTCTTTTATTTGTTCCAGATTCTCCTCCTGGAAAACCTCCCTGTTGGCATTCTGCTTCTACCAGAACAGGAATCGATGCTGTATTTCTTTCAAAGTCCAAACAGCTCACACAAATTCCACTATTCAATGTTTTTCGAAAACTATTGTGGCTATTTTACTTCCACCAGACACAAGACACCATATTATAAAATAAAATTCATGATTAGTGTTTTACAACATTCAACAATTCCTTTTTTAATTATTAATATAAACTAAACTACTTACACTGATATATCTCTTGTAAGTATAATGTATTTGTTTTAAATTCTATAGTCAAATTTTGTCTTCCAAATGATTTCAATTGATTTACTTTACCAAAAAAATTTTGCTGCTCCAAAAATCTCTTCCCAAAAAGAAAAACCTACTAGTCAATAG
Organism: Galeruca laticollis; assembly: GCA_963921935.1. Taxonomy (NCBI): domain Eukaryota; kingdom Metazoa; phylum Arthropoda; class Insecta; order Coleoptera; family Chrysomelidae; genus Galeruca; species Galeruca laticollis. The sequence continues at coordinate 86,249,565 of OY998184.1, forward strand.
CCCCCATAATCAACAACTTTTTTACATTCTGATTTTTTTTTCGTTAGCAACACAGTTGTCGCCGATGTGATCTTTTTTAAATGTTTATTAACCAATCAAATTTGACTATTTATTTTATAACTCAAATTCTTCATTTCAACCAGTGAAATGTTCATCCATTATATCATGATATTATATTCTAAGGTTTTTAATTGCTTAGACTTCCTATATTATTTTCATTCAATAATATTTCTTAGTATTGTTAAAATGACATTTCCTAACCTCTAAGTATGTATGTCAAATGAATATTCATAATGTTTTAATAGATGACAGCTGTTACCTTTAAATATGTATGCAAAATGAATATTCGTTTTCTTTATAAGTCATGTTCTCTGAAATTCACATTATTTTATATTTTCCTGCTCTGTTATGTCTAAACATCTACACTATCTCATTTTAATGTCTTAATCAACAAATATTACGAGATTAGCTTGACTTTACAGAATAAAGCATTATTAGTTTCTTATTATGAACAAATTTTGATACTTGATCTCTTTGATAAAAGTTTCGTTAGGTAATTTATTTCATATAAATTGTTTATCACACCTATTCGCAATTATCCCTACATTATACAGTCTGTCCTTTCTGTATGTCTTCTCTATCGAATAGTGGATCGTACAGATTGTCTCCATTCAAATGTTTAAAAAAAAAATTTTTGACTTAAAAAAATTCTTTTAGATTACAATACATAATCTTAATTCTTCATTATTTGATATACAGGGTGTAGCATTATTTTTTCACAATAATATATATATATATATATATATATATATAAGAAGATGTAGGAATATCGCGTGATATGTTAACAACAACAACAAAGAGATTCATGGGTAATTCACGCAAAGTAAAGGGCTACTGAAATAGAGTGGTAACCGTGGACATGCATGTTTCTGGCTCATTTTGCCTCATCAGCACGGCATAACCAAATAATGATGTGAAATTTGGGAGCAAAGATGTTAATCGAAACATGAGCGTTTGGTTTCCCTGCTGAAATCCGTTATTTTGTGTTTTCCCATGTTTCGATTAACATCTTTGCTCCCAAATTTCACATCATTATTTGGTTATGCCGTGCTGATGAGGCAAAATGAGCCAGAAACATGCATGTACACGGTTACCACTCTATTTCAGTAGCCCTTTACTTTGCGTGAATTACCCATGAATCTCTTTGTTGTTATATATATATATATATATATATATATATATATATATATATATATATATATATATATATTTTGATTTTTTGATAATAGCGCACAGATATTTATATTGTACCAGGGATCATAGTTAGTCCTATCTTAGAGTTTTGATAATAGCGCACAGATATTTATATTATACTAGGGATCATAGTTAGTCCTATCTTAGAGTTTTGATAATAGCGTACAGATATTTATATTATACTAGGGATCATAGTTAGTCCTATCTTCATAATTAATTTTCCAAATTTTATAGATAAAGCGTGTATTTCTATGTTTTTTTCCTCTCACTGCGAGAAACGTAATTAGAGCTAGAAATAGGGGATAAAGAATTTCCCCTTCTTTTATGTATTTACCAGTTGATTAAATCTCACAAGATCCATACTTATTTCTTTCCCATCCCAGAAATTTTGGCGATATAGATATAGGATTCACAGGATATCATATTTGATCCGATTCATAAAGTTTCGGTTGTTTTCTACTTATTGCCTTAATTTTGTGGAGGATAACCGACATAAACATTAGGTGGATAGGGTACCATACTTATACAGGTTAAGTACCAAAAGATATACCATTTGTTATTCTCTTATTTATGTAGGGTATATCACGTAGGCTATCCTAAAAGCCAGGAGAAAGCCTCGTATATTATTTTATTATATTGCAAAGCGTTCGTATATGGTTTCAATAATTTTCTTTTTTTCTTTCTTTGTAATATATGCTTGTTCATATTTTAACCTTTCAATTTATTTCCATAACCTCAATCCTCACCACCCCCGTACCCGTCAAATAGGACGGACCGACTAAACCTGCACTACGAACTCGGGCATGGCACACTGTATAAGCCCAAGGGGTCCCACGACGACCTTGATCGCTCGAGTCTGGAACAACCCCTCCCTCGAGGTAATCCCGCAGGGAGAATTCCTGGTTCTACAATTTTTGTGCCGCGAGGCACTGGTGACAGCACGCTGCAACGATTTTGTTCTAGGGTAGGAAAATACAGTAGGGCCCTTCCGGTCACTACAATCAGAGAGAAAGGAAACCGGAGAGATAATACAGGAACCAAACACATTTCACCGGTGACAGCAGAATAAAAATAGGATCTACCATAAATTAATTACACTGGAAAACGCCGACATTATTACAGTACCCTACATTGTATTACGAATATCATAATAAAATTGGATGTAGATATTCAATAACTAAATAATGATATGGTTGTAGAAAAAATTATTTATTTTATTGAAGAGTATATGACGCTGATGTTTGTCACTGTGACGTGTGTGTCTGATGCTACAATTTGTCGCCGTAATTCTGCAAATGGCGGAAAATTAACTTGCCACTTATCCTAGTTTATCACTCAAATGAGCGCTAACCTACAACCCGTTTTTCATACGTCACCAATTTTATGATTGGATATTGTGCACAAATGAATACTATTGATTGTCAGCTGACCAGAGCCAATGTACAACGGACTCTATGGTACTCACATTTTTGTCATTTTTGGAGAAATTTCGGTTTGTTAGCTCACAAGTGGCCATTTATGTGATTGGATATTAAACTAAATTAATAATAAACTTTTTTGGGTAAAATTTGATACATAAACTGGTGTAATTAAATTAAAATTTATTTTAAAATAAACCATAAATAAACAAAAATAAAACATATACAATTAGTTAACACACAACACGCAACATCAGCTAGTTTTAAAATTCTTATTCATTTTATTTTGCAAAGACATTTCATCAACATTTTCGGATATCATCTTATAAGTTTCGTCCATCAATTTTGGTATATCGTCAGATGTACAACCTTCTGTAGAAACAGCTGGAAGAAGTCTTATCTTTATATGTCCTAAAAATAGAAAAAATATATAAATCGACGCATCATTACAAATAAACTTTTTTAAGCGATAGGCAATGAGTTACACCCTCTCAGGGCCGTTCCAACCTGGTCGAGCGCCGTCGTGCAAATGTGATCACAGCGCCTTTGTTTGGTGCATATATTTTTTAAATTTTATATTATGTACATTCAACATAATCGCTAGACGGTAATTAATAAATAATACAACTTTGAAGCAAAAATAAACATTTTTTGAACAAGAAATAGTTACCTGATCTAAATAACCTGAATAAAACTAAATAACCACTAAATAAAAGTAGCTTTATGCGCTTTCTTTCTGGAAAATTCAGAAATAAGTTCAGTCATATTTATATTGTCCAACAAATCACTTTCAATCGATATGATTGCCAAATTATCGAGCCGTTGTTGGCCCATTGAAGATCTTAAGTAGTTTTTGATTAACTTTAACTTTGAGAAAGTTCTCTCCGCTGAAGCAACCGATACAGGCATTGTCAACAAAATTCGCAAAGCTACGCTTGCATTTGGAACAGAATGAGTTAAATTATTTTTTATAATGTAGTTTAACATTTGTGTCGGTGTTTGTAGATTAAGATTTTTTAAAAATTGCAACTCGTGGAACAATTCTGTTCCATTTATGTCACGCTCATTACGATTTTTATCTGTTAAAACTCCTTCAAGCTGTAAACAACAATTTAGTTGTTCCTTTTCTGGTAAATCTGAAAATTTACAAATATCCCATAAAAATTTAAAATGGTCGGAATGGGACGACAATAAGTCGAACCTTTCACCAATTGATCTTATAACAATATCAAGTGTACCAAAAAAAATGTTTATTTTGAAATCCCGTTCTCCATCTGTAATTGGTTCATCGTCATTCTCGTAATTAAATTGTTTTTTAACACGCCTTGGTCTAAACACATTATTAGTTTTGAGGGTTGACTCTACATCTAGAGATTTTGCAAGTTCAGAACCATCAACTAATACATCTCCAAATCCTTTATCACTTCGGTAACTATTGAAAAACTTTAGCAAATTATTCATTTGGGTACATGCTTCCGAGATATTAAAATCTTTGGTTTGTAATGTTTTGCTAACAGTATTGACTCTAAACAGAACATTGTAACACAATACTAATGTACATATAAACCGGTAACTTTTTAATTTATTTGCTAAAGATTCAGCCATATGCTTTGTATTGTTATCGAAAGAAACTCCACTGAATATACTATATAAAGCATCATAGACTTCCCCAAGCTGATACCTCAATGGAGTAATGGCATCAATTCTGCTCGACCATCTAGTTTCAGATAGTGGTTTTAATGTTAAATTGGAAATATGTTCTTTCAAAACGGTCCAACGATTAGTTGAAGCCGAAAAAAAATTGTAAAGTTCTTGAACCGTAGAAATGAATTGCCAGCTAAAGTTGTTTCCCTTAACTGCATCATTTACAACCAAGTTTAAACTGTGATTACAACAAGGTACATAAAATGATCTTGGATTCAAATCTAGAATTTTTTTTTGTAAACCTGCATGCTTGCCTCGCATGTTGGCACCATTGTCGTATCCCTGGCCTCTCATATCATATAAATTTAAATTATGTTTTTCTAAATTTTTGTAAACCCTCAGCTGTTGTGTCTTCTATTGGAGCAAAATGTAAGAAACGTTCATCAACAACAATTTCCCCTGATGCTGTATCTAAATTTACGAACCTGATACAGACAGAAATTTGTTCTTGATGGCTCATGTCTGGAGTACAATCAAGAATAATAGAAAAATATTTTGAATTTTTAATCATATATAAAAGTGTTTTTAAATGAAACTCAAGGTCTCTAGTTAATTCCACAATATAATACAAGTTATTGAAAATTCTAAGAAATTGACAATTGTTTCGATAAATCAATATCATCGTCAGAATGACAGAAGTTACATTTCATTTTATGCCTACCTGATGTTTAGTAGTTATATTTATTTTTTTTGGCTAGACCAAGAAGTAACCTAACTTGTGATTGGCTTAATATATGTTTATAGAAAAAAGAAGAAGATGTGATATTACAAATATTGAAGCTTAGATATTATTAGCCCTATGGTGATATCCTGGATATCATTTTTCCAATTAAGATCAGTATAACTGTGCAATGATATAGAAAACCAGGAAAACTATATCTGCTGATCTTTACAATTATCACTTAAGAAGACAGTTTATTAGTGGAGAATTCCCTAGATTTAACTGTTCATTGACAACTATTGTGGGTTTCTTAAATGTCTTCTAATTTCCAGTTCTTCAAGGAAATCCAGTTCTTGTTTCTTTTCACAGATATGCAGCACTTCTAGTTCTGTGTTAGGTGTCAATGAATGATTGGTGTCAAGTAAATGTTTTGCGTAGTGAGATTTATCTGGTTGTTTTAATCTGTAAGCTCGTAAGTGCTCACTGTATCGTATTTCAAAATTCCTAAGGGTCTGACCCAAATAGACAGCATTACATTCTGGACATTTGAGTTTATATATACCGGACTTCTTTAATAGTGGTATTTTTGTTTTTACATTTAACAATTTTGTACTAACGTTACTTTCTGTTTTAAAAGAAATTGTTGCATTCGTTGCTGAAGATATTATCTTTGAAATATTATTAGAAATATTTCCTGCATATGTGATGGTTTTATAAGTTTTAATTTCATCAGCTTGTTTAGGATATATTAGTTGTAATGTCACTTTTTTCTCTTTTTTACTAATTAGTTTATTTATCATATCTAATGGATAACCGTTAGATGTTGCTATTTGTCTAATTGTATTAATCTCTCTATCAAAATTACATTTGTTCATAGGAACTGAAAAAGCTCTATGTATCATTGAATTATATGCTGCTAGTCTGTGTGAGACAGGGTGGTTAGAATTGAATGGAATTGTCACATCAGTCTGTGTTGGTTTTCGGTAAATTGAATAATCAATAATTGTAAAGATCAGCAGATATAGTTTTCCTGGTTTTCTATATCATTGCACAGTTATACTGATCTTAATTGGAAAAATGATATCCAGGATATCACCATAGGGCTAATAATATCTAAGCTTCAATATTTGTAATATCACATCTTCTTTTTTTTTCTATAAACATATATTAAGCCAATCACAAGTTAGGTTACTTCTTGGTCTAGCCAAAAAAATAAATATAACTACTAAACATCAGGTAGGCATAAAATGAAATGTAACTTCTGTCATTCTGACGATGATATTGATTTATCGAAACAATTGTCAATTTCTTAGAATTTTCAATAACTTGTATTATATTGTGGAATTAACTAGAGACCTTGAGTTTCATTTAAAAACACTAATATGAGCATATTCCACGAAGTAAGGGTCGAGACAGTCAATTTCATATATAAAATATTTTCTCTTAAATTATTGCCTATTATTTCATTTTAAATGTAGATGCCAAGGTAATGATTAATTCTGTTGCTTTGCATTTGTACCCTCTTAGTATGTTCAGCCATTATAGGATCGAATTTTGCAATCATTTCCACACATTTTAAGAAATTGCCATTATTATTTTAAAACAATTTCAAATTTTCACCGCGAAAGGACAGATTTTCTTTAGCTAAAAACTGAATTACATAGAATACTCGCTCAATAACTGCATGCCGATATTTAATTTCAGCATTAAACAAATATTCATGAGTTAGATCAATCGTATTGTTTGTTTTAAATCTAGTTAAACAGTCAGACCATGTCTTAAGATTTTCGAAATGCATTTTACTTTTTTCGTGAATATTTAAATGTTTACTCAAATGTTGCCAATCATTATAGCCATTTTCATCAGCCAATCGGGCTTTTGCGGTGTTGAGGTTGAATATTCTGCAACAAAAACAAAACACTGAATTTTTCGATACCGAGTACAGAAGCCAATCACGCTTGATTTTTTCATTATTTGGCAAAATTCGATTGAAGTATGATTCAGAAAATTTTCGCCTAGTCTTGTCTTTCGGAAAAACGCAATTTGAATTGTTATAATAGGTTGGACCATATTTTATCAGAAGTTCAATATTCATTGAAGATAATATTTTCGGCCACAAACCTGGATCTTTAGACCACTGTACAGTCTTACTATCAAAAACTTCATCATCATCAGCTTCGATAAACGTTACAGTTTTTTCAACTTCAACTGAACTTGATGTCGATGGCTCCATATTATCATCATCATTTTTTACGGAAGCCTCCGAAGGAGAATCAATGGGTGCTTTGAAAAATTGAGTTATTTTCTTATTGGTATTTTCCAACACCTCCTCCCGTTTACGTTTGTTAATTAGATTTTGGTAACTAGAAAGTTTCTTTTTACCTTCAGACATCTAAAAAAATAATACCACATAAAATTTTGGGTTTGGGCTCGGGGTTTGTTGAATCTAATTAATTTATAATTACGAATTATAACGATCTGGATATACATTACTTACCTTAACTTTATTTTATACTTATAACTTGTACTTTAAAGTTTGAGCTTCCAGAAAAGAACAAAGTTTCAAATAAGGAAATAAGAAATAGGTATAACTTTTTAGCTGATGCGAGATGCGATTTACTCTATTGCTTAAGACAAAAGCCAATGCTCAAATGAATATGATTTCACTGCAATACTCGCTTGGCCAGACAAGAATGAACTTGTGAAATGAAACATAGGAACTAAGAAATATAGTGCGGGCGCACGGCGCTCAGTAATAGAACAAAATATGCAATAGGTCGGGACCAAGCAACTTAAAGAAGTCATATTTGAATCTATAGATGATAATAATGATCATAATAATACATTTTATAAATTATTTGTTTAAATATTATTACTTATTTCCTACTTTAATCTTAATTCTAGCATATTCAGACATTGGTAAAAATAAAAAAAAATATCTTCGGCGCCTTTTTTGTGACGGCGCCGCACGACCTGCACATATGATTGGAACGGCACTGCACCCTCTATTGAAAGTCATAAGGGTAAAATGTATACAAATATAGTTGATACATACGGGGTGAGTCCTATATATTATAGACAATGGAGTAAGTACCTGAATCGAATTTAAAATTCCCTAAAAATGAATATCTTGACACGGCAACTGGTTGTATGGGAACTCTAGATGCGACAGCTAAATGAAAAGCGCCTTTCTTAAACGGCAATAAGGTTTTCCCTAGGTTCCTAGTACCTTCGGGAAACATCAAGACACGAGCCTGAAAATATAAATAAAATAAGATATCATGTAAACTGAGCTATCTTCTGGAAAAAGTGATTATTCTAAAACGACTAAAAGCTTAATTGGTTCACTAGGCTAAATGCACCAGTGAATGAACACTCAAGACATTTTTGAACTTCACTGTATTTTTATAAACCATCCGTACTGATTTTCAGCTCCAGGAAAATAACAGTTAGTGTTCAATGAAATAGTGAATACGTTGCATACGATAGTTACAGAAGTAGACAGTTTAAGACTTAGTAAAAAAGTAAAATGTTGCATAAGACCCCAGTAAATGAACGAATGCTACCATTGATTGAACATGGCTGATCCAATGAATGAACTTATGAAGAAAATAGACGTCGAACAATTTTTAATCAACTATTATATCAACGACAACACAACATATGGTAATACAATATTATTTCAGACAAATTTCAGCATTTGTGGACATTCGAAAAAACCACGTATTTTAAGCTTGGGTGCTTCAATCATTTCCACAGTTGAAGTTTTCTCGTACCATATTTGGTCAACACGTTCTGGCCATTTGAAAGTATTGGGACCTGCTGGTGTCATAGCGTTCCAGACAACATTAGATATTCTATAAATATCCGTGGAATATTCATTTTGGTATATTGGAATATTCTTTAAAAATGCCAAGAATATCTTTATGCTTTTTAGAATATTCCTAAAAAGTGAAAATGGAAATATCCTAAATATTCAGAGAATATTCTTTTTCGTATTATAAATAAGCTAGGATTATTCTGAGAATATTCAGAAAAGCATTATCCAAGAATGTTTCCAGAATATTCAATATATACTATGAAGATTCGTGGTAGATTCATTTGGAATTTTGTAGAATTATTTTAAATTGTATATTCAGGGGATATTCTTTGTATATTCAGAATATTGCAGGAATATCCTCAGAATGTTCAGAACCATACATTTAATGGGGGGAGAGGGGAGGATGCATGTAAATGCACTTCTTCAAATTTCTGTAAATAAGTTCTTCTCTTGGAATACGCTTGTACGGGTACACAATCATAGGTGGAACAGATTCTCCTGAGGCAGAAAATGTACAGAGAACTGTTATGCATTCTTTTTCTGGGCCACTAGCAATTTCATAAAAATTCCTGTAATTTTTGGGACCCAGAAGCTTTCCAGTTTTGGGAAAAGTCTGCAAACCAGTTTCATCCCCATTAAAAATTCTATCAGGCTCAGAAAGGATGTCTTCAACGCCTTCTCCAATTAATTATTCCTTCATCTCCCGAAACCATTTTCGAATATTTTCCTCTGTTACAGATGCTCTCGCCTTGGATATTAATTCTGTATTCCTTGTGGTTATTTTTGGATGTCTTTGTAAAAAAAGATGTAACCATTTCCTACTCGGTCTATCATTCACGAATTTATTGGGCCTATCAACAGCTTTGAGGACACGTTGCACTGAGTCCTTCAACTCATCGGGATGCATGGGAAATCCTAATAGAGCTTTGGATAGAATCAAAGTTTCGGAGGTCAAAATGGTGGGAGATCCCATTTTTCGAATAATGGGAACTTTTCCAGTGGTTTTGTAGAAAAATGTACTTTTCGGAATCCCATATTGCCTGCTGGCTGCATTGATGGCGATTTCCTTTTTTCTTATTGCTTCCACGGCCTTCTGGAGACAGTCATCGGAATCTTACATACTTTTTCTGATGTTCTGGCTTGGACTTTCCACCTTCCATATTTCTGTCAAATAGTTGAAAAAAATATGGAATCAGAAAAAAACAGAGAAAGAATAAATTGTTCATTCATTGGAGCACCATTGATCTATGTTATGATTCAATGAATGAACAAAGTCGTTCATTTACTGGATAGCAAGCTTAGTAGATATTTTCTGACGGAACCCGTGAAACAGCCTTTCTAAACGAGTATATATATATATATATATATATATATATATATATATATATAATAAAATATTTTTCGAAATATTACTTTCAAAGATCTTTCTTTCTAAATTGTCCATAAAAATGTTTACTAAAATAGGTGAAATAGGGCTTCCCATTGGTAAACCTTCATTTTGAATGTATATCTTATTGTCACAAGTGAAATAATTCTGATTAATGCATACATCAAATAAATTAAGTATATCTGATATTATTCCTGGATTAATATTTTTATCTTCTAGTAATTTTCTTACAAGTATTAGACATTCTTTAGGAGGAATTTTAGTAAACATATTAGTTACATCGAACGAAATGAGTTTATAGTTATCTTGCAAGTAGATTGCTTTCAACTTTTTGATAAGTTCTATTGAATTTCTAATTGAGTACTGAGATTCATATCTGTAAGTATTGAGTATATATATATATATATATATATATATATATATATATATATATACTTGCAAGATAACTATAAACTCATTTCGTTCGATGTAACTAATATGTTTACTAAAATTCCTCCTAAAGAATGTCTAATACTTGTAAGAAAATTACTAGAAGATAAAAATATTAATCCAGGAATAATATCAGATATACTTAATTTATTTGATGTATGCATTAATCAGAATTATTTCACTTTTGACAATAAGATATACATTCAAAATGAAGGTTTACCAATGGGAAGCCCTATTTCACCTATTTTAGTAAACATTTTTATGGACAATTTAGAAAGAAAGATCTTTGAAAGTAATATTTCGAAAAATATTTTATTTTGGTATATATATGTAGATGACATATTAGCTTGTTTTATGGGTAGTGAACGACAATTAGATGTATTTTTCAACCACATCAATAATTTACACCCGAAAATTAAATTTACATTAGAAATTGAAGAAAATAGCTCAATCAATTTTCTTGATTTAAAAATTCAAAGAGTTAATAATGTACTTGATTATTCAATTTACCGAAAACCAACACAGACTGAAGTGACAATTCCATTCAATTCTAACCACCCTATGTCACACAGACTAGCATCATATAATTCAATGATACATAGAGCTTTTTCAGTTCCTATGAACAAATGTAATTTTGATAGAGAGATTAATACAATTAGACAAATAGCAACATCTAACGGTTATCCATTAGATATGATGAATAAGCTAATTAGTAAAAAAGAAGAAAAAGTGGCATTACAACTAATATATCCTAGACAAGCTGATGAAATTAAATCGTATAAAACCATCACATATACAGGAAATATTTCTAATAATATTTCAAAGATAATATCTTCAGCATCGAATACAACAATTTCTTTTAAAACAGAAAGTAACGTTAGTACAAAATTGTTAAATGTAAAAACAAAAATACCACTATTAAAGAAGTCAGGTATATATAAACTCAAATGTCCAGAATGTAATTCTGAAATACGATACAGTGAGCACTTACGAGCATACAGATTAAAACAACCATATAAATCCCACTACGCAAAACATCTACTTGACACCAATCATTCATTGACACCTAACACAGAACTAGAAGTGCTGCATATTTGTGAAAAGAAACAAGAACTGGATTTCCTTGAAGAACTGGAAATTAGAAGACATTTAAGAAACCCACAATATGAAGTTGTCAATGAACAGTTAAATATAGGGAGTTCTCCACTAATAAACTGTCTTCTTAAGTGATAATTGTAAAAATCAGCAGATATAGTTTTCCTGGTTTTCTATATCATTGCACAGTTATACTGATCTTAATTGGAAAAATGATATCCAGGATATCACCATAGGGCTAATAATATCTAAGCTTCAATATTTGTAATATCACATCTTCTTCTTTTTTCTATAAACATATATTAAGCCAATCACAAGTTAGGTTACTTCTTGGTCTAGCCAAAAATAACGACTAAACATCAGGTAGGCATAACATGAAATGTAACTTCTGTCATTCTGACGATGATATTGATTTATCGAAACAATTGTCAATTTTTTAGAATTTTCAATAACTTTTATTATATTGTGGAATTAACTAGAGACCGTGAGTTTCATTTTAAAAACACTAATATAAGGATCAGATCGATGAAATCTAGATTAACGCGTAAAATCAAAATGAATGAACATTTTGTTCGTTTACTGGGTTCAGCACATGCACCAATGAATTAACACTCAAATTATTGAATTTAATAACGTTTTCGGTGTATTTTGAGGTTAGGTTTTCGATAAAATCAGTTGAAATCAATTAATTGATGTGATAATGACGACACACTACACATCTCATTTGTTAATATCTTATTCTGTACCATCGCTCACCTGGTTATTGCTTAGTATCGTTCCAATAACAAATTTTGTCAACAAAAACACAGCGGTACGTTCATTTATAAGAACTGACTTGAACTAACGAAGTATCATGTTAAAAGGAACATATTGCACGTTATGAGGGATATTGCAGTGTTTACGAGAAAGACACCATATTCTTAATAATTTCAGATATATTTCAATTTGTTCATTCACTGGTGCATTTACTCTAGTATCTACAGAATTACCTTACGTCTTCTAATAATTTCTCCGGTTTGGTTAACAGTTGATTGGGCGTCTTTGGCATTGACTCTATTTATAAAAATCGTTCCCCATAACCAAGAGGCTAATCCAAACGGTTGGATGTAAAAAATTTCCTTTTTTGATATCACTGTAGAATTTGGCATTAATGGCCAAAGATAAGCCAGAACTAAAAAGAAAGAAAACCTTAAACATGCATTTTTCAATATTCGTCACTTCCTTCAATGTAATATAAATTGCAATGATCAATGAAACCGAAAAACCGAAAGTTTTCAGGGCCGTATCTAGGTTTTTGCCGCCCTTAGGCAGTCTATCAGCTACCGCTCCTTTTCCCCGCACATTAGTGTTTTGCTGGTAAAAATAGTTTACAATACCAATAGCTTAAATGAAAATTAAATCAGCAAATTTTTATTCAATAGGAAAAGGAAGATGAAAACTGAATTTATTTAAATAAACTAAACTAAACATTTCCATTAATTTTTGTTTATTATCTATTATCTCACATATAATAACTTAGTAAGTACTGGCTTAATTAACCTACTTTATTTACTGATCTTTTATTGATTATTATTAACTACTTAATAATATTAAAATGATATTTATAAAATTATTGATTGATGTCTACTTTCAATTGTTTCTTCCTCACTTTAATTTCCGAGAATCTATCTATAAGATCCTCATAGTCTAAGTCATACACTGTTGTAAAATTTACATTTAGAATTACCAAAAAAATTCAAGCGATCTCAATGTGACTCAATTTAAAATACCAAATCTTCTTAATCAAGCCTATTTGAAAAGTGCAGTACCGTCAAATGCAATAAACTCGTTTAACCTTCATAGGACTGGCCGGGGTCCGTTTGTACCCCATGACGTATGTTTTTGCTGTATCTTTGCAAACGCAAATTTTTCAACATTGATCTTTCATCTAGCTGCAGTTTATGAATTATTTTGATAAAATATGATGTATTTAGTAGTTTTTATTGGCTGGTATAAACAAAAAATAGTTTTATATTACAGGGGTCTCTTCAGACCCCGGTCAGCCTTTTACGTCCGATAAAATAATCCCGGTAACTGTTAGTAAAATCGGGGAATCCCATACATTTAACGTTTGTTTACTCACAGGGAATTTACCCATATAATTGTAAAATGTAAATTATCAGTTCAAATGGGGGATTCCCCGCACTGCAATATAATTTTTAGACTTGAATATTCGGGTTAGTCTCTTGTGATATTGCGAGTAGGGTACAACGTTTTGAAAATGAGTCAGTTTTTATTTAGAAACAATCGCAAGGGGCTTACTGACGATGAGATGTTACGTATACTTGAAAGTGATGATCCAGAGTTTGATAGTGTTATCAATGAGGAAACATCGAGTGACTTAGAAGATGAAGACATTGTCACAGAAGTAGAGGAAGAAAATGATGTAATAGTTGTTGATCAAAGTATAGAGAAAACGAACCCAGAGGAACCAACAGTTAGTAACTGCCAGGGCATTCCAGTATATAAATCTAAAGATGGAACTGAGTGATCAAAAATTCCAGGAAACACAAAAGTTAGACGTTCAAAAGCTAATATTCGGAGACATGCTCTAGGCCTTACAAATTACAGTTCTGATATCTCAAGTATAAAAGACGCTTTCCTTCTTTTCCTATCTCCGGATATTCTGAACATAATAGTAATCGAAACAAACAGAAAGGCACAAACATATGATAAATGGAATATAGAAAATCCGAATAAAATTAAAGTTTTTGTACCTGTTGATTCTACAGAGATTGAAGCTTATATTGGACTGTTGCTTATTCTTGGCGCACTTCACGGATCGAAAGAGGCTATCGATATGCTCTGGTGTCAAGATATTTCTTACTGTCATCCTATAATTCCTGCTGCAATGTCAAGAGACAGATTCAAACAAATTACTTCATTTTTATAATTTTGATAATTTTCAAACAAGACAAGAATGAAAATTAGTAGATAAGCTAGCTCCGATTAGAGATATATTCGATATTTTCACTTCTAATTGTAAAAAATCACTCAATACTGGCGACCATCTATGTGTAGATGAGCAGCTTGTACCATTTAGGGGTAAGGCACCATTCCGAGTCTATATGAAGAGTAAACCTGATAAGTATGGAATCAAAATATGGGCTCTTGTGGACTGCACCACTTCTTATATTGCAAACATGCGAGTTTATTTGGGTAAGTTATTTGAAAAGCAATATAGGCAAACTTTATATTCCTATGTATCTATTAATTTTTAGGAAAATAAGGTAATAAAGCGGAAAAGGGTCAAGGTCAAAGGGTTGTCCTAGATTTGACAGACCATTTGGAAGGCGGATTTGGAATAACGACTGATAACTTTTTTACAAGTTTAGAACTTGCTGACAAGTTGTGGAAAAAAAATATTACTTTATGTGGAACCCTCCGGAAAAATAAAACATTTATTCCCAGGGAACTTCTACCGGCATCGTACAAGAAAGAGTTTTCAAGTATGTTTGCTTTTAGAAATCAAAGAACGCTAGTATCCTATATTCCAAAACAAAAACATGCTGTCATCTTACTTTCAAGTGAACATACTGATAGTAATGTAGCTAGAGAAGAACAGCACTATAAACCAGAAATTATTCTTCATTACAACAAAACAAAAAGTGCTGACGACACTTCAGATAAGTTGGCCAAAGAATATACAGTGCAGAGAAAGTCAAACCGTTGGCCAATGGCAATATTTTCGCATCTTATAGATATCGCTTATAAATTGTGGTTACTGTAAAACCCGGATTAGCGAAAAAACAGTTTGGATAAACGTAAAATGTATATTTTGGGACTAGGAAAAGAACTCATAAAGAAAAAACGTTTTCCGGCGATATAATAATAAATACATTCAGACGAATAGAAAACGGCATATGACAGACGTTTTTCCCGAACTACTGGATGCAACAGAACATAGAATTGAACAACAAAACATTACCAGGGGGCGCTGCCATATGTGTCAAAGAGGAAAATACAGAAAATCCAGAAAAATATGTATTAGGTGTAATAACTTTGTGTGCCTAGAACATTCAAAATCGGAGATAGTTTGTAAAAAATGTTAAAATGATATGTAGCTAGTAGTATTAGTGATTAGGGTATTTTGTATTTTTTCGTGATGATTTTTGACTAATAAATGGTTAATAGTAAAACTTTAATAAAACTTCTTTTCTATATATTTAATTTAAAAAAAAATACAGCATTTCTGCAATTTTACGAATGGGGTCTTCTCGGACCCCAGTTAGTCCTTTTCGTAAAATTTTGATGTCCGTCCCATGAAGGTTAAAAAGACTGGCATCTATCATTTCAATCCCCATATTTTTGAGGACTGGCAGTTTGCACCAGCTTTAGCAACTAATAAGCAGATTTCCGAGAATCCAGCTGTCATCAACGAAAACCAAATGGAATTAGAGGTTCGAGATCAACCAAGTACATCTGGTCATAACTTGTCTTCATAGTCAGCTCTTGACATCTCTGTGAGAGAAATTTTACCTCCTCCCGAAGCTGTAGCTATTGGTACTCATGGAAGAAAAGCCACAAAACGTGGAAAAACTGGTCATTTGAATTCAACACCAGAAATGCATGAACTTAAAGTTAAAGTGATTGACCTAACCTAACTAACTTGTCATTTCAAATGACGACAATTCTAATGATGAATCCATCTTAGAAGAATATTTAGGGCAAGAAGAAGACGACTCTGTGGCTTATGCCTCGAGAACGCTAAACTAAGCAGAACAAAATTATAGTACAATCGAAAGAGAGTTACTCGCGATTGTATGGGCTACGAAGTATTTTCGGCCTTATTTATACGGTCGAAAATTCACAATATATTGTGATCATAAACTTTTACATTGGCTTTTCTCAATAAAAGAACCCAATGCTCGGCTCACGAGATGAAGATTGAAACTAGAAGAATTCGATTATCAAATTGTTTATAGAAAAGGAACCTTGATTAAAAATGTAGATGCACTTTCTCGAATTAAAATAAACGAAATCAATGCAAATGACTTTTTTGAATACATGAACGATTTTAACAAAAATATTATTATTGGCAGTAACAATGAACAAAATGATCAACAAGATACATATCTCGATAATGAATCAATTGTAGGAAATATTGACGAACCCCCTCAGGTAACAGACACTGACATAGAAAATATAATTAATGAATTATGTCCAGACAATGACGACAACACCATACACACTAGTCACGAAAATCCAATATTGGAAATTCCCATATCAGAAACGCCTATTAATCATTTTCAAAATCAAATAATATTTCTTAAAATAGTATTGCATTCACCAGCAGCTCCAAAAGATACTAAACTTTATGACAATAAAACTAAAACCACCATACAATTTTCAGAAACAAACTTCAAACCTGAAATTATTCAAATATTTAAAGAATTTACCTCTACAAAGAAATTATTTGCTATAAATATTGATCGATTAGATTTAATTCCAAAACTATGTACAATATTGCAAGAAACTTAAAAACTCCGCATTCAAAGCTATTATTTGTAACAATGTTTTAGAAGATGTAATTGGCCACAATTCGCAGATAGAAATAGTACAAATGCATCATGAACGTAAGAACAATCACAGAGGAATTAATGAAACTGAAATAGAAATTAGACGTAAATATTATTGGCCAAATATCAGAAGTACTGTAACTAAATATATAAATAATTGCAAGCTATGTCAAAAGATGACGTATGACAGAAATCCCCCAAAACAAAAAATTCGAATTAACACCAACACCTAATAAACCTTTTGAAATAGTTTACGCAGATGTTTTCACAATTAAAGGACAAAAATTCTTGACAGTTATTGATAGATTTAGTAAATACGCGCAAGCATATCATTTAGTAGGAGTAACCGCAATACATATAGCTAAAGCTTTCATGAGTCTTCTCACTCACTATGGTGCACCTAAAATGTTAGTAATTGATAGAGGTACCGAATTAAAAAATCATGTTATTGAAGACTTTGCAAAATTACACAAAATTGAACTTCATTATACTACGGCATTGAATCCAAATTCTAATGGCATAATTGAACGTCTTCACTAAACTTTAATTGAACATATTAGAATTATACAAGAAACTCATAAAAATCTCAATATCTTAGACCAAATGCCTTATGCAATTTTAGGATACAATAACTCCATTCATAGTGCAACAAAGTTACGTCCAATAGAAATTATGTCAGGACATTTAGATACAAATCAAAAATTGTATTCTAATTACATAACTAAACATAAAGAAACTACCGCTGAAATTTATAAAACGTTAAATGAACACATGGCAAATCAAAAATCAAAAAGGTTGGAAAAGACTAACGAAAATAGACATGAACCATTAACTTACGATCCAGGTGCATTAGCATATCATAAAACTAATGCTCGGAATAAAATTAGTCCTAGATTTAAAGCCAAACCAATAAAACAAAATGAAAAAATAAAAGTTAAAACTTACAAAACAATCTCACCTCGTAATAGCAAACAAAAGTTAGTTACCGCCACCTATCATAAAAATAACTTAAAAAGGCCACTTGCTAATCAAAAACTTCTACCATTACAGAATCCTCCTATCGCTGATAGTAGCAAGGCAGGCACAGGAAATTAAAATTGTTAGTTTGGAGTCCAATCCAGGCATACTCCCGTACAAATTAGGAAATGCTAGATTACAATCTACCCATCATTCTTTTATCCATTACTTTGATCTAAACCCTATAGAAACCGAATTACTTCATATAACAAATCAGTTCGAAAATGTTTTGCAGGTAATTAATATCAAAAATCAAGTTTTTGCAAATGAACTTAAATTCTTGATTAATTTAATAAAATATCAAATGAAGCAATGCAAAGAAAAATTAAATTTTGTACACGGCAGTAAAAGAATTAAGAGAGGAATTTTAAATGGTTTAGGAACAATATTCCCTAACAACACAGAGATGTCCTAGGTATGTCCCTTTTATGTACCGCGGTACAAGGACATGATTGGGACATACAGGGGATGTCCTGGAAAGATTGCCCAGAGGACATCCCATCTGGTATATCCATAGGTTGTCCCATTAATGTCTCTGGTATTTATAATATCAATTTACATAAGAATCATTGAAACTTATCAAAATGTCCATTGAAAATTCAAAGTTGATATTACCTTCATTTGAAAATTTTTGTTTTCCTCCTGGAAAATAATGTATACATTGGAATTTGATCCTCGAAGTGCGCATGTCACATGAACAGATTTTTTTCAACTCAGTATCGTAAGGTAAGTCAGGTCAAGTTAGGGTTGGCTAAAAATTCCAGGCATTTTCAAATTTCAAGCTAGGTTAGCTTGCTCAGGTTAGGTTTGTGTGTAAATCGCAAGCGAAAAACTAAATCATGCATTTTCAACTTGCATGCAGCTGTCTTGTGATTTAAATTTCCCGCTACCAATCAATTTCAAATCTGTTCATGCAACAGGCGCATTTGGGGGATCGTATTCCTTTGACTAAATGCCAGTCATATACGCACGTTTCTAACCTAACTTTTCTTTGTTTGATTGGATGTAAAAAGTAGTAAAAAGTTTGTGATAAATGTGACGTGTATTTTTGATTTGTAAAAATTGTGAAGTTAAAGTTGAACATTTTCTAGTTGAGGAGGTATAATAAGTCGAGTTTAAAGGTTGGTATAACAATAATCATAATACTGAATATACTCTCTTGAATTGTTGCAAAATGATACT
The DNA here is from genome assembly GCA_963921935.1 of Galeruca laticollis. Classification (NCBI taxonomy): domain Eukaryota; kingdom Metazoa; phylum Arthropoda; class Insecta; order Coleoptera; family Chrysomelidae; genus Galeruca; species Galeruca laticollis. The sequence goes on from OY998184.1 coordinate 86,269,090, forward strand.
TGGATTATTCGATTCTATAATATTATGTTCATAGTGAGGTTTATTTATAGTATATTGATTAATCAATGAGGTACATATCAATACAATGCATTCTATGAGGAAGGTATCGTCAAGGCATGAACGAAAAAGTAAACAAATATTTGAAGAACAAAATTACTGAAATGCATGCTCTCAGGATATCAGATACTTCAAATATGAGGACAGAAAGTATATTCGAGAAAGTAAAACTACCAGTTAGGACACTGGAAAAATTTCAAGACATAGAGAACTATTTACACCCCCAAGACCAATTCACAAAGGTGGTACTATAAACTTTTTCTGAAAAATAACATTCAAAAAATCACTTTCTACATTAAGCATAAGTTGATTGTCATTGATGCTAAACTAGTTTTATAGAAAATTGCATTTTTTTCAAGTGAAGCTTCTGTGAAGTTTAAGGATCATTAGCTAGTATTATTATAAAATTGACTGGCTTCGTTCAGAGTTCCTGTTTCAACATTTCATTACCAAATAAATCGTTGAGTGCTATACCTTTTTAATTTTTATCTTATTTTATTTCAGGTTCAAGAAGTATCAAAAATAGGGGGGAATTCTCCATTTGATTTTGTAAAATGAATCATGTTACAATTCATGACATACCAAACAGCTACATCTTTCACCTGGTATGGGACGAAAGAAAAATTATGTTTTAAGGAGACAAAGATGTCACAAATGATACTTCGTGAGTAATTTTATCTATTTTTACTATAAATTATTTTAGTAAACTTCATCATTCAATTGCTCCTGTGATAATATTTTTGTTACAGAATCTTCTGAAGCCATTGGTAACCAAAAACAAATTGAGGGGGCTTTACAGAAGTTCTTCAGGAGAGCAAAGGAAAGAATTCTCGGAGAAAAAGATGAGGCAATAGGTGCCTTCTTTTTGACTGAGATCTCAGTTAATCTCAGCTCACATCAGTAATGTGAGCGTTCTTTTTGTTTTACTCACTTTAAGTGAGCGGAGATTTTTCCTCCCCCTTCACCGATGCTGAATGTGTTGTAAGGGGGTAACAGTTGGAATTGAGTCGGAAATAAAGTGGAGGGGATGAAGAAATATTAGATTTGCTTGGTTTATATGTAGTTTTAACCAAGGTTATCTAAGGTTTTAACCATTGACATATAAATAATAAACACACATAATCTATTTTTCTTTTGTTACAAATTATGGATACATTAATTAACATTATTAGATGCTGATACGAATCTGTCGTATAGTTTAAATCTATCGACAGATCGCGCTCTTCAATTGAGATGTCGTTCTTTTTGGTGCTTACTCACATCACTTTATCTCAGATCACCTTAACTGAAGTAATCTGAGATCTCAGTCAAAAAGAACGCACCAAATGCCTACAACAAATGCAACACTTAGCTAATATATATCTGTACAATTTTTAATTCTTTCGTCAATTTTTGTTTTGTTTATTACCATATGAATATATGTTTTTGTTTAGTTTATTATCATATAAATTTATGTATAGAATGAGTTCTTGTTTGTCGATTTTTTTTAAATATTTTATTTCATTATTTGATGCTTGTTATTTTTCATTAAAGTGGTTTTGTGTTGAAAATCTTTGGATTTTATTTATTTCTTCATATTTCTTTCTTTTCAAATTAAATAAATGAAAAAAATGACATTCGAGGACGTCCAGGGGATGTACTTCATATATCCTAGGGATGTCCCTGGGATGATCCCTAGGGTGGCCCTTTGATATCCTTCGTCGGGACTTGGTACATCCCTGGGACATACCAAAGGGACATCCCTTGTGTGTCCTTTTTGTTGGAAAGTAGATGTCCCTAAGACGTCCCTAGTATGTACCATGTCCCGATAAAGGATATCCCAGGGACGTCCTAGTAGCAAATGAAGGACGTCCCTGGGATGTACAGAGGATGTACTTGTGTTGTTTGGGTTCAAAAGGATATCTGGTAACTTAGATGCAGAAGATGGCAAACGTTACGATGATGCCATTGTTTTATTAAGTTCAAATCAAAAAGATATAGCAAACACTTTGAACAAACAAATATCATTAACCAGTCAAATTATAGACGATTATAACAGTCGTATCTCACTAATAAAACAAAACGAAGAAGAGATAACAGGAAAACTAATTGAGCTAGGTTCTAAACTTGAAAAATTTGTTAATAATTTTTCCTCTTATTTCCTAGCAAAAAATACTCTTGATCAAATACAAACAGCACTTAAAATCCTAATAAAAATACTAAATAATATTGAAAATTCTATTGCATTTGCAAAATTAAAAACGTTGCATTATAGTGTTCTAAAGTTTGAACATGTAGAATTTATAGTTACTCAAATTACTCAAATATTATCCAATTAACACCCTAATCTTTGGCAGTGATTCTCAAAATTTATTTAAATACTATAACATTTTAACCGTTGATTCTTATTACTCTAAAGACAAAGTTCACCGACTCATAAAATAAGAAAATCGAATGGAAGAACTTAGTTTGAGAAACATTCCACACAACTACGCCTATGTATGGTCTATACCCCTCTACATCGTAATTGAGGTCGCACTTCTTGTTGGTGTTTTCAAATGGAAGTCGAGATGTAAACGCCAACCCACAACAAAAATGGTCAACGAAGTCACAGCTGATCCAATACCAAAACCGAGAACTTTCCAAGAAGAAGAAGATGAGTAATCTATCCACACCCTGTATGGATCTATCTGGGGATGGAGGAATTACATCCTGTATATTGCCGACGTATCCACTCGGTTCCGGTACTGCAACGACCGTTGGTGCAACCTCAGCACATTCAACATATAAATACTATTGTAAATATATTTAATTCAGTCTGCATATTATTTTTCATCTACAAATCCTGTTTATACAATTTATATAATTTACTGTTATTTTTCAAAGTCGATATTTTGTATTTTTAAGTGAATAAAAGTTTTTAAAAACAAAGTTCGTGTAACGAAACATATATTTCGCTATTAAACAGACAATTAATTGTTAACAAATTCATCCTACACTATGATCATCTTTGTATTAAGTAGAGATTTACATAAAAAGAAGATTAATAACTACAAAAGTGGAATTTCCCTAAGGGGTCCATCAAAGGCACACTTCCCCTACTTCATAACAAAATTGATTGTACGGCATTATTAATTTCTTGGTGCCAAGATCAGAAGTCCATCATTTTAATACATTTTGTTAAATATTCAAAGAACTAACATAATGAGTTCCTCTCTGTTCACGAGGCAATAAACAGCTTTTGAATCGTAAATTTAATCAAATAACCAGCTATTAGGCAAAATAATACAGTGTAAAGTTAGTGATAGCATAAGACCACGACACCATAACTGAGTGAGTACAAAACATAACCTACAGTGGTTTGAATGATATCATTTATTCAATACCTTATATACTGACAAATACAACAAATTTTACTTATCAAGTAAATTCCAAGCAGCAAAAACAACCTGCTAATTAACTGGAATCAACCGCCTGTGCCGTACTCAGAAAATAATGCTCCGAAAACCATTTAAAACAAAAGATGGATAACAACAACGTGAATATAACCCCTACATCACCTAATACACCATCAACTACTCCAATACAATCTTACTCTCAAATGCTCAAACAACCAACTCAACCAATATATCCAGCAAAAGACCAGGGAATCATCTTTAGTGCAATCAATGATGCAAAAATTCAAGACTATCTTCTGAGTTTAGGCCCAATAGTTCAACCACGCAACATCATTTTCTGCTCGAGGATATCTAATAATAGAGTGTGTATTTATTTATCGACCAAAGCTGCAGTTGATCAATTTATAGAAAATGGAGGAGAAATCGAAGTTTTGGGACAAAAATTAAAAGCGCGACATTTAGTAACCCCTTCAGACAGGCTAGTCATTTCTAACTTTAGTCCGACTATACCACATGACACACTTAAAACTACGCTAGAAGGATTAGGTCTAAAATGATTATCTCCAATTACATTTCTACGAATAGGTGCAACAGATCCTGCATATGGCCATATAATGAGTTTCAGACGCCAAGTTTACATTACTCCTCTAGAATCTCTTACTTTAGCCGAATCTCTAGAAATTACACACGACAACCTCTCTTATCGTATTTTCCTCTTCTTAGATAGTCAGAAATGTTTTAATTGCAAACTATCGGGTCACGTTGTTGCCAATTGTCCTACCTTACAAAACCAAAAGTCTCCTATCCAAACGAACACAATAAACAATGACGCCCCCCAAACATCACATGAGCAAACAAAACCAACAACCTTTTCTCAACCAACTCCACTATGACAAAACCAGCTCTCTCAACCTCAGAAAATCCAAAAAAGAAAAAACTCTCTGCAATCATCTCCACTCCTGTCTACTCCATCCCAGAAGAAGCAACCAGCCTTTTAAAACCAATAATTGAAAATCAAACACCCCCTTATCCTCTGAACTATGACGAATTTAAAAGGCTGCTGGAGCACACACACGGAGTTCAGAACGCATATACCGTTGCAAAATACTATACATCAGATATAAAAGGCCTCAATGAAATGTTACTTACACTTTACCCTCAGTTGAAAGATAAGACTCTAAAAACCCGATTTACTAAATTGAGAAAAAAGCTGGAAAAGCAGACAGATGATACCGGCAGCGAATCCTCCATAAAATCCCGTTAATCACGTCAAAATATCAATTTGAATAACAAAATTCAATAGTATACTACAATGGAACCTGAATGGATATTATCTCCATTTAGGAATGCTACAAAAGCTCATATCGGAACATCTTCCAGACATTATATGCGTACAGGAAACTCACTTCCATGAACACAAAACACATACCCCAAAACATTACAATGGATTCTTTAAAAATAGAAATCGGACAACGGCCAGTGGAGGTGTAGCCATATTCACGAGATCAACAATAGTAGCGTAAGAAATAAACATCACTACCAACATTGAAGCGGTAGCCATTAAAATTAAAGCTCCAACCGGAATAAATATATGCAACTAATACCTCCCGCCTAACATACATGCAGATCCCAAGGAACTGGATGCGTTATTTAAACAAATCCCTTCTCCCAGGCTAATTATAGGCGATTTCAACGGGCACAACATTGCTTGGGGATCCAGGTCAAACGATTCAAGGGGAAAGCAACTATATGAGACATTCAACTGCGCTAACTTAGCTATATTGAATGACGGCAGTGGCACCAGATTCAACATAACAGCGGGCACTTCTTCGGCAATTGATCTCAGTCTATGCACACCTAATCTTCTACCCCAACTCTCTTGGCAAATTAATAAAGACTTATATGACAGCGATCACTTCCCAATAACAATTACCAACACCACTAAATGTTCTCACGATACAATACCCTTACAACGTTGGAGACTAAATAAAGCAAATTGGACTGATTTCTCACAACACATTGACGACAATATTCATCTGGCAAAACTGCAAGATGATATTACGGCTACAGTAGAAGACTTTAACAAAATAATAATAGATGCAGCATACCACGCTATTGGTAAGACAGCGCATATAAAAAAGTACAATGCAGTACCATGGTGGAACAAAGAATGTGAGTCAGCAATAAAAGCAAGTAAACAATCCTTAAATAAATATAAAAGGTATAAGACTCCTGAGAACTGTATAGAATACAAAAAGAAGCGAGCGTTTGCTAGACTAACCATCAAACACAATAAAAGAAAATCTTGGCATCAATACGTTCAGAAAATCAATAGTTCAACACCAATAACAAATGTCTGGAAAAAAATAAAGAGTATAGCAGGTAAAAGCTCACATATGGAAATTGCAGCATTACAAAAAAACGATTTAAGTATGATAACAGATAACAATGAGATAGCTGAAGAGCTCGCTAACGCTTATTGTCTCCATTCTAAAAATGATAACTACGACCCAGACTTCCTAGCATTTAAACAGAAGCAAGAAAAGAACACCATTATGATACATGAAAACGCAGACCCTATTAACACGCCTATTAGCCTACACGAATTCAATGATGCACTCCGCGAACTTAAGAACACATCTCCTGGACCCGATGATATCCCGCCCATATTTTAAAAAAAACCTGCCTTCATCTGCGAAACATCACCTCTTGCAAATATACAACAGTGTTTGGAGCCAACATCTATATCCTAACACATGGAGAAAGGCAATCACAATCCCCATCTTAAAACCTTCTAAATCACCCCTTCTAGCAGATTCTTATAGACCCATTTCGTTAACTAGCGCCCTATGCAAACTGCTCGAAAAAATAATAAATAAAAGACTTCTTTGGGACCTAGAAAGCAAAGGACATCTGACTCCGGAGCAATCAGGATTTAGACCAAATAGATCAACATTAGACAACATAATTGATTTAGAAACTCATATTAAAGAAGCATTCTCAAATAAAGAACACTGCATGGCCATCTATTTTGATGTAAATAAAGCTTTCGAAACAACTTGGAAACACAACATACTATCAAAGCTAAGCAACCTAGGATATCAAGGTAACATTCTAGCTTTCATACAGAACTTTTTATGTGACAGAACATTTCAGGTTAGAGTCAATGGGACAACTTCTTCTATCCAAAAACAAGAAAACGGAACACCCCAAGGATCAATTATTAGTCCAACTTTATTTCTCCTAGCCATAACTAGAGATATAGAAAAACCAATACAGATCCGAATGTATGCGGATGACTTGATAATTTTTGTAAAAAGCAGGACATTATCTGCATGTGCAACGATACTTCAAAAACAACTCATAACTATGGAAAAATGGTCAAGAGCGACAGGTTTTCATTTCTCGCCAAGCAAGTCACGGTGCATAATATTCTCAAAACAACCAATTAACCACAAACCTCATATGGAAATCTACAATACTACTCTCAAGTACAACAATATGATAAAATACCTAGGACTTATATTCGATGAGAAACTAAATTGGAAAGCCCATATAACACAACTAATTAAAGACTGTCAAAAAGGACTTAATATATTGAAATGTCTATCAAACAAACATTGGGGAGCCGATGGCAGATTACTCTTAAACATCTTGTCAGATCAAAAATTGATTATGGCTGTATTGCTTACGCATCAGAAAAAGCTACAATACTCAAACAATTAGACGTATTACACAATACAGCACTACGCATTATCCTAGGAGCCTACAGAACCACACGTGTAGACAGCCTATACTGTGAAGCCGGAGAAGCCCCACTAGAACTTAGAAGACAAATCCATAGTCTCTCATATGCCTCAAAAATAACAGCTAATCCTCTTATTTTAACCCACCATCACACACTTAATAAAAACGTAAATCCAGTCTCACCTAATATTCAAACAGAGCCATTTTACGTAAGAATTCAGCACTATAAAAACAGTCTCAATATATCCAAGATCTCTTCTTTAATAATCGAAACTTATAACTTCACTCCACCCTGGCAAATTAAGCCACCACATATAAACACTCATCTTCCATGTTTTTCCAAACAAAGCACTAGTATACAAACCCTCATCCAACATTTTAACGAGACCATGCAAAAATATCCCAATTATACCGAAATATACACTGACGCATCCAAACAAAATGACGGACTAGGCGCAGCCATTGTAACCCCTACAAACAATGTTCAATTCAAACTTTCAAAATATGCAACAATTCTAGCAGGAGAACTTTATGCAATACTAGAAGCAGTAAAGTACGTAACAACATCGAACTACGAAAAGACAGTTATACTTACAGACTCTTTAAACTCCTTGAAATTATTGAGAAGAACCTATTCCAAAAATTTCCTCGTACTGATGATCAAACAAGATATTCATCATCTTCAATCGATAGGAAAAAACATACATTTCCTGTGGGTTCCTGCACATATATAGGCATAAGAGGTAATGAGATGGCCGATCAACTCGCCAAACAAGCAGCACTACTTAATACCACACCAATCATTAAGCCCTTATACACCGATCTAAAAACATTTATTCCGCAATAAAGCAAAACAAAAATGAAATGACACATGGAGGAGCTCACACGCAAAACTTAGAAGGAATCAAACCCTACATAACACCCTGGCTAACTTTTACCGAAAATCGAAGACATCAAATCATCATCACAAGGCTACGTCTAGGTCATACTCGAGCTACGCATGAGTACTTACTTTCCCGAACACCAAGACCGGAATGTGTTATTTATGAGCAGCCGTTAACAGTGAAATATTTTTTGGTTGAGTGTCCGCTATATCATACCAACAGACTAGCATGCAACATAAGTGAATCTCTGGAAAATACTTTAAACAACAGCAGTAATGTGAAAAACTTTATTAAATATCTGCAAATCGCAAACTTTTACCATAAAATTTAAAATGTACTTTAAACAAAACATGTGACATGTCAATATCTATTCATAATGTTAAACAAACATAATATATAGCTACAGACCGCTAATAGCCCTTGAGGCTGATGCGGATTTGTAAATAAAAAAAAACGAACATAATGTTAACTTCGACAGTATATGTAACGTTTAAATGTTTTAATTCTGTTTTACAAGTTTGTGATATTAACTATGACAATATTATGGACATTGTATCGATGGTGTGATTTATGTTGAGGCCATCTATAATTAACTAGTGTTAATGTTTTAGTGTTTAGTTGTTTGATAATTATGTGTTTTTTCAATATTTACCTAATGACTACTGTTTATAAACATTGTATAACTTTAAGATTTCTTGTGAGTGGGTGCATCCCGTTGGAAATAAATGTCTTTTTTTTCTTATCAACAATTTTGTATATTATAATGTTTACTCACCAATTAGGTCTAAAGCACTTTGATGGTTTATTAAAACTACGCAGCCGCTATCTTTAATTATATTTTCAACTCCTTCCACATCGTAAGAGAGACCATACAATTTTTTACTGGCTCTTAGAAGTGCAGCAGGTATCCTTAAATTATAATATAATTAGAGCAACTTTTTTAGCACATAAGGAAAAAAATTTCGATGCATTTTTTTTATTCGATCATAATAATTGTGGTAAGCCAATACTTTTTTCTACAACTACTTTGCAAAACACGCTTTTTTTATGCGCAAAGCTAGCCTTTTCTTAATTAGTTTAAAATCCGTTAGAAAAGTAATAATGTAGAGTGTGGGAAAAGTACACGTTATGGTACTTTTCCTCACGGAAATGTCACTTTACCCACGGAAATGTCAATGTCAAATTTTTTTGACAATACTTTATAGTGGATTTCTGGGTGTTCAAATTTATCTAAACTATTTTTTAGATTATGTATTTCAGTTTATTGATTATAGATTATAAACAAATTCATTTATTACCCATTATTTTAGGAACTATGAACCGAGATCATAATTTATCTTTCGAGTTGTCGAATTCCGATATTGAGAATACTCCTCCAGATATTATCGAAAAGGCTCAAAATGCAATCGAAAATTTGTTACCTGGAGTTTCAAAAAACAAATATCAAAAACAATACAGCAAATTTATGAACTGGAGGGAAATAAACAATATTAAATCAAATTGACTGTCTCGACCCTTACTTCGTGGAATATGCTCATATTAGTGTTTTTAAATGAAACTCAAGGTCTCTAGTTAATTCCACAAAATAAAACAAGTTATTGAAAATTCTAAAAAATTGACAATTGTTTCGATAAATCTGACGATGATATTGATTTATCGAAACAATTGTCAACATTTAAAAACACTAAGATTATCAAGTAGATGTTTTGCGTAGTGGGATTTATCTGGTTGTTTTAATCTGTATGCTCGTAAGTGCTCACTGTATCGTATTTCAAAATTCCTAAGGGTCTGACCCAAATAGACAGCATTACATTCTGGACATTTGAGTTTATATATACCTGACTTCTTTAATAGTGGTATTTTTGTTTTTACATTTAACAATTTTGTACTAACGTTACTTTCTGTTTTAAAAGAAATTGTTGTATGACAATACCATTCAATTCTAACCACCCTGTGTCACACAGAGTAGCAGCATATAATTCAATGATACATAGAGCTTTTTCAGTTCCTATGACCAAATGTAATTTTGATAGAGAGATTAATACAATTAGACGAATAGCAACATCTAACGGTTATCCATTAGATATGATAAATAAGCTAATTAGTAAAAAAGAGAAAAAAGTGGCATTACAACTAATATATCCTAAACAAGCTGATGAAATTAAAACTTATAAAACCATGACATAAGCAGGAAATATTTCTAATAATATTTCAAAGATAATATCTTCAGCAACGAATACAACAATTTCTTTTAAAACAGAAAGTAACGTTATTACAAAATTGTTAAATGTAAAAACAAAAATACCACTATTAAAGAAGTCAGGTATATATAAACTCAAATGTCCAGAATGTAATGCTGTCTATTTGGGTCAGAAACTTAAGAATTTTGAAATACGATACAGTGAGCACTTACGAGCATACAGATTAAAACAACCAGATTAATCCCACTACGCAAAACATCTACTTGACACCAATCATTCATTGACACCTAACACAGAACTAGAAGTACTGCATATTTGCGAAAAGAAACAAGAACTGGATTTCCTTGAAGAACTGGAAATTAGAAGACATTCAAGAAACCCACAATATGAAGTTGTCAATGAACAGTTAAATCTAGGGAATTCTCCACTAATAAACTGTCTTCTTAAGTGATAATTGTAAAGATCAGCAGATATAGTTTTCCTGGTTTTCTACATCATTGCACAGTTATACTGATCTTAATTGGAAAAATGATATCCAGGATATCACCATAGGGCTAATAATATCTAAGCTTCAATATTTGTAATATCACATCTTCTTCTTTTTTTTATAAACATATATTAAGTCAATCACAAGTTAGGTTACTTCTTGGTCTAGCCAAAAATAACTACTAAACATCAGGTAGGCATAAAATGAAATGTAACTTCTGTCATTCTGACGATGATATTGATTTATCGAAACAATTGTCAATTTTTTAGAATTTTCAATAACTTGTATTATATTGTGGAATTAACTAGAGACCGTGAGTTTCATTTAAAATCACTAATATACATTCAGTTTTTAACACCTTATCATTGAATGTTAAATGCCATCTTTACCATATTGCCACCGGAAATCAGACAGGTGCACAACTATTTTCGCCAATTGAAAATGTTTCAATGGGCCAAAACACTACTAAATATGTTTATATAAATTCAGTTTCTTCACAAAATTGTAATTTTGTTATGAGTATTGTTGGTGATAAAGTTGATGACATTAAGTACGAAGATCATGATATTGCCGAAATTTAAAAAATGGGAACAACGCTCATAAAAATCATGGAATATTTGGATATATGTCCATCAATATTCTATCCTGTGATTAAAGAATATTTAAAGAATTGTGATAAACATGCCAACTCAGAGCAGATTTTATTATCTGGTTTGCATAGAGCTTTTAAATACAAAGGAGTAGTCTGTAAAAAGAAACGACAGCATGCTACACGAAAAAGAGGTAAAAACATAACTGTACAGCCTACATCAATTGGACGAAGAAAGACGAAAATGACTGGAAAGAAAGCAATGTGTAGTGGAAAAAAGTCTCAACAATTTAAAAAAACAGTTTAAAAAGCACCCCATTCCTTGACGTAAATCAAAGAAAAGAAAATATTATCTTCTATTTTTCAATTTTTTTTTATTAATAAACGTTGCAACAATTTTTTTTATTTATTTTTGTGAATATGTACCTACATATAGTGAGTTTTTTAGAATGGTAAATGTAAATAATATTCGCCCTGTGTAATTTACAAAAAAAAAGCTCAGACGCGTCAAATTTTAAATTTAAAAGGGCATCTTGTTATAATAGGACGTTGCTGTGACGTCATCACTACATATTTTTTTTAATAAGATGGCCATTCAAATTTAAAATTTGACGTGTCCCAGGTTTTTTAATAAAATTAGATAGGCAAATATTGTTTACATTTTCCAATCTAATAAACCTCACTGTACATATACGTACATACCTATGCCTAAAAAATACTGACAAACTGACATTTAACGTTTGTAAATCCCCGACGCATTAGTCCAATACGTCGGGACTTTACGAGTCTGAGATTCGCATTACCCGAGTCGTTCCGAGCGGCTAATGTGTCGGCGACAGGGCTCCGTTAATCAACCGAAGTTACCAAAGCTTTCAGGATCGGTAAAAATAATTTTGACAGTGCATATCTGCTGGTGACCACGGTTGGAACTTATTCAGGGCTGCCACATGCACCTGATCAAATATCCCTAGATTGGTTCGTAAATTTCCGCAGAATTTCCGTAGATCCATAATAGAGCTTTGAATTTGTTTATTGGATTATATATAATTTAACATTTGTGCTTTAATTAGCGATTAGGCTGATTTTTTAAATTATTTTAAATTGTACGGGCGTGGAATAAAAATATAAATGTATATAAATTGTTAAGGTAATTTTTAAAGTTTTTTATTAATTGTTTTTAAGCTTTAAAGTTGGCAACTCTAATTGTTTTTAATTTTTTTTACATGGAGTAGTCCACTCTGGTTCGGTATTGGTAATCATTAATAAATGAGTTTCTGGTGCTAGCTTTGTTTAAATTAGGTAATTGAAGAAAAAATTCTTTCTACTGTTGCAGAAATATGAGAAAGAATTCTAATGTGATTTGTTAATTTTACTAATAAAGAAAATGTTAGTTCATCATTAGCGTTTTTTAAAACTGATACTTTGAGCCTGAAGTTTTCAAAACTGAGAATGTAGTTCACATTTTCACTTATTACTATAGGAAAATGGGTAGCCGATGCTGCATTAAATGGATTTCTTTTGTTTTATATTTGTGGGAATTAAATAATGAAGATTCTTAAGTTTTTCGTCTGTTTTTGGTTATGGTTATATTCATTATTCATATGAGTTAAACTACCACAAATACAGATTGGTGTATGTCAGGTTATCTACTCTCCGTACTCTTCGTTTCGTAGTAAGTATTTTGTTAGTGGGTAATATTTTGAGACATAATTTACTCAGAGAACTCGGAGCAAACAGTATAACAGTGGATAGTAATTATTATCATTGTTATTGAAAATTCCTTAGATTTTCGAGACTTTTCGGAGATTCCGTAAACACCTTCTGAATTTCGTAGATCTACGGAAAATTCCGTAGATGTGACAGGCCTGGTCGGCGAATTCCGAAAATACTGCCCGGATAAAGGAGGAGGGTTGGACATCAGGTTAACTAGTTACCCTACACGCCTACACCGGAAAAAAAGAACAAGATGTGAAACAAGAATACGACATAAGCGACGGGCATAGATACAAAAAATGTAGAGATTGTACAGGGCCGCACTAGCAAACTTGGAAATACTTACAAAGCATTTTTGCTATCTCGAGGTTTTGGTAGCATCAACGGAATAGGTGCGCACGCAAATATTATACTGCTCAAACCAAAAATCGTAAACTTTAATATATATCTTGCGACGGAATTTATTTTCCATAATACTGCCAGAAATGTAAATAAAACTAAAATATAAATTAGGAATCCCATAACTGAAACAAAAAAAAAATGCCATTAAAATTGTAAGAGCATAAAGAGAAGTTCTTAAATTTAGCGATACATCTATCGGTAAATACGGTGTCTACCAAAGCCGTTCTTAAATTTACCGATAGATTGTCGATAGAATCATCCCAGCGTTCTTAAATTCACCGATAGTTCTATCGAACATCAATCAGTTCTACCGGGCTTTAGACTCGGTAAATCTGGTAGATTTGGAAGGGGAAAGCACAATCATATGCAATGACAATGAATAATCTTACATATTGTTTATTTATTGAGGTTAGTGGTTTTGTTCTATTAAAAATTTAATACTTGTTTTTTTGTTATTAAAAATTATTATGAAATGGAATTATCCTATAATGTTGAAATGTTGAAAGTGATGGTTGACCTAAATACGCACGTCATGCTTTTACGAGGTGAAATTTTGTATCGAATTAAAAATCAATAAATTACAGTGTATATTTATTTTGTAGACATGTCCCTAGTAATACAAAGAATAAAAGTTTACTTGCGTCAATACTAATAAAGATAGCTGCTGGGCTGGTTTGAAAATGATTGTCAAATTAATCATCTTTCTTTTTTATATTTTTTTCAATCTACCATAGAATCTAACGAATACGTTCTTATAATCGTCTACCGATAGATCAACTTCATTCTACCTGACATTTAGCTGACATATCACAGACATCTATCAATAGAGTCTATCGGTGGATTTTAAGAACTTTCCATAACTTATTACTAGTTTTTTATTGTTTAATGGTATACATTGTTTCATAATTCATTCTGCAAATAGCACAAATAAAAACATAGTTCGCAAATACTTTTCACTTTGTTTTTAATTTAATTTGGTGTCTGATCAATTTAAAATGCGTGCTGCCTTAGATTTTCGCCGTCGGCTCTTTAATAGAGCCAAACGTGACGGTAATTGGCAGAGGTACACTAAGAAGCTTTTTCAGTACAATAAAGAGATTAGGAAGGCCAAAAGGCTTAATTTTCAAGCCTTTTGTGAAAAGATCACTTCCACTCACACAGCGGCCGGACTACAAAAGGTCATTGTAGATGGGGGAACTAATCTCACAATGTCGCTGAAGTGATCATACATGGAAGGTGAAGAGGAATGATCGATTCTTCTTCTTAGGGTCCCACTTTCTAGGTAGTGAACCAGCAACAAGCACAGAAATAGCAATGAATTACACCAATAAATCCCGCAAGGAAGATTGGGGCATCGCTAAGAAAATATTTACCAGACAACGGTTGGAATGGGCAATAAGTACCTTTCAACCATATAAATCACCAGGAGTGGATGGAATATTTCCAGTACTCCTGCAGCAAGAGGAGATTCTTCCTCACCTGCTGAAGATTACAAGAAGCAGTGGGTCTAATGCCTAGAAAATGGAGAAGGTCAAGGGTAACCTTCATACCAAAAATAGGGAAAAAAGATGGGACTGATCCCCGATCTTTTAGACCTATCTGCCTAACATCGTTTCTACAGAAAACGATGGAGAAAGTAGTGGATTACTACATAAGAACAGAGAACCTGAAGAATATACCACTTCATAAATGTCAGCATGCCTACCGAGCGGGTCGATCAACTGAGACGGCTCTGTATCAGCTGACCGAAGTCATCCAGAGAACTCTGAACAACAAAGAAATCGCAATGTGCGCATTCCTGGATATATCTGGTGCATTTGACAATACAACTCATGTGTCTGTCAACGAAGCACTAAAAAGGCGAGGAATAAATGAAACCATTGTAAAATTGATTTATCAGTTGTTGACGACGAGGATATCTAAGGCACAGGCGGGGAATCAAACCACCTCAGTTAAAGCCACTCGCGGGACACCTCAAGGGGGAGTGAAATCTCACCTTCTATATGGAGCCTCGAAGTAAATGAGTTGCTCTACAGGCTAACGGAGCTTGGCTTCGAATGTGTGGGCTACGCCGATGACATTGTTTTAATAGTCAGAGGCAAGTTCGAGAGCACCTTGTGTGATTTATTACAAAAGGGCCTCAGAATCATTGAGCAATGGTGTTTGTCAGTGGGGCTAAACATTAACTCAAGCAAGACCATAGTAATTCCATTTACCCGGAAAAGAACACTTCCAGCCATGAAACCCATATCCTTTAACGGGGAAATCATAGAATGGAAATCAGAGGTTAAATATAAAGGGATAACCATAGACAGTAAGTTTCTGTGGAATAAGCATGTTGGAATAACTGCTAGTAAAGCAATAAGAGCTTTGATGGTGTGCAAAAATCTAGCTGGTAAGAGTTGGGGCTGTAACCCAAAAATACTGCGATGGTTGTGAGACCAGCAATTACGTATGGGGCAATAGTTTGGCATACGTTAAACAATTAGAAAAATACACAAAATTATTGTATGTCGATTAAAATCATATGAAAATAGGTAGAATAAATACTATTTTAGATTATGGACTGTAATTTAATAATTTGTAATACATTTGAACCCTTAAAAACCAACCTTAAAGACAAAATTACCAAAACAAAATGTTTTTTTGTGTTAGAAAGTTATGTATCATATATTAAAACCTTTTTAAGAGTTAGTGATATAACTAATAATATATTATAATAATTCATCCCTTAAAAACTACCCCTAAATGAAAATTGAAAAAATTAAAAATACATTTTACACCTTAAAATGGTTTGATAGTATATGTAAAATAAATTTATATTTTTTATTATTAAGTGTTTATAGTGTAAGTGATAACATCTTTTAAGCACTTAAAAACAACCCATAATAACAAAATAAAAATATTTTTTAAATAATTTAAAATTAATAATGGTGCCTCCTCTTTTAAATCACTTTTAATGATAAAAAAATATACATTCAACATCGATAAGTTAACTTATATCTATATCTTATACCTGTGTGAATACAAGGAAGCTATGGAAAGGATGCCTCTCTGCAGTAGCTCTCTCGTATAACACATACTAACAGCCATATTGCTCCGCTCCGAAAATTATATCGAATAGGTACGGTTGGTTTTTCGATGATAACTTTTTTAATTTTAAAGCTACGAAATCGATACAAAAACCATTTTACATGGAATATCAACAGCTACAAGTTCTGTGAACTAGAATATTTTCTATGCAGTTGTTTTTGAAAATTTTGAAGTTAAACGGCTTGAAAAACGTGGCCCTCGCTCCCATCTGCAAACTTGTATCAGCGGTATCTCATTTAATTTTATCTTACAGTAATAAAAAAAAACATTCCATGAAATTTTTATTTATTCTTGAGTATTTTTTGTATCTTTCAGGCTTATTTCAGAATGAAATAGGGCTATTGTAGAGAGTAGCATGACGCGACTTCGGACTTTTTCGTTTTGGTGTTCCTTGATGCCAAAATCACCCCCTCTTCCGAAGGTTATACAGTGTTAGGAACATTCTGTGGGCACATATGTTTTATCGTCAATATTTTAGAAAGAGAAAAAATACATTTAAATTCAGTGTATCATTCTTTTTAGCTAGCAGGATGTCATAAAGTGGAAAACGTGCAATTACTGTGTAAAGTTATGTCTGGTAGGCACCGCTTTCGAGAGACGTGTAATGTGGACAGTTTAGTTTATTAATTGAGAAATAATAAGATTGTACTAAACATATAAATTCAGTGCATCATTCTTTTTCGCTAACAGGATGTCATAAAGTAGAAAACGTCCAATACAAGAAGTTAAAAATGTAATGTCAACAGTTTAGTTTATTATTTGAGAAATAATAAGATTGTATGTACTATACTGATAGTTTAATGCAATGAACAATAAAAAATTCAACATTACTTTCGTTTATCCATTCATGATTAATTTACAAAGAAATAATTCAGTAGTAATAATCTAATTCACTATATTAGTTCGGTTAGTATTGGAATAAATAACATAACATGCGAAATAAAATTTGTATTAATAATAATGTGTGTTTCCAAATATCTCAATTCTCATTTTTCGCTAACAGAATCTCATAAGTGGAAAACCCACAACGCCGGCCTCTTACTATTTGTAGCTTCTGACAGTATTGCCAATTTTCTTTGTATATTTATATTAATTGTAAAATGCATTGTTCTAACACGAGAACAAGTTATAAGAAGATTTTGATTATGATAATTCAAGAGGTTGTAACAGATCAAGATATAATTAATTCCAATTGTTCGTTGAATATTTTATTGTAATGCTGGAAATTGTTCTAGTTTTCAGTTTGAAAGCGGTTAAAATCTTTACTTTTTTCAGATTTGGCAACGTGAAATTGGTCTCGAAACATCTGCTGTGGTTCGAATGTGTTATTAAAAAAAAATTTGGTATCTTTATCGTTTGTATGCAAATGAGAACGAATTCTCTGTGTAAACATACACACAGTACAAATTAAAAAAAAACGAAAATAAAATCGAATTCTAATTCAAATGCCTACAATTTTTAAATAAAAGTAATATTATGATATGTAATAAATTAAAAAAAAGAACTTCTTAATTCTTCAATAAGCTTAAATCAAATGTTCGAATAAACCCCCGTTTTGAGCTAAGCAGTAACCGAGACGGTTATAAAATTCTTGAAGAACACGTATGGGCATTTCAGGTATTATTTGCATACAGATTTGTTCCCTTAGTTCATTTAGAGAAGTGGCTCTGGTTTCTTGGAACCCATAAATTCTCGATTTTACATAACCCTAGAAAAAGAAATCGTTGGTAGCCAGATCTGGAGATGTCGCAGGCCATCTTATGTTACTATTCGTGGAGATTATCCGATTGGGAAATTGTGTATTTAAACAATTTACTGCTAGTCGATAATTATGTGATGCACAACTGTCATGTTGGTACCAGATATCATTGAAGTTGACACATAATTGTATAAGGGCAGGAGTTATTTGATTTTCCAGCATGTCCAAATATTTTTGTCCGGTTAAATTGCCGTCAATAAAAAATGGTCCAATTTAATGTTCCCCTAATATTCCAGCCCAAACATTTTAATTTTGAGGATATTGAGTTCTACTACTGTAATGTTTGTGTAGATTAGTCCTTGACCAATATCGAATAACGGATGAATTATGTGGGAAAAGTCGATTCATCTGTGTTCAAAATATTTTTCGAAAAGTTTGTGTCCAATTGTATTTTTTCCATAACTATTTCACAAAATTCCATTCTACGAAATTCATCGTCTGGAAAAATTTCATGGCTCTTTTTTCAGTTTTAAACTACGATAACCATTTTTTTAAATACAGTCCGAATCGTTTTCGGATCAACATCAAAATCCTTTGCTAAATGAGTGGACGATTGTAGGGGATTATTTTTCACACTGGCACAAATTAAAATATCTCTTTCTTCTTTTTCGGGTTGGGTTTGACGATTTTGTGTACGCGGTCCATGTTTAGTAGGATTGACACATCCATGCTCTTCAAAAATTTTTATAACCGTTCTCACTTGTTTTTTGCTAATTGGTTGGGCATTTTCGAATGCCACAATAAACAAATTTTCTGCTATTTCTCGATATGAATGACCCTGGTAGTACCATTTTACAATTTGCACTTTATGGTGTACTTGCTTACTCATTTTAATAAGATTTGCAAAAGATCGTTACTCATTCGCAAACAAACGTTTAGTGAAGTACCCAGATTGTACAGTTAAACATATTCAAGAGGCGCACGCGCGATTCGTATTCGTTTGGTATAATAATCTACGCTGGCTTTTAATTCTTTGTCTCATGATTGTCCTTCTCTAACACACTGGTAACGCCATGTGACCATTATAATTTCCCTTTGGCCGTGAGAGGTTATAGTTTTACGTTGAAATTAAATGTGACTGATTTCTCCCACAAATAAAAAGGAAATTTTTAAGGGCACTACAGTCTAACGCGTGGATTGAAAATTAAGAGAGGGGACAGATAAAAATAGAATAATTAGAGATGTAAACTAAATCGTTTTATCAGGAGCGTATAAAACAGGCGGTTTACATTGAGATATTTTTAAAACCAGAAGACAGTTGAACAAATATTAGCATACGACTTATTTCTCATTTTATGATATCCTGTTAAAGAAAATGGTGAAACACTGAATACACTTGTTTTATTACAACATATTGTCGCTTTTGGACTGTATTGTTGCCATATATTATTGCTTATTATGTTAATGAAAATTATTATGCTTATATTCATTAATTGTACCCTCAATATCGACGAGTGTAATTTTTTTCTTCCAGTGATTTTTAAGCGGTACTTATTTCAAATACCTACTAGGTAGGTTTTAATGTATTGTGAAATCATATTAGAGTGTACTATCCGGACTGATATAGTGAATTAGTTTATTACTACTGAATCATTTCTTTGTAAATTAATCATGGAGGGATAAACGAAAGTAATGTTGATTTTTTAATTGTTCATCGCATTAATCTAACAGTATAGTACAATCTTATTATTTCTCAATTAATAAACTAAACTGTTGACATTACACATCTGTATTTCTAACATTAACTTCTTTCATTGCGATCTTTAACATAATGAGTTGTTTATACAACATTTTGCTGTGGTAAAGTGACTAGTAATAACCTGAAAGCATTTCTAATTTGTTTATTTAAAACTGTAAGTATAAGCTAGACATAAGAGCTGCACGCTTCTCGAAGGCGGTGCCTGTCAGACATCCCATTAGACATACGGTTATTTCGTTTCTCACTTTATGATACCCTGTTAGCAAAGAAAAGTAATACACTGAATTTATATGTATTTTTTCTCTTTCTAACACATTGACGGTAAAACGTATGTTTCTCGTAATGTTCCCAACACTGTATATGTATGTGTTATAACGGAATTTGTAAGCACGATAGAGGGCGTATTTTTTGACGGATCGAAACCAACTCGCTACAAAATCGGTTAGGCAAAAATCTTGGACAAGTTCGTTAATGAGCCAAATCGGCCTAGTAAAAACAAAATGGCGGCCTGTCAAAGTTGAAAAAAAATCGTATTTCCTTTGTTTTTCATTTGACGCAAAAAAGTTACTGAGCTTCTTCACAGACCTTAACACGTTCTACAACTTTTATAATTAACATTTTTCTCTAAATCGTACATTAAAACATTTATTTAAGAAAATTCACAAATTTACCAGAATTTTTTTTATTTTTGATTTGATTCCAAAATGTTATATTGGTTTTTTGTACATCTCAAATCATTCTATTACTTTTGTACCTAATTTTTTATTTTCGGTTTTATGCAAAAATGTTACTGAAATAAGCCTGTCCAATTGGTCCTGTGCCATTGGGTTTTTTTTATTTTTAAAGTTATTTTCAAAAATTCATTATTTTTCTTGAAATTCGAATTTTTTTTTCATTTGTAACGTTATTTTTTGAAAAGTATACATCAGAAATCGCTGTAACTTACAGAAAATATTATAATTAAACTAAATTATGAAATTTAATTAATATTTTCATGAAATATTCATCTGTTTTTGTACTGATTTTTGTCCCGGAAAAGCGAATAAGCAGTTTTATTTTTATGAAAACTTAGTTAATTTTTATGCTAACGACTTAAAATCAAGTTCATTTAAAGTTTTTTTATAGTTCTTTAAGAAATGCAGGGGATATTTTTCTTTGAAACCTCAACTTTTTAACTTATTTCATGTTAAATAGTTTACAATCAGTTTCCTGCGAACAAAAAGTTCCCTTCAATCAGCTCTATTTCACCACCTATTACATCTAAATAAATAACAAAAAAACTATTCGTTTTCTTTTTTAATAAGCTACATTTTTTTCTAACGTTTTTTCTCATAGGATGTCAATTTTACGAGATATTTGAGAAAAACTGCTGAAAATGTGATTTTTTTTAATGAAAAATGAACATTTTCAATCCTGAGTAACTCGAAAAGTATTGAGTTAAGAAAAAATGTTCATCTATTTACGTACAATATATTCCTCTATCAATTTTTGTAGTTGAATTTAAATTTTTATTTTTCTACCCCTAAAAGCGGTGGCTTCCACCCCCTGGACAAAAGCATACCCCGGTACCATATTAGATTTGTTTTTTGAGGTATTTTCTACTTACTGATCGAGTTTTACGTCAATCGTTTCATAAATAAATAATTCCCAGGGAAAACCCCTCATTTACTGGACTATAAGAAGTCGCATTTTAGAATTGCGTGGTATTATACTCCGTTTTTAAAAGGCATGGAGTAATAAATCACTCATTTTGGCCGGAACCATAGGCGTACCACATTTGGTCATTTAAAAAAAGTTAAGGCTTCTAAAATTATCTCATTTCCGAAAATAACCGTTTTGTAATATTATTTAAAATGAAATTTCAAATTATCAATAATATAATAAACTGTGGATTATATCAATGACATCAATTTTCCAGTAAATTTATTATTATGTATAAAAGGGCGTAGACGAGTCCCTCCACTGAGCTCCAGGTAGTTATAATCCTACATACAATATATAATAAAATAAATGTTGATAACAATTTTATACAAATATATATATATATATATATATATATATCCAAACCAACCCCATTTGCCGATTATTTCACCCAATTAGCAGGTAATTGAAGAAACTTGACAAACAGGTAGCTCAAAAATGGTTTTATTATTGTGAAATATAGTCTTTTCAGTTCTAAGAAAATGCCCCCATAATACAATGTACTTACTAGAACTTTTCAACTATAAAAGTAGAGGAAAGGTTGAATATTTTCAATTAACAGTTCATCTGTTCTGGAGAAACTGCTGTGTTGATTGATTTCCCCATTATTACTGTTATTTGTTATCATTTTTTACCGTTATTGTTAACTGGTGTTTATTTTTGTTCATCTATACAAGTTCTCTTCTCATCACACCTAACTACACCTTCCAACTATATAGTGTTCCAACCAAATTCGACCAGATATGGAGGATTTATCACCATCTAAGCGACCTAAAGTTGGCCCATTATCGCTGAACGAAAAAAATCTGATATTAAATTGCTATTCCTCGTTGAAGAACGAAGAAATTAGAAGAAAAATCATGAATTTGACAGGAAGTGTTGATGAAACTGTGGAGATTACTGCAACAATGATGGGTGTTTCAAAAACAATAATTTATAATTTAATGAAGGAGAAAAAAATGGAAACATCACAGCCCCAGCAAAGTCCCCAGGCCGACCCAAACTTGAAATGGATGACGACTTGAAGAATGGAATAAGGCGTAAGGTGCATGCTTTTTTCTTTAGAAAAGAAATCCCAACTCTCTCCAAAATTATGGCTTCGGTTCAAGAAGATTCAGATTTTCCGAAAATGTCTCGAAGTACATTATGGAAAATTTTGAAGGAACTTGGATTTGAATATAAAAAAAATTATCGGAACGCAATGTTGATTGATAGAGACTACATTGTCATTTGGAGGAGGAGTTATTTGCGCAATATTCGGAAAGCAAGACTAGATCAAAAACGAATTTATTATCTGGATGAGACTTGGTTAAATGAAGGTCATACTGTTTCAATGTTTTGGCAATCGAAAGTCGGAGGCAGGCAGCTCTTGAAGGGTGGTCAACAGGCCTCAATCCACCAGCAGGAAAAGGACGTCGACTCATCATTACTCATATCGGAAGTGCCGAAGGTTTTGTTAAAGGTGGATTGTTGTGCTTTGAGTCGAAGTAAACCGGAGATTATCATGAAGATATGAATGCAGACTGTTCAAGATTGTAAAATCTTGAAATTTATTTGTTAAGATACATTTAAAATATGTGAGACATTTGTATGCCTTCCTTTTTTTATTGTATATATTTAAGGCGTAAATTCATTTTAGTTAATAGCTTTGTAGAAATATGTTGCAGAATTGATAAGATCTTTCTATTGTAGTAAATTCAAAGGATATTTTAATTTTATTTTCGGAATGCTTTGTAAATATCACGTTTTCCAACAATGATTGTAAATTCTTTTGTATGGGCAGATGAATGACACCTTTTTGAAAGTCGACATTGTACTATAGTTAAGAAGTGAGAAAAAAGCACGTTTCACCCTATTTGTATATAGGATTGTAAAAACCTTAAATTTAGTGTCAATTCTGCATGAGTTTTATGGTAGAGGTTCGGAAGACATGAAAAACATTTTTTGAATTACCTTTCTAAGTAAGAGGGTTACAATTGCTATTGTAGTATACCATAGAAATTTAACTATTTGTTGGCGGCACCCATAGTTAATTATTGTCTAGGAACTCGACAAGTCAAATGATACTGGCCAATAGGAAATATTTACTTTCGTTTGGTCAACCCAATCCACGTGTAAATACGCCCCTCGCAGATTTCTATTTAACACGTCTCACAACGTGAAGAAATCAGTTACCAACTCATCAAGTCGAGCGCAACGCTCAAAAGCAAAGTTTTTTCATACTTATCGAATCGAGCGCAATGCTCAGCAACGAAGTTAATTTTTAACTCCTCGAAACGAGCGCAAGGCTCAACAACAAAAGTTAGTTTTTCACTCGTCAGTTCTACACTTCTAGACGCGAGTTTTGCATTCATCGACGCGAGTTTTACACACTCATCGAATCGAGCTCAACGCTCAATAACAAAGTTAGTTTAAAATTCATCAAATCGAAACATAAAGTGTCTTCCGATCTGAAACCACAGAAATTCAGCGTTCACAACTCAACTTTGTAACATTTTGTAAATTTGTACATAATAAATTATTAATTTCGACATTAACTTTGTCAAATTAAGATTATTTATTTAGTTGAATGTCCACGCCAGTTGACGAAGTTCAATTAGAAATATAATCAAAAACACAGACGTTTTCGAAGAATATTTCTCACAAATGTTAGATCTAATTCCAACGGGCTCAGTCATTGTTATGGATAACGCAAGTTATCACTCCAGGTGAGTGGAGAAATTACCTTCAACTGCATGGCGTAAACAAGATATCCACGATTGGCTAACCTCGAAAAATATTGAATGCCCAGATAACCCGCTGAAAAATGAGCTCTTGCAACAGGCCAATTCACATAAACACAAATATAGTAGATACGTTGTAGATCAAATGGCATCAGCGCGTGGTATAAAGGTGCTGAGGCTTCCTCCTTATCACTGTCAACTCAATCCCATAGAATTAATATGGGCCCAAGTGAAAGGGGAAGTTTCAAGAAAGAATACGACATTCAAAATGAGTGACGTAAAAGTTTTATTCGAAGACGCGTTAGGTAACGTAACCAAAGAAAACTGGAAGAAATATGTTGAACACGTGATACAAGAAGAACTAAATATGTGGGAAATGGATCATATAAGTGAACACATGATTGAACCATTTATAATCAATGTTAATAATGGAAGCTCAACAGAATCGTCTGATTCTGATATATAGACTAGTTTTTGTGTTAGTTATTACTATTATTTGTAAGACTTTTTTTATAAATATTACATTAATTCGTACTTTATTCCTGCATTTTTCTTTTTTCCTCTCCTATTGTAAACGGTATATTAGTAGTAAAGTTGATACCTACTGCAAAAAAATTTGCTATTTTTCATATAATATTTTATGTTTGTTGTTTATTCATAGGAACACAAAAAAATGTGTTTTTATTGAATCGATATTGTGAACTCTTTTGAATAGTTTTCGTAATTATAATTTCATAGTGCCTTCATATTCATATACCAAGTTTGTTTCGTCCTGATTGCACGCCTCTGAGGATTAAATTGTTTATTTGTTCATTCAAATACAATAAAGCGATCCTTTCAATACAATAGGCGACCCAACCGAATACAGAGTTACGGGGTGTCTACCTGAAATTCGTAACAAATGAGAAATTTTAGTACAAAATTAGATAAACTGCGGAGATATTTTATTATACACCCTGTATCGGTTTTGCATACCTAATGAGCTTTTATTACTCCATGCCTTTTAAAAACGGACTATAATCAAGTTCCACCTCAAGATGAGCAAAGAGTAGAAGTCACCGGTTGTTGTGTTATTTGCAGTTCAAAAAAAATCGCAAGATTCGATTCTGTTTTCTGTTCCAGAAAATGTAAAAAGTGTTTATGTTTAAAACACGTAGAAATATTGCGTGAAAAGTAATAACAGCTTAAATTTTAGTGTTTTAAATGAAACTCAATGTTTCTAGCTAATTCCACAATATAATGAAAAATGTAAAAAATTGACAATTGTTTCGATACATCAATATCATCGTCAGGATGACAGAAGTTACATTTCATTTGATGTCTAACTGATGTTTAATAGTTATTTTTGGCTAGATCAAAAAGTGACCTACATTGTGATAGACTTTCCTTCCTTCCTTCCTTCTAGCCGTTTTCTATCCGTTGGATATAGGCCTCTCTCGATGTTCTCCAGGTTTCCCTGTGTTGTGCAACCTGATACCAATTTAAACCTGCTGTGCGTTTTATATCGTCGTACCAACGCTGTTGAGGTCAGCCAACGCTTCTCCTCTCGCCCCAAGGTTTCCATCTAGTCACTTTGCTGCTCCAGTTGTTGTTGTTTCTAGCAATATGCCCAGCCCAGTTCCATTTGAGTGAGGCTATTCTCCTTTCGATGTCGTCGATTTTTGACGTTCTCTTGATCCATTCGTTAGTTTTTCGGTCTTTCAGTGTTACTCCAACTATATTTCTCTCTATTGCTCTTTGATGTGTTTTGAGCTTGTTCAAGTTCTTTTTTGTCAAGACCCAAGTTTCCGATGATATGTAGACACTGGCAGGACACATGTATTGTATACTTTTGCTTTTAGTTTCATTGGTAGATTTGACTGAAACACCTGTTTTAGTTTGCTATATGCTGCCCATCCTAACCGTATTCTTCTATTGAGCTCTGTATTCTGACATTCCTTACTAATTGTTATTTCTTGGCCTAGATAAATGTACGACGCTACTTTTTCGATTAACTGGTTCTCAATGGTTAGTGTATTGGTAATTGTATCTTCGTTTGTCATGAATTTGGTTTTATTTATGTTTATCTCTAGTCCAACCTTGTTTGCTTCATGGTATAGTTCCCGAATCATGCCTTTCAGTTCTGCCTCGGTTTGAGCAAATATGACGATGTCATCTGCAAATTTCACGTTGTTCAGTTTTTCGCCTGCGATGTTTATTCCTCTGTCTTCCAAGTGTAAATTTCGAAATACATCTTCGAGAACTAGCGTGAATAATTTTGGTGATATTACGTCCACTTGTCTCACTCCTCTTCCAGTCTTTATCTCATTTGTATCTGTTTGCATCCTGATCTTCATTTTAGAGTTTACGTAGATGTGTCTTATGATGTAGATGTATCTTTGATCGATTCTGGTTTTTCTCATTGCTCGGATTACTGCCCAGTATTTCACCGTGTCGAAGGCCTTCCTAAAGTCAACAAATGTCATCCATGTTGTGATGTTGTACTCCGTGGCTTTCTCTATTAATACTCTGATTGTGTGTATGTGTTCTATTGTACTCATATTTTCCCTAGAGCCAGGCTGTTCTTTCGATAAATATGCCTCAAATTTATTTTCTAATCTATTGGTAATTATTTTCATGAATAGCTTGTAGATCTGTGAGAGAAGACTTATTGGTCGGTAATTTTCAAGATTGGCCGGATCTCCCTTTTTATAAATAAGGATAACTATGGAGGTATCCCAGTCTGTTGGAACGGTTCCTTCATTCAGGGATTTGTTAAAAAGCGATTTTAGTTGTTCCATTAGAATTTTTCCTCCTTCCTTCAGCATCTCTGGCAGTATACTATCATCTCCTGCTGCTTTTCCGTTTTTGGTTATATATATGTTAATAGAAAAAAAAGAAGATATGATATTACAAATATTAAAGCTTATTACCCCTATGGGGATATCCCGGATTTCATTTTTCCCAATTAAGATCAGTATAACTGTGCAATGATATAGAAAACCAGGAAAACTATATCTGCTGATCTTTACAATTATCACTTATGAAGACAGTT
Source organism: Galeruca laticollis (assembly GCA_963921935.1). Classification (NCBI taxonomy): domain Eukaryota; kingdom Metazoa; phylum Arthropoda; class Insecta; order Coleoptera; family Chrysomelidae; genus Galeruca; species Galeruca laticollis. Next base: position 86,296,556 of record OY998184.1, read on the forward strand.
TATTAGTGGAGAACTCCCTAAATTTATCTGTCTTCTAATTTCCAATTCTTCAAGGAAATCCAGTTCTTGTTTCTTATCACAAATATGTAGTACTTCTAGTTCTGTGTTAGGTGTCAATGAATGATTGGTGTCAAGTAGATGTTTGGCGTAGTGGGATTTATCCGGTTGTTTTAATTTGTATGCTCGTAAGTGTTCACTGTATCGGATTACAAAATTTCTAAGGGTCTGACCCAAAGAGACGGCATTACATTCTGGACATTTAACGAACAAAAATTCATACGGTTTTTATAAAACTGGCTATAAAATGAGACGGGTTTTGAAAAACTTGATTTTCATTTCTTTTTATGGGGTTTCAGAACAAGCAAAACTTTGATCAAGAATGATATTTTTCACCTATATAGGATACCCCATCCATGGACACGCAGTATAAACGTTTTTCTTGCTACAAATGTATTTTTCGTTCATTTATTTAAAACTACACAATGAGACTTTTGTGTGAAGGACATAAAGCCAATGCGCTCTGAAAGACCAACGCCAGCATTCGTGTGTAATTTTTTCACGCCATGCAACGAAATATTAAGAAAATTAACTGGTCATTTATCAGCATCGCGAAATTATTTAATTTGTTTTGATTCTACTGGTACTAGCAGAAAACTAACGATGACCGAATAAGACTTTTATTGAGAAATCCTACACAACTTGCATAAATAATAATTTTAAATTAGTATCTGTTTATAGCGATAACTTGTTGAATCATTCAAATAATTACATTTCTTACATCATTTAAAGTGATTCAAAAATTAATAATAATAAATCTGTTAATAAAAGCTGCATAACTCGTACGATTACGATATCTATTTTGGCATTTTTCACATATTTATAGAGTGCGTTCATAAATTACCGCATAAATTCATTTTATTACCTAAATTAGTTTCGTGAAATAAATTTCATGAAACGTGTTTCATAATTTCAGCGTACCGATAAAATCAATCTTTAATCTCATCCATGTCGTCCAACGAATATGTGCTAATGTTGTATTGATAGTTACAGGATAAAAACAGAAAACATATTTTATCCGCTGGGATGATCCACTCAATTAAGATAAGCACCATAGTAGTTGCAAAGGGATTAAATGCCGATGAGGAAAAGTTTTAAAACTTCTACAGAATGTCTCAATCCACGTTTCTTCCTTTAGTGCATTTTGTAGGTTTAGACCAAGTTTATAACTAACTACAACAACCTTATTGGGGTCTTACTTTCCATAAGGTCCCATTTAATATTATCGATTTCAATTGCCTGGTGAGGTCACCGATGCCCATTACGTCCCCTGTTACCACTAGTAGAGAAGCTTACAATAGTTCATTTTCACGCTCCAAATTTCATCAGTCTAAAGGTGCGTACAGACATATATAACAAAACTTCGTATCGTAACGCCGTCGCGTAACAAGTGTGGACGGCACTGCGTAACACCGTAACACCAGAACATAGTAACATCTCGGCGTTCCATCGGTTTTTTGACGCCGCATCAAAGAAATGATACGCACTGATGTTGCACCACTTGTTAGCATGTCTGGACAGGTCTGCAGTACACATTTGCGATTTATTTTTCGTTTTGTTTATTCAGTTGAAAACATGGAGTGGACAGAAGAATCTACCCTGGATTTTACAAATAGTTATCGTAATAAAGAAATTTTGTGGGATGCAAAACATCCCAAATACTATAATAAAATAAAGAAGCATGATGCTTGTGAAGAACTTGCTGCAGAGTTTCGGACAACAGTAGATGAATGCAAAAAAAATAATGTTCTTCTGTCAGGACTTAGGCGAGAGAAAGCAAAAATTAAAAAGAGACACGGTACGGGTAAAGGTAAGTTTGAATAATTGAAAATTAATTTCTTTTCTATTTTGTTTATTTTTTCAATTACAAATTTTATTTTTATTTATTACAGGGCTTTCAGATATCTATGAAAGTACTTGGTTTGCCTTTAAATGTTTGCTATTCCTTTGGGACAAAAACAAGGTTCGGGAAATACAAAGCACCGTAAGTATAAAACGAATTACGTATAATTATTTTGCCACAAAAATCGATTTTCGTTTTAAAAATACGATGACAATTCGTCTCTTATTCGTGTTGCATTTTCGGTTGGTCTTCTGGGAATATTTCTAATTGGAAATAAAGTAGACATTGGTTCTTTAGTTATAGTTTTATACTTTCCTTCTACAAAGCACAAGATGTGGAACTTTCTCTTGGAAAACTATGTAGATGAGCTACTGCCATTATAACTAATTGAGCTTTTCTGGGTTCAAGTAACATCGGTTTACGAAGTACTCTAAAAACGGCTGAGGCGATGCCAAATACATTTTCTACAGTTCTTCGTGCGCGAGATAATCTGTAGTTAAACACTCTTTGCAATGATCCTTTAGGATGTATTCCCGAAAACGGTTTTATTAACGACTCAGTTAAGGCAAATGCCTCGTCTCCAATAAAAAATAGGGAATTTTCTGTTGCCTGCCATGTAAAGCTTCTGGTTCAGGTAAATTTAAGTCATTTCGCTCTAATTTTTTGTAAAGCGAGCAGTTTTTAAAGATACCACCATCTGAAATTCTTCCTTGGCCTCCAGCATCAACATACAAAAAGTTATAATTAGCATCTACTAGGACAAAAAGAACTACACTAAATGTTGATTTGTAATTAAAAAACTCGCTTCCAGGTGTCCTCAAACTGTTTTGCCACTTCTAACCATCTTTCTGGTGTTGAAGGTATCTGTAAAAATTAAAACAAATTATACAGTGCTCCAAAAATAGGACATATTTTTATTTTCTAAATAAGTTTGTTTATTAAATACTTATTTTAAATTATTTTTAATTTTAGATTGTACACGAAGAAGAAGATAATGATGAAAAGGAAATATCGGGTGATGAAGGAACATTAGCAGATAACGATAAAAATTCTGCTGTACAAGAGAATCGGGAAAATATAGAAAATGTACCGAAAAGAAAAGCGATGAAGCGACACCTAGTAGGAAACGCCAAAAGAGGAATGAAGATTCTGAGAAATTAGATAAAGCTTTTAAAATACTGTCAGAAGCAGCAGCAAACGGTATAAACCCACAGGAGCAAAACGAATGTCAAATATTTGGAAATTTTGTGGCTAAAAAACTGGCCAAATATTCTCTTGAATTACAAAGTACTGTACAACAAGATATTATGTTAATTTTGACCCATCTCGAACAAAGTTCAACCAATTTTTATCATTCGCAATCATACCGTACTCGTACTCTTCAGTCATTCTTTGCAAATTATGTGCGACAAAATTCTCAATTTGAACAGTATCAGGATAGCCAAGCTTCCAGTTTTAGTCAACAGCCTTAACAGGTACCATCTCCAGCATATAATTATCCTAATTCTAGTATTTCAGATCATTCAAGTCGCACTACTCCAGTCAATTCTTTACCACGCCAACTATTGGATATGCCCGATATTGAATTAGAGAATTTAAGATAAACATTTGTTTTGTTTAATGTGTGTTTATTATACTTCTTTAATGAAACAGTTTCTTACCTGTATATTTTCTTTTAATCCTTCTATAATAGCTTCGCACACTTCAGGAACTATAGCACTTATCGATTGTTTAGAAATTTAAAAAAGGTATTGTAGACTGGTGAAAGGGTCACCAGTCGCGAGAAACCGAATTGTTACTACTAACCTTTCTTGAACATAAATTGCCGTTCTCCATCTAGTATCTTTTCGTGCTATTTTGGGTCCAATTAAATTAATCAAGTAATCGAAGTCTGTTGGAGACATTCTAGTAAAATTTTTGTAAAGGCCACTAGTTGCCTGAAATTTTAAATCCAACAGTAAATGATTTCCGCTGTACACACTTCTATTAGTATACAACCGGGTCTGCCACCAGCGTCTTTCTGCGCGTCTTCTTTTATTTTTTTTTAACTAAGTAATGCATGAATATACAGGATGTCCCGGGACTAATGGTAAAAAAGTCGGGAGCGTATAATATGAGCTAAAATAATGTTAGTACTTCATATAAACTTTTTCTATGCAGGCCCTCGGTTTCGAGTTATAGGCCTCCAAAGTTTTAATTTTGAATTCGGTTTTTATTTTTAATTTTTGTACTAGTTATTTGATCTTTATAAAATTTACGGCAAAGATATAATGTATGTCTATGTTTATTTTGGTAAGGTAAACAGATTTACAGTAGTGCATTGAAGCCAGGGACGAACTACTTGCAATGGTTAGTGATCCAAAAATTTTGCAGGGATGGCACACCCTGTATGAAATTATCGAATTTCACTTCCCCACACATTAAGCTAACGAAAAGATACCCTTGTTGGAATTCGATAAAATAAGCCGTTTGGCTAATATTTGCAGTTTTATTCATGCACTACGTACCAATTTACGCATTCACCATTTTTATAAGTACACAACGAGGTAAAACGTAACTTATTAATAGATGTCCAAGATTTACCTACAGTACTACAAAAAAATAATAGCAGAAGATGAAAAACATTAACGACTTATTAATTCGAAAGTTGGTAAAAACTTTTTATAAGTGTTTTTACCGTTTATCAAGTTACCATAGGATTAGTTGTCAAACGTTGTGTAGAATAGTTCGTAGTCAGTACTTGTCAATAATTCATAAGTCCTTAATTTAACAGTTACAATGGCAAAATTCGCTTTTATCGAGTACGCAGATATGCATCTAATGTATGGACTGGCTTCTCGAAACTGTTTAGAGACCAGAATGCTTTATGAAGAACATTTTGCAAATAGAGCATTGCCAGACAGACGAATGTTTGAGTGTATTGATCTCAGGTTACGAGAAACAGGTATGAATAAGTAAATGTAATTTTCTATGTATACAAAACAAAATTTTTAATTTTAGGAATATTTTTGCCAAAAAAAGGTGGAGAAGGTCCAGTACGAAGCATACGTACTGTGGCAGTTGAACAAGACTTGTTAAATGCAGTTGATAATGAACCATCAACGAGTTTTCTAAAAGTATCAAGAGAACATAACATCTCGAAATTAGTTGTTCATCGCGTCCTAAAAGAACAGCTGTTATATCCTTTTCACATGAAAAAAGTACACAGTATGACAGTGGCTGATTATCCTGCACGACTTGAGTATAGCCAGTGGTTTCTGCGACAACAACAAGCAGACAATACATTTATTAGTAACGTTCTCTTTACGAACTAATCCAGTTTCACCAGAGATGGAATCATAAATTCTCATAATATGCATTTATGGGATGATGTGAATCCACATGGCATTATCCAAACTAGGAGCCAGCATAGATTCATGGTTAATATTTGGGCAGGAATAGTTGGCAATCATTTGATAGAGCCATATACTTTATTGACGGTACTTTGACTGGTCAGAGATATTTGGAGTTTTTGCAAAATTAGTTATGGAACCTGTTTGATGATGTGCTACTACAAACTCGTAGGAATTTATGGTTCATGCATGATGGGGCCCCTCCTCATTTCAGTTTAGATGTACGACAGCATTTACACACAAGGTTTCCTAATAGATGGATTGGTCGTGGAGGCCCTTTTCAATGGCCACCGCGATCAGGAGACGTTAATCCTATGGATTTCTTTCTCTAGGGTTATCTTAAAAGTAAGGTATACGCAACACCTGTGCAAACAAGACAAGATTTAATAGACATAATTGTGTTACACTGCAATGTTATTAGAAATAGTGTGGGATTGCTCATTCAAGTGCAAAGAAACAACCTTCGTAGACTTAGAATGTGCGTGGAAGTGGGAGGAGCTCATATTGAACATTTATTAGAATAACGTTAGTTTTTGTTGTTGTTTAGGAATTAGTATTAGTCTAATGTTTTATAACTTGTGTTTTTTGAGGTTTTCTTAATGGTTTAATAATGTTATGTTCGTAATTTTGATTAAAAGGAAGTAAGTCCTGGACATCGTATTAATAAGTTAGTTAGGTAGATTTGTACGTAGTGCATTAATAAAACTGTAAATATTATCCAAACGGCTTATTTTATCGAATTCTAACAAGAGTACCTTTTCGTTAGCTTAATGTGTGGGGAAGTCAATTTCGATGATTTCATACAGGGTGTGCCATCCCTGCAATTTTTTTGGATCACTAACCATTGCGAGTAGTCCGTCCCTGGCTTCAAGGCAGTACTGTAAATCTGTTCACCTTTCCAAAATAAACATACACGTACATTATAGCTTTGCCGTAAATTTGATAAAGATCAAATGACTAGTACAAAAAATAAAAATAAAAACCAAATTCAAAATTGATACTTTGGAGGCCTATAACTCGAAAACGAGGGCCTTCATAGAAAAAGTTTATATGAAGTACTAACATTATTTTGGCTCAGATTATACGCTCCTGACTTTTTCCCATTAGTCCCGGGACACCCTGTATAAGCTGCTGCAACAACCTCCATTGCACACAAGAAAAAGACTAATTTAATTGTACTGTTTTAGTAAAGACGGAACGGCAAAATGTCCCGTTTATAAGATACGCGACGATGTATTGATACCCTATATTTGTTGACACGCCGTATCTTCGATGCGTAACAAACAATTGTTGCGCGACGGAGTTACGATACGAAGTTTTGTTCTATGTCTGTACCCACCTTAAGTATGTAAGGTTCAGAACGTTTATTTAGCAAATAATTAATGTATGTCTTAATTTACGGACGCACTGTATACCTACGCATTTATTTGTCAGCATAAAAAAAAATGCTGTTAACACATTCCAATGAAGCTTGTAGTATTGAACAATTCCATTATAATTTAACTGTTCATATCTAAAGTATTACTATATATACTTTTAATAATTTCTTTATCACATACATAAAATAAATGATTGGTAAGCATAGAAATAGGAATTTCTACTGACACTTCTGCCTGTTTAAAAATAACAGTTTCTCAAACTAGATTCTAGATTTTACAAGAAGAATAGAGATGCATGCTTCGAATTAATATTATTTTACAGTTTCCTACGATACGACAGAATTATGAATTGACCTTTTGGGTTGTTCGTTGAAAGTAGAAATGGCGCGATTATTTTTATATTTTAAATAAAATCGAATTTATTTTCTCAGAAAAGGCGTCTTTTTATATATTCTTCATTTTTTTCTCTGTGAAATGAAGCTTTAATAATATTTCTTTACAGTATAACCTCAATATTTCTCTAATTTCGGAACAATGTTAGGAATTTTTATTACATTTACTATCGATTTAGAAGAAAAATTATCTACAAACTATGTATTTTTCACAATCCAAATATCACGTTTAAGAAATGTCAAAATTCCCTTTGCTATCTCTTTCCGTCTAGGCTGTGTCTTTTCATAATTTCTTTTTGGTATACAAGCAGCTTCTAATTTAACTTCCGGTTCAGTTAAATTTAGTTCTTCTTCTTGTGCTTTCCACCCATTTCTAAATTCTTCAAATGATATTTTGTCTAGTAATAGTAAACTCTTCATTTTCAATTTTTATGTTACATTGCTCAAGTTGGTCTTTTAAAAACTGAGCTCTAGCTAACTATTTTTCAATATTTTCAGTATCTAAATCAACTCTCCTTGATGATACTTTTCCCTAATGGATTTCTTTAAATTTGTTCCAGATATCTTTAGATTCATCAAGGTTTATGACTTTTTGTGCTTGACTGGCTTCAATCGCTCCTAAAATCATATATGCCGCTAATGCACTTTTTTCATTGTAGATTTCTATTTATTTTCGATTTGTCTAATTTACTTCTGGACATACTGTTTCAATGGTATACCAACACTTATTGGCTTTTAGCATCAATTTCATTTGACGTCTCCATAATTGATAGTTTGATAGAATAAGTTTATTTTTTATGACAACGTAAACTTGGTGGTAAAAAAAAACATATCATGTATATTTTTGATTTTGTAACGGAGCGGAACTTCTTCTCTTTTTGGGACTCGAACTTATTATGTCAAAATATAACAACAGTTACTGTATTTTTTTATAAAAGTATTATGACTTCCCTTTCGATTTTCACTTTCCATTCCATAATAAGCGTAGCTACTACAAATTTTTATTGTGATTTGTCACAAAAATTTTGTGTTTAAATTTAACCCTGTATATGTCCTCAAAATAAGGAATCGATAAAAACCAAATACGGTTAGTTATAAAGACGCATCTTTCCTCTATTGAATGGCGTAAAACAGATATCGGTATCTGCTGTATTTTCGGAATTATGAATTTTTTTATGGAAGCATGTCAAATTTTTTTATAAAATTTTGCTGTTTTTAACAAGAATATTAAAAAATTTTGTGTTTGAAGTGAATGTTTCGGAAAGATTATGTTATACCATGTATTTTTTATCGTAGAATCCAAAAATTCGTCAAATTTTGATTTTGATGCACCTACAGTTTTCCGGAAAAAACAATTTTAATGAATTTTTCTCAATGCTCCACCCAAAACAATTTTTTTTCCGAAAATCTAAATTTTTTTTAAATCCTCATATCAAAACACCCCAAATTTCCATTAAAATCGAAAAAAAAAATTTTTCAAGTTTCAATCCTTTGGCTTAAAAAATTCAACTATGAAAATTTTTAACTCAGATATTTCAATTTTAGCAATTTGAATAGGCTTAACTTTGAAATACCTCCAATCTAGTTCGGGCTTCATATATATTTTTACAAATAGTTCTTATTATAAAAACGTTTTATACCAAGTTACAAGTTACGAAAATAAGCATTCTTTGAGATATGGATTTAAAAAATCATTAAAACTTTTATTTTCAACGCAATTACACTCATGAAAGTCAATGTTAAACTCGACAACCGACAATGATATACTGCAGTGTCGCCAACCGTGTGGAAACTTTTCCCCTAACAAGTATTTATCATTTTCAATTTAATAAAACAATTTATAAAAAATAAAATATATTTATCTAATAATATTAAATAATATAATTGTATTTATAATTGAATAAATATTAAATACTATTATAATTTAATAAACTTTTTGAATATAAGTAATTTTCGCACATAGTTTTCCTCCTACATATTAATTTTATTTGTCTATGGTTTTCTCCCCCAAACTTCGAAGTTGATATCAGTGTTTTACTGGCAATTCGTAATCCAAACTGGCGCCATTTTATGAACTATTAACCCAAACTCAAGAAAATAAATTAAATTATAAACACATTTATAAATGATGATATCCTTACATTGTGTATTTGAAGAAGGGAAAGGAAATATAATCACTGCATTCGCCCTTCCCCTTAAAAGATATCCAATACTCTGTAACGCACATTAAGTTATTGAAGAAGGGGAAGGGAATATAATAATTTCCTTTCTTGAATAACTTGATCTGCGTGTTACAAAGTTTTGGATATTTTTCAAGAAGGGTGAATGCATTCTAAACCATATTTTCACCTCTTTTCCTTTCCGAAATTCAGCTTGAGGCATACTAAATTCAAAATCATTTTAGTGAAGTGAGATTACAGTTTTATAAAACTCATCTCCGAAAGGGGGGATTTTCGTTGTCCCCCATTTTCCCCCGTTCCTAAAACTCGACCAGTAGCGTACTAGATTCGAACTCATTTTAGTGAGGTTACAATGTTAAAAAATGTATATATACGAAAGGGGGGTCTCCTCCGCCCTCCCCCCTTTGGAGGGAGCATCCACTACGACCTCTTCCCCTCACCAAAACCTAGACCAGTAGCGTACCAAATTCGAACTCATTTTAGTGGAATGAGGTGACAATTTAAAAAAATTAATATCTCCGAAAGGGGGCTTCTCCGCAGTCCCCCTTCGAAGGTGGAGGGCTTCTGCCCCCCTTATCCCAAAATTCGATTGGAGGAATTCCAAAGTTTAACTTTTTAATCTTTCCATTCCATAGGCGTAGCAGAACATTAATTTTTTTATTCAATCTACGTTTACCCTTTTATAGTCTGGTTCACAAGTCCCATTTTCCTCAGAACCTAAACCGGACCACCGAAAATTATGATTTTGGTCTCATTCGATTCGGAATGGCATCTAGAATAATATATCAAAGTTGCAAGAGGGGCTGAAAAAGAATGCAAAAGTTATAAACAACAAAGTAAAATAAAAAATAAGGGTTTGGTTTTTTTTGAAATATTTCAAAAACTACTTGAGATAATCGAAATATGAAAAAGATCCTTAAAGAGCAGGAAAGTTACTTAAAAAAACTCCTACTCCTTATAATTTTAATTTAACGGCCAAAATAACGGTAAAAGCGCGTGGTTCGGCTGCCGCGCGCATCGCCCCAATCTGACACTTGAATTGAAAAAATTATTTTAATTGATTAAATATTAATATTAAGGAATAAAAAAAGTTGGGTACTAAGTAGACATATGAATAAACAATATTCCGTAAATAATTTTTTTATCACAATTTTTTTATTAGTTATGCTTTTGGTAATTATATATATATATATATATATATATATATATATATATATATATATATATATATATAGTCAATTTTCACCATTTTAATGTTAACATAAAAACACTGATATTTCAAAACAAGAAATTTAGATTTTTTTTTGATTTTTTGGATATAATCTTAAAAGGGTTTCGAAGAGATCCCCGTTGGAAAAATTCAAAAATTTTGATTCTTCACTTTTTTATTAATAATGAAATCAGGAAAAACCTTTTTCCAATTTTTGTTAATATTTTGTTTTCTTATTGATGAAAGGCATATGGCAATAATTTTTTTTATTTTTAACTAACATTATTTAAATAATTGTTATAAACAAATGCATTGTTTATAAGATTTTTGAAAACTTTTTTTTGGAATTTCTTCCTTGATGAAAATAATGATTTTAAAAAAAAATCGTTTCTTAAAAAATTTTTTTTATTAACAAATTGTTGATTAACAATTTTTGTTAATATTTTGTTTTCTTATTGATGAAAGGCATATGGCAATATTTTTTTTATTTTTAACTAACATTATTTAAATAATTGTTATAAACAAATGCATTGTCTATAAGATTTTTGAAAACTTTTTTTTTGGAATTTCTTCCTTGATGAAAATTATGATTTTTAAAAAAATCGTTTCTTAAAAAAAAATTTATATAAACAAATTGTTGATCAACAATTTTTGTTAATATTTTGTTTTCTTATTGATGAAAGGCATATGGCAATCATTTTTTTTATTTTTAACTAACATTATTTAAATAATTGTTATAAACAAATGCATTATTTATAAGATTTTTGAAAACTTTTTTTTGGAATTTCTTCCTAGATGAAAATAATGATTTTTAAAAAAAATCGTTTCTTAAAAAAATTTTTTTATTAACAAATTGTTGTCTACTTAGTACCCAAATTTTTTTATTCCTTAATATTAATATTTAATCAGTTAAAATAATTTTTTTAATTCAAGTGTCAGATTGGGGCGATGCGCGCGGTAGCTGAACCACGCGTTTTTACCGTTATTTTCGCCGTTAAATTAAAATTATAAGGATTATCGGTACAGTTCCGGAAGGTAGGAGTTTTTTTAAGGAAATTTCCTGCTCTTTAAGGATCTTTTTTCAAATTTCGATTATCTCAAATAGTTTTCGAAATATTTCAAAAAAAACAAACCCTTATTTTTTATTTTACTTTATTGTTTATAACTTTTGCATTTTTTTTTCAGCCCCTCTTGCAACTTTGATATAATATTCTAGATGCCATTCCGAATCGAATGAGACCAAAATCATAATTTTCGGTGGTCCGTTTTAGGTTCTGAGGAAAATGGGACTTGTGAACCAGACTATTAAATTTAACCTAAGTAACACGAATATGACTCAATGATTCCAATGAACGAATTACATTCGAAAGATATTGTTTTCAAAAAATTTTATAGCATATAAAATAGTGCATGATGATGTAAATCTGTGATACCAATTTATTGATTCTGAATGTTTATTTGCAAAATAAAGATAAAATGATATGACCCAAGATAAACAAATTAATATATATAATAAATGTTAATATTAATAAAACTTGATTTTCAAACAAAAATAACGCGAGTGGAAATTTCAATACATAATTACAAATGTGTTTATAAGACATTTAGTGGAAAGTTAATGCTTTAATAAGTGCACAATTGCGTTAGATATTTTTAGTAAATACGCTGATAATACTTACTTAATTATTAGCTGTTGTTTAAAACAACAATACTATTATAATTTTTTCGTAAGAAAATATTTTCTTAATAACAAAATACTGCAAACTTTTGAATTTGAACAATAAGAATACTTGTCACTTATCAAACAAATTCAATAAACTAACAATAAAAACACTCACTTGGAAAAGAAATTATCGTTCTTTTGAAAAATAATTGTGCAATTCAAAGACACTTAATGCTTGTGGTGATAAACTGTACAAATAAACTCAATGTCAAAGCGACTACCTTAACTGGTGGTATATATGCAATCAGCGACCAATAAAGTGCGCGCGAACTGTTAAAACTTGAACACTGTTGATAATTTTCAGGAATGAAAGAATATTGAGCCATATTGGACATCATTACAATGAGAGTAATTATATTTTATAATTAAAACTATTCAATCTAGATCAAAAGTTTATAGTAAATTGACCTAAACAGACGAGCATTGATATTATTTTCGTTTTTCTAAAATGTGTAAGCAATGTTGCCAGACCTATTTTTAATTCTACAAATATCGTTTCGAAGATCGAAGAGAATTTGAAATCGTTTCTTATCAACTTCATTCATTAAACAAATTAAAAGTTATAACTCAATAAATTATGTCTATAAGATTATTTCGTTTAATAGTACATCATTTGTTTCGGCATATAGATAACAATATGAAAAGACAAATCAAAATATTATGAACTATTAAGCATAAAATTAGGTAAATGCTTGGTCCAATAGATGGCGCATCAAACTTAACGAATCAAAACAAACACACGTTAATTTCACAAACATAAAAATAGATCAAATGTCAACGTCAAAACGGTTAAATATAGGGCTTTTCGGAAACTATGATCGGCGGGCTTATTCTGTAACTTGCAACTGCCGATAATTGCGCAATTGTCGCTGTCAAACGCGGGTTTCGTATTCTCGAAGAAGCAACTGCGACCGCGATCGCAATTTATCTGTTAACTGCCTCTAGTGAGCAATTGGTTAACTAAAAAGTGCATTTTTCAGTTGTTCATTTGAAAAATACGTATTCTGTAAGCAATTTTTTAGCAATTACAACGCGATTGCAACTGTTGAATAGCAATCACAATTATAGTAGTTGTAGTTGAGTTGTTGGATGATTAAATCAAGTTTTCTTAATAGAAATAGAAGATAAGTAATAAATAATAACATTTTGTCAATAATAAACATGTTTTATTTATACAAATAGTAATTTAGTGAGCTTACTAACTGCCCTCAGAAAAGTGGACCTAATATTTAATAACAATTACTTACCACCGTAATAAAAGAAATAATAGCTATTATTTGTTTTTACGTACCTATTTAGTAATGGCTCGTGCATTTATGATTATTGAGGCCGCAGAAGCTGAAAATAGGAGGGCTGAGAATATTCTTATGAGACATACGAGATACAATCTACGGTCTCAGGCGAGACCTTTAGACCTATCAGATGCAGAGTTCATGGCACATTACAGATTGAGAAAAAATGTTTTTCAAGAATTGTGTAATGAACTTGCACCTTTACTCCCTGGTGCTCATAGACGGACTAAGAAGATCTCTGTCGAATGTAAAGTGAGTATTATTACACAGTACTTTTACTTGATACTAATGAAAATTATTTAACTATCTTAGCTGTTAACAGCCCTTTCATTCTATGCAACTGGTTCATATCAGAAACCCGTTGGCATGAGCTACTTACATGGTCTGAGTCAAACTAGTGTATCAAGGGTAGTCCAGGAGATCACTGTAGCACTAAATAATGAAGAGATTCTTAGAAGGTACATTAGATTTCCACAACGACGGGCAGAAAGACGAGCAGTAGTCAATGGGTGAGGAAATTCATTCTCAATAATTTTTTATGAATGAAAATATACTCGTATATAGAAAAATTTAATGAATTGCCCTTCATTTCAGATATTCAAAAAAAAATGGGTTTCCGGGTATCTTGGGTTGTATTGATGGTACACATGTGGCACTGGTACGACCAAGTGACCACGAAGAAAGATTTTTTAATAGGAAACATTACCATTCTAGGAACGTTCAGATTGTAAGTGAAATATTTATACTTTAAGTACTTCATACCACATACAATACAGAACTATCTCTCATAATTAAAATATAATTAAATTAAACTTTGTAGATTTGTGACAGTGATCTGAATATAATGAATGTAGATGCTACTTATGGTGGAGCTAGTCATGATGCGTACATATGGAGAAATTGTGAGATTAATGCCCACATACAACAACTCCATCAAACTGGTGAATGTGTTTGGTTTCTCGGTAAGACAATTTTAAATAAATGTCATGTACTAATTTCTTGTTATTATCAATAAATTTTTTATGAGCAACTGATCAAACAATGCAATGCCATTTACAAACTGTAAGGTAGTAAACAAGGATGTAGTAACAGTAACTAAAAATTGCAGGTGATTCTGGATATCCGTTACGTCCATGGTTATTAACGCCAATAACAAATGCAGAACCTGGAAGTCCAGAAGAGTTGTACACAACAGCTCATTGTCGAGTCAGGAATTGTGTAGAGCGGACAATTGGATTGCTCAAAGCACGTTGGCGTTGTTTGCTTGTTCACAGGGTCTTGCATTATAACCATAATATGGTTGCAGAAATTATCAATGCCTGTGCTGTTCTACATAATATATGTAACAGATACAGGCTTCCAGTACCTGAAATGCCAGCTGCAGAAATTGAGATGGAACAAAACCTCCAGGTCCCTGTACAGCGTGGTGCTGACGACGGTGAGCAACTGGAAAGTGGCAGGCGACAGAGGGATATTGTTGTGCAACGATTGTGGAGGAACCAATGATGTGAATGATGTTAACGCAATAGAGGAATGTGCCCAGTACAATATTGATAAGAAATGATGATGCTTAGTGTGACAACAGACCTGTTAGTAATATATAAAATTCTGCTATATTATTATTAAATAGAAAGAATGTGTAGGAAAAGGTAAAGAGAACTATAGTAGTAGTATGATACTTATATATTCTATTCACACTCATTTGCTATTTATACTTAATTTCTTTCCAATGTAAGATTTTGATACATTTTTTTAATGATTCTGATTATTTTGTACAGAAATTTTAACTTATCGTAACAAACTAAATAAATAATCACTGAACATAAGGAAACATTTAGTTACAAAAACAAAATCGAGAAAAAAAATTTGAAACTCTGCTAACTCTAATAGTGATTATTACTACATCGTAGTGGAAATTAATTTCACTCATTAAAAATATTTGCCAAAAAAATTTTCACTTAACTAAATCAATACCTAATACTTTTAAACTTACTAATAATTTTATTATTGAAAGTGTATATTAGGATTTCCTATTTACAGTAAATAAACAATAATTCTTAAATAATAATTTTAAACTTATACTAATTTATAAAAATAATAATAAAAGAGTAGATACTATTAAATTTAAATTTTTTTCTCCAACCCCTCCAAAACTTTTAATAAACAGTCTGTCTGTTTATGCATGGCTTCGGCTTGAAACCTAGCTGTTTCAGCATGCATTTTAGCAGCCTTTGCTTGGATGAGTGCCGCTTCAGCTTGAGTACGTGAAGCTTCAGCTATTATCATAGCAGCATTTGCCATTTTTTCTTCTGCCTGCACTCTCTTTGATTCCAACTCGATCAACCATTCTGGTTCTATTTTTGGTTTTTTGGAAAACAGAGTTTGGTTTGTCTGTTGTTGTTTACGTTTTTTGGGTGCTGTGAATAAAAGAGGATAAAGACAAAGTTATATAAAAATTTGTGATACAAACTAACCTTGGTTAATATTTTTTTCTGTAGCATCATGTACAGGCGGTAATTCCATATTTTCTTCATCTATTGTGTCTAAAAGTAATGAACAGAATATGTTAAAAATCTTTCTTACCTGATAGTATAAAATAATGCTTACAAATTTGAATAATTTCTGGTTCTTGCTCATAATCTAAAAACAATATTACATGAAGCAACATATTATGTTATGCTAAATTAAATAAAGTCCTGATAATAGTCTACAAATATATTTTACAAACCTTCGCTATCGTTTTGTGACATGTTTGTTGGGAAAAATTCCGAACCTAAAATAAGAAATATGTAATTACTGTTTTATGTTCAATTAATGTTCAAAACAGTTATGTAAATACCTACCTTTTTCTACAATAGTATCTTTACTGCAGCTGGCACTTTCATGATCCTGTAAACAAATTTTGTTTGAGAGCAAAAAATAAGTGTGCAAAAATATACTTTGCATAATATGATACAAACTAGATAAAAAGTATTTATTAAAAACTTACTGGTGGGAATACAGGAATACGATGCTGTGTATCCCCATAAACAGCCCCCTCTCCAATGATCTGTAGGACTTGATGGTCAGTTTCTAACAAGGCTGCTTCTACTGCAGGACCACCACCTGTTCCTGAAGCTTCTCTTCTCCTGGCAGCAGCCCTGGTCTTAATTTTATGTTTAAGATCAATCCAATACTATGACAAAAAATGTAAAATGTATTTGTCAGTAAAATGAAACTACTTAATGTGTTGATGGATTACAATGAAAATACATACACGTTTCCATCTCTGGCCATTTTTAGTAGTGCCCGATCCGTGCGCATTTAATTTTTTGGCAAGATCATTCCATTCTTTTTCAATGGTCTCCTTAGATCTTGCCCCAAGACCTACCCCTCTGGCCAGATTAGGATGATTAGTTAAATAGTCCAGCAACTCTTCCAACTGGCTATTGGAAACTAGGTGTTCTCCCATTTTCTGTATGTACGTCAAAAACAATTAATAGTAGCAGTACCCATTCTCAAATTATTTTACTCACCTTTTTTTTAAACAAATAATCTAAAAAAGTATTTGGAAACCCAATTTAAACTGCTAATGTAATGAATTGTTTCCTACAGAATAATTAATTTAAAATTTATGTTCGATGGCAGTAATGGCAATATTTTTGTTCATCAGCTGATTTTACAGACAATTTATAGTTAGGTTCATTGCTACCCGATTGCAAGTGGCGCTAGTTTCATGACGTAAAAGTGCAACTTGACAGCAACCAGCAATTGCGACGCGACTACCTTACAGAATACCTAATTTTGCGACTGATTGTACGACCGTTGTGCAATGGTTGCTAGTTGCAAAATAATTGTTTTTTTTTACAGAATAAGCCTGCCGGTTAACCCGTTCATGATCTGAACGTTCGGAAAGTAATCCGGATCACATTCACTCACGTTCGGAAACTGAACGAACTGAGCGGATCATAATCATATGTTTGGATCCTTTCTACCCTAGTACATCAGTGAGTAAATGCGATCAGCTGACGGATTGTTTCGTTTGTTTTTGTTTTCTTCAAGCTAAAATGTTATTAATTCTTTAAGCCTAGTAGTGGGCAGGCTGCTGAGGCTTGCGGTTTTTGTACTTTTTGACTTTTCAATATAAAAAATAGCTTATTGGTATTAACTTTTTCTTTTTGTTTTCTTTAAATAAAAAGTTATTAAGTGTTTTAATCCACGTAGTTCGCAAATTGCACAGACTTGCGGTTTTTATAATTTTTGGTTTTTCTATATAAAAAATAGCTTGTTGGTATTAAAATTTAGTGTCAACGATGAGTGAAAACAAATTAAAGCTTTGCAAGATGAGTATGGAGAGAAGTACATGAAAAATCAACCCACGAAACTAAAGTAATAAAAATAAAAAGTTTTAGTTAAGTATTAAATTTGACATTTCCACACAAAACAGAACGCGTCGTTCGGAAACTCTGATAAAAATCTCGTTCTGGGTTAGAATCCACAATCAGCTGATAAGTGATCTAACTGATCTAAGATTGCCGTTTCCGAAAAGCCCTTATGTAGGGTAAAGTGAAATTTTCATTTTAATCCACATTAGAACCCACAACAAGCAAATCTCTGAGACTCAAGACACCACATTATTTGTGTCACCTTACGAAATTCTACACGTTCCTCCTATAAATTAGAACAACGATGATGGTTCTGTAAAAAAACGAAAATGTAGGGATGTTGAGGCAATACTATTACAGCTACAAGTAAAAACAACTATCACAGCAGTGGTCAGAATCATTCTCTTCTAAAGGATAGGGAAAACAATCCAATTATTAACCCATTAAGACCAAAGGCATTTTTTGGAAAAAAAATAGTACATTACGTTACTAGAAGTAGGAGGCTACCATTATTGTTGAGCCACTGCCGAGGCGTTAGCCGAGGCTGTGCAAACTGGGCGAAACATATAATGAGTCTTCTGCTCCGAGTGACATATACTATTTTTTCTTCAAGTGTAAATATAATGCAATTCATAAGTCGAAAAAAATTGAATACATTGTTTATATCTCAACTATTTATTAATACAAATATGAAAAAAACAGTTATGGCTTGCATAAGCATTACCTATTTATTAATTGTAATATTGAAGGTGCAGTTTTGTATACTGCAGTTATTTAAATTTAGTCCACTGCCACCGCTTTCGGTTTCGACATTCACAATCTTGTCATTGGTGTACATGTTATGATTAGTAAGGTGTTTGTCTATATTTATTATGTTAGAGATATTGTCATTTGAGAGATTTCCTGAATGTAAATCTCTCTTGATTCCAGAACTCGTACTTGGTTGTTCTTCCCAATGAAGTATTTTTTGTGCAGTTTGTTTCTTGCTGGAAACAGAATCTGCCAAGTACCCTTCAGCAACACTCGTGGATTTCCATCCACCATGTCGTTTTAAAGCGGTAATATCCCCTCCGTTGTCAACTAAAATAGTTGCTGAAGTCCTACGAAGGCAATGTCTTAGCATAGCAACGTCTTTTGGAACGTTTGAAATTTCATGTATATCCATTACCACACGGTGACATTTACCGTTTTGATATTTAATAAAAAATCGCTGCAGATCCATATCATTCGGACGAAGTGCCGTATACTGTCTGACCAAGCTCAAATAAAAATCACCAAGTATAGTAAATGACCGTTGTTTTTTGTTTTTTGTGTTTGTGATTTTTACTAAAATTAAATTTTCTGTATCTTGGATTTCGCTGTACTTCAAATGAACGAGTTCATCGCATCTACATGCTCCTGTGACTCCAAATATTAATATAACCTAAAAACAAACGTTGAAATAAGTAAAAAATAAACCAGCTGTCGTTGAGATTCGAACCGCAGACCTCAGAGACGTAACACATAACCTCTACAACTAAGCTATCGAGGTATATACGTTTTATGTTCGAAATACATTAATTGTCGTCAATTTGAATATTAATCTTCTAAAGGATATTATTGTCAACGATTCAATAAATGTAATAATAATAAAAAAAATAACAAAGTACGTACTTTTGTTGCTAAATAAACATTATTCGGTGCATCCTGAAGAAATTTATCAAATTGGTCGTTTGTTAATACTTTTGATTTTTTCGGGGTATAATTTTCTCTTTGTCGCTTTAAAAATGCAGTTATAATTTGGTATAATTTTCCATTTTTGCATTATGTTTGATGTTTAATTGAACTTTAAGCATTGAATATTGTGCCCATAGTGTCGAATTTTTAAATTTTATTGACAAATACGAAAAATACGCAAGCATAACATTTTCTGTGTGTCTTCGTACAATATTTTCTTTGCACCATTTCATAAATTTTTCATAAGCAAAATCATATACTTTTCGTGACTTCGTGGGGATTAATGTTTCAATAGTGGAATTAGTTATTTCGACTAATTCCGGAGATGTACATTGAAAATCTTCTTCCTGAGACATTTTTACAATACACTTTTGAAAACTGACAAACATCAAATTAAATAAAAAATAAATGACAGGTCCTGCCTACTTGGTTACAACGCCCATAATATGACGTTGCTATCGTTTCTCATTATTTTGTTACTAGTACAATAATGAGCGTTCATTATGTTACTAGTAAAAAAATAGGTTATTTCTACCATCTGTGTTGCTTGAAGAAAAATAATTTTTTAAACTGATTCTTATTAGGGGTATTATTATAAGCAAAAAATCAAATGTAAGTTATACTCGAAAACTTAAGGTATACAACATATATACATATATATATATATATATATATATATATATATATATATATATATATATATATATATATATATATATATACAGTGCGTCCATAAAGTAACGCATAAATTCATTATTAGCTAAATAAACAATAATATTAAAAATTCCTGAAACAGGTCAATTTTTGATTTTAATTTACTGTTTTTTCAAATTATAATGTTATTTACAGGGTAGGGTGAACCATCTTCGTGTGATGACGTCATCGCCATTTTTTTTAAGTGGAACAACCCAATTTTTTTTCGATTTCCGGATTTCCCTTGATGAGTTGATTCCAAAAATGTATAACACTTTCTTTCAAATTGGTACAGGGTGGAGGAAAATAAAAAAAATTAAATTACCTACAAAATAAGAAATAAAAGAATAAACGTAATAAACACATTAAATGAAATTACGTATTTACTTACTACTACTTTAAACACCCCGTATAATTTTTAACATTGTATTTAACAGCTTAGTGATCCAAGCCCCTCGACTAAAATTTTTATTGTTTGAAATTTTTTTCTGTCATTTTTTATCATTTGCCGGTAAAAACTGTCAACAACGTTAAAGTACATTTCTATTATTGTTAACTCTGTAAACAAGGTACGTTTATGTGAAAACTATCTACAAAGAAATTTATCATATCATAATTTTGCAACTTCTTTAACAAAATGCGGTTAACCGAAAGTGAGAGGATTGAAATATTAATGATGATTGGTATTGGCGACAGGATGCGGAGTCAACAAGAGGTATGCAGATTATTTCATGAGATGCACCCAGATCGTGAACCCATTTCACAATCTACTGTAAGCAGAATAGACCAAAAATACATAGAATTAGGACATGTGAGGGATGCACCAAAGCCCGGTAGAACAAAAATTAATGAAAATATTCAAGAAGACATAATTTTGTCGAAAATAGAAAATCCACACTGCACAGTGCGAGGATTATCTAGGGATTTAGGTATTGGAAAGTCTTCAGTAGCAAACATTTTTTTAAAAAGGTAAAATACCATCCTTATAAAGTACGACTTATCCATGAATTGTCTGAAGACGATTTTGACCAAAGAACTGAATTCTGCGAGTATATGATGAACCAAAATAATTTCACTGACAACGTTTTATTTTCGGACGAGGCAACGTTTTATTTGAACGGGCATGTTAATAGGCAAAACACCCGTTATTAGTCTGATGAAAATCCCCACTGGATACAAGAATGCCATACGCAAAGACCACAAAAAATCAACGTATGGGCTGGTATTGTGAGAAATACAATTATTGGTCCATATTTTTTTGACGAAAATTTAACAGGAGCATTGTATCTGGATTTCCTACAAAATACAATGATTCCTGATCTGATCCAGCTTTTTCCTGGTATTCAAATACCCAACAATCTGGACCGTGGAATCTGGTTTCAACAGGATGGTGCACCGCCACATTTCGCTGTAACTGTGCGCGAGTTTTTAAACAGGACCTTTCCACAACGGTGGATAGGAAGAAGGGGAACAGTGGAATGGCCCGCTAGATCCCCTGATCTTACCCCATTAGACTTTTTTTTATGGAGTTATTTAAAATCTAAAGTTTATACTAACAGACCTGACAATATCCGTGATCTAAAAGACCGAATCAGGCAAGAAATGCAGAACATAACACCCGCTATGCTACAAAATGTTAAAGAAGAATGTAATGTCCGTTTCTGTCATTGTCTAGCAGTCAATGGAGAACAATTTGAACATTTATTGTAAATTTTCTTTTGTGTCTTTTTGGTAGTAAATCACAGTAATTTAATAATTATGTAATTACAACTTTTGTATTTTTTTCCACCCTGTACCAATTTGAAACAAAGTGTTATACATTTTTGGAATCAGCTCATCAAGGGAAATCCGGAAATCGAAAAAAAATTGGGGTGTTCCACTTAAAAAAAATGGCGATGACGTCATCACACGAAGATGGTTCACCCTGTAAATAACATTATAATTTGAAAAAACAGTAAATTAAAATCAAAAATTGACCTGTTTCAGGAATTTTTAATATTATTGTTTATTTAGCTAATAATGAATTTATGCGTTACTTTATGGACGCAGTGTATATATTATAATTATTTTGTATTATTAGGTTATGTTAATTTAAATTTTAATTAAAGTCGGAAGCTTGAAGACTCCTCGCTTTGAGTTCTTGGCGCACACTGTATGAATATAATTTGATTTGTATATTTATTTAATTTATTTCTGAAATGGTGGTTCAGAATAATTTCATATAGAAAGACTGAAATATCTCAATTCTAATAACTTTATTGAGGACATGAAAAGAATAAAACACCAACTCTTCACTGAAAATTGATTTAATAAATTGTAATTGAGAAAAATTTTGTATTATTTTGAACATTTAAATTATTTGATAATCCCTACATCCTATGCAATTCTGAATACTTATTAATTCACTCTATTGCGCTTGCGCATAAGTTCAACGCATGCGCTTATATACCTTACTACAACAAGAAGACGCTATTCACCGTCCATGCAGTGTATAAACGGTTTATGCTCTCCCAGCGTGTATACAGTTATGAAAAGGTTTAATACGTTATATCAATTTAAACAAAACAATTACATATATATGACCTTTTTAAATAATGTGTGTGAAGTGTAAAGAAGATAGTATTAGACAGAACAGTTATGCATGCATTAAAAGATAATAAAAGTGGAAATTATGTGAAATTTAATGGAACATGTGAACATTGAAAATGGATTAAATTTTAACAAGTAAGTACAATTATTTTCTTATAAACTTTATTGCATGGATCTCCATGGAGATAACTTATTATGCATTGAAATAGATTGTTTTTAGGCCTTTTATTAAAAAATCATTATTAGAACGTTCTGGATATTAAAGCTAGTTCACTGTTCGTGTTTAAGTGGAATTCCAAATGTTTTAATTAAAATACACAGACCTTAGTTCATAATTCTTGGATGCTACTTGCGTCTCTAATTTTCTTGACGATCTCTAAGTAAGAGATGCTCCTTCAGAACAGCTTTTTCTTTTCACGGGATCTCCAAAACTTATTAAAGTGTTTCTATTAACCTTTTAAGGAATACTATTGACTTTTTTAATTAAAATTTTACAAATTTTATCACAGGAGATTTATAACGATGCTAGCTTCTCCATCTCACCAAATCGACTCTTTTGTTTTTCAAAATCAACAAACTTTATTCTTCCTAAATTCAAAGCTTGCTTATCTTTGTTTTAATAATACAAATTGTCACTTCCTATGTCTTTTAGTTGAAAAATGTAATTGTTTGATTTTTAAGTCCTGGAGGATTAACACACTTATGCACAAATGTTCACTTTGTATTCAGAATTTTAGATAAAGTCCTATTCCTAGAATACATTAACAATTTTTACGGTTTTCTCATTTATATTTATTTTTACAAAATCTACAACCTAGATTACTGTGTCATATCTATGTAATTGATTATTTTTAAATTCTTAAATTTTTAATGTTTTTGTCTTACATACACTATTTATTATTTTCGATTTTGTTGTTATTGTTTAATATAAAATAAATATCCAATAAATTTAAGTTGGTAATAAAATTACTAGATTTCATTACTTCCTGTTTATAGTACATTGCTTTTATATATGTTTGGGCTGTGTTCCATTTATCATTTCTCATGAAGCTTTCAACCCTTTCTTTAAATTGTTAACTTTTATTATAAACACCTGCAAATATTGATAAGCAATTATTGAAATAGATATTAATTGATGTTATTTCAGGTTTCAACTTTAAATGGAATTTTATTTTTGCTGAAATTCATATGGCTGTGTTCAGATCAATGTGGAACTTATTGACAATGGTGTAAATCTGGAATTAATTGTGCAGGTAACTTTTGATACTTATTTAAATAATGTTGTGTTTCGAATTTCTATTCATAGTCCTTTTATTAATCAATCATATTGATATCTGATATTATATTTATGCATATTTCACTCTTTCTATTGATTTCATATCTGAATTGTCAGTCACTTTCATAAGGTGGTTGTGTCTACTGCTACACCTTCCTGAATAATAGATACATTTTTAATGTTTATTTATTTATAACTATTTCAAGAACTAGAGGACTAGTTCAATATATATATATATATATATATATATATATATATATATATATTGAACCAGATATCATGGATATTAAGAGAATTAGTTCTATAAGAATATGTTGCTAATATGAAAACATATGAAAATAATATAATTTAAGAAAACATAATTAAAAGGAAACACTTTTCTTAATTAATAGCGTATCAAGTAAAGATATATTAAATAATTAGTCAATAACAATTTAATAAATAAAGAAATTACCTCAATAATAGTACAAAATTTAGAAATTGCCTAACAAATGTAATGGGGTAAATAAAGTTGCCTAACACGATGAATATCTTCTATAACGTAATCAGCTGTTCATCTAAAAATAAACAATTATTAGAATAGTCAAGTCATGGTAATTATAAATATAAGCAGTTACATTATAAAATAAATATAAATATTTATAGGGAGTATAGTTTCTCATAGATAAACTATTAAAAACATAAATAGAAATGATATAGTGTCAGTAAAATGAACATAGAAACAATAAATAATAATTTATTAAAGGAGTTAGTATAGATAATTTAATACAAAGATTAGATAGAGATTACATAAAAGGATTTATGATTCTAGGTAATATAATTGTAACAGTGATAGACTGTTAATAACAATATTAGATATTGAAATATTTAAAAAGTATCTATCTATGTATATAACCAATTGTTAATTTATTTGTATGATAAAAACTCAAAAGACTCTCTACAAGTGAATTAATAATGTGAAATAGTAAATGTATGAACTTTTCGACTAATTAAACTAAGTTAAATAATTCAATTGCATAGGACAATATTTGATTGGTTAGAAATAAAATGACAGATCAAATTTTCAATCAACAAGTAAAGAAACAAACTTTTGTAAATAGTGACCTGGAAAAAACAATATACTTGTTTGTTGAAAAAAGTTGAGAATCGGAAGGAAGCGTAAGAGGTGGGAAGCTGGCGTCGAGAGATGTGGACTTTGTGTTATAGTGTTCCCGAAAATTTCATGAAATTCCCGAAATAACTTGATAAAATTTAACAAATACTATTAAAAACAATCCTAATAATACTCACAGATAATCAGATCCAGTTTTTCTGCAAAAATCAGTCAAATTTCTCCAAAATTGGCGTTGGAACTTCAGAGGAGTCTTCCTGGGGTCCAGAAGCGTTATCCCAATTCCAGAGCATCAGGTCAGTGTTTTCTATTGCCGACAAAATTATGTCTTCTTGAATATTTTCATTAATTTTTGTTCTACCGGGCTTTGGTGCATCCCTCACATGTCCTAATTCTATGTGTTGAACCATTTAAGTATTTCTTTTTTGATAATATGATGTGCATCTAAAGATCACTGATGCTCTATCTCGCATTGTAAAAACTATGTTCATTTTACGTTTGAAGTCCGCATGACTGGATTTTGAGCATGCGCACAGTAGAAAATATAAAATTGATAATTTATTTAGAGGTAACCATTGGCGTCTCAACGTATAATTAATAAATTGAAAATTTTTATTTTGAAATTAAATGTTGTTTAAAGTAAGGTGTTTCTTTTTATTTAAATAAAGGTAATACATTTTTTTAATGCCAGGACTCAAAGAGTAGAAAGAGTTTCATGCTCCCACATAAAATAACAATACATCACAAATATAATATAAAAATGATTAACTGAGCTAGCCACACAAAACAGAATTTTCTACATATAAAAATAATAATTATCTAAACTTAAAAATAATAAGTAAGTAAAAATAAATCAATCAAAGTTCAATATATATATATATATATATATATATATTATAGTTTATTTTATATGGGAATTTAATTTGCCCGGTATGTTGAGGATTTAATATGTATGATAAACAGTTTATTTAACCAACATGAAAACTTCTCATCTCAGGGTAGAGTTCAAGTATTTTAAATAAAATGATTTTATAATTTTATATATGTTAGCGCCAAAGTTAATAAATGCTTTATATTTTTAAAAATAAATTTGTTAATCAGAATATGTTACTTTTTTAATGATTTCAAGTTAAATACGGTCCTGTCCTACTTAAAAAATATCTGCATAGTTCAATCGATTTCATTCAGAGCTTCTGCCTGTGGTAAGTAGATGGTGCACAAGTCACCAGATGAAATGAATAACTCAAGTAATTTAAAAAAAACGTTCTTCAAAAGGAAAAACAATATTTAATTTATTGAAAATAAATACACTACACTTTTACAAGTGTTTTTTTTTAAGAAATTCAACTATCTAAAAGGATGACTCTTTCATACAAATCACACGCACTCTGGTGAGATATTATTATAATAGTAAAATACAGTTATATAACTTCATAAACATATGACTTTCAGAAAACGGCGAAATACACTCTTAACAGCGTCTATGCATCACAAAATTTTAGTTTTTTTCACAAATTAGTAAGTACGCTTGACCTCTTAATACATTAATAAATTAACTTGTACTACCTTATTTACTTCACGATTTCTGTTTGTTCACCTTCAATAATCTGTTTCTTTTATTTGTTCCAGATTCTCCTCCTGGAAAACCTCCCTGTTGGCATTCTGCTTCTACCAGAACAGGAATCGATGCTGTATTTCTTTCAAAGTCCAAACGGCTCACACAAATTCCACTATTCAATGTTTTTCGAAAACTATTTTGGCTATTTTACTTCCACCAGACACAAGACACCATATTATAAAATAAAATTCATGATTAGTGTTTTACAACATTCAACAATTCCTTTTTTAATTATTAATATAAACTAAACTACTTACACTGATATATCTCTTGTAAGTATAATGTATTTGTTTTAAATTCTATAGTCAAATTTTGTCTTCCAAATGATTTCAATTGATTTACTTTACCAAAAAAAATTTTGCTGCTCCAAAAATCTCTTCCCAAAAAGAAAACCTACTAGTCAATAGCCCCCATAATCAACAACTTTCTCACATTCTGATTTTTTTTTCGTTAGCAACACAGTTGTCGCCGATGTGATCTTTTTTAAATGTTTATTAACCAATCAAATTTGACTATTTATTTTATAACTCAAATTCTTCATTTCAACCAGTGAAATGTTCATCCATTATATCATGATATTATATTCTAAGGTTTTTAATTGCTTAGACTTCCTATATTATTTTCATTCAATAATATTTCTTAGTATTGTTAAAATGACATTTCCTAACCTCTAAGTATGTATGCCAAATGAATATTCATAATGTTTTAATAGATGACAGCTGTTACCTTTAAATATGTATGCAAAATGAAAATTCGTTTTCTTTATAAGTCATGTTCTCTGAAATTCACATTATTTTATATTTTCCTGCTCTGTTATGTCTAAACATCTACACTATCTCATTTTAATGTCTTAATCAACAAATATTACGAGATTAGCTTGACTTTACAGAATAAAGCATTATTAGTTTCTTATTATGAACAAATTTTGATACTTGATCTCTTTGATAAAAGTTTCGTTAGGTAATTTATTTCATATAAATTGTTTATCACACCTATTCGCAATTATCCCTACATTATACAGTCTGTCCTTTCTGTATGTCTTCTCTATCGAATAGTGGATCGTACAGATTGTCTCCATTCAAATGTTTAAAAAAAATTTTTGACTTAAAAAAATTCTTTTAGATTACAATACATAATCTTAATTCTTCATTATTTGATATACAGGGTGTAGCATTATTTTTTCACAATAATATATATATATATATATATATATATATATATATATATATATGTCCCCGAATGGGGACAATGGGATAAAGTGTTAAAAAAATATAAGTTATACATCAAATTTTACTCACTATTTTTAATTTTAAAGAAAAATACAATAATGGTTAAAACTAAACAAAAATCAATCAGTAGCTATAGCAAAACAAATAAGAGAGATTTTGGTCAATGAACATCTTAGGAATGGTAAACTCTGAAACACTCCCGTTCAATGCACACTGCACTTTTTGAACAACTCCAACTAGCTTTTTGTGACACTTAGTACAACGTCGCTGTTGATCTAATTTTTTAGGGAAATGACCACCCTCATGACATCGTACAGTTGGTGGTAATTGCGCAGCAGGAGTGGCGTACTATAATTCTTTCAAACTCTAACAATCAGATTGAATTATGATTTGCCAATTGATGCAGTCTCCAAGCATTGACAACAGTCATGTTGATCATGTTTGTAAACAGCATCCACCACCATTTTTGACCTCTAATAGAAATCCTGTAGTTGCTTACTGCCTGGTCGTGTAAACCCCACCCATGGATTTATTGTAGGCACTGAAAATGTGTGGCTGTTGCACATCTACTTTCTCTTTGGCTACTGATGACCAGCGCTTAACCGTACTAATAGGTTGCAGTTTGTCATAGTTGGTAACAATTGAGACAGTATTATTGTCTTGCCACCTGATAAAAAGAAGCGCTGAATCACTATCATAGTAGTGCTCAAAACAACCTCTCTCTTTCTTTTTGAATAATTGTACTTTTGTCATCGGACATTTTTTGGTTCTGTTTTCTCTCATCGTACCAGTGGCACGATAACCTTGATCCTTCAGCATTTTTAGCAAACCATGGCTACTAAAATAATTATCGAAGAAAATTACATGATCAGAGGGCACTGCAATAATTTTGAGAAGATCAATAACTACCCGAGATCCCAAGGGTAAATCGTTAACTTGAGGATTTCCTTTAGCACCACAATAAGTATCAAAGGCATAACAATATCCTGTGGAACTACACAGCATCCAGTTCTTATAACCAAAGCGTACTGGTTTTCCCTTTATATATTGTTTACTGGAATGTCGACCATAAAACTTTACCATGGCTTCATCAATTGACAGGTTTTCATGCAAAACGCCCCATTGTTGAAATTTTGTATTCAAAAGTGACATTAGCGGCCGCAATTTTTGCCATTTTGTCTTGAATAACCAGATTATCATTATCTACTAGGTGAATGTAACTTTTGATTTCTTGGAATCGGTTCCTTGACATAGTTTTTGCGACCATAAGAACTCCAAAATCTTCATCAAGACTCCAATAATTATGTACGTTGTAATAAATACCAATAAGAAACATGGGGAGAATCATCCTGTATAACAAATTACTTTTTACATTGTAACGTTTAAACTATAGAAAGCGGTCGTTCACATTCATACAATGAAAAAAATACTTATCTAAGCGTTTGTCTGGCTGAATAAAAGTAAAACAAATATTATTTTAACCGGAAATAATAATTGCGTCAAAATAACGAAATTTTGCGGACTCAAATAAAAATCCAAGTGTTAATCGAACGATAAGTTCCACCAATCAAAAAGTAACAGGTACAAAAAAAATGAAAGATCGCTGACAAAGGACAAATGCCGAAACTTCGAAAGGGTAAGAATTGAAGTGGCAGTTGGTAAAAACTCGCGGTCGGGAACGGTCCAGTTTTCTTTTGGGGTTTCGCGGATAACGGTTTTTGAGGAGTCCTGAGTTCCAGTAATTAAAGTAGTGTTTTAGCAATCAGGCATAATTATTTTTTTTCTCGAAGAGGGAAAAACAGATTACAAGGGAGCGTCTACTGTACGCGCTCTGAAAGGGTTTCTTCTTTTGTTCGAAACGCGAATCGTGTCCGTCGGCGTTTTTGTGAACACCCAGTCAGGGAATTGGTAAGTCTGATTTCAAAATTATACTAACTGTGTATTATGACTTTTTTGTAGTTTGGTTAAATTATTAACATTGCCAGCCCGCTTCCTATGATATTATATTTATATTATTTATTTTGTGTATGATAGTTCATATCGTATACTAGTATTTAATGGTGATATCTCACCGTATGAATTAGGAATAGGGAGCACATTTGAGGTTTAATATTAAATTGTTGATATCAAAGTTCATATATAGGGTACGCGAAAATATGCAGGTTCTGGCGAACATTTTTTTTTAAATACCAAAATTTTTTTTTTTTTGCGAGTCATTCGCGCTGATTTAAAAGGGGTTTCTCAAGTTTTCTCCCGATCCCATTTCTGGTGTTATTTAATTACAGTCACAAGGCACTATATGCGATTGTTCCTGACGCTTTGTAAATTTGGTGCAATTATTTCTATTTTTCTTATATATTTTTTTATTAAACTCGTTTAAGAAATCGTTATCGGTTAATTTATTTACTCAACCAGGAGAGAAGGAATACCTAACCTATACACATAAGATCTACACCTAAAATTTTCCCTCAACACACCCCTCTAACTGACGTAACCCCATAATACAAGACCTCTCATTACCAACGACACCTGGTAGGAGCGGAGGTCGAAGCCAGCTCTTTCGGACATTTCTTACAGGAGCCGTCGACTCCTGTTTCCCACGGAAACGTGGGTGGTGACAGCCAGCTACGCTGCCTTCTCGGTCCATTGGGGACATTTTGACAGCAGAGTTATATATATTTTTGTTAGGTTATTACATTTTGGTGACAGCGTTTTTTTTAGGTTATTACACTGGTGATAGAATTTTGTTTTATTTAGGGTCATAGTGGAATCCATTGATTAATTATTACACTTGGTAGTTCATGATAGCCTGTTAGGAGTAAAATCGCAAAAAAAGTTTTAGATCGACTTTTGAAACAAAGAAGTAGTGTCTATTTTTTTGTGATGAATACAAATTTGTTTGTTGCATCAAATGGTCAAAAATTTCGTCATCGAACAACTTTTCGAATACTTCAACAGGACTACAGTTTTCCAGTTCATTTTTTAGAATTTCCAAACGGTCGGTACAACCGGAAGTTGCTGGCATACTAGTGTCAACCAATTTTTTTGTCCACTTTGGACCTACCTTTATTTTTTTGGCCCGTTTTGATTTCAAGTTTTTCAACCTCTCAGACAGTGGCAAGCAATCTTCGTCCTCACTTCCTTCTTCCTCACTGCTGTTTATATGCTGCAACTCGATTTCACCGGCTATGTCTGTAGGAAATATATTTTCGGCACCTTCTAAATTATTTTCGTCCAAGTCCTCTTCATCGGTCTGTGGGTCAGCATCAGGCGGTATAATAACAATGTCTACTTCATGTTCCATAGTCGCTGTAGCAACATCTTGTAAAGCAGCATTTAAATGACGATACTTCCGTCCGTAAAAACTTTTCGGAGGTATTGGTGCTAAATGTTCGAGTTCTATTATAAACTGAAATAAAAACTAGTTATTGCAAAAATAGCCATATGTATTTTATATAGACGGCTTCCGCACAATGTCCCCAAACGAGGACATCTAACTTACCTGACTTATGTAACCTGCAATTTCAGCAAACTCTAATAAAATTAATTGAAAACACAATGCCTTACACTTAGAACTACACGTCTGGGTATAATAAACACTGCTAAATAATGAAATTTAAATTTTATGTGTCCTTTATTAAACACATGTACTGCTCTTCCAGACTAAGGCGTGACCTTGCTCTCAAAATTGTACCTGTCGTTGCCTTGTTCGAACTGATGAACATCAGCGCCATAAGTTGAGAAGAAAACAACGTAAACTAACACTCTTTCGTACTCAACTGTTGCTATGTGTCGATAGAAGGCGCTACAGGGGAATTTTGTTCGCTGTCCCCAAATGGGTCCAGTGGGATATAATGGGTTAATCTCGAGATAATACAAGAAGCAAGCTGGGTTGTCTATTAATGTCACAAGTTCCGTACATGATTAGTCTTCAATCTCCAATAGTAATTAGAGATATTGCTTATTTCAATTGACAAGGATATGCTTTTTTCTAAATGCAATATTTCACTTTTCCCGAACTAGTAAGGGCAAAGTCAAATTTTTAATAGGACATAATATGATAAAAAACAAAAATATATTTATTTCTCTTTAAAAAAAGTACAAATATGTTATAAATAAAATACTAATATTACGTTTTTAAACGAAACTAACCATCAGGTATCCATCACATGAAACGTAACTTATGTCACTCTGTCAATGATACTAATATCGAAACAATTGTCAATTTCTTAGAATTTTTAACATGTTGTCAATATATTGTGAAATTATCTAAACACAGTTAGTTTCGTTTAAAAAAGTAATATGAGTAGATTCCACAGAGTAAGAGTCGAACCAGTAAATTTCATTAAAAATATATATGATTGCAATGTGTAGAAAATGCTTCATTCATCAATAGTTCCAAAATAAAATACAAAGAAATGCTCCATTCGATTTATAGGTATTATCAAAATACATAACAAAGAAAGGGTCCCATCCGATTTATACTATTAAAACACATTAGAAAGAAAGAGCCTTATCCGAATTATAATATCGAAACGCATTACAAAGAAAAAGGCCACATTTGTTTCGCTTGAGCTGTCAGAACTATAAAGCAAACAAAAAGCTTTTTTTTTATCTGTACTACAATTAGACCTGTTGAAAAACAAAATGCATAAAAACAAAACTGGAAAGAATACAAACAAACACTCACATTATTTAAACAGTGCTGAACGCAAGTACATCAATTATTTGAAACTTTAATTATTAAGGAATAGAGTGTGAAAATGTAGCCATAACAAAACATTATTTCAAAAATATTATAAGTAGATAGAGTACTTGTGTCACCCTATACATCGTATGATTTTATATCACATCTTTTATAAGAGGCGTACTTACGTCACCTATTTTTACCTCGAGTTATGTCTACAGCCTTATCTGAGGAACACCTGCAAAACTACAACATAAACGCTTTTATATAAGTTATATATACCGTATGTAAATACTTTTAATCAATCTTTGTTACTTTTGATACTCTGTTATACGCTTTGTACAGTTCGAAATAAAACTTTAAATTATTTTTGTCTTTTTTAAAAAAGATATTTTCAGATAAGAGAATAAAAGTGGCGCAGTCGTAGTAGGATCCGGTACGATTTGTATTTAAAAGAAACTGTCCAGTTCGAATGAGATTTTTTCGTGAATTTTCACAACTTTTAATGTTTTAACGTTTAAGTGCGGATCGAACCTTAGTTATTCAGAACATTGTTACATCGCATCCAGCAGAGTTCCAGAGTGCCCGAAGAATCAGAGGAGAGGACTTATAACAAGACACAGTTCTTCAGAAAACGTAAGTGCCAAATAATTCCTTTTTTTGCTTTTCACGCTATTTATAGGTCTTGAAAGATATATTAAGTTAAAAGTAAATAAAACTATTTATGAGTGATATTGAAATCGACAATATTTTAAAAAGTTTAAAGAATATTAACTTGAGTGATACAAATAACAGAAACAATGTGTCGAATGCTATTAATTGGGACCTCTTAAAACAAAAGGTCAACAGTATTAAAACTTTCAATGGTGATTGTTATTATTTAAATAAGTTTATTTTGAAATGTGGAAATTTAATAACTACTTATAATGCATATAATGGTCCTGAATTAGAAGCACATATTTTTGAATGTGTACAAAAAAAATAGAAGGACGAGCGGAGGTTACCCAGACAGCACACAATATCCATTAGATATCCACACGATATCCTTTATGGATATCCTGTATATCCACTGGATATAGATGGATAGCCTATAGACATACAATAGATATCCATATGTCCGCCTATATCTAGGATATATGTGTTATCTTATGGATGTCTTTGGAGATATCTACTGGATATCTCGTTAATATCCCATGGATATCCTATGTTTACATTTGGTATATCCATTTAACGTCCCATGGATATTAATAGGATATTTTATATTCACATTTGGTATATCCTTCCTCCTCAAACATGAAAATCTGAGAATATTTGACTTGTACCTAGTGGTGGAAATGCATGGGTTATCCAACGAAAACAATACAAACCAAAAGTTTTTTATGTCTACAGATCTGGAATAAAATGAACAGAAAATAGTTTATCCAATCAACCAGTACACAATATTATAAATACACAGGGTGGATAGTCTAGTATTTAAGTGGACGACTGTGGAATATTGTAATCTAGTGAAAAATATTCAAGTACTCATCGCGTATATCTGTATTATTTTGTACTGATTGCCAAAATTATTATTTCCAGTTAATTTTATTCCAGATCTGTTGATATATAAAACTTTTGATAAGCATAGTTTTTGTTGGCCATCTTGTATTTCCACCAGCACCCTAGTGAAAATGCACCATAGAAACCATATTGATCCATATAAGAAAACAAATATGGATTAATATGGTTCTATATGGATTATATTTTTGTATATGGATCCTATATGGAATAACTAAAATGAGTTATTAAAAAGCTATCTGGATTGTATATGGCACAATTTCCATATAAATCCATATAGAACCATATCAGAAACAAAATTGTATTTTTATATGCATTTCAATGGTTGTATATGGACGAGAATTTCATTCTGAATTCGTATCTGGTTTAATATGGTTAAGTTCCCAATATGGAAATTTGAGAAAATTCCATATGTAATTCCAGCTGTAACCAAAGTTGACAGAATTTGGAGTGTCAACAGTTAATGTTTGAGGTGGCGTGCTCCCAGCTCCATGCGTGCTCCTGTGAACGTTTTTCTGTTTCTTAGTTTTTTGTTGTTCTCTTATTTGATTGAAATGAATTATGCTTATGTCAGTTTTATCGACTATAAAGTCAAAAAAATTGTAAATTTTAAATGACATTAAACGTGATGGTGAAAATATTGTAAGTGATGGCAAAGCGGACATTTGTAAATTATATAAAGTGTGCTATGAAGATGGACAGTATTACCAAGCTAATATTGTATGTTTAGGTGGTAAGTATAGTTCTTGATCTATCTTTATATACATTTTTATTTGGCCTAATGATTATTCATCGTGTACTGCATTTGTTTACACAGCTTAATTTGTTTTATTTTTTGCCTTTGTAATTTATGAGTGTAAATAATCTACTGCAAATTAGAGTACATTTTTTAATCTATTTTTATTTCTATCTATTTGGCCTATCTTGACCCTAACCACAATTTTAATAATAGGAGCTAGTTACTTAAAAGTTTTTGAAGAAACATATGAAGATGTTAAAAAAATGATATCGGTTAAAACACCCAGATTGCCACTCAATCGATTAATAGAAGATCAATGTACAACATCATCCAGTGTTGATTCGGAATCGGATGTGTGTACAGAACGAAAAAAAAAGTAGGTTTATAAAAATAAGATTACTATTGGAATATTAGTTGTATTCGTATTACTAGTTTAATTCTTATTTCTCTTGTCATAGTAATTAGTAAAATTTTTGGTGATTTATATTATGAACATAGTACATAGCTTATTTAATAACTGTAGTGGTTGACATCTCCACAAAAGGAGAATTATGGCCAGATGGTAAAAGAGATTTTACAAGAAAAAAAATCAGAAAATATATTAAGAAGAGTGATGAACAAGAGGAAATAAACATAAATACTGAGAATAAAAAACTTAAAGAGGAAGTCGAGTCCTTAAAAAGAGAACTAACACACAAGCAAAACAAAATTTATGTTTTAGAAAACCTTATAAATTATAGGAAGAAATTTTACGAAAATTGAATGGTAAGGCAATAACTTCAGTTGTAAGCGTATCAATAATATTATTTGCTTTGTTTTAAGGAAGTCTCATACTTTCATATTGAAACAATTTTTAATTTTCAGATGTCACAGAAAATTTTAGTTTGGTAAATAAGACAGTCGAGAGGACAATAGTACAGAGAAGGCAGTAGAGAATGTGGAGATAGAGACCAGAAAAGATGGAAAAGTTAGTATATATATTATTTTACTTGTTGTAGATTCATATTGGTAGAGATGTCTGGCTCCCTAAGCATCTATAGGATACCATTGATTTGAGAGGAAAAAACTCAATCAAATTTATTGGTGCTGGTTGCCCAAAGGGGTTCCTGTTTTACGTACTGATTCAGCTAAATGACTTAAACAATGAACATTGTGTGTCATAGTTGTTTCACCATATAAAATTTCTATCAACTTGAAATTTTGATTTCAACGTTTTATATGGAACAACAGTTAATTTATATGGAAAGTAATAGTAAATGTATATGGAATAACAGTAAACTTATATATGAAATAATAGTGAATCTATATGGAATTATAGTAAATGTATATGGAATAACAGTAAACTTGTATATGGAATAATAGTGAATCTATATGGAATTATAGTAAATGTATATGTAATAAGAGTAAACTTATGTGGAATAATAGTAAATTTACATATAGGGAACTCATATGGATTTGTACATAACTTCCAGTTTCAGATACACACATTGAACCATGTAAGTTCCATATTCATTTTTTTATATGGTTCTATATGGCATTTACACTAGGGCAGGTACTAGTCAGATATTCGTCTGTGAGGAGTACGAAGGTACAAATGGAATTACATTTTTCATAATAGTAGTATTATTTGACATATGATGAAATGATATACTATGGAATAGAATGATAGAAAATACTTTATTTTATATAATATACATATTTGCATATACATCAATAATTGTTCTTCTTCACCACCCAGCTCATCTACTCTGCAAGGTTCTTTCTGTGAGAACGAGAAAAGAAATAATATAAATTTTCAAGGTTAGCTATATACGGTATAGGTACGCCCGAATATAAGATGCACCTTTTTTGATAGATACCCGTTATACCGAATATCTCTGACATTTTAGATAAATTAGGTCGTGCACAATAATTTAGCACTTTAGATTTAGCGAGCGGCTTTCACCAGATTCAAATGGGTGAATGCTCTATAGAAAAAATTGCATTTAATGTTGATGGCGGTCATTATGAGTTTCTCAGAATGCCGTTCAGACTTAAAAGAGTAGTTAATGAAGTCCTAAAAGACTTACAAAATAAAATCTGTATGGTCTATATGGATGATATAATCATTTCCAGCACAAGCCTACAAGAACACATACAAAATTTAAAATTTTAGTCTTTATCAAACTACGCGAAGCACATTTTAAGATACAATTAGATAAATGCGAATTTATTCGCAAAGAAGTAGAATATTTAGGTCACGTTGTAACACCTGAAAGTATGAAACCGAACCCGATACAAAATTTTCCTATACCTAAAATAACAAAAAATTTCAAATCTTTCCTAGGTCTTCTCGGTTATTACCGAAAATTTATAAAAAACTTTGCAAACTTAACCTAACCACTAACCATGTGTCTAAAAAAGGACCCAGATTTAGAAAAAACATTTGAACTGACAACAGATGCATCAAACTATGCAATAGGTGCCGTTTTGTCTCAAAATAATCATCCAATTTGTTATGCCTCTAGAACCTTGAATTCTTCTGAAATTAACTTTTCTACAATCGAGAAAGAATTGCAAATTGGCAAACGTTTTACGATATTCACCGACCACAAGCCATTACAATGGTTAATTTTCCCTCAAAGAACCGAATTCCAGACTAGTACGCTGGCGTTTAAGACTCGAAGAATTTAATTACGAAATAAAGTATTTAAAAGGAAACAATAAACAAGTGGCAGATGCTCTCTCGCGAAATGTTTAAAATCTAAACGCATTCGACACCGAATCAATAGCTGTAAATTATGACGATTATTCATTTATCGTATGGCACAGAAACACATGACATAAATTAATTCAATAAAAATATAAAATATAAACATAAATATATAGGTACACACGTATCAAATTACAGACAAACATCTAATTTACAAATTAATCAATCGCTTCTTTGGTAGCCATAAGGAAGTCGTTGAAATTGCCGTTGTAGGCTCTTTTCTGGCACTCTGTAACGATGTGGTGAACTGTTTGATTAGCCGCACCGCAGTCACATGCTGGAGAAGGTGTTTTTCCCCACTTGTAGAGTGAATCCCCGCACCTACCATGGCCAGTGCGTATTCGGTTAATGGAGGTCCATATTTTCCGTGGTTGCTCATAGGCAGGTGGCTTCTCTGTTATACAAGGAAAATCTCTACAGTGGGCTGGACAGGCGTCTCTCCATTCTCGTTCCCAAAAGTGTGCAGAATTAAACTCTAAGGCATCCAGCTCTTTGGCGGTTCTCATAGGGGGTCTTCTGGAACTCAGTCTGTTCTTGGCCAA
Organism: Galeruca laticollis; assembly: GCA_963921935.1. Taxonomy (NCBI): domain Eukaryota; kingdom Metazoa; phylum Arthropoda; class Insecta; order Coleoptera; family Chrysomelidae; genus Galeruca; species Galeruca laticollis. Next base: position 86,334,897 of record OY998184.1, read on the forward strand.
GTCGCTTACGTCGGCGTGTATAGGCAGTAACGGATTTTCTTGAATTTTTTCATACTCACGAAGGAGGGCAGTTTTACGTCGGAGGTCTGGTGGGGGTATGTGGCTTAGCACAGGAAGCCAGTGTATGGGAGTAGATTTCAGGGTGCCAGATACAATCCTCATGGTATTATTTAATTGGACATCAACTTTATGTGTGTGTGCACTGTTTATCCAAACAGGAGCACTGTGTTTTGCAGCCGAATAAACAAGTCCAATTGCTGAGGTGCGTAAGGTGTTAGCAGAAGAGCCCCATGTTGTGCCACAAAGTTTGTGAAGGATGTTATTTCGCGTTCGCAGTTTGGCAGCTGTGTTTTCTAAATGTTTTCTGTAGGACAGCGTTCTATCCAAAGTAACTCCTAGATATTTTGGGTGAGTGTTGTGGTGGAGGAGTCTTCCCTCGAAGTAAACTTGGAGTTCTCTGGCTGCGTCTTTGTTGCAGAGGTGGAAACAAGACGTCTCTGTCTTAGTAGGATTGGGCCTCAATCTCCACTTGCGAAAGTAAGTTCCTAGTGTTCTTAGGTCAACTGTTAACGTTTCTTCAGTTTCCTCAAAAGATTGATGTCTGGTAGCTATGACCCAATCGTCCGCATAGCCAAATTTTCTCGATTTAGTCTCCGGCATATCAGATAAGTATAGGCTGAAGAGCAGTGGGGCCAAAACAGATCCTTGTGGTAGCCCTTCGTTCAGTATCTTTGAAGAGCTTATTTGATTGTAGAGTATAACCTGGAAAGTTCTATTTGCGAGCATATTATCAACAAGTCTAATTGTTCTTGCACATGGAATTATTTGTATGAGCTTATATAGGAGACCGTGTCTCCACACTGTATCATAAGCTGCTGACAAGTCAATAAAAGCGGCCGATGCTTTTAACTTTTTTTGGAATCCTGCTTCTATATGCGTTGTTAACGACATAACCTGGTCTGTGCAGCTTCTCTTTGGTCGAAATCCAGCCTGCTCAATCGGAACTCGCTCAAGAATTTTAGTCCCTATTCTATTAATAAGTACTCTTTCTAGGAGTTTATATATCATGCTCAGCAGTGCTATGGGGCGATAACTTTTTGGATCGTCATCCGGTTTCCCAGGTTTCAAAATAGCAATGATTTTTGATTGCTTCATTGCGTGAGGAATTTTACCCTTCTCCATGATATCTGTGAAGAACATAGCTAGCCATTTCTTAGTGTATTTTCCGCAATTTAGAAGGAACTCTGAGTGGATCCCGTCGGGTCCTGGGGCCTTTCCAGACTTAATATCCTTAAGAGCCTCTGTTATGTCGTCAATAATGAATGGGCTAGAGAAATCGGTCAGCTCTTCACAAGAGGTCTTTAGTTTCGTGAGCTCATGTTTGACTTGAGTGGCGTGGTCTCTATCCTTTGGTATTCTGGAGACGGATACAATATGTGTTGCTATTTTATTCGCTGATAATTTTTTGTCAGTATTCGCTGTTTTATGATCACCGCCCAGTTTTCTTGAAAGTGACCAGGCCTTCCTACTAGATATTTTTAAATCTAAACCTTCAACAGTTTCCGTCCACATCTCGCGCCGCGCCGCATCCACTTTAAGCAGTAAGTCATCCGCAATTTCTCTGTCCCCGCTCTCTAGGAAACGCTGATACTCTTGCTCACATTCATCGGTCCATCCTGGTACGTATTCTTTACGGAAGCCTCTGGGGATGGTCTTCTTCGCTGTTTCGATTGTAGCGTTTACAAACCTCTGGTAATTACCTGCTTCAGGAGGAACCCTACCCAAGACCACCGGAAAAATCATCCCAACGTGCCTTCCTGAAGTTCCATCTTGGGCGAGGAAAAGACCTAACCAGAGGGATACTCATTCCGACTTTAATCATCGCTGGTCGATGTTGATTGTGTGGAAAGTCTAACATAATTGTGCGAGTAGCGTGAACTGGCATACCTTCATCATCTGTGCTCACAAAGCAGAGATCAGGGTTATATTCTTGATTCCACGCTGCTGATTTAAAGGATCCCCGGTCTTTTGCATTGAAGATAAGGTACGTCTTATTGTCTTCTGGCCAGTCTATTAGAGTTTCACCGTTGTTGTCGTTGTTCTTATACTTCCATTGAATGTGGTGGCTGTTAAAATCTCCCACATAGACAGCCGGGTGCGGCAGAGTTGTAAGCACATTCGGTGGCCATGAGTTGCCGGGAGGTTTATATATATTGTTGATGGTTATGTCCCCAATTTTAACAATTACTTGCTGGATATTGTCCGAATCCGATGCCGAGCAGAACTGTGCATTCTCAACATTGGAGCGAACGTAGGTGGCCACGCCATACGCACGATGGTATACAGCTCCCAACAGGTCGTATCCTGGTATGGTGCCTCTTTTAGTTAGTTGTTCTATATTTTCCGTATGGGTTTCCTGTATAGCGACAACGTCGATATCATTAGATCTTAAATTTTTTTCTAGAACTTGGCATTTTGCCCAGCTTGTTCCTTCTATATTAAGTTGGCATATCTTGAGACTAGGTCCAAGGCTTTTAGTCAATAGGTCCTGAGAAGGGCCGTTTGAGTTTTTTAGCTTAGCATTCATCATGTGTTTTAGCCAGGAGATCACAATGATTATCTGGCTGCCAAGATTGTTAGTTCTTTAGCGTTACCCAGGGTGCACCACGAGGAGGCGAACTAACATTGCACCCCAAATTATGACGAAACCGATTTAAATGACATTGACAAAGCTTTGCAAATTAATGACAATCTCCCGAATTTAGACGATATAGATCTAACAGACGAATTAAAAAATTTTGACACAAATCAGGAAATCAAACAAAACAAACGTATAAAAAACATTTCTGACATAACAATACCTAGAGAACAAACGAATAAAGAACAAACCAACCAAACAATTCATACAGCTTCAGAAAACCCAATACTAAACATTCCCATTTCAGAGAAACCCTTAAAAATGTATAAAACTCAAATTTACCTCACGCTAGGAGAAACAATGAATTCTCAAATTACGCACGAGAAAATTTTTGAAAACTCTAGATTATACGTAACAGTACCAAAATTTAATACGGAACAAAACATAATTAAACTTATTAAAGAGTACATTGAACCCAAACAAAACTACGCTCTATACTTCCAAAACGAATCCTTAATGAAAATATTCGCAGTTACTGCTCAAAATACGTTCAAAAATTCAGCACTTAAATTTATTCATTGTCTGAATATTTTAAAAGACATAGAAACCACTGAAGAATAAAAAGCCAAAATTGAGTACAGTCACATCTATAAATCAGGAATCAATGAAGTGAAAAAATCACTTAGTTCGTTATATTATTGGCCAAAAATGAGCGACGATATTGAAAAATATATTAATAATTGTGAGACATGTTTAAAAAATAAATACGATAGAAACCCACCAGTAATCAAATTCAATTTAACGCCCACATCATCAAAACCTTTTGAGCATATACATTTAGATGTATTTTATATATCAAACAAATCGTATCTAACTATTATAGACTCGTTTTCACGTTACGATCAAGCCTACCCCTTAGATAGCGTAATAGGAATAGCAGTAGTCGATAAACTACTTGAATTCATTTCACACCACGGCTTACCCAATAGAATCACAACAGATCAAGGCACAGAATTTAAAAATTTCGACCTCCAAGATTTTTGTAAATTGCATCATATTCATTGAAAATTGACTGTTTCGACCCTTACTTCGTGGAATATGCTCATATTAGTGTTTTTAAATGAAGCTCACGGTCTCTAGTTAATTCCACAAAATAATACAAGTTATTGAAAATTCTAAAAAATTGACAATTGTTTCGATAAATCAATATCATCGTCAGAATGACAGAAGTTACATTTCATTTTATGCCTACCTGATGTTTAGTAGTTATTTTTGGCTAGACCAAGAAGTAACCTAACTTGTGATTGGCTTAATATATGGTCATAGAAAAAAGAAGTAGATTTGATATTACAAATATTGAAACTTAGATATTATTAGCCCTATGGTGATATCCTGGATATCATTTTTCCAATTAAGATCAGTATAACTGTGCAATGATATAGAAAACCAGGAAAACTATATCTGCTGATCTTTACAATTATCACTTAAGAAGACAGTTTATTAGTGGAGAATTCCCTAGATTTAACTGTTCATTGACAACTTCATATTGTGGGTTTCTTAAATGTCTTCTAATTTCCAGTTCTTCAAGGAAATTCAGTTCTTATTTCTTTTCACAAATATGCAGCACTTCTAGTTCTGTGTTAGGTGTCAATGAACGATTGGTGTCAAGTAGATGTTTTGCGTAGTGGGATTTATCTGGTTGTTTCAATCTGTATGCTCGTAAGTGCTCACTGTATCGTATTTCAAAATTCCTAAGGGTCTGACCCAAATAGACAGCATTACATTCTGGACATTTGAGTTTATATATATACCTGACTTCTTTAATAGTGGTATTTTTGTTTTTACATTTAACAATTTTGTACTAACGTTACTTTCTGTTTTAAAAGAAATTGTTGTATTCGTTGCTGAAGATATTAATATTTCAAAGATATCATATTTTTCCCGTTATCCAAAAGAACAATATGTATATTCCTTTATTCCCTTATTTGTCACACAAAGACGATGACAACAAATTTGAAAAAGAAGAATGTCCTCTACTAGAAGAAACATACTACTGCAGACAAAATCCGATATCCCAAGACAACTGTACTATACAATTACTCCGAGGAGAAGATTCGACACGCTGCCATATAATGGAAGTAAACGTTCAAGAATCGCCTCCAGAAACTACCAGATACCAAATATAACAGAAATTGACTTCGAAGAACTAAAGAAAATCAGCCGAATTTCAAAACAACTGAAACCAATCACAGAAATCGAAGACAACTCTTATAAATCAAGCACGATAGGAACAATCATAGGAATCACAATCGCATGTGTTCTAATCCGCATTTTAGTTAAATATAGAACACAAATTGTCAAAATCTTCAAGAAGATGCCAAAAGAAAATTCCATAGAAGAAAACGAAATTTCGAAAATCCACTCCGTGTTTCTCGAAACCTAAAGACAGGAGGAGTTATGTCCACAGTCTTATCTGAGGAACACCTGCAAAACTGCAACATAAACACTTTTATATAAGTTATGTAATACCGTATGTAAATACTTTTAATCACTCTTTGTTACTTTTGATACTCTGTTATACGCTTTGTACAGTTCGAAATAAAACTTAAAATTATTATTGTATTTTTTAAAAAGGATATTTTCGGAATAGAAAATACTCGTAAAGAGTTTTTTGTACTCATGTTGTAAATCTTCAATTATTAACTATGTCACTTTGCCCCACTTTCCCCTAAGTAAGATCTTACATCATGCAAAACTATGTTGGAAAGAATGTTAAAAAACAAATTGAAGGGAATCTTAACTAGAGAAAATTTAATTAGCTAGTTTGTCAATAAAAATTGAAAGAAATTAATTATATACAAACAGATCATAAAACTAGTATATCTGTTTATGATCCCGATTACCAAACTAATGAACCAAAATTAAAAACAGAACACAATTTGTGCCCCACTTTCAACTAGACATGTTCGATACTCTCGCAAGTATCGATACGTATCTATAGAATGTGTATCGATACGACAAAGTATTGGTCGATACACAAAAGTTTTAATATAAAAAATAACGCCGTGACTAGCAGTACATCGGATGTACGAATTTATTTTGTACATCGGCCTTGTGCGTTGAATGAAGCGCGCATATTCAAATAATAACCTAAAGAAGCTTGTATTTTGTATGGTTTGTTTATATTATTTTGGATCTTGGAAACATATAGATGTCTGTTTAATGTGTGATACATATATTAATGTAGGTTTGGTATCTCATTAGAAATAAAAATGAAAGTAAGGGCGATATTTGATTCGTACATCAGAATGATGAACTTATGGGATCCAGAAAATAAGATATACCTAACTTTGAGAGGGTTATTTTAATTTTTTTGTCTTTTTAAATAAAAAGATTTTTTATTTTCTAACAGGTTATACACAATTACGGGACAAACTTATTAAAATTCATCAGCAATTATTACTAGAGTAACAAAATGTGCCAAAAATACATATGCCTACTTATTATCTGAACCAAAAAGACGTCGGAAAATATTTAATAAAGTTAAAGAAGCTGGATTTTCCTAAATTTGAATCTCCCTTTTTAAAATATTTGCATGATTACGACTTTCAGTTTTTGCTTCAAAACTTTTGATGATTATGAATAGAGGTTTTTAGGAAAAAAGTAGTAAAAAAACTTTTAACATTTAGAAGCAAATAATAACTACATATATTTAAGCTATAAAATTTACAAAAATGAATTACATCTTGTGGGTATGTATCTTTACTCTGAATAATATCTACACATCCAGTTTCTTTTGTTCGGAACTTGTTTCAATGCTACACAAAATAAGTGATATGATTTTAAACATGATGCACATATAATTGGTCGATCATCTAATGTACAGTTACACTGTGCGCAAGGACAGGGGATATTTTTCATACCACTAAGTATTGTTGTGGTTTTGTTCCACGACGTTTCGGAGCAAAATTCTCTAATTAAATTAAAGTTTATATTTTCATGCAGCAATAAATATGGTAAATCTGCATTTAAATGTTCGATTTTAATTTTTTTCTTTTTTGCATAAACATCTTTCAAAGATGGTGAAACAAGATTCAATATAAAAAGTTTTTTCTCACTTGCAGTTCTTTTGGCAAAAAGTTTTTTCTTTAAAGAGAAGCATTTAGCCTTAGGTAACCCGATAGCAGTTTTACCACATCCTTTAGGTCTATCCCTCATTCTGGCTACTTTTGGAATTATTACCATATCAAGACTTTTTTAAATCAGATGTGTTATTACTTTTCTACTATAGCTATGATCACTCATGACGATATGGCTGAGTTTTTCACTTTCGTCATTTTGATTGCCTTTACTTTCAAAAACCACTGTTTCAATTTTATTACTTTCGACACTGGCCAAAGGGAGGCAAGATGTTTCAGTAGAATAAGGTATTTTTTATCTGGAAAATTTTCAATTGCTGCCCTATCGACTCCAGCAGTTCTGTCATAATAATTGTAAGTTTCAGTTTGGATAGGTTCTAAAATATCTTCATTTTCCGTAATTACAGTTTCCTCATTAATTTCATAAATACTATGACCATCCAAATCTCTATTCAGATCTAGATGTTTATCAAAATAATTTTTATCTGGACTTGTTAGTGTAACTGCCTCGGTAACTGCACTGTCACTAGGATTTTCATACAATTCAGTCACTTCTACAAGTTTACCATCTAACAACAATTTTTTTTTACTTTAAAATACTTTGCATTGATAAATCGAAAACATCTCCCGATTGTTCAGATATCAAACTGGCAATATCTCGTGGCACCAACATAGACTTTTTATATTTTCCAAATTTATTTAATTTCTGAGTTAATTTCCTTTCTGTGTCCTTTTCAGTATAAGCCATATCAGTTATAAAAGTTGCTTTCCTATGTTGCGTTTCAATTGGTTGTAAATTGCAGTTTTGAAATACCCGTTGATATTTCCTCACATGCCGTATTACATAATGATGGTTCAAATAAAGACATTTTTTCTTTTTCTCGAACAGAAAATATGTGCCTAAAATTTTTCAATATAAACATTATTAAAAAAATAAATATATGTAAATAAGTATGATTACTTTAAATTATCTACTATATTCCAAATTCCGTAAGTCTTTTAATAAAATCATTTTCTTTGTTTCACATTCCATTATATGTTTTATTTTCTCTTTATTACCACCAGCTTTAAGAAATTCTTCAACCTTATATTTTTAATCTGGGTTTGACTTGCGTTTTTGTGGTAAATGTTTATAAAAAGCCTATAACAAAAGTAAAAATTAAATTTAAAAGTTACACTCTAAACATTGCAACAAGTTCCCACACTTACCTCTGTTGTTTCATGATTATGATTAAAATTGGTATTAGCTATTGTTAGATGATTACCATCTTCAGAAACAATTTATCTGATATTTGCTGGACAATTTTTTTGAAAAGTTCTAGAAAGAGAAAAAGTACTGAAATTGTTGCAAGATGTTTATACAGAAGCTAAACTATCTTACCTTGTGTTGCGAGTATTATCAGTGGTTTGTTTTTGAACTTTTTTTCCACCATGTATGCAACAAAATAAAAGTTGATAGGGATTTCTGGGATTAATATGATTATGAACACCTTTATTTCTTGCGGTCTTCAGATTTGTACTACTTCTTTTGTAATACTTACCTTTTGTTTCATCTTCCCATTTTTTAAATTCCGTGACAAATTCTTTCTCACTGTTGAATATCGCCCCTACTTTCATTTTTATTTCTAATAAAGTACCTAGATCACAAAACCTAGAAACTTATAAATATCACACAATAAACACAATTTATATTTAAAGTCAGAGACAACTATTTAAAGTATATTATCCTTCGACCAACCAACCACAGGCCGATGTACAAAATAATTTCGTACATCCGATGTACAAAATAAATTCGTACATCCGATGTACTTCTAGTCACGGCGAAAAAATAAATGCGTTTTTGGAGATAGAATTTTATTCCGATAATTAAAATAGGCACCACAACACAACCTCACTTTCTGTTGTGATAGTTAGTTAAGGCAAAGGAGGAAAATCTAGTTTTGAAGTAACTTTAATTTCTATTAAAAATATAAAAAAAACAGAGGAAACAAACAGAACCATAAATAAAACACAAAAAACAAACATTTATTTAAAGAAAATGGAAAATAAAATTCAACTATTGTACACTCTTATATTTGAATGGACATATAATGTTAGCGTGGGTCCAAATACAGTTTTAAATCATTTGACAGTTCACTTTGATTACTTTTTATTATTTTCGTGATAACCCGAATACAAACAGTAAGCAATGTTGCACCAGTGTAAGAAGTACTGCATAAATATAGTCATTCTTTCGATACGATATTACGGTTTGTGTGTATTGGATACGTGTTATTGATACCCAGTAAATGTATCGATACAAAATATCGAGTATCAATGCGTATCGAACATCTCTACCATAGACAAATCAAATAATAATGGCGCTTTCAGCAAAATTTAGCGCTAGTAGTGGTGCCCTGCGCTGAACCACTTAACGTCTATGCTTTGATGCTCTGTGACAAATATATAAACACAAATCTAACCTTTAAATTTATTTTCTAAATACAAAGCGCCTTGAATGGAAAACTTTATGAATTACTTAATCTTAGAAGAACTTGCGGATGAAAATAAAATTGTGGTATTGATTCCACCTGTTATTTAAAGACACGGAGAATGTGTAGACATATTAGCATCAGGAGGAACAGAAAATCCTGTAAGAAATTTAAATTATTTCGAGGAAGTAATTCCAACAAATACCCATCGTAATTCGTAATACTAATTATTATACCTTAACTACCATATTTGTTGGTATATTTCGACGCAATATTTTTCCATCAACATTAAATTCTACAGTTGCCTACATTTCAGTATTTTTCACCATAATAAAACATCATTAAACACTAATAAAAACTAAATAACACAGACGTTTTAACTTAATACGTAATAAACACAGAAAACAGACCAGAAATAAAATATTTATATGTATATGCCAATATGTTTATTTCTCTATGATCTCTACTTTCAACAACTGTCACTAGTGTCACTGTCAATACTCAATATCAATTTTGTGATATCAATTGTTGTCTTTAAACTGACAGTTTTATAAAACTATCTTAAACCATGAGTAGTTTAATAAAAACTCTAAAACCTCCTAATACATGGTTAAAAAACAACGCCATTTTAGTCACTGCTATCAGAAATCGTACGTACATTTTTTCAATTATACGTTAGCAAAAGTGAGGTTATGTTATGTAATGTTTTCTTTTTAGACTGGAATAAAGATTATAAACCTGGTCCTTATCCGCAAACCCAAGAAGAACGATTAGTTGCAGCCGAAAAGTATGGTTTACATCCTTCCGAGTACGAACCGTACCCAGATGACGGACAAGGTTGTGGAGATTATCCCAAACTTCCAATGGAATCAATTGAATCCAGAGATCCGTTTTACCCTTGGGATAACCCTGAATTAAAAAGGAATTTCGGAGAAACTGTGAGTTAAACGTTTTTATAGCCATATTTTATTAGTTTTTGATATATGAACAGGCTCTTTTGTAGCTAAAAGAATCAATAATGTAAATTATTAATTATTTTTAGTTTCACGCAGAGTATGATTTACTTAGAGAAGACAGATACAATGTGAGCGTGAAATTGAGACGTCCTATGTGGTTTTTGTGGGCACAATTTTTAGGTGTGATGTTTGGTACATTCGGTATTTACTACCTTTTGGAAAACGTTAAAATGTTTCATTCTGTTATGCCCAGGCAATATCCGAAAGAAGGAAAAGTTCATTATACATTCGAATCAGCCGAATGATTTGTAAGAAACTGTGTATTAGATAATTTTATGTTATAATAAATATTTAAAATTGGATACTGTCTTAAAATTATTGTTTTATCAAAATGTAGTTGTAATTTATTAAAATACTAAAATTATTACCTTTTTGGAAGAATTGGATGTCCAAGATATTCATTGTATTATTTAAAAAGATTGCCTATTTCATCTCCACGTGGTAGGATTGGGATTTATATATCTTGTTTTCAGTGCTCTCATGTTGTATGGTTGGAAACGGAAATAAAAATCTCAAAATTATATCATCTTTATTATATTCCAGCTTTTTACATATACAAAAAATATAAACTAACCAACTGTAAAATAAAGATAAAAAATAGATTTTTTTACTACCAAACCGTTTTTTCATTTAACTGTCTATAGGATGAAAATCAAATAGTTTTTATGAGGGTAACCTTCATTTATTTAGTAATTTTTTTTATATTCAAAATTATAGTTACAAATATTAAGTTGGATAATTAATACAGGATATTAACAGTTTCAGTTGTTTTTTTATCAACACGAATTACATATTTTATTAACGAAAATACTTTTAAAAAAAATTGTTACAATATGAGATTCAGCTGTACAATTAATGTCGAAATAAAATCTAGAATAAACTACATTTATCTATCCTTATATATATAAATAAACTCTGACTTTGTATTCTTCTATTGTTGTGTTCGAAATTTCTAGACCTGTAACTCGTCCATCCCTAAGACTGGAAAATAATGGAATTATTTTTCAGTTCTAAATTAATTTCTTCTTTCTTGCTTTTTCCTGATCTTTTTGAATCTTCTTATAAAATAAAATATTGTTATAGCAATACAAATAATTATTGTGGTCAAAAATAATCCAACTGTTGTGTGTGTTTTTGGAGTTTCTACTTCTATAATTGGTTTTATATTTTTGGCAATTTTAATAATTTCATACAATCCTTCAAAATCAATTTGGTATTTCCTATTATTTTTAAATCTGTGCCATTCAATACAATACTTTTTTTTAATAGGTTAATGGCTTTGGCTGAGGCCAATTAGCCAGACTATGTAGGTGTCTGATTTTTTTTATTTAAAATTTGTTTAATTTTTCTGCAGGATTGAGCATAGTAAATATGTTGTATTTGTATCTTTTATTAATGTAATTTAAAATTTGAATATAAGTCGGAAGCTTGATGACTCCTCCCTTTGAGTTCTTGGCGCACACTGTATGAATATAATTTGATTTGTATATTTATTTAATTTATTTCTGAAATGGTGGTTCAGAATAATTTCATATAGAAAGACTGAAATATGTTAATTCTAATAACTTTATTGAGGACATAAAAAGAATAAAAACACCAACACTTCACTGAAAATTGATTTAATAAATTGTAATTGAGAAAAAAACTTTGTATTCTTTTGAACATTTAAAATTATTTGATAACCCCTACATCCTATGCAATTCTGAATACATATTAAGTCACTCTATTGCGCTTGCGCATAAGTTCAACGCATGCGCTTATATACCTTACTACAACAAGAAGACACTCTTCCCTGTTAATGCAGTGTATAAACAGTTTATGCTTTCCCAGCGTGTATACAGTTATGAAAAGTTTTGATACGTTATATACATTTAACCAATGCAATTACATATATATGAACTTTTAAATAATGTGTGTGAAGTGTAAGTATTAGACAGAACAGTTATGCATGCATTAAAAGATAATAAAAAATGGAAATTATGTGAAATTTTATGGAACATGTGAACATTGAAAACGGATTAAATTTTAACAAGTAAGTACAATTATTTTCTTATAAACTATATTGCATGTATCTCCATGGAGATAAATTAATATGCATTGAAATAGATTGGTTTTTAGGCCTTTTATTAAAAAATCATTATTAGAACGTTCTGGATATTAAAGTTAGTTCACTGTTCGTGTTTAAGTGGAATTCCAAATGTTTTAATTAAAATACACAGACCTTAGTTCATAATCCTTGGATGCTACTTGCGTCTCTAATTTTCTTGACGATATCTAAGTAAGAGACGCTCCTTCAGAACAGCTTTTTGTTTTCACGGGATCTCCAAAACTTATTAATGTGTTTCTATTATCTTTTTTGAGGAATATTATTAACTTTTTTAATTAAAATTTTACAAATTTTTATCACAGGAGATTTATAACGATGCTACTCCATCTCACCAAATCGACTCTTTTGTTTTTCAAAATCAACAAACTTTATTCTTCCTAAATTCAAAGCTTGCTTATCTTTGTTTTAATAATACAAATTGTCACTTCCTATGTCTTTTAGTTGAAAAATGTAATTGTTTGATTTTTAAGTCCTGGAGGATTAACACACTTATGCACAAATGTTCACTTTGTATTCAGGATTTTATATAAAGTATTTTTTCTAGAATACATTAACAATTTTCATCATTATCCCGTTTTTACGGTTTTCTCATTTATATTTATTTTTACAAAATCTACAACCTAGATTATTGTTTCATATCTATGTAATTGATTATTTTTAAATTCTTGAATTTTTACCGTTTTTCGTCTTACATAAATTATTTATTATTTTCGATTTTTTTTTGTTATTGTTCAATATAAAATAAATAACCAATAAATTTAAGTTGGTAATAAAATTACTAGATTTCATTACTGCAAATATTGATAAGCTTATTGAACTTATTGACATTGGCGTAAATCTGGAATTAATTGTGCAGGTAACTTTTGATACTTATTTAAATAATGTTGTGTTTAGAATTTCTATTCATAGTCCTTTTATTAATCAATCCTATTGATATCTGATATTATATTTATGCATATTTCACTCTTTCTATTGATTTCATATCTGAATTGTCAGTAACTTTCATAAGGTGGTTGTGTCTACTGCTACACCTTCCTGAATAATAGATACATTTTTAATGTTTATTTATTTATAACTATTTCAAGAACTAGAGGACTAGTTCAACATATATATATATATATATATATATATATATATATATATATATATATATATATATATATATATATATATATATATATATATATATATAAAGCTCTCAATATCTTAGGGATTCCGTCGTAAGTAGGGCTGAATTAAACTCTTATTTACTACCCAACGTTTCGAAAAATTTTATTTTCTTTTTCAAGGCTGAAATATGGACATGTTGGTACATTTCATTAATTAACAATTTTTTTATACTTATTCAGCCCTACTGACGACGGAATCCCTAAGATATTGAGAGATTTTTGATTTATCTACCGTCAAGAATACCATTTTGCTTCATATATATATATTTATATATATATTAATGATCATTTTTTTTTCCATAATTTGTTATTTATTTTTTAAACATCTTTTTTCATAATTTGTTTTTTTTAAGTCATTTTTTTTTCTTTTTTTTCATAATTAGTTTTTTATTTTATTTTTCTTAATATTTTTTATTTTTTTTGGATTTTTTCTAATTTAATAATTGTTAGTAATTACAAATACAATGTTGTGTTTTGCATAATTGCTTACAAATTTTACAATTTAAGTTTGCAGTTTATTATGTGTTGGTACAGTATGTAAAGAGTGTTTATACTTTCTGAAAAAATAATACAATTAAACATCTATTGAAAGGGTTATATTGGCAGTTATTAGTTGATTATATAATTTCCTAATATTTTGGGTATGTAACGGACACTCAAGTAGGATGTGTGTCAGTGTACCTATATCTCCACAGGAACAATATGGGTTATCAATCATTTTTAGCCGATGTTTATATACAGGAGTAAGTGTATGATTTGCACGCACTCGATTTATTGTAACTATAAAATTTCTGTTCACCTCTTTGTAGAACCAACTTTGTATAGGGATGTTTTTTAAAGTTTAATCCAGTTGTAGATTCATTATAGAGTTTTTGCCAGTTTTCTTTAATTTTCTGTTTTTGTGATTTGAATACGTCGGAGGGTGGTAATTTAAGTTGGAGTTTTTCTCCTGTTTTTATGGCTTCCTTTGCAAATTTATCAGCTGTTTCGTTACCAGTTATACCAACATGAGCTTTTATCCATACATATATGACTATTTTGTTATTTGTGTGAATTTCGTGGTATAAGTTCAAAATGTTTGCTTCAATATGATTTAATGTTCTCTTTATGTTTATATTTTTTAATCTGTCCACTACACACTCTGTAATTATTACATATTTATTTTTATCTGAATTCGATATGTATTTAATTGCTTGTAGAATCGCTGTTATTTCTGCTGTATAAATAGAAGTCTCCTTTGGTAAAGTATATTTGGAATGATATTTTTGGTTTATGTGGTAGAACGCGCAGCCTGTTTGTTCATTTGCTTTTGAACCCTCTGTAAATATATATTCGTAATTTGGCCAGTATTTGTTTTTGAATTCATTGAATTTGGTTTGAGTCAGGTTTGGTATTTCGTCTTGAATTTCGAAATAATATGTTGGTATTTTGTGAGCGTAGAGATTTTCAGGTAGGTATGTAAAGTTAGGTAGTTTCCCGTTTGTATGTAATTTGTGTTGGTAGCTAGATATTTCCATAACACCTTCCACTATAACTGGGTTTTTTTTTAGTACCAGTATTTATAGGTGAGGATCTGAACTGTTAATGATTGTAACCTGTTGAGGTTTGCTATTATTTTAGTAATAAACATATTACTGAGTAATTGTCTTCTTACTTTAAGAGGTGGTATTATTGCTTCCGCTTGCATAATATTTATAGGGGTGGATCTGTTGTATCCTAGGCATATTCTCAAACATTTATTCTGTTGGGCTTCAATTTTGTTTAAGTGTGTTTCAGCTGCTGTCCCATATAGATGACTTCCATAATCTATAATTGACCTTACCATTTTTTTATAAAAGAGTAATGCCGTATTTGGATCCGCTCCCCACTTTGTATTGCAGAAAGCTCTTAATATATTCATTGAATTTCCAGTTCTTTTGATTACTTGGTGTATACAGTCTTTCCATAAAAGTTTCTTGTCTAACAGATATTTCGCGATTTCATTTGAATATCAGATATATAAATTTTATTAACAGCATTTTCATTATATTAATAATTGTTAGTAATTACAAATACAATGTTGTGTTTTGCATAATTGCTTACAAATTTTACAATTTAAGTTTGCAGTTTATTATGTGTTGGTACAGTATGTAAAGAGTGTTTATACTTTCTGAAAAAATGATACAATTAAACATCTATTGAAAGGGTTATATTGGCAGTTATTAGTTGATTATATAATTTCCTAATATTTTGGGTATGTAACGGACACTCAAGTAGGATGTGTGTCAGTGTACCTATATCTCCACAGGAACAATATGGGTTATCAATCATTTTTAGCCGATGTTTATATACAGGAGTAAGTGTATGATTTGCACGCACTCGATTTATTGTAACTATAAAATTTCTGTTCACCTCTTTGTAGAACCAACTTTGTATAGGGATGTTTTTTAAAGTTTAATCCAGTTGTAGATTCATTATAGAGTTTTTGCCAGTTTTCTTTCATTTTCTGTTTTTGTGATTTGAATACGTCGGAGGGTGGTAATTTAAGTTGGAGTTTTTCTCCTGTTTTTATGGCTTCCTTTGCAAATTTATCAGCTGTTTCGTTACCAGTTATACCAACATGAGCTTTTATCCATACATATATGACTATTTTGTTATTTGTGTGAATTTCGTGGTATAAGTTCAAAATGTTTGCTTCAATATGATTTAATGTTCTCTTTATGTTTATATTTTTTAATCTGTCCACTACACACTCTGTAATTATTACATATTTATTTTTATCTGAATTCGATATGTATTTAATTGCTTGTAGAATCGCTGTTATTTCTGCTGTATAAATAGAAGTCTCCTTTGGTAAAGTATATTTGGAATGATATTTTTGGTTTATGTGGTAGAACGCGCAGCCTGTTTGTTCATTTGCTTTTGAACCCTCTGTAAATATATATTCGTAATTTGGCCAGTATTTGTTTTTGAATTCATTGAATTTGGTTTGAGTCAGGTTTGGTATTTCGTCTTGAATTTCGAAATAATATGTTGGTATTTTGTGAGCGTAGAGATTTTCAGGTAGGTATGTAAAGTTAGGTAGTTTCCCGTTTGTATGTAATTTGTGTTGGTAGCTAGATATTTCCATAACACCTTCCACTATAACTGGGTTTTTTTTTAGTACCAGTATTTATAGGTGAGGATCTGAACTGTTAATGATTGTAACCTGTTGAGGTTTGCTATTATTTTAGTAATAAACATATTACTGAGTAATTGTCTTCTTACTTTAAGAGGTGGTATTATTGCTTCCGCTTGCATAATATTTATAGGGGTGGATCTGTTGTATCCTAGGCATATTCTCAAACATTTATTCTGTTGGGCTTCAATTTTGTTTAAGTGTGTTTCAGCTGCTGTCCCATATAGATGACTTCCATAATCTATAATTGACCTTACCATTTTTTTATAAAAGAGTAATGCCGTATTTGGATCCGCTCCCCACTTTGTATTGCAGAAAGCTCTTAATATATTCATTGAATTTCCAGTTCTTTTGATTACTTGGTGTATACAGTCTTTCCATAAAAGTTTCTTGTCTAACAGATATTTCGCGATTTCATTTGAATATCAGATATATAAATTTTATTAACAGCATTTTCATTATATTAATAATTGTTAGTAATTACAAATACAATGTTGTGTTTTGCATAATTGCTTACAAATTTTACAATTTAAGTTTGCAGTTTATTATGTGTTGGTACAGTATGTAAAGAGTGTTTATACTTTCTGAAAAAATAATACAATTAAACATCTATTGAAAGGGTTATATTGGCAGTTATTAGTTGATTATATAATTTCCTAATATTTTGGGTATGTAACGGACACTCAAGTAGGATGTGTGTCAGTGTACCTATATCTCCACAGGAACAATATGGGTTATCAATCATTTTTAGCCGATGTTTATATACAGGAGTAAGTGTATGATTTGCACGCACTCGATTTATTGTAACTATAAAATTTCTGTTCACCTCTTTGTAGAACCAACTTTGTATAGGGATGTTTTTTAAAGTTTAATCCAGTTGTAGATTCATTATAGAGTTTTTGCCAGTTTTCTTTAATTTTCTGTTTTTGTGATTTGAATACGTCGGAGGGTGGTAATTTAAGTTGGAGTTTTTCTCCTGTTTTTATGGCTTCCTTTGCAAATTTATCAGCTGTTTCGTTACCAGTTATACCAACATGAGCTTTTATCCATACATATATGACTATTTTGTTATTTGTGTGAATTTCGTGGTATAAGTTCAAAATGTTTGCTTCAATATGATTTAATGTTCTCTTTATGTTTATATTTTTTAATCTGTCCACTACACACTCTGTAATTATTACATATTTATTTTTATCTGAATTCGATATGTATTTAATTGCTTGTAGAATCGCTGTTATTTCTGCTGTATAAATAGAAGTCTCCTTTGGTAAAGTATATTTGGAATGATATTTTTGGTTTATGTGGTAGAACGCGCAGCCTGTTTGTTCATTTGCTTTTGAACCCTCTGTAAATATATATTCGTAATTTGGCCAGTATTTGTTTTTGAATTCATTGAATTTGGTTTGAGTCAGGTTTGGTATTTCGTCTTGAATTTCGAAATAATATGTTGGTATTTTGTGAGCGTAGAGATTTTCAGGTAGGTATGTAAAGTTAGGTAGTTTCCCGTTTGTATGTAATTTGTGTTGGTAGCTAGATATTTCCATAACACCTTCCACTATAACTGGGTTTTTTTTTAGTACCAGTATTTATAGGTGAGGATCTGAACTGTTAATGATTGTAACCTGTTGAGGTTTGCTATTATTTTAGTAATAAACATATTACTGAGTAATTGTCTTCTTACTTTAAGAGGTGGTATTATTGCTTCCGCTTGCATAATATTTATAGGGGTGGATCTGTTGTATCCTAGGCATATTCTCAAACATTTATTCTGTTGGGCTTCAATTTTGTTTAAGTGTGTTTCAGCTGCTGTCCCATATAGATGACTTCCATAATCTATAATTGACCTTACCATTTTTTTATAAAAGAGTAATGCCGTATTTGGATCCGCTCCCCACTTTGTATTGCAGAAAGCTCTTAATATATTCATTGAATTTCCAGTTCTTTTGATTACTTGGTGTATACAGTCTTTCCATAAAAGTTTCTTGTCTAACAGATATTTCGCGATTTCATTTGAATATCAGATATATAAATTTTATTAACAGCATTTTCATTATATTAATAATTGTTAGTAATTACAAATACAATGTTGTGTTTTGCATAATTGCTTACAAATTTTACAATTTAAGTTTGCAGTTTATTATGTGTTGGTACAGTATGTAAAGAGTGTTTATACTTTCTGAAAAAATGATACAATTAAACATCTATTGAAAGGGTTATATTGGCAGTTATTAGTTGATTATATAATTTCCTAATATTTTGGGTATGTAACGGACACTCAAGTAGGATGTGTGTCAGTGTACCTATATCTCCACAGGAACAATATGGGTTATCAATCATTTTTAGCCGATGTTTATATACAGGAGTAAGTGTATGATTTGCACGCACTCGATTTATTGTAACTATAAAATTTCTGTTCACCTCTTTGTAGAACCAACTTTGTATAGGGATGTTTTTTAAAGTTTAATCCAGTTGTAGATTCATTATAGAGTTTTTGCCAGTTTTCTTTCATTTTCTGTTTTTGTGATTTGAATACGTCGGAGGGTGGTAATTTAAGTTGGAGTTTTTCTCCTGTTTTTATGGCTTCCTTTGCAAATTTATCAGCTGTTTCGTTACCAGTTATACCAACATGAGCTTTTATCCATACATATATGACTATTTTGTTATTTGTGTGAATTTCGTGGTATAAGTTCAAAATGTTTGCTTCAATATGATTTAATGTTCTCTTTATGTTTATATTTTTTAATCTGTCCACTACACACTCTGTAATTATTACATATTTATTTTTATCTGAATTCGATATGTATTTAATTGCTTGTAGAATCGCTGTTATTTCTGCTGTATAAATAGAAGTCTCCTTTGGTAAAGTATATTTGGAATGATATTTTTGGTTTATGTGGTAGAACGCGCAGCCTGTTTGTTCATTTGCTTTTGAACCCTCTGTAAATATATATTCGTAATTTGGCCAGTATTTGTTTTTGAATTCATTGAATTTGGTTTGAGTCAGGTTTGGTATTTCGTCTTGAATTTCGAAATAATATGTTGGTATTTTGTGAGCGTAGAGATTTTCAGGTAGGTATGTAAAGTTAGGTAGTTTCCCGTTTGTATGTAATTTGTGTTGGTAGCTAGATATTTCCATAACACCTTCCACTATAACTGGGTTTTTTTTTAGTACCAGTATTTATAGGTGAGGATCTGAACTGTTAATGATTGTAACCTGTTGAGGTTTGCTATTATTTTAGTAATAAACATATTACTGAGTAATTGTCTTCTTACTTTAAGAGGTGGTATTATTGCTTCCGCTTGCATAATATTTATAGGGGTGGATCTGTTGTATCCTAGGCATATTCTCAAACATTTATTCTGTTGGGCTTCAATTTTGTTTAAGTGTGTTTCAGCTGCTGTCCCATATAGATGACTTCCATAATCTATAATTGACCTTACCATTTTTTTATAAAAGAGTAATGCCGTATTTGGATCCGCTCCCCACTTTGTATTGCAGAAAGCTCTTAATATATTCATTGAATTTCCAGTTCTTTTGATTACTTGGTGTATACAGTCTTTCCATAAAAGTTTCTTGTCTAACAGATATTTCGCGATTTCATTTGAATATCAGATATATAAATTTTATTAACAGCATTTTCATTATATTAATAATTGTTAGTAATTACAAATACAATGTTGTGTTTTGCATAATTGCTTACAAATTTTACAATTTAAGTTTGCAGTTTATTATGTGTTGGTACAGTATGTAAAGAGTGTTTATACTTTCTGAAAAAATGATACAATTAAACATCTATTGAAAGGGTTATATTGGCAGTTATTAGTTGATTATATAATTTCCTAATATTTTGGGTATGTAACGGACACTCAAGTAGGATGTGTGTCAGTGTACCTATATCTCCACAGGAACAATATGGGTTATCAATCATTTTTAGCCGATGTTTATATACAGGAGTAAGTGTATGATTTGCACGCACTCGATTTATTGTAACTATAAAATTTCTGTTCACCTCTTTGTAGAACCAACTTTGTATAGGGATGTTTTTTAAAGTTTAATCCAGTTGTAGATTCATTATAGAGTTTTTGCCAGTTTTCTTTCATTTTCTGTTTTTGTGATTTGAATACGTCGGAGGGTGGTAATTTAAGTTGGAGTTTTTCTCCTGTTTTTATGGCTTCCTTTGCAAATTTATCAGCTGTTTCGTTACCAGTTATACCAACATGAGCTTTTATCCATACATATATGACTATTTTGTTATTTGTGTGAATTTCGTGGTATAAGTTCAAAATGTTTGCTTCAATATGATTTAATGTTCTCTTTATGTTTATATTTTTTAATCTGTCCACTACACACTCTGTAATTATTACATATTTATTTTTATCTGAATTCGATATGTATTTAATTGCTTGTAGAATCGCTGTTATTTCTGCTGTATAAATAGAAGTCTCCTTTGGTAAAGTATATTTGGAATGATATTTTTGGTTTATGTGGTAGAACGCGCAGCCTGTTTGTTCATTTGCTTTTGAACCCTCTGTAAATATATATTCGTAATTTGGCCAGTATTTGTTTTTGAATTCATTGAATTTGGTTTGAGTCAGGTTTGGTATTTCGTCTTGAATTTCGAAATAATATGTTGGTATTTTGTGAGCGTAGAGATTTTCAGGTAGGTATGTAAAGTTAGGTAGTTTCCCGTTTGTATGTAATTTGTGTTGGTAGCTAGATATTTCCATAACACCTTCCACTATAACTGGGTTTTTTTTTTAGTACCAGTATTTATAGGTGAGGATCTGAACTGTTAATGATTGTAACCTGTTGAGGTTTGCTATTATTTTAGTAATAAACATATTACTGAGTAATTGTCTTCTTACTTTAAGAGGTGGTATTATTGCTTCCGCTTGCATAATATTTATAGGGGTGGATCTGTTGTATCCTAGGCATATTCTCAAACATTTATTCTGTTGGGCTTCAATTTTGTTTAAGTGTGTTTCAGCTGCTGTCCCATATAGATGACTTCCATAATCTATAATTGACCTTACCATTTTTTTATAAAAGAGTAATGCCGTATTTGAATCCGCTCCCCACTTTGTATTGCAGAAAGCTCTTAATATATTCATTGAATTTCCAGTTCTTTTGATTACTTGGTGTATACAGTCTTTCCATAAAAGTTTCTTGTCTAACAGATATTTCGCGATTTCATTTGAATATCAGATATATAAATTTTATTAACAGCATTTTCATTATATTCCATAACATTTTCAATATTAAATAAGTTTGACAAATTAGGTACTGTATCTATTTCATTTGCATTAAAATCGCAATTTGGTTTTAAGCCTCATGAACAATTAGCCGCAAGTTTAGATTTACCTAAATGTGCTTTATTAATTAAAAATATTCTATTTGCTTCCTTCTCAGGTATAGATTGAAATACTTTTTCAGTTGGTCCTACAGAAAATTTTAATTTATTGTCTGCAGGTAATCTGAATTTTAAAGGAATAAAAAAGTGGACACAACATCCCAAAGCCGGTCATCACCATAACGGTGTTCTTCCCAAGAAGCCAAGACATGAAATTGGAGAAGATCCTCCAACTTGTCGAGGTACAGATCTCCAACCTCACTACTGGGACTCAGAAGATCCTAAACTCTAAAAATGAGGGACATGTAACTATTCTCATGATTGGGATCGATCACCAATCTGGGGTGGCTCTGAAGGAAAGAGGATCCAAAGGACATGGAGATACCCTCCACATCTGGAAAAGGGCGAAAACTTGACCTTGGGTCAGCCCGAGATCTCCACCGGCTCTGCTGGGGTAACTAGGGATGCAGAGATCGCCTCTGCATCCCGGGAAACTGGGCGGAACAGCCTGGGGATCGAGGGTCTGACGTTAGATCAAGAAACCTGCTCAAACTCCGAGGAATATATTGCCATTGTGGTCGACGAGAGTCAGGGAGAGATAAAGGAGGGGGATGAATAAAGCCTGAGTAACTCGGCCTTATAATTCACGTTCACGAATGTAGCTCAGATTAACCTGCATCACGCGAAGGGAGCTTCAGCTGTGATTGCAAGGTTGTTCGCTAAACTACAACTGGATATTGTACTGATCCAAGAACCATGGATCAATAAAGAAGACCAAATCAAAGGTTTGGCATGTAAGGATTCTAAATTGATTTATGATCAAAGGCAAGTATCTCCGCGTACCTGTGTAATCATAAGAAATAACATAAAATATATTTGTGTTTAAGAATACGTGTCACGGAACCTTGTTCCAATCATGGTTCACCTCAACATTGAGGGTATCGACCGAGACATCGTCATTGCCTCTGCCTACTTCGCTGGAAACGGACCGATGACACCGCCAGAAGAAGTACAAGAGCTAGTGAGACACTGCATTAGCAGATGGCTACCAATCATAATTGGCTGTGATGCCAACGCACACAATACCGTGTGGGAAAGCACTGACAACAATGTCAAAGGTGAGTGTTTATTAGAATATCTCTTAGTAAAGAACCTTGAGACATAAAACGTGGGGACAACCCCCACTTTTGTCACGAGAGCAAGAGAAGAGATCCTGGACGTAACAATTGTTAATGTTGCTGCTAGGAAAAATGTAAAAGGTTGGAGGGTGATGAGCGAGCCATCACTTTCTGACCATAGGATCATCGAATTTAGGATAGAGGGAGATACTACATCGATTCCTACAATCCGAAATCCTAGAAACACTGATTGGTCTCTCTACAAGACCAATCTGAAGGACAATTTGGAACACGTCGAAGTGAATGTGGTAAATCACCCGCACTACGACCTGGAACAACGAGTCGAACAGATCAGTGAGGCAATAATGGAAGCTTTTCATTCCAGTTGCCCACTGTCGAAATCTCGTTCAGAAAAGGATGCTCCTTAGTGGAACGAGAACCTGTCAAACCTCATAAGAGATCCATTGGCTCTTTAATAGAGTCAAACGTGACGGTAATTGGCAGGGGTACACTGAGAAGCTTACTCAGTACAATAAAGAGATTAGGAAGGCCAAAAGGCTTAATTTTCAAGCCTTTTGCAGCGGCCAGACTACAAAAGGTCATGGCAAATGGGGAAACTAACCCCACAATGTCGCTGAAAAAGCCAGACGGATCATACACGGATGGTGAAGAGGAACGATCGATTCTTCTTCTTAGAACCCACTTTCCAGGTTTGTTTCTATTTAGCTGATCCTGTTATCTTCTTAGTTATTTTAGATTGTATTTAGAAGATTCGTAAAATGAATTTTTTTTTGAAGTGAAACTTCTAATGCGACTTCCAACAAGGTTGCGTTAAACGTTTTGATTATTTTATGCTGATACGAAGACTGTCCAATAAGTTTTAATACCTATATGATTATAATAATAATAATACTATTTATTTGCATACTTAAACTAGTTTTACATAACAATAATATTATAATTGACCTAATGCAAAAATAAGACAGAAAACAATTTTAAAAAGCTCTAGTCTGACCCCTGTATTAATTACAAAATTTAATTTTAATTAATGTGTACATATAGTAGAACACGAAAGATCGAAAGAAATCAATAGTGGTAATGCGAGTATGAGTAAGAAAAAACTAATTTTCATCTATCAAACTTCTTTTTATATTGATCTTAAAACTGTTCAGATTCAGTACTTTCAGAGAAGCAGGAACCCTATTGTATAGGTGGTAAATATTGTATGTGAAGCTTCGTTTGAACACTTGTGTCCTATGAGGTGGTGGTGATATAAACCCTTTAAAACGCAAATTGAGCGTATGAACATCAGTACGATATTTTATTTCATTTACCAAATAAGTGGGTCTCTTGTTCAAAATAATATTGTGAAAGAAGATAATTGTATGCAATTTCCTACGTTTTTGCATATTTAGCCATTCAGCATCTACAAGTTTATATGAAACAGGATCATATTTACGAATGCCATAAATATATCTTAAACATAATTTTTGAGCTTTTTCGATACGTGCTGTGTCTGTCGCATCTAAACAAGGTCCATATACGACATCGCAGTAATTAAAGTGACTTAAAACCAGCGAATTTGTTAGTTGAATTTTTTGTTTGTGTGATAGTAAATGTCGATGATGTGGATATAATAGTTTAAGAGATGCGTAAGCTTTACTCAAGCATAAATCAATATGTTTTTTAAACCTCAAATCACTATCAATAGTTAGTCCAAGATTTTTTACTTCATCAATACATTTGATTTCATTACTGCCTATCTTGACGGATATTTGACCTTCAACTGTCGCATATTTCTTCCCAAAGAATATAACCGATGACTTATTGGAATTAATTTGCAAAAAATGTACTTTAGTAAATTGTATCAGAGCATTTATATCACGATTGATACAATTTTCAGCTATACCTGCATTTGCATGTTGAAATGAAAAATAAATTTGCGCGTCGTCAGCATATAAATGACTTTCACAATATTGCAAACACGACGTTATGTTATTTGTATATATACAGGGTGTCCCGGGACTAATGGGAAAAAAGTCAGGAGAGTATAATATGAGCCAAAATAATGTTAGTACTTCATATAAACTTTTACTATGCAGGCCCTCGTTTTCGAGTTATAGGCCTCCAAAGTTTTAATTTTGAATTTGGTTTTTATTTTTATTTTTTGTACTAGTTATTTGATCTTTATCAAATTTACGGCAAAGCTATAATGTAAGTGTATCTTTATTTTGGTAAGGTAAACAGATTTACAGTAGTGCATTGAAGCCAGGGACGGACTACTCGCAATGGTTAGTGATGCAAAAATTTTGCAGGTATGGCACACCCTGTATGAAATTATCAAAATTCACTTCCCCATACATTAAGCTAACGAAAAGGTACTCTTGTTGGAATTCGATAAAATAAGCCGTTTGGCTAATATTTACAGTTTTATTAATGCACTACGTACAAATCTACCTAACTAACTTATTAATACGATGTCCAGAATTTACTTGCTTTTAATCAAAATTACGAACACAACATTATTAAACCATTAAGAAAACCTCAAAAAACACAAGTTATAAAACATTAGACTAAAACTAATTCCTAAAGAACAACAAAAACTAACGTTATTCTAATAAATGTTCAATATGAGCTCCTCCCACTTCCACGCACATTCTAAGTCTACGAAGGTTGTTTCTTTGCACTTGAAAGAGCAATCCCACACTATTTCTAATAACATTGCAGTGTAACACAATTCTGTCTATTAAATCTTGCCTTGTTTGCACAGGTGTTGCGTATACCTTACTTTTGAGA
Organism: Galeruca laticollis; assembly: GCA_963921935.1. Classification (NCBI taxonomy): domain Eukaryota; kingdom Metazoa; phylum Arthropoda; class Insecta; order Coleoptera; family Chrysomelidae; genus Galeruca; species Galeruca laticollis. The sequence goes on from OY998184.1 coordinate 86,360,859, forward strand.
TAACCCTAGAGAAATAAATCCATAGGATTAACGTCTCCTGATCGCGGTGGCCATTGAAAAGGGCCTCCACGACCAATCCATCTATTAGGAAGCCTTGTGTGTAAATGCTGTCGTACATCTAAACTGAAATGAGGAGGGGCCCCATCATGCATGAACCATAAATTCCTACGAGTTTGTAGTAGCACATCATCAAACAGGTTCCATAACTCATTTTGCAAAAACTCCAAATATCTCTGACCGGTCAAAGTACCGTCAATAAAGTATGGCTGTATCAAATGATTGCCAACTATTCCTGCCAAACATTAACCATGAATCTATGCTTGATCCTAGTTTGGATAATGCCATGTGGATTCACATCATCCCATAAATGCATATTATGAGAATTTATGATTCCATCTCTGGTGAAACCGGATTCGTTCGTAAAGAGAACGTTACTAATAAATGTGTTGTCTGCTTGTTGTTGTCGCAGAAACCACTGGCTATACTCAAGTCGTGCAGGATAATCAGCCACTGTCATACGGTGTACTTTTTTCATGTGAAAAGGATATAACAGCTGTTCTTTTAGGACGCGATGAACAACTGATTTCGAGACGTTATGTTCTCTTGATAATTTTCTAAAACTCGATGGTTCATTATCAACTGCATTTAACAAGTCTTGTTCAACTGCCACAGTACGTATGCTTCGTACTGGACCTTCTCCAGCTTTTTCTGGTGAAAATCTTCCTAAAATTTAAAATTTTGTTTTGTATACATGGAAAATTACATTTACTTATTCATACCTGTTTCTCGTAACCTGAGATCAATACGCCCAAACATTCGTCTGTCTGGCAATGCTCTGTTTGCAAAATGTTCTTCATAAAGCCTTTTGGCCTCTAAACAGTTTCGAGAAGCCAGTCCATGCATTAGATGTTTATCTGCGTACTCAATAAAAGCGAATTCTGCTATTGTAACTGTTAAATTAAGGACTTATGAATTATTGACAAGTACTGACTACGAACTATTCTACATAACGTTTGACAACTAATCCTATGGTAACTTGATAAACGGTAAAAACACTTATAAAAAGTTTTTACCAACTTTCCAATTAATAAGTCGCTAATGTTTTTTATCTTCTGCTATCGTTAAATTATTTTTTTGTAGTACTCTAGCTAAATATTGGACATCTATTAAAAGTTAGTTTTACCTCGTTGTGTACTTATAAACTGGTACGTAGTGCATTAATAAAACTGTAAATATTAGCCAAACGGCTTATTTTATCGAATTCCAACACGAGTACCTTTTCGTTAGCTTAATGTGTGGGGAAGTGAATTTCGATAATTTCATACAGGGTGTGCCGTACCTGCAAAATTTTTGGATCACTAACCATAGCGAGTAGTCCGTCCCTGGCTTCAATGCACTACTGTAAATATGTTTACCTTACCAAAATAAACATACACATACATTATAGCTTTGCCGTAAATTTTATAAAGATCAAATAACTAGTACAAAAAATACAAATAAAAACCAAATTCAAAATTAAAACTTTGGAGGCCTATAACTCGAAAACGAGGGCCTGCATAGTAAAAGTTTATATGAAGTACTAACATTATTTTAGCTCAGATTATACGCTCCTTACTTTTTTCCCATTAGTCCCGGGACACCCTGTATATTAAATAATAGTGGACCCAAAATAGATCCCTGTGGGACGCCACAACAAATTTTTTCTTTAGAGAACTGCCCCAAGCAAGTTTCAACATACTGAAATATATTTTCAAGATAACTTCTTATCAAATGAACAGCGTTATCAGCGAAGCTTACGAAATGCAAAATAGCATACAACAATTTATAACTAATGGTGTCAAAAGCCTTTGAAAAATCTAACAATACTATACTCCGTTTTTAAAAGGCATGGAGTAATAAATCACTCATTTTGGCCGGAACCATAGGCGTACCACATTTAGTCATTTTAAAAAAGTTAAGGCTTCTAAAATTATCTCATTTCCGAAAATAACCGTTTTGTAATATTATTTAAAATGAAATTTCAAATTATCAATAATATAATAAACTGTGGATTATATCACTGACATCAATTTTCCAGAAAATTTATTATTATGTATAAAAGGGCGTAGACGAGTCCCTCCACTAAGCTCCAGGTAGTTATAATCCTACATACAATAAATAATAAAATAAATGTTAATAACAATTTTATACAAATATATATATATATATATATATATATATATATATATATATATATATATCCAAAACAACCCCATTTGCCGATTATTTTACCCAATTAGCAGGTAATTGAAGAAACTTTACAAACAGGTAGCTCAAAAATGGTTTTATTATTGTGAAATATAGTCTTTTCAGTTCTAAGAAAATGCCCCCATAATACAATGTACTTACTAGAACTTTTCAACTATAAAAGTAGCGGAAAGGTTGAATATTTTCAATTTACAGTTCATCTGTTCTGGAGAAACTGCTGTGTTGATTGATTTCCCCATTATTACTGTTATTTGTTATTATTTTTTACCGTTATTGTTAACTGGTGTTTATTTTTGTTCATCTATACAAGTTCTCTTCTCATCACACGACACAAACACCTAACTACACCTTCCAACTATATAGTGTTCCAACCAAATTCGACCAGATATGAAGGATTTATCACCATCTAAGCGACCTAAAGTTGGCCCATTGTCGCTGATCGAAAAAAATCTGATATTAAATTGCTATTCCTCGTTGAAGAACGAAGAAATTAGAAGAAAAATCATGAATTTGACAGGAAGTGTTGATGAAACTGTGGAGATTACTGCAACAATGATGGGTGTTTCAAAAACAACAATTTATAATTTAATGAAGGAGAAAAAAAATGGAAACATCACAGCCCCAGCAAAGTCCCCAGGCCGACCCAAACTTGAAATGGATGACGACTTGAAGAATGGAATAAGGCGTAAGGTGCATGCTTTTTTCTTTAGAAAAGAGATCCCAACTCTCCAAAATTATGGCTTCGGTTCAAGAAGATTCAGATTTTCCGAAAATGTCTCGAAGTACATTATGGAAAATTTTGAAGGAACTTTGATTTGAATATAAAAAAAATTATCGGAACGCAATGCTGATTGATAGAGACGACATTGTCATTTGGGGAGGAGTAATTTGCGCAATATTCGGAAAGCAAGACTAGATCAAAAACGAAATTATTATTTGGATGAGACTTGGTTAAATGAAGGTCATACTGTTTCAATGTTTTGGCAAGACACGAATGTCAAAAGTCGGAGGCAGGCAGCTCTTGAAGGGTGGTCAACAGGCCTCAATCCACCAGCAGTAAAAGGACGTCGACTCATCATTACTCATATCGGAAGTGCCGAAGGTTTTGTTAACGGTGGATTGTTGTGCTTTGAGTCGAAGCAAACCGGAGATTATCATGAAGATATGGATGCAGACGTTTTCGAAGAATATTTCTCACAAATGTTAGATCTAATTCCAACGGGATCAGTCATTGTTATGGATAACGCAAGTTATCACTCCAGGTTAGTGGAGAAATTACCTTCAACTGTATGGCGTAAACAAGATATCCACGATTGGCTAACCTCGAAAAATATTGAATGTCCAGATAACCCGCTGAAAAATGAGCTCTTGCAACTGGCCAATTCACATAAACACAAATATAGTAGATACGTTGTAGATCAAATGGCATCAGCGCGTGGTATAACGGTGCTGAGGCTTCCTCCTTATCACTGTCAACTCAATCCCATAGAATTAATATGGGCCCAAGTGAAAGGGGAAGTTTCAAGAAAGAATACGACATTCAAAATGAGTGACGTAAAAGTTTTATTCGAAGACGCGTTAGGTAACGTAACCAAAGAAAACTGGAAGAAATGTGTTGAACAGGTGATACAAGAAGAACTAAATATGTGGGAAATGGATCATATAAGTGAACACATGATTGAACCATGTATAATCAATGTTAATAATGGAAGCTCAACAGAATCGTCTGATTCTGATATATAGACTAGTTTTTGTGTTAGTTATTACTATTATTTGTTACTTTTTTTTTATAAACATTACATTAATTCGTACTTTATTCCTGCATTTTTCTTTTTTCCTCTCCTATTGTAAACGGTATATTAGTAGTAAAGTTGATACCTACTGCAAAAAAATTTGCTATTTTTTATATAATATTTTATGTTTATTGTTTATTGATAGGAACACAAAAAAATGTCTTTATTGAATCGATATTGTGAACTCTTTTGAATAGTTTTCGTAATTATAATTTCATAGTGCCTCCATATTCATATACCAAGTTCGTTTTGTCCTGATTGCACGCCTCTGAGGATTAAATTGTTTATTTGTTCATTCAAATACAATAGAGCGACCCTTTCAATACAATAGGCGACCCAACCGAATACAGAGTTACGAGGTGTCTACCTGAAATTCGTAACAAATGAGAAATTTTAGTACAAAATTAGATAAACTTCGGAGATATTTTATTATACACCCTGTATCGGTTTTGCATACCTAATGAGCTTTTATTCCTCCATGCCTTTTAAAAACGGAGTATAGAGCCGTACACTTCTCTAAATCGATTTCTCTCAAAATATCTTCAGTTATATTCATTAACGCAGAGGAACAACTATAACCGGCTCTAAAGCCTGATTGATTTTCAGGTAAAATCAAATACTGCTGGAGATGACATTTTATTTGTTTGTTCATGACTTTTTCCACGAAGACTGTCCAATAAATTTTGATTATTTTATACTTATACGAGGACTGCCCAATACATTTTGATACCTTTATGATTATACGAGGACTGTTCAACAAGTTTTGTTTATTTTATGCTGATACGAGGACTGTGAAAGTGAAACTACTAATGCGACTTCCAACAAGGTAGCGTTAAACGTTTAACGCTACCATGGAGGGGGTATGAAAGCACTGTTGTGTTAAACGCTCCTGGGGAAGGGGAATAGAAAGAGACAGAGCTAGAGTGAATGCGTGGCACTCGAACGCCGGCGCGTAGTATACCTGTTACAGGCCAGTTAGTTATCACAATCCCATTGTAAATGTTATAGTTTTGGATATTTCTTGACTCGAAAATAATAATTAAAAGATGCGATCAATTATGAATTGTAAGCAATGTTAAGAGGGGCCTCATCATAGGTATATAAACCTAAAAACCTACACAATACTAGTTACTAATTTAGTAATTATTTGGTTCAAAATATTTACGATAGATGTCGATAGTAGTACCGAATCGGCTTTTACTTATTCAACATATTTTCTCTCTCTGTCTTTCCACTCTTGACGGTTCAAAGAAACGTATCTCTGTTCGAATGATTTGATTTCAAATAATTCAACTTCTTGTGAGCACAGAAACCTTATCTCCATGGGTGATTTGTGCTTATCTCTGTTTTTTATGTTGCATCCAAACCACAGCACAGCTGTGCATAGATAAGAGAATATTATATACACGGATCCAAACAAAATTTGTTGACATAATTTCCATTTGAGTGTAACTTTTCTATTATTTAAGAGTTTCATAAATGTAAATGTACATACAACATTCTACCTATGTTTGAGGTTATGTTTACTGGATTATTTGATTAATGTGAAAATGTGAGATAAATAATACTGATGGTTTGTTCTAGTATCATCAAACCATCTTTCAACATTCTCTTGAAACCCTGTTTTAATGATAATATGGGTTTGTTAGCGAAAAATGCTTAATTGAAGTTAGGTGACCTTTGAAGTATCTGAATGAAGAAAAATTAAAACCGCTCTCAAAAGACAAGAATTGCATAATTCATTTTTAAGAATATATAATAATGATAATTGAAAAATATAACTATTATAACCTGATACAAGGTGCATTACATATGGCATGAAAGGACATGTGCTAGAAATTAAGAATTGAAGAAAAATATACATACTTTAAAAACATTCTACCTTTCAAAATTTGTACCATTCATATTAACATAATAAAATGTTTTCATGATTATAAATTTTTGTTTGTTTCATGCTAAGAAAATTAAACTGCGGAAAAGTTGCAAATTTACATGATTTAAAATAGGTCATTTAGTCTGAAAACACAGAACGTCATGTCACAACTTTGCCTCAATCTAATCATATTTGTATCAGTTTCAGAGTTCCTGTTGGTTGCTTTCAAATTTTATTTGACATGTAGGCTCCTTTTTCAACTACATGTAAATATATCTAGAAACAAATAATATAAACAAAGAGTTTCCAAATTTATTATACAAAGAAATATTTACTTGTAATACAATGCTTTACATTTAATAGAAAGAGGAAAGTAAGGTACACTGAGGAATTTCAATTTAAAATAGCAAACGTTTAAAAAACTTACAAAGCAACTATAACAACTAATAAAAAATTTAAAGTGAAAGATCTGTAATGACAAATAATAATGTATATATTGTGGGGAGATCGATATATACAGTACAAAATCAAACATACAATCAACATGTACAGGTTTGCTTCTACCTTGTTTGCAAAGATTGATCATATGTGTTGTGGAGATTGGAACTGAAACATTTTTCCTTCATTATACAAAAAAATAGTTGGTTCATTTTCTTTTTTCCATGACAGATACACATATGTGTGATCACCTGAATGGTAAATATTTTTTTTGTTTTTATATAATACATTATTGGTATTATTAATTTTCTATCCAACCCATCTAATATGCGAGAAAAGTATTGGTTTACCCAAAAAAAATTGGAATTTTGGATTTTTTTGAGTTGTTTTTACGTTTTTCAGCAAGAACAACACAAAAAAATGGTTTTTAGAAAAAAATCCTATCTGTATAACTCGATACAGCCCCCGAAGTGCAACAAGTCACCAATTTTATGACTGAATATTATTCAGGATATCTCACAGATAAAGCCTTTTGATTTTCAGCTCCCCAGAGCCAGTAGAACGAGTGCTATGGTACTTGAAGTATCACATTTTTGGAGAAATTTCAGTTTGTTAGCACGATACAGCCTCTGGAGTGTATATAAATGACCAATTTCATGATTGGATATTATTGCGACATTTATAACCGATGTTGCCAAGTTATACGAAAATCCTCAAACAAAGAGAAAAAAGCAAAAAACAATATTTTTTAACAAGAAAAACTATGCACGTTATAAGATTATTAGGTATATTCAGGAACTTGCAATATCTATATAGTGAGCATTTTACCTGTATGTTAGGTATCTTATGTTTTCAATTCAATTCACTTATTTGGCATGAAAATTACTTGACTATAATCACTTACAAATACAATACACACTAAACTATAAATTTGGGATATTTTTATGAACACAAAACATATGACAACAGCATTTGACCTATAGAGAAAGTTATAATATTATTTGTCTATGAATTGACCGTCGTCTTCTGTCATTGTTCTATACAGCGCCATGCATCAAGACGGTGAAGCGGTTGAACTAAAGTAAAAAGATGTTCGTTTGCAAAAATTTGCGCACAATAAATCTCAAAAAATACAATGATTTGAGATTTCATATTTTCAGAATCGAATTCTCTAGACTTCCTTTTGGGGATCAGGTTTTGGTGTCCAGATTGGTGACCACAAATTGTCAAAATCACACCATCACTTAATTGCTTATATCTTTTTTATAACAATATAAAACTCAACCAAAATACTTGATCCCCAAGACAAAGGTCCAAGTTATATTGTGTTGAAATTTCAACACTTAATTTCCCTGCGTTCATTAGATTTGTCGTGTAGAAAATGACCTAAATTTTGTTGAAAATCACGGGTGCCAACTGTTTTCAGGTTCCTAAAACGTGAGGCCCCTCTTAAGTAAGTTTGTCTTAAAGAAACAATATGATTTCACTAAAAATCAATTTTAACCCCTTCCTATTTTCATTTCTTTTTGTTTTGGTTAATCTGCTTCATTTTTTGGAAAATAGGCTCAGGCATTTGTGTATTTACCCAAAAGCAAGTGCCAAACTAAATAAATCTATCGAATTAAAAATAAAACGAAATAAAACATTATTAAAAATAAGATTTAATACAAATTAACATATATACATAAATACAAATTAGTAATATCTAACATCCGCTGACGTTATTTGGATAATTCACCTATATTTTAATAATACTATTAAATAAGACTAGCTGAATCTGTCAAAATTAAAAAAAGTTTGCAAATCAAATTTTGAACAATAAATAACGACATTTTGCACAAGATTCAAAATAAATGTTGACGCATATGAAATCGTTGATTTTTTTTGTAATATTTAATGTGTGATGTACGAAATTATTGATTTGGTTATCACACTGTAACATACTCGTACCACGGTGTTTTTAAACTACGCTAACATGTCACATTTTTTATTTAAATAAGATAAAACAATTTTTTTTGGAAATGTTAAAAATTCTATTCAAAGTTATCAACAGATTTATTTTGAAAATCTTGTACATAATTTTATATATACAAAATATTCCGAAAAATAATTGGCCCAATCTTTTTTTCTCCACAAGATTCAATTTCTCACGCATAATTCTAGATAGATTATCAAATTACTTCAAAATATTCTAATATTTGTCGAAGGAATGTTGAAGTTTCAACTGTAGACATCCCAATATTTGATTATAAAAAAGGCACTAAATTTTTTTTATTGATTTCTATAACACATGACAACATTGACAACGCCGCTGAGGTATGGTTCCACGCGAAAAAAAAACAACTGGGTATTTCAATGCATGATAAGATCAAGAACCATAAAACGGTAAAAACATTTTTTTTCAGCAGCAGTTGCCTAGACTCAAAAGTATCTAGTAAATACGAAGAAATTTGAATTTTATGAGCAGATTAAAAGTGTGTATAATACTTTTTCTAGGAATATTTCGTGTATTATACAAAGGGTTACTACAAAATAATCATCGGGTTTGACAAAGCTGTAATTCGGAAAGTATGAGAGATACAACAATAAATGACATATTAGTGTTTTTAAATGAAACTCACGGTCTCTAGTTAATTCCACAATATAATAAAAGTTATTGAAAATTCTAAAAAATTGACAATTGTTTCGATAAATCAATATCATCGTCAGAATGACAGAAGTTACATTTCATTTTATGCCTACCTGATGTTTAGTAGTTATTTTTGGCTAGACCAAGAAGTAACCTAACTTGTGATTGGCTTAATATATGTTTATAGAAAAAAGAAGAAGATGTGATATTACAAATATTGAAGCTTAGATATTATTAGCCCTATGGTGATATCCTGGATATCATTTTTCCAATTAAGATCAGTATAACTGTGCAATGATATAGAAATTAAAAATTGCCAATTTAATCAAAAATATTGGACCTTCAAAAGTTAAACGTCAAACAAAAAATGACATGACAGTTTTAAATGCAATAAAAAAGAAGATAGAAGATAATAACCTAACAGTTACAAAATCTGATAAGGGGAACAGAACTGTCATTTTGACGACTGAAAATTACAATTCCAAAATATATAACTTTATAGAATCCAGCGATGTAAAAGTTCTTAAAGCAGACCCAACAAAAAAGTTTTCTAATAATGTAAGGGATATTGTTAATAATTCAAATTATCTTTTAAATGATTACGAAAAGAGGTCTATCATACATAAGAATCCTCATTGTCCACAATTATATGGAACAGTTAAATTACATAAAATAACGAAACCAATTAGACCTGTAGTCTCTTATGTTAATGCTCCTAATAATATATTGGCAAAGAAGCTCAACAATATACTCAATACTTACGGATATGAATCTCAGTACTCAATCAAAAAGTTGAAAGCAATCCACTTGCAAGATAACTATAAACTCATTTTGTTCGATGTAACTAATATGTTTACTAAAATTCCTCCTAAAGAATGTCTAATACTTGTAAGAAAATTACTAGAAGATAAAAATATTAATCCAGGAATAATATCAGATATACTTAATTTATTTGATGTATGCATTAATCAGAATTATTTCACTTTTGACAATAAGATATATATTCAAAATGAAGGTTTACCAATGGGAAGCCCTATATCACCTATTTTAGCAAACATTTTTATGGACAATTTAGAAAGAAAGATCTTTGAAAGTAATATTTCGAAAAATATTTTATTTTGGTATAGATATGTACATGACATATTAGCTTGTTTTATGGGTAGTGAACGACAATTAGATGTATTTTTCAACCACATCAATAATTTACACCCGAAAATTAAATTTACATTAGAAATTGAAGAAAATAGTTCAATCAATTTTCTCGATTTAAAAATTCAAAGAGTTAATAATGTACTTGATTATTCAATTTACCGAAAACCAACACAGACTGATGTGACAATTCCATTCAATTCTAACCACCCTATGTCACACAGACTAGCAGCATATAATTCAATGATACATAGAGCTTTTTCAGTTCCTATGAACAAATGTAATTTTGATAGAGAGATTAATACAATTAGACAAATAGCAATATCTAACGGTTATCCATTAGATATGATAAATAAGCTAATTAGTAAAAAAGAAGAAAAAGTGGCATTACAACTAATATATCCTAAACAAGCTGATGAAATGAAAACTTATAAAACCATCACATATGCAGGAAATATTTCTAATAATATTTCAAAGATAATATCTTCAGCAACGAATACAACAATTTCTTTTAAAACAGAAAGTAACGTTAGTACAAAATTGTTAAATGTAAAAACAAAAATACCACTATTAAAGAAGTCAGGTATATATAAACTCAAATGTCCAGAATGTAATGCTGTCTATTTGGGTCAGACCCTTAGGAATTTTGAAATACGATACAGTGAGCACTTACGAGCATACTGATTAAAACAACCAGATAAATCCCACTACGCAAAACATCTACTTGACACCTAACACAGAACTAGAAGTGCTGCATATTTGTGAAAAGAAACAAGAACTGGATTTCCTTGAAGAACTGGAAATTAGAAGACATTTAAGAAACCCACAATATGAAGTTGTCAATGAACAGTTAAATCTAGGGATTTGTCCACTAATAAACTGTCTTCTTAAGTGATAATTGTAAAGATCAGCAGATATAGTTTTCCTGGTTTTCTATATCATTGCACAGTTATACTGATCTTAATTGGAAAAATGATATCCAGGGTATCACCATAGGGCTAATAATATCTAAGCTTCAATATTTGTAATATCATATCTTCTTTTTTCTATAAACATATATTAAGCCAATCACAAGTTAGGTTACTTCTTGGTCTAGCCAAAAATAACTATTAAACATCAGGTAGGCATAAAATGAAATGTAACTTCTGTCATTCTGACGATGATATTGATTTATCGAAACAATTGTCACATTTTTAGAATTTTCAATAACTTTTATTATATTGTGGAATTAACTAGAGACCGTGAGTTTCATTTAAAAACACTAATATGAGCATATTCCACGAAGTAAGGGTCGAGACAGTTAATTTCAATAAATGACATGTTGGTCTATAGCCAGCGACAACCTCTACGTTTAAAACGCGCACCTGCGGAGGCAGCTTGTCATACGTACGCCCAAGTTACGCCCGCGGTAATCAAAATGGCGATTATGCAGCAAAAAACATTTTGTGTGTTAGAATACGCGCGATGTTTCTCGGTTGTTACAGTGCAACGAGCATTCCGACGGAAATATGAAATTGATCCTCCAGGTCATCAAAGCATTCTACGATGGTATCGATAATTCAAGATCACAGGTGTACTTGCTAAATGTAAAAGCACCAGAAGAATGTCAGATGCAACAGTGGATGCAGTTAGACAATGTTTTGTGCGTTCGCCACAACAATCTACCAGTCAAGTATGCCGTGTACTTGGTATTCCGCAGCAAACTGTGTCGAAAGTTTTGCGGAAGCGATTCAAACCGTACCATATAGAGATGTGCTGCAAAAGTTACAAGACGACTGTGTCAAGCGAACCCAGCTTAGTAATAACATGCAGGAAGCAATGGAGGATGACGGATTTGCTAACCGTCTGGTGTTCAGTGACGAAGCGACATTTCATTTAAGTGGCAGGATAAACCGTTACAATATTCGGATATGGGGCACGGAAAATCCTCATGAAATTGTCCAACGTCCAACAAATTGAATGTTTTTTGTGCCGTATCCAGCACAAAAGTGTATGTACAATTTTTATTTCATGACAAAACTGTGACCAGTATGTCGTACCTCGATATGTTGCAACTGACGACTGATTCCAACAACTTTACCAATAAGAGAGCCCCACCACACTGGCATCATGAAGTGCGGTAACTAATCGAAGGATTTTCTCATTATTAGATAGGCCGTTGTGCTTCAGACGATTTTACAATGTTTACGTGACCTCCCAATTCTCCTGATATTACGCCGTGTGATTTTTATTTTTGGAGGTACATTAAAAACACGGTTTTCGTACCACCACTACCTACAGCACTGGATGAGCTCAGAAGACGAATTACCGATGCTGTTAACAGTATCGATCTAAATACATTGCTAAATTGAAATATCGTTTGGACATCTGTCGTGTGACTCAAGAAGCCCACATTGAACATTTGTAATGCGTTAAAATTTTAATGTTTTCTCTGTCTACCAACCTATAATTTACCATTTTTGTTGTAACATTAACTGAAATATAGTTTTATCAAACCCGATGATTTTTTTGTAGCAACCCTGTTTTATAAAACAATGAATCACAGTACTTTAATTTCCACATAGGAAGGAACGTACTTTAGTTTTTTTCGTGTGTCATCGTTTACCTGGTCCCCGAGTAATCGACTGTGCGTAGCAGTTATATTGACTAGAACATTATTTTACAATATTAATTTTGTCTTCCTGTTTGAGGCCTTTCAGGTATTCTAGGTGGCACGTTCGGTACTGGACGGCTGAAAATTATATTAATAAACTGTAAAAAAAATTAAACCTTATAGCTACAGTGTTAGTCCTATACAGATTCTATAGCAGGCTGTTAGTAATGCATGTACGAGTATGTAAAATTTGCAATGCAAAAAGCCATTTTTACCATTTTTCAATATATTGTGGAATTATTTAGAAATAGTTCCATTTAAAAAAGTAATATCAGTAGATTCCAAAAAGTAAGGGTCGCCCATGAATCAGCCGTTAGCTGTTCGATTTGTCTGAACTAAGCCTGTACAGGGTGTCCTAAATTGGTGTGTTTTGCAGGGTATCTCGTAAACTAAAAGAGATATAAGAAAAGCAGTTAAGACGTTATGACTTCTTTTTTTGTTAAAGTAACGATAGCCTAATTAAATCTTTAGTAACTCCCTGCAGTTGGAAGATACAGGGCGATTATTGAAAACTGTCGAAAACTGCAAAGTACTATAACTTCTTAATTAAGAAAAATATAAAAAAACGTTATAAAAACTTTCGATAGATATAATATTAAAGAGTTCAGTGGCGCACAGAATTTTTTTGTTAGGGGGCTCACTAAGGAAATATAATGCAAACTTATGTTTTTTTAAATGGGACACCCTCTATATTTTGACGTTCTTCGTTTCCTTTTTTAATTCTCATTCACCTGATATTACATATTATATATTCATTTTCAATGGTTGGAGCTACAGTGCAAATAAACCATTTATGGATGTTATCAGGTGAAACACACTTAAAAAATTGAACACTCAGTAATGAAATTTAACATTTGATTATAAGGATACTGATGGGTGACAATTTTATTTATCAAAATTATAATTAATAAAAAATAAAACCAGATTAAAAAAATAAAAACAATAAACTTATGAAACAACAAGAAATATTGTAACAACTAATCTACCTATAACTAATTTTATTAGAATGTAAAAATTACATTAAATGTTCAAAATGCCCTCCGTTTTCCTTGATTAAGAAGTTTTTCGTTTAAATAATCTTCAACCAATTCAGCATTACCAAAAATAAAATCAATGAACAGTGAAATAAAGTAGGTAAATATAGCTGATTATTGATTTTAAGTACCTATATTATTATTTTGAAATTATTGAATCCGTTTTTTGGTAAATAACATCACGAAATAAGATGTCTGTATTTTTTACCGATTTTACTTTTATTTCTAATTATGTTTAACCCGATATGTTGTTATATTTTAGTTTGTTTTCTCTCAATTGACATGATTGTTATATCTTATAAGAATATTCATTTCATAAAGTAGGCTTTGGTCCTCTTACCATTGAAAGTAAAACAAAACCTGTGTTACCTGTCAGAATTAATTTTACGACGTGCAGTCTTGTCAACAACATGAATTTTGAAAATTATGAAAAATATGATATGCATGTGGCATATATTGAATGTCAAAAGAATGTTATTGATGCGTCTGAATTATATTTTCAACGATATCCAGAAAGAAGGCAACCTGACAAGAGAATTTTTAAAAAACTCGATTCAAATTTAATCGAGTATGGATGTTTTGTGAAACCACGGCTTAAGTACGAAAAGAATCATGAAGAAAGAGAGGTAAATATGTTGGGATATATCCAAGCACATCATGAATCTTCTCTACGTCAAATTGAAAATGAAATAGGTGTTCCAAAAACTACTGCAGGAAGGATTTTAAAGAAATATAAATTTAGGCCTTATCGGACATCCGTCCGTCAAAAATTATACCCAAACGATTTTTTGAGAAGAACACAATTTGCACAGTGGTATATAGGAAAATGTAATGAACATCCAAATTTTTATTGAAAGGTAATATTTAGCGATGAAGTTCGCATAAGCAGTGCAGGAATATTTAACAGACATAATGAACTATATTGGAACGACTCAAATCCACACTTAGTTCAGGGGATCAGGAGACAAGGCAGATTCGGCTTTAACGTTAGCTGTTTTGTCAAACATAATAAATTAGTTTATCATATATTTGATGATAAACTAACTGCTGATGGATATATAGATATCTTGGAAATAAACTTACACCAACTGTTGGAAGAGGAAGTGTTGGCTGATAGAGACACATTTTGGTTCCAACAAGATGGAGCACCTGCCCATAATGCTCTATTCATTGGAGATTATTTAAACGAAAAATTTCCTAATCGGTGGATTGGTACTTATGGACCGGTTAGGTGGCCCCCTCGTTCTCCTGAAGTAAATCCTTCTGTTTTTTTCATTTGGGGATTTAAAAAAAATAATATTTACAAGACTAACTTCGAGAGTAGGGAAGATTCATTACAAAATATTCATGCCGCATTTAGAGAAATAAAGCCAGTGCACATTCTCAATTGTGTAAGATCAATAAGAAAAAGGTGTCAATTATTATTACAACAAAACGGAGGACATTTTGAACATTTAATGTAATTTTTACACTCTAATAAAATTAGTTATAGGTAGATTAGTTGTTACAATATTTCTTGTTGTTTCATAAGTTTATTGTTTTTATTTTTTTAATCTGGTTTTATTTTTTATTAATTATAATTTTGATAAATAAAATTGTCACCCATCAGTATCCTTATAATCAAATGTTAAATTTCATTACTGAGTGTTCAATTTTTTAAGTGTGTTTCACCTGATAACATCCATAAATGGTTTATTTGCACTGTAGCTCCAACCATTGAAAATGGATATATAATATTTAATATCAGGTGAATGAGAATTAAAAAAGGAAACGAAGAACGTCAAAATATACAGGGTGTCCCATTTAAAAAAAAATAAGTTTGCCTTATATTTCCTTAGTGAGCCCCCTAACAAAAAAATTCTGTGCGCCACTGAACTCTTTAATATTATATCTATCGAAAGTTTTTATATTTTTCTTAATTAAGAAGTTATAGTACTTTGCAGTTTTCAATAATCGCCTTGTATCTTCCAACTGCAGGGAGTTACTAAAGATTTAATTAGGCTATCGTTACTTTAACAAAAAAAGAAGTCATAACATCTTAACTGCTTTTCTTCTATCTCTTTTAGTTTACGAGATACCCTGTACACGTTTTAAACACTTATAACATGTCTCTGAGACATTTCTGTTTTCATTAATTAAAATTAAAAATCTGGCGCCCGAGAAATTGTAATATTTCAAAGGTGTCAGAAGTGACGTACCGAGACAGTAAGGGGTAGGACAAAAGGCCTTGCGACCCCAAATAGCAAAATCACGTTACAATATCACAATTCGACACTGACGTTACAGCTAGCGGGTATTTGAATTTACATGTATTGAAATCACGTTTTCAATATAAGAAATTAGTTTTTCAAAATTTAGAATCAACAAATGGTTACTAGAAAGTTATACACTGCCCTCCATAACGTCATGTGAAAAAAAATATTTTTTTAAGATACTGGAAATGCCCATTGTTGATGTAATTGTAAGTGTAGAATATACTAATGAAGAAATATTGGAATATGAATGATAAAGTAATTAGTAATAAGCAATATAATGCAAATAATCATTATTTACATGTCGAATCAAAGTTCTTGTGTAAAATGTTTTACCAACTTTAACTTGAGTAGTTTCAGTTTCGTTACAAAATTTTTGGACAGTTTTTATTAGCGACATGTACTTGGTGAATGAATAAATATGCATGCTAACTTTTTAAAAAATTATCAAGTTAAATTGTTACTTACACAAATTCCACCACCACTGCAGAAACTAGTCCAATATTAGATGCTTGTGTTTTCAGAAATGAGGAATAATTTAGAAAATGCAAAAAGCCCTTTTAACTGTATAACAAGTTTTTAAAAATATATTATTTCTTTGTACATTAAAAGGACTTTTGCAGAAAGCTGGTTTTTTATCGTGCAAATTTCCATTGCAGAAAGCTGGTTTTTTATCGTGCAAATTTCCACCCACGGCTTCTAGTTGAAAGCGCTCAGAAGTCACCAAGCAATGTGCAGATGGGAAGATTTTATTATAGTACTAAGGAAGTTTAAGGATATTTACCAGAAATTGAATTAAATACACTGTTTTTCAATACTTTCCGAACAAGTATTCATTTCCATCGGGTATTGTATCCATCCTTGTCAAATGTTTTCTTACAATCAATAAAACCTTGTTAATCTGAGTTTCACATATATCTGCATCAATTTTTTTCTAGTTACAAATTGTTTAAATTCAGATTATCAATCTTGTGGATATTTTGTATTAGAAAAATTCGATTTCTGGTAGTACCTCAAATAGGTTGTTAGTAGGAAACGTGAAAAAAATAAAACACCGTTAATGTTAACCCTATATTTACACATTTAATTCAAAGAGAAACTACATGTAACGAGATGTGCTTCCCTGGTGCACATTAATCTCTATATATCTCAAAACACAGATTATTTTTGTTATTATATCAGCTAGCAAAAAAATATACTTTCAACTTTGTTTTTTTTATATATACAACAATCGCTTTCAACGGAAAAGGAACCAAAAGCGTTAATATACAGGGTCGGGCAAAAGCATGTAATATTAACGATAGATTTTTTTAACGCAATGCCTTAAATATTCCATATTTTTCTCGACCTGATTTATTTTCTTATATATGCTTTAGGTACATGAATTTTTATAGGATAAATTCAATTTTTTTTTAAATTGACTATACATTTAGTTAGATACAAATAAAATGTTGATGTTAAACAAATTATATTTGCAACAACAGTGAATTAAGATATTTATAAAAATATTGCTTATTTAGTAATAAATAATTTTATTATATAATTATAATGTAAAAATGAATATTTGAAAGACGTAAAAAGTAAGAGGAAACAACAAATTAGTTTTGTTTATTCATCTCACATATTTTGTTTTAATTTTTAATTATATAGTTCATTCATAAATTCGGCCGAGCAATAAATAAGTGTACTTAACATGAGTTTAAGGTAAATAAAAGGAGCGGGAGAAGTACTTTGCGTACCAGTTGTTCACAACATTTTTTCTACGACCTCGTTTATTAATGAAAGAAAAAAGTAACTTCTTATATACGTGGGCGAGTGCCACAAATCAGGGCTGCGGGAGAAGTGCTTTGCGTACGAGCTGTACACAAAATTTTTGCTACAACCACGTTTATAAATTTAAGAAAAAAGTAACTTTTATAGGTAGGCGAGTGCCGTAATTCAAGGGAACGGGAGAAGTACTTTGCGAATGAGTTGTATACAATATTTTCTCTACGACCACGTTTATTAATGAAATAAACAAATAACTTAGATATGCACGTGCCGCAAATCAAACGAGCGGGAGGAGTGCTTTGCGTTCGAGTTGTACGCAATATTTTTGCTTTGACCACGTTTATTAATAGAAGAAAAAAGTAACTTTTATTTGTAGGCGATTGCTGTAAATCAAGGGAGCGAGAGAAGTACTTTGCGTACCAGTTGTTCACAACATTTTTTCTACGACCTCGTTTATTAATGAAAGAAAAAAGTAACTTCTTATATACGTGGGCGAGTGCCACAAATCAGGGCTGCGGGAGAAGTGCTTTGCGTACGAGCTGTACACAAAATTTTTGCTACGACCACGTTTATAAATTTAAAAAAAAGTAACTTTTATAGGTAGGCGCGAGTGCCGTAAACCAAGGGAGCGGGAGAAGTACTTTGCATAAGAGTTGTATACAATATTTTCTCTACGACCACGTTTATTAATGAAGGAAACAGATCTTATATAGGTATGCGCGTGCCGTAAATCAAGCGAGCAGAAGTGCTATGCGTACGAGTTGTACACACTATTTTGGCTACGACCACGTTTATTAATAAAAGTAATAAGTAACTTTTATAGGTAGGTGAGTGCCGTAAATCAAGGGAGCAGCAGAAGTGCTTTTCGTATTACGAATTGTACACAATATTTTTTCTACGACCTCGCCTATTAATGAAAGAAAAAAGTAAATTATATACGTTGGCGAGTCCCACAAATCAAGGGTGCGGGAGAAATGCTTTTCGTAGGAGCTGTACACAATATTTTTGCCACGACCACGTTTATTAATTAAAGAAAATAGTAACTTTTATGGGTAAGCGAGTGCCGTAAATAAAGGGAGCAGGAGAAGTACTTTGCGTACGAGTTGTACACAATATTTTTTCTACGACCTCGCTTATAAATTTAAGAAAAAAGTAACTTTTATAGGTAGGCGAGTGCCGTAAATCAAGGTAGCGGGAGAAGTACTTTGCATATGAGTTGTATACAATATTTTCTCTACGACCTAATGAAAGGAACAAATAACTTATATAGGTATGCACGTGCCGCAAATCAAACGTGCGGGAGAAGTGCTTTGCGTTCGAGTTGTAAGCAATATTTTTGCTACGACCACGTTTATTAATAAAATACAAATCAAACGTGCGGGAGAAGTGCTTTGCGTTCGAGTTGTAAGCAATATTTTTGCTACGACCACGTTTATTAATAAAATAAAAAAGTAACTTTTATAGGTAGGCGAGTGCCGTAAATCAAAGGAGCGGGAGAAGCGCTTTGCGTACGAGTTGTGCACAATATTTGTTCTACGACCACGTTTATTAATGAAAGAAAAGTAACTTATATACTTAGGCGAGTGCGTAAATCAAGGGAGCGGCAGAAGTACTTTGCGTATGAGTTGTATACAATATTTTCTCTACGACCACGTTTATTAATTACAGAAAATAGTTACTTTTATAGGTATGCGCGTGCCGCATATCAAGCGAGCAGGAGAAGTGCTATGTGTACGAGATGTACACAATATTTTTGCTACGACCACGTTGATTAATAAAATAAAAAAGTAACTTTTATAGGTAGGCGAGTGCCGTAAATCAAGGGAGAGGGAGAAGCGCTTTGCGGACGAGTTGTGCACAATATTTGTTCTACGACCACGTTTATTAATGAAGGAAACAAGTAACTTATATACGTAGGTGAGTGCGTAAATCAAGGCAGCGGGAAAAGTACTTTTCGTATGAGTTGTATACAATATTTTCTCTACGACCACGTTTATTAATGAAAGAATAAAGTATTTTATATAGGTATATTATTTAAATTTTGAACATTTGACATTTCCGTGGGGATAAATGCCATAGCGTGTAAGCAGTGACCAATGTTTTGCAGGACAACGTCTACCGGGTTCATCTAGTTAATTATAAAATATGTTTGTACCTCTAAAATACAATTTCGTCGTATTACATATTTATATTTCTAGTTTAAAATTTCAAATATTGTTGACAGCTGGCACAAAACAAGCTACACAACACCCTAAAAACCCTAGAAAAATGAATGTCCCTGAAGTATGTACGAGCGCCATCTTAATACAGAAACCGTAATTAAATGTAGCGTTCAAGCATGGAAAAAAATCCAAATTGTTCGAAACCAAATAAAACCAGGATTCTGACCATGCTTGCGTAATACAACATTCCTTCAAACTATCCAGAATTGTTTTGGATTGTTTGCTTGAACAAATCTATTATCTAAATTAATGCGTCATTCATACAAATTGTTTTTAAAAATACGCGCTTCTTTTATATTTCACTTTATCTGTGGCTCAATATAAATTTAACTTTAAATTGTACAATTTATTCAAAACGTTCAAAACATTTATTTCATTCGCAACCCACGTTATTGAGTATCGTAATAACTTAATTTTTAATCTCTCGACACTAGAAAAGATCCTTAACTCGTTCTAATACGGGGCGAAGCTACCTGCACGACACAGAAATAGAAAAAAAATAATATTGAGGATAATATTTAATATTACTTGGATGATTCATCCTGTATTGGTTGTTCAAGGGTTACGAAGATTTATTAGTCCGCTATATTTATGTTTTATTTTGGGCAATTGTAGGTGTTAACAAAAAATAAAAAGGAATTTGTACCAGAAATATTAAAGTTTATTTTAATTTAAAGAAAAATTGGGCAATGTATAGTAATATATGTTTTGTTAATAGACCATTACGTGATGTCTTCTTTTTAACGTTTTAAGAAAATTTTATTTTTTGAAGTCTCCACTTAAATAAAATGGTGAAAAAATGAAAATACACTTAGATGGCCATGAATTGAAATTCAGTTGTATTTTTTAACGTTGAACAGCCTTTCCTGAAAACATTTTCCTATATTTCCCAAAATAAGCGTACTTTATTCTTGACTAAAAATCAAATTTGGCAATGCATGTTTTGATATATTTCGTTGGTGCATATTTAGTTTGAAGACGTGCACCAACTTTTATCAAAAATAATTTTTAGTTGAATACCCCATAATAAAAAAGTTTCCCATGTGGAATGACAATGTATTAAGTGTAAAAGTAAAATAATTGTGGATTGAATCTGTGACTTCATGTATGAATAGTGTCTCCACTTACAAATTACAATCTTTGATTGTTATGTCTGATGGTAACGGCGTGCGAAACATCCGAGTCAGTGCTGTCCTGCTCTTTGTTTACGTTGCCTATCGAACGTAAACAAAGAACAGGACCGGATTGGTTTGGAATAAAAATGAAGTATACTTATTATTACTAATAAGATAAATATGTTTATAAATTCCAAAATTTTATTAGCTTTTCGACTATATAATATATCTATAGGCAACGATGTTTTTTTTTGTTAAATCTAATTTCAATTACATTCTCGTTTCGATATTATACAAGAAGAAATTAATTTTAGTGCAACGGTTTTTCTAGGATGCTAATAACAGCATCGAGTAACATCAAGATTAAAGATACAGGCGTGAGTTTTTTTTTTAAATTTTAAACTACTAAGTGATCTTCTAAAACTCCTTAACAGAGTTCTCGTCAACTCTGCTACTGGAAATGTCTTTATGTAGATTAGTGACTGGTAAAAAAGAATTTTTGGATTATTAACGGTTTTTACATCGTATCAGTTGTGAAGGAAATATATTGTAGCACTAATCCATATAAAAACGATATAATATATTTTTTCCAGTATTGAGATCTAATTACGATATGCTAAGTAGATTACAGACATCAAAGTTAGGCGAATTTTTGTTAGTTTTCAGGAAGAACATCTTTTAGATAAACTTATGTGCGTTACGTGTTGCACATCGTGTAATTGAATGCTTCATAGTAAGTCACTACAAAGCTAATTTTTTTTATTTAGTTACAACTAATCTAAATCTGGAATGTACCGTATGGTTGTTTGTTTAGACATCACTAAGGCATTTTTTTGTTTTGTTCGTTATATGTATATACATTAACAATTTTTTTTTGTTTGGGCATAAGCGCTACTCTCAATATTTACGTTAATAAATTTCAAAATAAGTTTATTGGCTTTTTCGTATCGTATTCATAATTACGTTTTGGAATGCATTCGATTCGGAATGTTTTGCTCATCCTGTATATACGGTAGTTTCATTAATATAATACACATATGTATAGGTTAGAACTTTTAAAATTGTTATTTAGTAGTTTGGAAAATATTGAGAATAATAGAACTTTAATTACAAGAACAAAGAGTCGGAATTATGAATAACAACAGCAACTGCCAGCTGAAGCTCATAAATCTTCAATATGAACAGCCGAACAGTGGCGAATCTATTGGGGGGGGGGGGGTGAAGGGGGCTGAATAGTTGATATATATATTTTATAATATATTGTGAATAAATTGGTTTAAATGTTTTATATGTTATGGTGCAATATGTTAATACGGCTAGCTCAAATTATTTATTGATTTAATTTTTTGTATAGTTATGATTTGTACGGATTTGGGAGCATGAAACCCTCTCTGCTCTTTGAGTTCCTGTTGCTGTGAATATCTTAGTTATTAAATAAAAAGAAACACTTTACTTGTAAACATAATTTAATTTTTTAATAATGAGAATTTTTATTGTAAAATTTATCATACGACGCCTATGGACGGCTGAACTAGAATTATTGATCCATTTTATGTATGGCATGCTATGCGCATGTTTAAAACATCAGGTGATGATGCGTTAAGGTTAGCATTCCATAGACGCGTTGCGTCTGTTCAATTTTACAACGTGCTTTCCGTTGTATCACCGAATATTTGATGTGTAATGCACATGTAAAAGAATTTATGTTGGAAAAAATTATACAGACAGAAACACAGAAACAATATGGTACAAAAATAAGTTATCAGTTTTATATACATAGAATTGAAATATTACATAAATGAATTCAGATGCATCTTTCTTAAGTTTTTTTAGAAATGAGTAAGTATTTAATTTTGTCTATTTAGATTGGCCATTTATTATTGAAAATTATTTAATTGTATAGTTATATTAAGTCTCTATTATAATTCTTTTTCAGATAGATCTTTTTCGCAAAGTTTATTTTACTCATGAGATTTTTAAACACTGGATTGTAATTAGTGAGTTCTTTAACTCTTGTTATATAACAATACGCACTGACCTTGTGTCCTGGAATCAGGATACGCCTCTCTGGACTCTGGAACGCTGCTTCCGAAGTTTAAAGTCGGATAAATTTGAGAAAAATTGATTCTCTCTCAGGAAAATTAGCTGTAGATGTTTGGTAAGTACTGTTGTATGTTTTGTTAGTGGTTTATTACTTTTTAATGATGATTTTGGGGATAATTTATCAAAATTTCTGGAACGCTGCTCCAACCAACATCCTCGAACCGACGCCAAGCTACCAACTCTTTTTTCTTCAACTTTTTTCAATAAACAATCAGTCTTTTGTTTTTTCCAGCTCACTATTTTGAAAATGTTTGTTACACTTTGTTTATTGATTGAAAATTTGTTCTGTCATATCTCGAATAACCAATCACCTTTGTTTAACGCACTCAAAATTATGATTTCATTTTTATTTACTCTCAAATATCTTTACTTATATATCAAAATAAGTTTCACTTGATTGTTAGTTTAATATTAAAGTTCATTTGATTATAATGGGACGAATAGTTTGTACTGGCGATATACAATAGTCTTTAATATACCAATGTTTAGTTTAATTTTCTTATTACAATTAGTTATTGTTACGATTGTATTTAGCCATCCACATAAATTATTTTAAACACTTTGTCAACATTCTCTATTCTGACTATTTACATTCATTTTATATTCTTTTAAATTCATTAATCAATTTCTATTTATTTACTCTATGAAATTACTCTAATGTCAGCGTTTGTCGCTGAAACATATTGACATTACAGCGTCAAATATTCTAACCATATCTCTTTGTAAACATTGTGTTATAATATTGAACAATATCCTTTATGTTTTGAATATTTATTGATTCTTATTTCTTTTTTAGATTATGTGTTCAATGTTATTTTCTTATAAAATATTTGATACAAATGGATGATCTTTATTCTATGGTTTCGGATTTATGATTAAAGGTAATGTTTCTTTTTGTTTAATTCTTTGCAAGTTGTAAAGTTTCCTTGAATTATAAATTATATAAAAGCTGTATTAGCAAATTGAGTGAAGATATTTACAATTGTCTAATAAACATGAGCAATTTTAATGTCTCATTCTTATCATCCTAGTAAAGTATAGTCTACTGTTTTATTATTTAGCAATTTCCAATTATTCTGTTTCATGACAATGTTTCTACCTTACATATCCGTTATAATATATATATATATATATATATATATTTTATCTTTACAATTTAATATCTTGATATTCTGATACTTATCATTTTGACTCTAACTATGTTTCACATTACGAATACTTTTCCACTTTACAAATATTTATCTCTCTGATTTTAACTTGTCTTTCCAATTTAATATATTCAAATGCTGCTTTTCATTTTATTATCACCTTCCAATATTGTTTTATCGATTTGATTTCTTAGAAAATGTTGTAAATTTCAAAATTAATCTTTCTTGATTTTTCAAAATTATTCGTCTAATTTATTTTCAATCATATTTTTTTATCT
Organism: Galeruca laticollis; assembly: GCA_963921935.1. Classification (NCBI taxonomy): domain Eukaryota; kingdom Metazoa; phylum Arthropoda; class Insecta; order Coleoptera; family Chrysomelidae; genus Galeruca; species Galeruca laticollis. The sequence goes on from OY998184.1 coordinate 86,385,563, forward strand.
CCTAACAACTATAGATCAACCATCTCCCAAAAAGATTCTTTCAAAATATTTTCATACAACATCTCCCAATAGAATTGTTTCAAAATGTCTATAGATCTATCATCTACCTATCTCTCAATATATTTTTTTAAATTTCCATCACAATATATATATATATATATACATTTCTCAAATTTTTGACTATATTTTCCAAACGTACTATAACAGCAATTGCAACTACCGTATATAAACAGTTATTCTAAATTTTATAATTTATTTTTATAAAAAAAATCCTCCGGTATTTCTACTTTCAAACATAATCCTTTTCCTTTTCTCGAGATAATTTGTGATAGAAATAACAGCAACAATAAAAAACATGTTAGTAAACAGCGTTAGAATGTTAGTAGACAGTCCTTTAGATGGGAAAGCCGAATGTGATTAAAATTTGAAATATACAGGATGTTTCATTAATAATTGGAAATATTTTAATAGTCGAATCTCGAGTTCGAAATATTAAAAGCACTTAGATATATACTGTACATAGTAGTAAATTATTATGTTTCTGGTTACAGCCAGAGGCGAAAGATAGTAGCAAGTGACAGTGGCGTAGAATTTGGGAAGGGTTAAGCAGTCACTTAGGTGAAATCCTAATATTTTGAACTCAAGATTCAAAAGTTAAAATATTTCCAATTATTTACGAAACACCCTGTAGAATTAGCTTGAAAAAAGTGCTTTGTTTATAGTATCGTTTAATATGGGTTGTATAATTAAAGACGTTTAAGTCAACAATTACAGCTGATCTTCACTCTATCGTTTGCATACATGAACAAGTGTTTGGTTGTACCAGAAGAGTTCTAACCTCAATTCTTTATCGTCCCTATTTTCAACTAATTTTTTTATTATTTTCAAACAATTTCCAAAAGCAGCTGCAACATTTTTATATCATAAGTTTTGATTTTAATAAATTATAATCTAAAATAAATCGCATTTTCAAAAGTGATGCTGTAAAGAAACTATTCCCTGTAATATTTTCAGAAAAACTCAAAACACTATTTTCCATTGGCTGATATCACAGTTACGGTTTAAAACTATTTATAAAACAATTATCACATGCGACTGTCTCCAAATGATATAAAAAAAACAAACATAAGAATAAATAAAAATTTACTTATGGAATTTAAAGGCGTTGGATAATTCGTTGATGGCCGCATTGGTAACGGCTCTTCCTACAGCCATCTGTACTTGCTGGGGTACTTGTATACCCCCCTGACCTTGTTGACCCCCGGCTCGACTATACACACGAGACATACAGATAGATCACTTTCATCCTCAGAGATTTTTTTTTAATTAATTAATCTCACTATGTTTTTACCGAGAATCTCAACACCTAAATAGGCTTAATTTTTGGTAATAATTCAGTAACAAATCGATGAAGCGTTTTTTTGCAAAAATATATTTAAATTATCAGCAGAATTACCATAATAATTCAAATATTGTTTTAACAGAAAAGCACTTGTATTACAGGATAGGTACCTCAAAATGTTTTAGTAACTATATCGACGTTAAAACAATATATTTTCGGCTGTCTTGGAACAAGGTATTTCAAATGAACTTCAAGAAAAGGGAATGTAAGCTTGGACATCACGTAGACGGAAAATCGCATTTAGAAATATGTATCTGCGACAGGTAAGTACCTCAAGTGTTTTAGTAACTTTTCCGGTTTTCAACAATCTATTTTCGTTTGTCATGAATTAACATGGTAGTTCAAATGAACCTCAAAAAATGGGAATGCAGGATTGGACATTACATAGACGGAAAATCGCATTTTTGATAGTTTCCCAAGTCTTTAATCATTACAGTAATTTAGAGTTTCAACACTATTATTGGCGGACCTGAATTGTCATAGTAGTTCAAATGAACCTCAAACAATGGGAATGCAAGATTGAATATTATTTAAACCGAAAATCGCATTTTAGGCCCTTTCAATCATTACACTAATTTAGCATTTTAACAATAGATTATTGGCGGCCCTGAATAAACATAGTAGTTCAAATGAACCTGAAATTATTTCAACAAAATTCTTTCAACAGCTTTTTGGTCACCCTTAACTAACATGGTAGTTCAAATGAACCTCAAAGAATGAGAACACAAGATTAGACATTATTTAGAGAGGAAATGGTGTTTCTCAATCGATTATTGGCAGTCCTGAATTAACGTAGTAGTTCAAATGAACCTAAAATTATTTCAACAGAAAGTCGCATCTCTTTTAGTTACTTTTTCAGATTTTTTATTATTCTTAACTAAAATAGTAGTTCAAATGAACCCTCAATGATGTGAACGATTGGACATTATTTTGACAAAAAGAACCAGCAGTCTCAAGACAACAAGACAAAAAGAAGTCTAAGAAAAAATTGTTCTGAACTAGTTAACGCACACAGACTGTTGGGTAGAATCAACTCTAAAATGCGGAATCATAGCAAAATATTGAATAAATAAACAAATGAGAAAATTAAGGAGGTGGAACAATTTTTTTAAGATCTATTGGTTCTGAAAGATGCTTCAACGAAGTTTGAGATATTTAGTTACCTATAAAAATGTTGAGTTCTACAGCTAATACTGAAATACGTTCATGGTAGAAATAGGATAATTCAAGATAGTAAACTGCATCACAAAAATCAAATTAGTCACTTCAAAATTATAAATAGGACACTCTATATATTAATAAATTTAGTAAATTGAGCAAAAGAAAATTAAAAAAAAAATGTAGACAAAATGTTAAAACAGACAGTCTAGCTTTAGTTTCTGACCAATTGTAGCTTTAGTTTCCGAACAATTCTAGCTTTAGTTTCCGAACAATTCTAGCTTTAGTTCACGAACAATTCTAGCTTTAGTATCCGAAATATTTTAGCTTTAATTTCCTGACAATTCTAGCTTTAGTTTCCCAATAATTTTTGCTTTAGTTTCCGAAAAATTGTAGCTTTAGTTTCTGAACAATTTTAGCTTTACTTTCCGAACAATAATCGCTTTAATTCCAGAACAATTCTAACTTTCGTGTCCGAAAAAGTCGGGCTTCAGTTTCCGAACAATTCTAGCTTTCGATTCCGAATTATTCTTGCTTTAGTATCAGAACAATTCTAGTTTTAGTTTGCGAACAATTCTAGCTTTAGATCCCGAACTTTTCTAGCTTTAGTTTCAGAACAATTTTAACTTTCGTTTCCGAACAATTTTTGCTTTAGTTTCCGAACAATAATAGCTTTAGTTTCCGAACAATAATAGCTTTAGTTCCTGAACAATTCTAGCTTTAGTGTCCGAAAAATTCTGGCTTTAGTTTCCAAACAATACTAGCTTTAGTGTCCGAAAAATTCTGGTTTTAGTTTCCAAACAATACTAGCTTTAGTTTGCGAACAATTATAGCTTTAGTTACCGAACAATTCTAGCTTTAGTTTCCCAACAATTCTAGCTTAAATTTCCGAAGAATTTTAGTTTTAGTTTCCGAACAATTCTAAGTTAGTTTCCGAACAATTCTAGCTTTAGTTCCCGAACAATTTTTGTTTTAGTTTCTGAACAATAATATCTTTAGTTTCCGAACAATTCTAGCTTTAGTTTCCTAACAATTGTAACATTAGTTACTGTAGAATTCTAGTTTTAGTTTCCGAACAATTCTAGCTTCAGTTTCCGAACAATTCCAGCTTTAAATTTCGTACAATTCTAGCTTTCGTTCCCGAACAATTTTTGTTTTAGTTTCCGAACAATAATAGCTTTAATTCTCGAACAATTCTAGTTTTAGCGTCCGAAAAATTCTGGCTTTAGTTTCCGAACAATTCTAGCTTGAGTTCCTGAACAACTCCAGCTTTAATTTTCGAACAATTCCAGCTTTAGTTTCCGAACAATTCCAGCTTGAATTTCCGAACACATCTAGCTATAGTTTCCTAACAATTGTAGCTTTAGTTACTGAAGAATTCTAGCTTTAGTTTCAGATCAATTCTAACTTTAGTTTCCGAATAATGCTAGCTTTAGATTCCGAATTATTATAACTTTAGTTCCCAAACAATTATAGCTTTAATTTCCGAAAAATTCTAGCTTCAGTCTCCGAACAATTCTAAGTTAGTTTCCGAACAATTCTAGCTTTAGTTCTTGAACAATTCTAGCTTTAGTTTCCTAACAATTGTAGCTTTAATTACTGAAGAATTCTAGTTTTAGTTTCCGAACAATTTTTGTTTTAGTTTCCGAACAATAACAGCTTTAATTCTCGAACAATTCTAGCTTTAGCATCCGAAAAATTCTGGCTTTAGTTTCCGAACAATTCTAGCTTGAGTTCCTGAACAATTCCAGCTTTAATTTTCGAACAATTGTAGCTTTAATTCCGGAACAATTCTACCTTTAGTTTCCGAACAATTTTAGCTTTAGTTTCCGAACAATTCCAGCTTTAATTTCCTAACAATTCTAGCTTTATTTTCCGATCAATTCTTGCTTTAGTTTCCGAACAATTCCAGGTTTAGTATCCGAACAGTTCCAGCTTTAATTTTCGAACAATTCTAGCTTCGTTGCCGGCCAATTTTTGTTTTAGTTTCCGAACAATAATAGCTTTAATTCTCGAACAATTCTAGTTTTAGCGTCCGAAAAATTCTGGCTTTAGTTTCCGAACAATTCTAGCTTGAGTTCCTGAACAATTCCAGCTTTAATTTTCGAATAATTGTAGCTTCAATTCCGGAACAATTCTACCTTTAGTTTCCGAACAATTTTAGCTTTAGTTTCCGAACAATTCTTACTTCAGATTCCGAACAATTCCAGCTCTAAGTTACTAACAATTCTAGCTTTATTTTCCAAACAATTTTTGCTTTAGTTTCCGAACAATTCCAGTTTTAATTTTCGAACAATTCTAGCTTTCGTTCCCGAACAATTTTTGTTTTAGTTTCCGAACAATAATAGCTTTAATTCCCGAACAATTCTAGCTTTAGCGTCCGAAAAATGCTGGCTTTAGTTTCCGAACAATTCTAGCTTTAGTTTCCGAACAATTCTAAGTTAGTTTCCGAACAATTCTAGCTTTAGTTTCCGAACAATAGCTTTAACTCCCGAACAATTCTAGCTTTAGTGTCCGAAAAATTCTGGATTTAGTTTCCGAACAATTCTGTCTTTAGTTTCCGTTAAATTCTAGCTTTAGTTTCCTAACAATTATAGCTTTAGTCACTGAAGAATTCTAGTTTTAGTTTCCGAACAATTCTAGCTTTAGTTCCGGAACAATTTTTGCTTCAGTTTTATTAAATAAATAAATATAATTTTTGATTAAAATTTGTAAAGATATCGCATTGCAAACTTATCAAGATCCATATATTATTTTCTGAATAACAATTGGCGTTTGTGGTATACAGGGGTTACCTAAAAATATATTAATTTATATTGTATCCTACTTCCAATCATGAAGTAAATGATGATAAATTTATTAATGCATTATAATTCCTACATTTCTCTATATACTAAACGATTTTCCTAGTCCTATTTCAACCAATCGGTAAATATAAAAGCTCAATCAGGAATATATCCAGCAGAAACAGATTCAAGTCAAGTTTTTGTTTTTAACAAATTCACACCACAATATTTCAGCTCGTCGGTTTTTCGGAGACAAACATATTTTTGAATAAATTTTGGGAAATTTACGAATTAAATGTTTACAAAATTATTTTTTAATGATTATGATTATTTTAATAATCGAAATTCAATAAATACAGAATTTTTAATACAAACACCCTTCCACTTCACAAATCATTTATGTCATTATGACTCAGCTAATAATGATGCTGATGTTCTCATTATTGAAACTGCAATAGAACAATTCAGTAGCACCAATATAACTATCACTGTTGGAGAAGATATAGATTTATTAATAATACTGCCTGCACAAACTCCAAGCGATTAACTATTCAGCAATGGAATTCGCTTTCTCCTTGCTTTATATGGAGCCCCGAAAAAAATTCCTGTATCTTGATATGAAATTTATTTTATCAACAACTCAATTTTAATTAATTATGAACACACTAAATAATATTAATAATTATGTAAAATAATAATTAATATATTCAAAAATATCTTTTCTTCAGAAAAACCGACGCACGCGTTATGAACAATTTACAGTGTTTAACATTATCGTTTACAAAAAACGAAAACAAGTTTCTAATTCAAGCTTGACATTGTAATATATAACATAGCACCCTAGATTTTATAATTTCAACAATATAATCATCAAAAAATTGCATAATTGATTTTATTATTAAAAACTAATTTAAATATATCGGGGAAGCATATAACTTGTTTATGTTTATATTATAGCAAATACTGTTTAATGAAATACGAGTTCCAAGTAAAATTACGACTAAAAATAAAAGAAATAATAAATCTATTATGCAACCGTTTGTCGTTTAATCAATTTCAATATATTCATATAAATGTATAATGGGGAAATATAGTGTTTACTAAATATTAAATGCCGTTTTTTTAAATGTTCTTAACGCCTCCTGAAAAGAAAACCACAAGCTCAACAATAACGATACCTGTGGCTAACTATATTCAATAAAAAATAAATTAATAACTGCCCAAAACGTAAATTAACCATTTATTAGACAATTTAGAAGTTCAGTTTTAGCCCATAACGTTCGGACAATTATTAAATATTTTATCATGTTAGAGAATAATGAAATGAATGATTAATATCGAGTAAACAAAATTAGAATACTCACGTTGGAATAAGAGGTGCCGGAAGTGCCTGTCCCTGTGGCCTACCCGGAGGCATCGGAGGAGTCCCACCTCCTGGTCGATTCGGAATAGCCGGAGCTGGCCTACCGCTACTTGGCGGCGGGGGAGGAGCCCTAGATCCGAGAGAACCTAAAAGAACGTAATACGATATTTTTTATTCAATGTTCAGGGCAGAAAGTTGTGAAAAGAAAGAAGAAGGAAAAAGGGACAAAAAAGAAACACAAGATAAAATTAAAAAAATAGACAAAAGGGAAAAAACCAACAAGAAAGATAAGAGAGTCAAACGAATATAAAAAAGGAACAAAAAGGAGGATGTATGACTCAAGAAAACGTGTAAGAGAGAAAAATAAGGAGGAGGAGCAGGAAAGGATTATAGTAAGAGTAAAGAAATGATAACAAACAAGAGAAAGGGACAAAAGATAAAATTAAATGAAAGGGATAACAAGAAAGATAAGAAAGCTGAAGAAATATAAGGAAGTAACAGGAGAATGAGGAGAAATTGAAACAAGAGAAGAGACAAAGGAAGATTTACAACTAAAGAAGATGTACAAGAGGACATAAAAAGGCGAAAAATAAGTAGTAGCAGGATAAGAGGATACCATGACAAAAGAACTGATAACGAAAAAGAGAAAAGGAAAAAAATAGGTAAGAAAGTAAAAATAATATAAGAAAGAAACAGGAGAAAATGAAAGAACGAGAACAAATTTAGACAAGAAAAAAAGGAAGATTCATGACTCAAAAGAGACAAATAAGGAGGGGGGGGGGGCAAAAAAGACAAAAATTATAAAGAAACGAAAGAATTGGACAAAAGATAAGATTAAATGGAAAAGTGAGAAAGATAAGAAATCTGAAGAAAGGAAAAATTTGGACAAGAGAAAAGATAAAGGAAGATTTATGACTCAAGAAGTTGTACAAGAGGACAAAAGAAAAGCGAACAACAAAAAAGATAAAGAAAATATAATAAGGTGATAAAAGCAATTATAACAAAAAAGAGAATAGAACACACAATAGATTAAGAGGAAATATAAGAATGAAAGAAAAGAAACCAGAGAGAAAAGAAAAATACAAGATAATGAAGCTGAAGAAATATAAAAAAGGAACAGGAGAAAATAAGAGAATGAGAACAAATTTAGACAAGAAAAAAAGGAAGATTTATGACTCGAGAAGATGTATAAGAGAGAAAAGTAGGGAGGAGGAGGAGAAGGAAAAGATAATAATAAGACAAAAGAAATTATAAAGAAATAAGAGAAAGGGACAAAGGATAAGATTAAATGGAAAAGTAAGAGACTACAACAAAGATAAGAAAGATGAAGAAGTATAAGGAAGTTACAGGAGAAAATAAAAGATTAAGGAAAAATTTTGGCAAGAGAAAAGATAAAGGAAGATTTATGACTCAAGAAGTTGTACAAGAGGACAAAAGAAAAGCGAACAATAAAAAAGATAAAGAAAATATAATAATGTGATAAAAGAAATTATAACAGAAAAGAGAAGAACAATAGATTAGAGGAAATGTAAGATTGAAAGAAAAAAATAAACAAGAGAACTGAAAAATACAAGATAATGAAGCTGAAGAAATATAAAAAAGGAGCAGGAGAAATAAAGAGAATGGGAACAAATTTAGACAAGAAAATAGACAAAGGTAGATTTATTACTCAAGAAAATGGTATAAGAGAGAAAAATGAGGAGGAGGAGAAGAAGGAAAAGATCATAATATGACAAAAGAAATGATAAAGAAATAAGAGAAAGGTACAACAGATAAGATTAAATGGAAAAATAAGAGACAACACAAAAGATAAGAGAACTAAAGAAATATAAGTAAGTAACAGGAGAAACTAAGAGAACAGGGAAAAATGTAAACAAAAGAAGATTTACAATTCAAGTAGATGTAGAAGAGGACAAGAATAGATGAAAAATAAGAAGGAAAAGATGATAATGTGGCAAAAGAAATAACAAAAAAGAAAAAGGGTCACAAATAGATTCTAGGAAAGATGAGATTAAAAGAAAAAATAAGAGACGAGAAAAAAGAAAAAAACGGCAACAAAGATAAGAAAGTCGAAGAAACATAAAAAAGGAACAGGAGAATATAATAAATACATTGATAACAAATTTAGACAAGAAAAAATACTAAGAATGATTTGGGATTCGAGAAGATGTATTAGAAGGAAAAATAGAAAGGAGGAGAAGGAAAAGATGATAATAATAAAACATAAGAAATTATTACGAACAATAGAAAGGCCCAAAAGGTAAGATTAAATGGAAAAATAAGAGACAACAAGGAAAATAATAAAGCTAAAGAAATATGTGGAAGTAACAAGATAAAATAAGAGAATGAGGAAAAAAATAGACAAAAAAGATTTACTATTCAAGAAGGTGTAACAAGAGGAAAAAAAGATGAAAAATAAGGAGAAGGAAAAGATGAAAACGTGACAAAAAAAATGATAACAAAAAAGAGAAAGGGGCAAAAATATATTCTAGGAAAGATAAGATTAACAAAAAAAGAAAGATAGCAAGAAAGATAAAAAAGTTGAAGAAATATAAAAAAGGAACAGGAGAATATAAGACATTGACAACAAATTTAGATAAGAAAAAAGACAAAGAAATATTTGGAACTAAAGAAGAAGTATAAGAGGGGAAAATAGGAAGGAGGAGAAGGAAAAAATAATAATAAAGCAAATGAAATGATTACGAACAAGAGAAAGGGACAAAAGATAAGATTAAATGGAAAAATAAGAGACAACAAGAAATATAAGGAAGCTAAAGAAATATAAGGAAGTATCAGTAGAAAATAAGAGGATGAAGAAAAATTTAGACAAAAATATATTTACAATTCAAGTAAATGTACAAGAGGACAAAAAAGACGGATAAGGAGAAGGAAAAGATGATAACGTGACAAAAGAAAAGAACAAAAAAGGACGAAAAATAAGTATAAGGAAAAGATATTGAGACAAAAATAAGAGAAACACAGAATAAAGGAGATAAGATTAATTGAGAAAAAGAAAAGACAAGAGAAAAAAGAAAAGACAAGAGAAAAAAGAAACAAGAAAGATAATGAAGATGAAAGAGAAATTTTTTTGATATGAAACAACAAAATAGAGAAGAATATGTACAAAAGGGAAAAATAAGGAGGAAAAGAATGAGAAAATAAAATAACAAAAGAAAAATAGAAAACAGATAAGAGAAGAAATAATGAAGAGACAACAGAAGCCAAGAAGAGAAACAATAATAGACACACAAGGAGGAATAAAATACATAAACAAGCAGATATACCGGGTGTTTAAAAAAAATGTGGTCTCTTTGCTAGATAGGTAAAAGACTGCAAAATATGTTGGATGTTTACAGTAAAGAATTTTCGTAACGGCATCCGCTTTCAATAAAAATAATTACCTATGTATTAAAATTTTTCTCAACTATCAATAAATTTCAGTTTTCCATGGCCAAGTTGGATAAAACCATTTTGACGGATGACATTTTCAACATTTTAACTGAGTGAATTGTTTTAGTCAAATTTAATTTAATCTTCTTGCAATTCATTATTAGACATTAAAATAATGTTATTGATTTTGATTTTTGTTAAATGGGTAATAAAAAATACTTTATACCAGCATCAGTTATTAATTTCATCACAATTTCAAATCCAAATATTCCGAAAACGGTTAGTATCTAATTTAAATAAGAGTCATTTTTTAGTGTAAAATTAAAGGTTGTTAGAGTTCACATAAATATTTAACCTCAGAAAAATTATGTTTAAAACTACTCAGTATGAACGGTGTAACTAGCGCCCTATGTGAGAGGCAGATACAAAAACAAAATTAAACGATCTATCAGCTTCCAATACAAAATTTCATTATAATATTGCCAGTAGTTTTGATATAATCATAACAATGAGGAAGATAAGTTACTTACCACTAGATCCGACGACTCCCATCTGCGGTGTCGGTTTTCTTGGTCCTCCAGGACTAGGTGGCGACAATCTCGGATTCTCCAGTCCACTGGCTAACCAATCGTTCTTTACTGGTGGAGGCAACGGAGTAGATACTGTCGCCATCGAAACGTCGCCGATGATATGTAAAGCTTCTTTACAAGCGTGATACATACGTAGCATCTCTTCGCGTTTTTGTGCTTCTTCTGGCGCCTGAAATGTAAAAATTATGTAACGAACAAAGTTTAAAGCAATCCTATTACTTATACCTCTTCCATCATTTGGGATTGGTCTCCGCTGGCGTAAATATGCGCCAACAGTTCTCCGTTTATGAAATCTTTGGTGTGATTGATGATCATATACATTATAGTTTTTGGTACGAGATCTCTGGTCGTCTTCGTTACGATACGCATGTAACTGTCGACCAAATTTCTAATCGTTTCTACTTGTCGTTCCAATTGGGGATCCATCGAACTCGTTACGCTCTCTCCTGAAGACTGAAGAAAACGAAACGTTATTTACGAATTTTTCATCAATTAAACGAGACGTAATCTAACGAATATAGCCTTAGAGTGGAATATTGATTTAAAACAATATATAAATTGAACAATTAACAAAAAAGGAGCAATGTGATCTTTGATACTGGGCAATATGGCAAAAAAATGCTTGTAATATCCTTACACGAGGTTTAGTTCCAGCTCAAGGAAGGTGATATAATAAAGGACAAAGGTTATAAAAGTAAGTTTTTCATAAATATCTCGCTTTCTTTGTGTTTAATCGTATATGAAAATTGTGGAGCATTAAATTTTACATAATTTTTGTTTGAAACGTTTTTTTATAAGACTCACCGATTTTGAGATACAGCGCGGAAAACACTATGTCAATCAATATACGTCTCTTCGCACTGTATCTCAAAAACGGTGAGTCGTATAAAAAAATGTTTCAAACAAAAATTATGTAAATTTTAATAGTCTACAATTTTCATAATAGGTGGAAGTACGATTTGACGCATAAAAAGCGAGATATTTACGAAAAATGATTTAGTGACCTTTAATATCAAGTTCCTTAAAAAATATTATTTGAAACTTTTAATACATTGTTTAGATTGCCGAAATGAAGGTTTATACCAATTTACACCATATAACTCCGGAATGAAAATGAGATATTAAAGGTCAAAGGTCACAAACATCAGTTTTTCGTAAATATCTCGTTTCGTATGCGTCCAATCGTATTTCCATCTATTATGAAAATTGTAGACCATTAAATTTTGCATGATTTTTGTTGGAAACATTTTTGTATACGACTCACCGTTTTTCAGATACAGCGTGGAGAGCACTATGTCATAATATACGTCTCTCCGCTCTGTATCTCAAAAATGGTGAGTCTTATGAAAAAATGTTTACAACAAAAATTATGTAAAATTTATTGGTCTACAATTTTCATAATAGGTGAAAATACGATTGAACACATAGAAAGCGAAATATTTACGAAAAACTGATTTCTATGACCTTTGACCATTAATATCTCAAGTTTCCGTACACGAGATTATTTGAGGCGTTTGACACATTATTTAGATTGCAGAAATAAAGGTTTTTACCAATTTTCAGCTTACGACCTCCAAAGGAACGTGAAATATTAAAAGCCAAAGGTCATCAAAGTTAGGTTTTCGCCAATATCTTTCTTTCTTTGCGTTTAATCGTATTTCTACCTATTATGAAAATTGTAGATTGCTAAATTTTACATAATTTTTGTTTGAAACATGTTTTTATACGACTCACCGTTTTTGAGATACAGCGCGGAAAGACGTATATTGACATAGTGCTCTCCACGCTGTATCTCAAAAACGGTGAGTCGTATACAAAAATGTTTCCAACAAAAATCATGCAAAATTTAATGGTCTACAATTTTCATAATAGATGGAAATACGATTGGACGCATACGAAACGAGATATTTACGAAAAACTGATGTTTGTGACCTTTGACCTTTAATATCTCATTTTCATTCCGGAGTTATATGGTGTAAATTGGTATAAACCTTCATTTCGGCAATCTAAACAATGTATTAAAAGCTTCAAATAATATTTTTCAAGGAACTTGATTTTAAAGGTCACTAAATCATTTTTCGTAAATATCTCGCTTTTTATGCGTCAAATCGTACTTCCACCTATTATGAAAATTGTAGACTATTAAATTTTACATAATTTTTGTTTGAAACATTTTTTTATACGACTCACCGTTCTTGAGATACAGTGCGAAGAGACGTATATTGATTGACATAGTGTTTTCCGCGCTGTATCTCAAAATCGTTGAGTCGTATAACAAAAAGTTTCAAACAAAAATTATGTAGAATTTAATGGTATACAATTTTTGTAATAGGTGGAAATACGATTCGACACATATGAAGCGGGATATTTACGAAAAACTGAAGTTTGTGACCTTTGACCTTTAATATCTCATTTTCAATCCGAGGTTATAAGCTGGAAATTGGTATAAACCTTCATTTCGGCAATCTATATAATGTGTTAAAAGTTTCAAATAATATTTTTTAAGGAACTTGATATTAAAGGTCAAAGGTCACAAAAATCAGTTTTTCGTAAATATCTCGTTTCGTATGCGTCCAATCGTATTTCCACCTATTATGAAAATTGTAGACCATTAAATTTTACATAATTTTTGTTTGAAACGTTTTTTTATACGTCTCACCGTTTTTGAGAAACACTTGTAATGGCTAACTTATATATTGTAAGCCTTTAATATTGGACAAAATTATTTAAAAAATTGAAAAATTATTGTTATCCCAATAAACAGAAGAATATTTAACACCAAAGTATTTATTATTCACCATTTCAAAACTATTCAAGAAGCTGCTGATAGAAAGAATAAACCCTAGTACCTCATAATCTAATCAGATAGTCTCTCAAAAAATACTGTTCTTAACAATCCGTAGTTACCTGATCTTACTATATGCCCCCATCTTATTTTATATATCTAACTGTTTACACAGCCACACCGTATCGTCAATTCCCTATTGTGGCGCTTTTTCTGTTATTCCATCTTTTTGGGGTCCAAATATCATTGTAAGAACCTCCCTTTCGAATACTAGAAGTTTATTTATTTCCCGTTGATTGAGGGTTCGCGTTAAGTAACTACCGGGTGAATAATTGACTCGTACAATGATAGTTTAGATTCTCTTTTTATTTCTGCCATTATTGTTGCTGCGATCTGATTAATAATAATATTCAGGAAGGTTAATTACGTAAATTGTCCATATTTGTTAATAAAATTCGTATTCTTAGTTTCATGATTTTCTTTTTTGATTAATATTAATAAATAATCAGAAATATAAATATTCCACTCAAGGTAAGTATTAGAAGATGTCTGTCAAATGCTACTTGCTAATAAATTTAGTAACTTTAAGAACTCTTAATTTGAGTAAAATTTTTATTGAAAATAAAAAAACAGACATCGTCGATACTGTATATTTGTGCATTGTTAATTCTACCCTATATTTTTTTATCTCTTGTGTGTAGTGTATATATTAACTATTGTTTTCAACTTTTACAAACCTGATCCCCTCCCTGCCGCAACCAGAAGCAAAACAAAACACATAAACACACACTGATTAGGTACAAGAAAGGCTCGTATTTGTCTCAATTGATTGAATATTTAGTTTATAAAAAAAATCAACCAAAAAAATTGAATCGAAACTTGATAAACTACTAACTAATAAATCGCAAAAGCATTAATTGATAATAATAAATTATGTTCCATCAAGCAATATACTCGTTTTGACCCAAATTTATTTTTCTGTATCTTGTAGTAAAACCATAAGCTATAAGGATAAACGTTGCGCATTTTTGTATTGCTTTGTGTATACAGTGCACGCATAAAATACAAAGTATGTTTCAGAAAATGGCACTGATGAAGAATAAAGAAAGCCGAAGCAATGTTTGTCCAATGAAGACCTATTTGGAGATCACAACAACTTCGAAGGCCCAATAATCTAAAAATATTTGAGAGTGTGCTACTGTTTCAACTGATAACTTCATCAAAAATCATCCTGAGCACCTACTGGCCCAACACAATTTCCAATGAAAATCTATGGAGGATATATTACCAAACCCCAGTGGGATATGGCTGTATCGGACACGATAAAACAACATCCCAAAGGAATATCTTGAGTGGGACCCCTAAGGAAAGAGGAGAATATGCAGGCGAAGAACTCTGGAACAAGATATCGCTGAATAAAAAATAAATCAAGTCAATGGCTGGTAATTGTATCTTCTTTTGTCGGGGTCTTATGTGCTTAAATCATATTTTCTATCAAAAGGTAAAATACTAAATATACTGGTACTCATACACCACCATATTGTTAAGGCTTGGAAATCATTTGGACCGAGCTTGACATTAAATAACATCAAGTAAATTGCACTATATCTTACAAAGATATTTTCATGCTTCCATACTTTACGCATTCACTGTATTCTGATTTGCTTTTTAACTAATTGTCCTAAGAAAAGATTTTTAATTAATCACCTTGTATATAAGATAACAAATATAGATAAAACATTATGCAGATTATTCCGAAATGAAAAATGTTTCATTATTATCAAAATTTGAGGCAGTAATCTCAAAATTATGAATATTCATATAAGTTTCATTTATTTGTAACGAACGTTTATCCTTAATCCTTACCAAGGAACAAAACAACCGAAAGCGTAAAATTTCAATAATAAAATACCTCATAAATCGAATAGTGATTTTTACGACTTACATTTGACGTGTTCTAAAAAAAATAAAAATATAATTACAAATAAAATATAATTTAATAAAAATGCGTGTGTGTTTTGTGTTTTTTTATATGAGTTATATCAACTTTTACTTACATCTTCTCCATTTACTGACTCTGTTTGCTTTTCAGGGTACACTCCTGCCCGCAGGAATGACGCCTTCCAAGAATCTACTTCGTCTACGGTTTCACAGCTCAATTCTAGTTGTTTATAATCCTGCAAACCAAAATAATAATTGTAATTTAATTTCTCCACGACCAATACTGCCGGACGCACTGTCTAACGTTTCGATAACCTAGTTATCATCTTTAGAGAACGAAAGTAAACTTAAACTTATCTACTTTTATACCAAACATATACTAAATTTTAGACATCAATGCAACTCTTCTAAAAGGAAAGAGTTGCAGTAGGAAAAATTAAAATTTAATTTCTATCTAATAAACTATAAAGATATAAATGTCTCTATTCAAACTATTTTAATGGTCGATTTTTCTGTACGTCCTTATTTTAAGTCTAAATGCTCCTTAAACCGAACGATGACAGACCTCTTAATTGTCCAATGTACGTTCTGTCCCAATCGTTACAACTAATTTCGAAATCCTCTTCTCCAAATCCAGTATTTTATCCTTAGGGTTACCAAACAAAAGTTTCAAAGTATTTGATTTTAAAACAAAAAAAAAATGTGTACAAAAAGAACCAAAGAACTAGAATCCCAATCAGATACGGCTAATGCAGTATTGATGTCGGTATCTAAGACATAAGGTTCCGTTTACATTAATGGGATTGACATTGGAATTCGGTTTGAGTGCACTCAAATACCCCCCATAACGATTTTCGTTTCGTCTCTTTTGATTGTGACAGGAAAAGTCACGGATATGACGTTCAGGGCTAGTAAGGTGCACCAGGTGTTCCAGATTCGTTTTCGCCGGGGAATTTGGATTCGGCGCCCCAAAAAGACGGCATTACAATGATTTTTGGCGATCTTGGCAGGAGATGACGTCCACGTCCAGGTTGGGACGCACCAACTGTCCGGGGGTGTTCGCCGATGCCATATTTGGACTCATGGGAGCCAAGAAACCCCCGATCACTGAGTTTCTCTCCTTCTTCGCTTTCATTTTGGGGGAGCCCCACGGAGAAGACGTTTGGACCAGGTCCCGGGGGTTCAGGAGGTCGTTTTCGACGTGAAACTCGTATTCAGCGCCCCCAAAAACGTCCCACACCGGTTTTCGGTTCGCCTTTTTCGATTGTGTCAGTAAAAGCTAGAGCGATTAATTACCTCGACTATTAAGAGGCACTAATTTATAGACGTTACACGAAGTGAGAACAATAGCAATAAATAGAGTGGAACGAAAGACATGGGTATGAAAAGATCTGGTATTCCAATCCAACTCCTGAAAGGACAAAAGAAGACAAGAAATAAATATTTGTTAAGCTTTATAAGCAGTATAAAAAGGCAACAAAACAAATTTCTCCTGCTCTTCACTTCCATTTTGGAAAAAAGTTGTTACACAAAGAGATTTCTTAAATCTACGACGATCAATTATTTTATCTTCAATCAATCAATACAACGATAGCTGCATCGGAAAAGAGAAAATGCGAGACCTTCTAAATGTTACATTGCTTAGTATAAATGCAGAAAAAAACAAAATTATGATTGCCCGAGAAATATTTCAAATCGTTCACCATGTACAGTACCTAAGCTCACATATTAGTAACATATGAGTTGTTCATTCCCTCCTATACATTTTTCATTCATTTTCAACTGCCGTTCAGTACGAAAAGTGCCAAATTGAACACACCGCGAGCTTCGGTCCTGCAGAGGAAATGAATCCTTAATCAGAGTCAACTTTTACTTCTATCACCGTACATTTCATTAAAAAATTCCATCTTCCCACAAAATTTCTCAATCGAACATGTTTCTCTCCCTATTTATATAAGTGAATTTAATACTTGGAAATTTTGAATCATACATTCGGGTCGCGGAAAAAATATAGTTCGTTACTCGGTCAGAATATATTATCCTCCTACTAAGTATATGAAATATTTAGGTCAATCAATTGCAAATATAATGTTATTACTACAAAAATAAAGTGTGTCTCATTTAAAAACATTCTTAATCTTAACCATATAATAAAATGATTTACCTTATAAACGTTCCTACCGTCCGGATTGAAAATAGCGAACATGTGCCTCCTAGACATGAACCCTTGTTCAATGTCCCTCAATTTTATACCGTCTAACGGTAACATGTATTTCTTTTCTCTTTCTTCTTCATCTTTGTACCACGAGATGCTTTCGGACGTAAGAACGAACCAATAATCTCTAGAACCGCCTTTCATTATACCCAAATTGTGAATGCACATGTAACCCTTCCTTATGACTTGATTACCAAGGGTACCGCGCGTACCTTTAGCTGTAGCATTTTCAGATTGGCTTTGTGCACTATAAAATAACAAAAACATTCGAGTAAGAAAATTAAATTGTTTGGTTTTGAAAAGTTTATATGGATAAATACCACTGAAGTAAGAGATCAGATGGATAGCACTAGAGGATTGCTATATCCACCAGTGAATGAAAATTGATGATAATAGATCTGTTCCATACAACATACAATACAAATCCAGTTGACCTTCTGATTAATAAATATAATAAGCCTTTGACATCAAATTCACTAATCAGCAATTCAACTGGATTTGTATCGTACATAGTACAGTTTTCGTGTCAGTTGGAACAGACCTACTAACAACAACTAAGGCATTAGAAATCAGAAAGAGTGTAAGATAATGCCTATAGCCGCTCTGCAACTGTGACAAGCCAATGCTCTGCTAATTTTTGACTCTGGCTCTTCAAAATTTTTCTGGACCTGGTTTCAACAGGATGGGGCGAACGGCACACACAACAGCAGCATCAATGGACACATTATGTGAATTGTTTAACAGGAATTGTTATTTAGAGATTTGGAGATCACGAGACCTTACGCCCCTTGACTATTTTTGTGTGGATTTTTAAAGAGTATCATCTACACCACTACAGAGCAGTTAAAAGACAACAAGCGAGAGGGCATTAACAACATTCCTATTGAAATGTGCCGGTGCATAATTCAACGTTTAAGAGCAGCATTGAAGGAGTGCTATTATAAGGATGGAGGACTTTTCAAGAACATTGTGATTAAAAAAGAAATCCGCATCTCTGTACTTTCTTAATTTAATATAAAAATTATTTCAACACTTTTTATAATGCGTAAAAAACTGAAATCTACTCCAAAGTCACCCAGTACTTATTTTGGATACGATTAATGGAAACATGATGGAAGATATTAAACTTGTTCGGAAGAAATAAGGCTATACTGGATCTTTTGTTGGGGGTTGAAGAAACGAAAATGGTGGACAGGTAGGGTCATTCGGAACATTTTTTTAGTCCAATTACCTTAGAAAATATGACCATTTTCGAGATATTCGTCATTTTGTTTTTGGAATATCAACAAATTAGTCATAAAATTTATTTAAATTTTTTTACGTGTATGGTCTGCTTTACTAATAACAATCCCTATTTTATCAACTTTGAATTACCCCTCGTATTTTTTATTTCGTTTTCGTAATAAATTTTAAACCAAAAGTTAAATAATACTATATTTCACTCTCCAATCTTCTTTTTTACCGACGTTTTCTATTGTAATTATAGCTGACCATAGACGTTTTTTCTATAAACACAAATCTGAATTTTCATTTATGTATTTTGAGAATGTTCTCTGCACAGATTCAATCCTATTAGCGTGGACATTATAGCAAGGATATCAAATAATTGAGAAATATTCCAGTTTAGAACACATACATGAAAAAAATAGTGTCTTCATAGTGAAAATATCCTGAAATCCTTTACAATTCCTGATGATGACAGTTTTATATTAATAAACGATGAAATAAAACAATATAGTTTGTTTAAATCTTCATTTATTTGAACTAATGTTCAATTTAAACTTGTTGACGCGTTTCACTAACACAGTAGCTTTGTCAAAACGCGTCAACAAGTTTAAATTGAACATTTCTAGTTCAAATAAATGAAGATTTAAACAAACTATATTGTTTTATTTCATCGTTCAGTATGGATCTTCATCAAGTAAAAGCCACATCTATTCAATTTTTATATGAATATTTTCATAAAAAGTTGAAGCTGAGTCAAATTCTACTACTAGATCGTTGATATAACATTTCTTTAAAAAACTAGTGAATTAAAATAAAAAAAAAAATAGATCCGTTTAGGTATTTTTTTCATTTTACTGTTTATGTAGCTAATAATAAATGTATGTGTTACTTTATAAACGTACTGTGAATTATTAATGTCAGTTATCGGAATTAGTCGACTTACTTTGCAAATCCAATAAAGTCTTCGTGATTGGTATTCATATAAGCTAATTCACAGTCGATTAATAAACACAGCTGCTCTTTACAATATTGTTCCCTACTTCTAATGTGCGTCGTTACGATCCTTTCCACTTCTTCTCTCAAACGAGGGTAACGCGCCATCTAAAAAAATATTACATTCGATACTCCATCCTCATAGACACTGTAAATTCATTATTTCTGCCATTAATACAATAATTTCGTATCAACCATCCAAAAATTTAGAAACGGCAATATATGAAGTTCAAAAACAGATTCAATGCGAAAAAGATCAGGTAAATAAAATGGTCAATGGTTTAAGACGTTTTCCAACAGATTAGACAAATGTTTAAGATGATTATCCTGTCAGAAACAGGATCCGGTATCAATGAGATTCAGTTACAGTTAAAAATGACCAATAAGTCCATACTTAATCTATTGTAATAAAGTAAATCAATATTTTAGTAATATATCACCGAATCAGCAATAAATATCTAAAAGGATTTAAATATTGAGTTATAATGTTAAAAAAACAGTAACTTACCCTATCGGTACACATCCTGACGACATTTGATAATTCTTGAACGACCAAATCGACGCACTTCAAAGACGGTTCTTTTAATCTAGATATCTGTTTTTTGACTATAGCTTCGAAAGCCATATCGGGAGTAAACAGACCAACCTAAAATGTATATAATTCAAAAAATACTGAAATAAATAAATAAGCAACAAAAACTATATATTAATCGAGATAGCAAATACATCCTCCGTAGCGTATCTTCCCCTTATGAGTATGAGTAAAGCATCGCTTTATTTGGGCATGAAACGAATTATTAAGCCCTGAAATATTACAAAGGTGCAAAATCTTTTGAACCTCGATTGTATTTTTGTACAGAAATCAATGGAGGTCAATTTGAACACCATATAAAATAATTTATTACTGTTATACTAATTTGTTAAAAATTAAAAATGTTTCCATTTATATAGCAGAATTCAAAGATACAAAAAAGTACAGGATGTTCAATTTAAGCAAATAGAAAGAGTGATTGTATGTTATGAGTACATATCTAGAAAAATACCTCCTTTATATAATTTTTGACATATTCCTACATTTTTTTTTATAAAAGTGGCACCTTCAGTTTTATACAGGATGATATGTTGTTTATAAAAAAGTTATTTATACAAGATTCGCACAAAGATCACAATGAAACAGTTTTGGAACTGATTATGATAGTTTTTATGGAAGGGCAAGTAAAAATAATTTAATGATTTACAAAAAAAATAGCAACAGTTGCTTTTTAAAAAATAAAAACTTACTCTGATACCGTGAATGTTTCTGATAGCAAAAGCGATTTCTCTGCGCAATTCCTTCTCGTCAAATTCCATTTTGACAATTTCGAACGGGAACCTTTCGTGAAACAATCTATTTATTTTAGCCCCACCAGATAGTTCCATAGTATTTATTTGGGCCGAACCGGAACCTTCGATCGTTCTATCGAAGTCCACTTGCAGTTGTTGAATCATCCTTAAGATTATTGTGTAAATTATTATTTTATAAATCCGATTCCTATCAAATACTTACTGTAACATAGCTTTCGTTTTGATAGAAGGGTCGTCCGGTCTGAAATGCTTGAACTGATCAACGTCTTTCTCTAATTGCAAAAGTTGTTTTTGCAATTTATCTCTTAAGGTAGGTAACGTGTCTCGAATGTGATTGGTGAGCTGTTGATTCAAAACTCTTTGCAAATACGGTGTGCCTAAACGTTCGGCTATATGCCGATAAGCTGGATGACTAGAACAATAAATTTGTCAATTAATTAATACTTTAACAACCATGTGCATCAAATTAGAACACAGCAAAGTTTTTTCCCATATCATGTGGTCATATTTTGGGTACAGATTATGCTGTTGTATTTTCAGCTGTGACGATGTGAGATGTACAGCTATATTTTAATGGCTTGGAAGAATGATTCGTCTGTGCCTGGATAAATACCTGTTTACATTAATTCACAAAAAATCAAAAGTTAAAAATATCCAATATAATAAAGAATACCATCATCAGTGCCTATTCCATCGACAAGTAGATATATAAAGTGGTACTATAAAATTATTCTTGAGTTGTTAACAAACACGGCTGTTGTAAATCACAAGGAAGAAAATGTCTATGGTACAATTTCGTCAAGAACTTATATGGGCTTTGGTTAAACTAGGATGACAGGACATCAGAACGAACAAAATCTGACTGCTGTCTCAAAGTTATAAAGCAACATGGAAGGTGTTCATCATGCTAGACACATTACCAAAAAATTTGGAAGGGCACAGGCTATGACAGTTTCCAAACAAAGACATTAATAATTGTATATGTAACTAGAGATGTGAGAGGAGAATATTCTATGTAAGAAAATTCTCCCAAGAAGTTTTTTTACATAATTTATTCTGAAAAATTTAAAAATTGCAGAACTCATACAAAAAAAAAATAATTATACATAGCAAAAGGGAGTCTTGGAAATTATTTTGTGAAAATCTTAATAAAAACACACCGGTAAAAGACATATGGAAATATATTAAAATGTTAAAAAATTCATATTCTCCTCCTACAAACAATGTTCAAATAGGAGATTGGACAGAATTGTTTTTTAATAAATTATCTCCGCCATGGGTAGAGACAGAATTTGAGTTAGAGTTGGAATACAATAATATTGTACAAGATTTGGATAGCAAATTTACATTACTAGAACTAGAAGTTAGCACAAAAAATAACAATAACTGCCCCAGGCAGAGATCTTATATATTATAATATGCTCTCAAAACTATCATATTTTGCAAAACAAATATTATTGAACATAATAAACAATATTTGGTCAAAAGCGACCTTTCCAGAAGACTGGAAAGAATTTTTAGTATCTCCAATATTAAAACATGGTAGGGATCCGGATCTACCTCAGTCATATAGAGGTATATCACTAGCATCCTGTCTCATGAAAACTGTAGAAAGAATGATTAAAGCACGGCTAAATCACTGGTTAGATATTAACAACAAAATATCTAAAAGACAATTAGGGTTTAGAAACGGGTGTTCTATCAATGAAAATATAGGATATTTGATTAGTGAAATAAATTCGGCCTTTTGTCAAAAACAATCAGTACCTGCAATATTTGTAGATTTGGAAAACGCCTACGATAATGTCGATTTAACTATTATGTACAATAAAATGGTGGGGATGGGACTATCAAAAAATTTATCAAGCAAAGCTAACGAAAAGATACTCTTGTTGGAATTCGATAAAATAAGCCTTTTGGCTAATATTTACAGTTTTATTCATGCACTACGTACCAATTTACGCATTCGCCATTTTTATAAGTACACAACGAGGTAAACGTAACTTATTAATAGATGTCCAAGATTTACCTACAGTACTACAAAAAAATAATTTAACGATAGCAGAAGATGAAAAACATTAACGACTTATTAATTGGAAAGTTGGTAAAAACTTTTTATAAGTGTTTTTAGCGTTTATCAAGTTACCATAGGATTAGTTGTCAAACGTTGTGTAGAATAGTTCGTAGTCAGTACTTGTCAATAATTCATAAGTCCTTAATTTAACAGTTACAATGGCAAAATTCGCTTTTATCGAGTACGCAGATATGCATCTATTGTATGGACTGGCTTCTCGAAACTGTTTAGAGGCCAGAAGGCTTTATGAAGAACATTTTGCAAACAGAGCATTGCCAGACAGACCAATGTTTGAGTGTATTGATCTCAGGTTACGAGAAACAGGTATGAATAAGTAAATGTAATTTTCTATGTATACAAAACAAAATTTTTAATTTTAGGAATATTTTTGCCAAAAAAAGGTGGAGAAGGTCCAGTACGAAGCATACGTACTGTGGCAGTTGAACAAGACTTGTTAAATGCAGTTGATAATGAACCATCAACGAGTTTTCTAAAAGTATCAAGAGAACATAACGTCTCGAAATTAGTTGTTCATCGCGTCCTAAAAGAACAGCTGTTATATCCTTTTCACATGAAAAAAGTACACAGTATGACAGTGGCTGATTATCCTGCACGACTTGAGTATAGCCAGTGGTTTCTGCGACAACAACAAGCAGACAATACATTTATTAGTAACGTTCTCTTTACGAACTAATCCGGTTTCACCAGAGATGGAATCATAAATTCTCATAATATGCATTTATGGGATGATGTGAATCCACATGGCATTATCCAAACTAGGAGCCAGCATCGATTCATGGTTAATATTTGGGCAGGAATAGTTGGCAATCATTTGATAGAGCCATATACTTTATTGACGGTACTTTGACTGGTCAGAGATATTTGGAGTTTTTGCAAAATTAGTTATGGAACCTGTTTGATGATGTGCTACTACAAACTCGTAGGAATTTATGGTTCATGCATGATGGGGCCCCTCCTCATTTCAGTTTAGATGTACGACAGCATTTACACACAAGGTTTCCTAATAGATGGATTGGTCCTGGAGGCCCTTTTCAATGGCCACCGCGATCAGGAGACGTTAATCTAGGGTTATCTCAAAAGTAAGGTATACGCAACACCTGTGCAAACAAGACAAGATTTAATAGACAGAATTGTGTTACACTGCAATGTTATTAGAAATAATGTGGGATTGCTCATTCAAGTGCAAAGAAACAACCTTCGTAGACTTAGAATGTGCGTTGAAGTGGGAGGAGCTCATATTGAACATTTATTAGAATAACGTTAGTTTTTGTTGTTGTTTAGGAATTAGTATTAGTCTAATGTTTTATAACTTGTGTTTTTTGAGGTTTTCTTAATGGTTTAATAATGTTATGTTCGTAATTTTGATTAAAAGGAAGTAAATCCTGGACATCGTATTAATAAGTTAGTCAGGTAGATTTGTACGTAGTGCATTAATAAAACTGTAAATATTATCCAAACGGCTTATTTTATCGAATTCTAACAAGAGTACCTTTTCGTTAGCTTAATGTGTGGAGAAGTCAATTTCGATGATTTCATACAGGGTGTGCCATCCCTGCAAATTTTTTGGATCACTAACCATTGCGAGTAGTCCGTCCCTGGCTTCAAGGCAGTACTGTAAATCTGTTTACCTTTCCAAAATAAACATACACGTACATTATAGCTTTGCCGTAAATTTGATAAAGATCAAATAACTAGTACAAAAAATAAAAATAAAAACCAAATTCAAAATTAATACTTTGGAGGCCTATAACTCGAAAACGAGGGCCTCCATAGAAAAAGTTTATATGAAGTACTAACATTATTTTGGCTCAGATTATACGCTCCTGACTTTTTTCCCATTAGTCCCGGGACACCCTGTATATTTGAAAATAAATAATGAACTAGACGGTCCAAAAACAACGAATATTGGCCTTACACAAGGGAGTATCCTAAGTCCAACTTTGTATCTAATATATACTGTGAAATTCTGTCATAATAAATAATGCTACAACAGTAATACAATATTCTGATGACATTTGTATATATCATAGATGTAAAGACATTGCTGAAGGATGCAACAATCTTAACATTGCATATAGTAATCTGGAAAAGTGGTGTCAAAATAATGGACTAACAATATCAAAAAGAAAGAGCCAGGCCTGTATATTTTCAAGAAAACGACAGTGTGTTCCAAAACAAATTAAACTAAATGAAACTACTTATGAGATATGCACATCTATCAAGTACTTGGGTATACGACTAGATCAAAAATTATTGTGGAAAACACATATGAATTATATCATAAAAAAATGCGAAAGAGGAATAAACATACTTAGGTCGATATGTGGTACCAAGTGGGGATCAGACCCAAATATAGCGTTGCTTCTTTATAAGTCTTATATAAGATCTATTTTAGATTTTGGATGTTTTTTTTTATGACCAAGCGGCAGAATGCCATTTAAAGAAGATAGACGTTATAATCCATAAATGTATTAGACTTTGTTTAGGAGCTCTAAGAAGTACCCCAATTGATTGCTTATATGCTGAAGCTGGTGAAGTTCCAATAAGATTCCGTAGGCAAATGTTAGCTGGCAGATTTTTAGCAAAATTAATAACCAAAAATAGTGACCTCGTAAATAATATCTACTCCCTGTATATTCTGGATCTTTCACCACACAACTACTATAGTAACAAGAAAAGTTTTACAATCGTCCAAGCCTATTCAAGAATCCAAAAATTTAAAGAAGATAGTTATTGTGCAAATTTAGATCCTATTTATTCCAGGGATATATACAACACAAATAACCACATACAGTGCCGATTCCTTCAGGACTATTCCTTAATACCGATAAATTTGAGGCAAATGATATTTAAACATGATGTTGTAAAATATTTTCCAAAACATAATATCATCTTCACCGATGCATCCAAAATGGAAAACAAAGTAGAATGTGCAGTTTTTGATCCAAAAAAGAACTATACTTTATCCTTAAGGCTAAATGACTACTTCTCAATTTTTTCAGCAGAACTAGTTGCAATCCTGGAAGCAATAAAATATATTAAAGCTACAGAAAGGGATACTAATCAATATGTTATAGCTTCAGACAGTAAAAGCTCGATAGAATCCATCAAAAACATCTATTATTAAAAAAAATCACACTATAGCCTGACTAATATCTTACTAGAATATCAAAAAATGGAAGAACTTGATGTCAAAATACAATTTATATGGATTAAAACCCACTGCGGGATTAAGGAAAATGAAAAAGCTGATGAAGCAGCCAAACAAGGAATCTACAAACAGGATGTTGCTCCATATAAGTGCATTCACACTGATATATCATCTTTACTGGAAATCGAAACAAAACAAATCTGGAAAGAACAATTTAAAAGAAAAGAAACTGGTCAAGCATATAAAAATATACAAACTGATATTCCATCTAAACCTTGGTTTACAGCAACAGCTAATACCAAAAGATTTGTCTCAACCATATGTAGGATGAGATTTAAACCACGCACTTGTCTCCGCATATTTATATAAAATCAAATTAAACGAATCACCATATTGTGCATGTGGCGAAATAGGAAACCTGGAACATGTAATTTTAAATTGTAAAAATATTCAAAACAAAATTGATTTATTGTATCAAGATCTAGAGCAGGGGTGTCAAACTCAATTTACATGAGTGCCATTTTTTCTTCGAGGCATGCTTGGGGGGCCGGCTTAAAAAAAGTTTGTTTATATATCATAACGGAAATCTTTATTCAACGAAATATATAAAATAAAAAAAAGTTATATCTATACAATAGATAAATAAAAGTTTAGTATAGTAACTATTTCGATGACCCAGATACTTGACATCGTTTCAGCTTCATTATGTCGTCGATGTTTGGTGTCAAATCAGATGTACTAATTTTCAGAATAGCTTGAAGATGTTCATCTGTCAGTCTCGAACGGTGTTTAGACTGGTTGATTTTCATTATTGAAAACATCTGTTCACATATATATGAACTTCCAAACATACATAAAATACGAGCAGCGTGTTTGCTCATGTTGGGATAGTTACCATGACTTTAAAAATATTTTGAGTAGAATGTCAAAATATCAACTTCCTTGAACGTGTCTTTTAAAACAGTGTCACATTGCAAGTCTATTAGTTCCATTTGCATATTTGTTGGCGCCTTGGCAACTTCAAAGGTGAATGGATTATTAAACAAAGGAAATTCACAGGAGTTCAATTCGCGAAAATCTGCGAAACGACCTTCAAACTCCGTTATAAGATCAAGTAGAAGAGTAGCAAACTCTGTTAGTTTCTCTGCACTGTACGTACCACGTGCTCGAATACTAGGAAAGTGGTGAAGTACTTGATCTCGCAATTGGGACTCCAACAACTTTAATTTTATCTCAAACGCCTGTATATTTGAGTACATTTGCGTGACAATCATGTTTTTGCCTTGAAGCTTAACGTTCAAGTTATTGAAATGCTCCGTCATATTCACCAGAAAAGCACAATCAAGCCACCATTCGTCGCTATGATTAATTGGTTTTCCCTTTTGATACATAAAATTAACAATATGTTCACGCAATTCAAAAAATCGCTTTAACATTGAACCGCGACTAAGCCAACGAACTTCTGTAAAGTATATAATATTAGAATGTGCTTCATCGAGATCTTTTAAAAATTGTGTGAATTGACGGTGATTTAGGCCTTTGCTCCGAATGAAGTTTATAATTTTAATTATTGGCTTCATGACATGATCCATTTTAAGTATTTTAGATGCCAAGGACTCTTGATGAATCATACAGTGGATCCCCACAAATTCGTGTTCAGGTGTAGCTTCATCTGAAATGTTCTTACGTATTTTCGTTACAACACCAGCATTTTTTCCAACCATGGCTGGTGCACCATCAGTCGTAATACTGCATAATTTTCCCCAATCAAGTTCATTATTTTGAATTAATTGTTCAATCGCCTGGTAAATATCTTGAGCTGTAGTAGTATCCTTCAAAGGTACACATTTCAATAGTTCATCAGTAATGAAAAAGTTTTTATCGATTCCGCGAATAAACACAGCAAGCTGCGCTGTATCTTTGATATCGGTACTTTCATCGACAGCAATGGAATAAAAAATAAATTCTTTCACTTTTTCTCTAAGTTGCTTATGCAAATTATCCGCCAACTCATTTACTCTGCCAGCAATTGTATTTCTGGACAGGGGTATATCTTGAATAGATTGTTTCTGGGATGGGAATGAAATCTCAGCCACATCTAACATACATTCCTTAACAAATTCGCCGTCACTAAAAGGTTTCGATTTCTTTGCAATTTTTAGTGCAATTACATAACTCGCTCTCATAGCATTCTCACTATCAACTTTGGCCTTTGTAAAGAACGATTGTTGTCCCTTCAA
Source organism: Galeruca laticollis (assembly GCA_963921935.1). Taxonomy (NCBI): domain Eukaryota; kingdom Metazoa; phylum Arthropoda; class Insecta; order Coleoptera; family Chrysomelidae; genus Galeruca; species Galeruca laticollis. The sequence continues at coordinate 86,414,243 of OY998184.1, forward strand.
TTTACTTTTAAAACATTCTAGTTTTTCTAGTCTGATCTCGTCAGAGAATTTGTCAAACTTCTCTTTATGATGGGTTTCATAGTGTCTTTTCAAGTTGAATTCTTTGCAAACAGCAATAGTTTGATTACAAATCAAGCAAAGTGGTTTGCCTTTCCATTCAATGAAAAAATACAATAGTTCCCACTTACTTTGAAAAACTCGACACTCGCTATCAACTTTCCGTCGTTTATTAGAAGACATTGCAACAGACGCAAGGCGCACTCAAATAAATTACACACAACAAGCACAATCAACGCAAAAAAATAAATATTCTTGTGAACAACGTTTGTCTGGCTACTGACTGAGCTGACTGCTGCACTGTTCACAGCACACTCCCCCGCCCTGTTGTTCGTCTCTGGCATTGCATCGGCGACGTTGCCGTAGAGTACAGTAAAATGCTCGGGTTGGCCATGATTGGTTAGACACGTTTGGTTAATACACCCGTGGAAGATGTTCAATTATATCAATTAATTATAATATTTATAGAATATAAATATAAAATTACAAGATTTTAAAACATAATAACATTAATTTCTAACTATTGTTGGCATATTTTCAACCATTCACAGCAGGCCTATGTGATTGGTTGACTCCAGCAAAGCGGGCCGGATTAGAATGTCTTGAGGGCCGGTCGTGGCCCGCGGGCCGTATCTTTGACACCACTAATCTAGAGCATTCTCCTGTATTGATCCAGCATCCAGTTAATTTAAATCAGCTGATTAGTTTAAATAATGTACATATTTATAGAATTTTATATACACATATTGTTAGACTAGAAATTAATATCTAAGATCCTTTGTGTCCAACCTATGTTGCACCCCTAATTTATACACGGTACACCCACTGTGTTGTCCAGCTGACATACCCCAGAGCAAATTTAAGTGTCCCTGTGCATTCCCCAAAGGAATAAAAAAAATATATATAAAACATAAAGAATAAAAAAAATCAAAAAAAATAAAGCGTAACCCCCCCCTCTCCTCCAAGACTCATCAAGACATACTATAATACCTAATATACTCGATAGTCGAAATTCTGTAAAGTGACTCATCGCTCTTACTGTCCATAAAATCAGTTGCAGAAGCGAACTTTATGAGCGCATCATTTTTGAAGGGTTCTTAATAGTCCTAAATAAAAAATAAATAGAAAATGTTCTTGTACGCTCTGGCGTTTAAATTTGAGAGAACAGAAATACGAAATTATTATGGTAGGTATCATTATGTATATACAGGGTGTTACCAAGAATAATACACATTTTTAAGGATGAGCTATAATAAGATGTATATAAAAAAGTCGATAGTCGAAATTCTGTAAAGTGACGTCATCGGTTATCTACCGATTTAAAGTGAACTCCATAAGCGTATCATAGTTTAAGGGTGCGAATACTGAAATATCTGGAATTTCAATTTTTAACATTTGAAATAATAACTTATCACAAGTTGTTCATAAGTAAGTTAAAACAAAATAAAAAAATGTTTAAATGTCAATTCCAACTTACTACTACTAAAACTGAAAAGAAGTTGTTTGTCAAGACCAAAATAAATTACCAATAAGTATAGGTATGTTTCGAGGTCACTTGTAAAATGTCTGACTAACTGGAAGCGGTATCACTCCCTGACGACTCCTCAGAATCATCGCTTTCTCCTCCTATATCGATAATGAGTGGTTCCGTCATTACTTCTACACGTATGTCTAAATCCCAAAACTTTATTTCTTCTTTTAATACGTGTTGAATACATTTACGCCAACTCTCAGCAGTAACGGTATGCAGCGCCTCGTCAAACAGTTTCTCAACGTCAGCCATTTTGAATGTACTGTTTTTTCTCGCAACATAATTTTTCACTTGGGCCCAAACCAGCTCGATGGGGTTTAACTCACAGTGGTAGGGAGGAAGTCTAACAACTGAGACGTTGAAATCTTTCGCCATTTCATCGACAACGTACTTAATATAACTGCTTTTATGTTTCCGTACGAGAGATAATAATTCAACTTTTAGCATAGCCTCGTTGTGCGGAATGCTTTTACTCTCTAACCAATCAATTATAACCCTCTTGCGGCTAGCTGAAGTAGGTATTTGCTCCAGTCGACGAGAGTGGTATGAAGCATTATCCATAACTATCACTGAACCAGGAGTTACCTTTGTTAAAATTGATCTAAACCATGTTTGAAACCGGTTACCATCCATCTCTTCATGGTAATCGACAGTTTTTTTGGACTGAAAACTTAGTAATCCACCTTCTACAAATCCTTCCTCGCTGCCAATGTGAGTGATAATCAGTCGACGTCCTTTCCCAGAGGGAGCTTTTAAACCGGAAGAGAAACCCTCCATAAAGGCTTGTCGATTGCTTCGTATATTCATGTCTTGCCACACTTTTGACACAGTGTGGCCTTCATTTAACCATGTTTCGTCAAGATAATATATGTGCCGTCCTTCGTTACGAAACTGTCGTATCTGTTTTAAATAATTTCTCCTCCATTCCACAATGTCATTTCGTTCAATTAAGGCACTGTTTCTACTTCTTGTTTGGTAACGAAAATTCATTAATTTTAAAGTTCGTCTCAAAACTTTATCACTGATGTTTGGTAAAGTATCATCAGCTTCTATTACCTTGCTCAATTTAGCTACCGAGGGGATTTCATTCCTAAAATAAAAAGAATGTATTTCCCTACATATAGCATTCCGTGTTTGGTCGTCCAAAACAATTTTCTTTCTTCCCCTACTTTCCGGTTTACAGTTTTCACCTCGTTCTCTTGTCAAAGATCCGTCCCGCGATTTATTTAGAATATTGTATATAGTACTCCCAGAAACTTTAGTTAAATAACTGCACTTAATCACAGCGTCACTAACACCCAACTGTTTGTCCATGGCACGCAGTCCTTCGTACACATTTAATATGAGGACTTTTTCTTCCCGAATTAAATTGTTACGACGCCGTTTTTTATCGCCAACACCGCTACACTCCGCCATTATTGTCACTAAATATACCGATATAAATATTACAATAAATACCAATAATAACCGATTTATCACACAAAACCACAACACAAATACTGATGTTACGCTCATGAAGAGAATAAACACCTCACATAACTGTTTACTATCACTGTCTCATTCGCGTAGCTCGATCTATCTATCTCGTTCTCAAAGCCGGAACATTGAAGCGACTCTCCAACATTGTCAAATCGGCGAGTTTTTCACAACAAACTTTGCGTTCAAGAAATATACATAAACACTTTATTTCACATTTCAAGTAAACTAATTATTATTAGTCTGCTTGAAATTTGAAATAAATATATTAAATTGGTATTGACTTAATTACATTGCATCTTTTGTACCTGAAATATTGACACAATGGATTTGAAGTGTATTTATAAAATACAGCATTTCTCTCTAGAATACATATGGCAACTGCGCTTTAACCAAAGTGTTGATTAGATAGCTCTGACTCACTTTACACAATTTCGACTATCGAGTATAGTAATATTAGTGTTTTAAATGAAACTCACGGTTTCTAGTTAATACCACAATATAATAAAAAATGTTGAAAATTCTAAAAAATTGACAATTGTTTCGATAATATTGATTTATCGAAACAATTGTCAATTTTTTAGAATTTTCAACAATTTTTATTATATTGTGGAATTAGCTAGAAACGTTGAGTTTCATTTAAAACACTAATATGAGTAGATTCCACGAAGTAAGGGTCAAGACAGTTAATTTCATTAATAGTAATATAATAATTATATATACTTTTCATAGTTTGTAGTATTTTTCTGGTCATTTATTCATGAGTCTTTCCGTGGACAAACATTACCAAAAAAAATTAACCAAGTATATTTAAAATGTTGTTGACTTTATATAGATTTTAAATATTGATATTAGTCATTGTGTCATTTAGTGTATCAGTAACTACAGTTTAAAAAGGCATAAATAATATTCGGTTTAATTTTTAAAGTTCTACAATGTTTAATTCTAATAATAAGAGACTAGTACAGAGTAAATCAAATAATTTGTTTAATTATTTTAAGAGCAAAAACAGAAACAGATGAACCTGCAAATACAAATCAGTCGGATAATGTTAATTGTGCAAGTTCATTTACACAAGTTCTGATACATTTTAAAAACTAGGATGTATCAGTTAGTGAAAATAAAATTCAGATTCAAGAGAATGTTACTTCCCGAAGATCTATTACTGACCTATGATATTGGCGCTTTTTATCGGAAGTTGGTAATATCGCTGATATTACTAAATTTAGTTTGTTAAAAATCGTTGGGTTCCTGGACCACATTATGAATTTCCCTTTTCATCTCACACAAAGCAAGGACGTGAAGAACGACGACGCCCAAGTCACAGTCACTTAAAAAAATTTGAATGGTTGGTTTTTTCTAAGGAAAAGAAAGGATTATTTTGCAAATATTGTGCAATTTTTCTATGTGAAAAACTAGTTGGAGCATCTCAAAGTTCAGTGATACAAAAAATGGTTAAAGATCCATTAACAAATTTCTCCAAACTTACTGGCAAAGATGGCAACCTTAATCACCACGAAAAGACTAAATATCACATTGAATCAGTTCAAAAAGGTAAAAAAAAATTAGGTACAACATTTAAAAAAAATGTACCTTTTTATTATTAAAATCACTAAATTAATTTTAGGTATGTTTATCTACATATTACTCTTTCTTATATTTTAGCACAAAACTTTTTCACGGTTTACGATAAACCAGAATTAAGACATTAGAAATAAAGTAAAGAATGAGCAAAACAAATACAAGAATAAACGGTTTTAAGGATTAAAACTAACTTTTCCGCATCTGTGACCCTGAACAATATTCTATCATAAAATTGTTACTTGTATACACTTCGGGGGATGTATCGTGCTAACAAACCGAAATTTCTCCAAAAATAACCAAAAATTTAGTATATCTAGTTTTATAGGACCCGCTGTACTCGCTCCAGTCAACTGAAAATCAATAGAGTACATCTGTGAGACGCCTTGAACAATATTCAATCATAAAATTGATTAATCATATACTCTTTGGAGGCTGTATCGTGCTAACAAACTGGAAATTCTCCTAAAATGACAAAAAATTGGTACTGCAAGTACCACAGCACTCGTTGTACTGGCTTTAGTGAGCTCAATATCAATAGGGTTCATCTTTGAGATACTCTGAATAATATCCAATCCTAAAATTGGTCATTTGTATATACTCTGGAGGCTATATCGTGCTAACAAACTGAAACTTCTCCAAAAATGACAAAAATATCATACTTAAAGTACTGTAGCACCTGTTATATTGGCTCTGGTGAGCTGAAAATCAATAAGGTTCATCTGTGAGATGTCCTGAATAATATTCAATCATAAAATTGGTCACTAGTTGAACTTCGGATGCTGTATCGTGCTAACAAACTGAAATTTCTCAAAAAACGACAAAATGTCGTACTTCAAGTACCATAACACCCGTTGTACTGGCTCTTATGAGCTGAAAATCAATAGGGTTCATCTGTGACATGTTCTTAACAATATTCAATCATAAAATTGGTGACTTATTGCACTCCGGAGGCTGTATCGTGCTAACAAGACGTGTAAGAATTAGTGGCCGACGACAACGACATACACACAGGATTTTTTTCTCTAAAAACCGTTTTTTCGTGTTGTTGTTGATGGAAAATGTAAAAATAACTCAAATTTTTTTTCAAAATTCCACCTTTTTTGGGGTAAACCAATACTTTACTCGCATATTAGATAGGTTGGGCGGAAAAGTAAAGCAGGCAAAGGTTAGTGCCTATTTTAAAAACAATTATATTTTATATTCGACAAAACATACCATTAAGAGGACATCGCGGTAGTGGATCCCTATTAAGTAAAGATGGTGATTTTAATTTGGTAGAAAATAATGATGGTTGTTTTAGAGCACTTCTTAGGTTTACGATAGATGCTGGAGATGTTCAATTAAAAGAGCATCTTCAAAACACTGGTGCTCGTGCCACGTATATTGGCAAAAATACAGCCAATTAATTAATTAATTCTTGTGGGCAAGAAATTGTATCTAAAATTGTTGCTAGTATCCACGAGACCGAATTTTATTCCATAATTTTTGATGATACGACCGATATTTCACACCATTCTCAATTAAGTTCAACGGTTAGACTTGTACATCATAATGAAATTAAAGAACGTTTTCTAGGATTTATAGATCTGCATAAATCATACTACAAATCTAACATTTTTACTTCAGCTACAGATACAAAAAACCCGCCAGTTACGGATTTTGAACCAAAAATGACCGGGACAATTTTGGGACAGTCAGTATTAAAACACATGAGGTTGTTAGGGTTGGATCTAGAAAAATGTATTGGTATTGGTTGTGATAATTGTTCTCTTAATTTATCTAAAGTTAAGGGGGCTGCGCAGGAAATTCAAAAAGAGGCAAAAAATGCCAAAATTTGTCCCTGCTATAATCACAGGTTCAATTTAGTTTTATCGCAGTCAGTAAAAGTACAATCAGTTAAAAATTGTCTTGGCAGTATCCAAGAAATTGTAACTTTCGTCCAAACGGACCTATGTGTTGGAAAAACATTTAAAATCCAAGTTAAAAAGCCCATGCCAGACACGATGGATTGAAAGGCACGATGCAATTTTACAGTATGCAACCGATCTGTCCCTTATTGTCGAAGCTTTGAGCGATATTGGTCAATGGGACGATAATTTGTCCTCCAGTAATGCAAACATTTTATTAAAAGTTGTTTGTGAGTGTGACTTCATATTTACAGTGGTTTGCCTATCAGATATTTTAGAGTCACTTTACCTTTCGCTAAATACTTACAAAGTATTAACATCGACATTAATTCTGGCAAATTAAAAATAGATCTTTTGAAAGTTTTTAACGAAAAAAGAAGCAACGCTGATAAATACTTCATATCAACAGTTTTTCCGCAAAACTCCTTAAAAATCTTGGAGTAGATTTAAAACTTCCTCGTCTATGCGCGCGACAAACTCAAAGACATACTTTTACTGACTTTGCTAATCTTTTGCCAAGCGACCAGGAGAAGGGTATATATTCCGATATTGGATATAATTCTCTGAGACATAAATATGCGTTTTAACAATAAAAATATTATATCCTTAAATCAGTATACACTTATTCCTAATTCGCTTAATAAAATCAATAGTCAGGAACCTTGAATTGAATAGATGAGGTTTTTACTTGATGAAGATCCATACTGAAGGATGAAATAAAACAATATAGTTTGTTTAAATCTTCATATATTTGAACTAATGTTCAATTTAAACTTGTTGACGGGTTTCACTAACACAGTAGCTTTGTCAAAACGAATGAAGGTAAAATATAAAAATGTCTTAATATATACAGTGCTAAATCTATTTACTAAGGTTAACAATGGTATTAAAAGATATTACCTGGAAATTCATTCACTACAAACATTCCTAAGCTATCTTCTAGGTAAAGAGGTTCAATAAAGGAGACTGATTGATATCTATTTGGTCGTTAAGGAGATTACCTGAATATTTATTTTTGTTAATCTCTAGGGCTTCTAATAAATTTAAACTAAAGGATTTACCGACTACATGGAGAATTTCAAAATTTGGGTCGAAAATGTGTTGGTTTTCTAATAAATGATTTGAATAGTTAGAATCTAATTTTTTATTGTCATAGCTACGTTTGTGTTCCGAAATTCTAGTTTTAAAATTTCTAAAAGTTCTACCGATATAAATTTTATCACAATTGTCATTACCACATTTTAATTTATAAACTCCTGATTTGTTTAATTTTGAAGATTTAGATTTATTATTTTTAATGAATTTGAATAAATTGTGATCAGTTTTAAAGGAAATATTCATGTCTAAAGTTTCTAAAAATGATTTAATTTTTAAGGATGGTGTTCCAAAGTATGTTAAGCTTTTAAATTGTCTATTATTTTTATCTGAAGGGAATACTTGTTCTAAAGTCTGTTTTTTATCTTTTTATTTATGATATTGTCAATTAAATTTGGATCGTAATTATTATTAACTGCTATTTGTTTTATGATATTTAATTCTTTGGTATAATTATTAATATTTAATGGGACTGTTAAGAGTCTGTGTATCATACTATTGAAAGCTGCTAGTTTATGACTGAATGGGTGGACCGAACTATTATGAATTGTAATATATGTATGTGATGGTTTATGAAATATAGAAAAATCATGTTTATTATTTATATTTGAAATTGTAAGGTCTAGAAAGTTTATAGACTTATTTTGTTCAGATATTACAATTCATAATAGTTCGGTCCACCCATTCAGTCATAAACTAGCAGCTTTCAATAGTATGATACATAGACTCTTAACAGTCCCATTAAATATTAATAATTATACCAAAGAATTAAATATCATAAAACAAATAGCAGTTAATAATAATTACGATCCAAATTTAATTGACAATATCATAAATAAAAAGATAAAAAAACAGACTTTAGAACAAGTATTCCCTTCAGATAAAAATAATAGACAATTTAAAAGCTTAACATACTTTGGAACACCATCCTTAAAAATTAAATCATTTTTAGAAACTTTAGACATGAATATTTCCTTTAAAACTGATCACAATTTATTCAAATTCATTAAAAATAATAAATCTAAATCTTCGAAATTAAACAAATCAGGAGTTTATAAATTAAAATGTGGTAATGACAATTGTGATAAAATTTATATCGGTAGAACTTTTAGAAATTTTAAAACTAGAATTTCGGAACACAAACGTAGCTATGACAACAAAAAATTAGATTCTAACTATTCAAATCATTTATTAGAAAACCAACACATTTTCGACCCAAATTTTGAAATTCTCCATGTAGTCGGTAAATCCTTTAGTTTAAATTTATTAGAAGCCCTAGAGATTAACAAAAATAAATATTCAGGTAATCTCCTTAACGACCAAATAGATATCAATCAGTCTCCTTTATTGAACCTCTTTACCTAGAAGATAGCTTAGGAATGTTTGTAGTGAATGAATTTCCAGGTAATATCTTTTAATACCATTGTTAACCTTAGTAAATAGATTAAGCACTGTATATATTAAGACATTTTTATATTTTACCTTCATTCGTTTTGACAAAGCTACTGTGTTAGTGAAACGCGTCAACAAGTTTAAATTGAACATTTGTTCAAATATATGAAGATTTAAACAAACTATATTGTTTTATTTCATCGTTCAGTCAGGAACCCTTATACAGGTTTTATTGGACATAATTTTGGAGTTTTGAGATCTGATGAACAATGAATGATAGAAACCAGTAATGCCCTTGAAGCGGTACAGAAGTGAGATAAAAACGATTTTCCAATAGTTCACCAGATTCTAAAAATTTTATGCATTCTCAGTATATCAGTAGCAACGGCAGAAAAGCTTTTCCGCCTTAAAGTTAATAAAGAGTTACCTGCGAACTACTATGGCTGAAGATCGGTTAAATGGATTAGCTTTTTTATATATTCACAGAAATTGTGAATTAAATATTGAAAATATTATAAACCGATTCGCTAATAAAAAAAGGAGGTTAGAATTTACAATTTAATTTTTTGAAGTTTTTTATTTGTTTAAATTTAATTTGTATTTGTTTCTTCATCTTTTCAGTGATTGCTCATTTTTTTATTCTGTTTTTTTCTGAATTTAATTTTTTTTATTTGGTTATTACCTACCTACATGACGTACTATTTTCAAAATTTCAACAATACAAAGTTGGCTAAAAGCGTGTAGTTTAATGCCTGGATTTGATATTACTTTAATCAAGAGATTATCACTGAAGGCAAAAACTATGCCAAATGAGCAAAAAAAATTATAGTGATGCTTGATGAAATTAAATTAAAATATAATCGATTACGAGATAAGATTGAAGGATATCAGAATTTGAGATCTCTGGGAGGATGTGCCAAGTTACCAAATACAGGGTTGGTCTTTCTATTACGTGGTTCACTTTGTAACTGAAAATTACATTGCGTTACTACATTTCTGCTCAACCTGTATGCAGATCATCTTTATACAAAATTATTATACACTCAGGTGCAAAAAATTCGATCCACGACTATTTTTTGGCAAAGTAGACAAAAATTTGACCATGTAAGTTTTGGATCGGTTTTAAATGTTAAAGGTATGAATAATAAAGACCTATTATACAAGAAAATCATGTTGTTATGGAAACAATTGGGTTTATTCGAATAATGGAAAAATGAAGTATATTCTGTAATCAAAACAATGGTTATAATGAAATGTTAAGTGTGTTATTTTTTTTTTATTAATAATTTGTATTTCCTCCCCGGGCCCTTATAACAGCCTGCATACGTCTTGGCATAGAGCTAATTAAATGTTGGACATCGAGTTGGTCCAATTCGTCCCTTATTGCCTGAAGCACCACACTAAGTTCAGCCAAGTTGTTAGCACGAGGTGCTCGTGATCGGATTCTTCTTCCTAGAGTGTCCCATAGATGTTCTATAGGATTGAGATCTGGACTTGAAGATGGTCAATTCATACGGACAATCCCGACTTCTTCTAAATATTCATTAACGATTCTTGCACGGGTACCACATGCTTATCCGAAATTGTTGTTATGTACCTTGCTCCTGTCATACAACCTCCATCTATAAGAACCAAGTCAGTACGGGCCTCGGAACTTATACCAGCCCAAACCATAACTGAGCCTCCTTGGTAACTTATTCTTTCCGCAATGTTACATTGGGCAAAACGCTCTCCTTGTCTTCTGTAGATTCTTTCTCTACCATCTGGTGTCCTTAAACAAAACCTGGACTCATCCGAGAACAATACATTACTCCAATCGGCGTCATTCCAGTTCTCATGTTCCCTTGCAAAAGCAAGCCGAGCTCTGCGTTGTTCCATGGATAGCAGTGGACATAGAGCTGACCTTCTGGAATATAAATTAGCTTCAGTGAGTCGTCGACGAACTGTCCACTTGCTTACATCGACATTTCTTACTTCGCTCAGACGATTTGCCAGCTCAACTAACGTTAAATGTCTATTTCTCAAACACGAAGGAACCAAAAATGTATCATTGCGTGCGGATGTTGCCCTTCTACGGCCTGATCCTGGTCTCCTCGTGTAATGTCCAGTTTAATTAAAACGCTGAATTGCTCTTTGAACTGCACAACGACTAACACCTACTACCTCAGCCGCATAATATTGGCTATGACCATCTTGAACTAAAGCCACTGCCCTTGCAGCATTTGTTGGTGTTAAAGCCATTTGATTTCAATTAAATTAACAAAATAATAAGTTTAAATACTAATTCAGTGGGTTTGTATGGGTCACTAAAATAACAAATGAATTTCTTGCCGCTCTATCAGACGTAAATTTCTGACAAAAACCTAAAATTAGTATTGTTTATAAAAAATGTCATAAGAAAAATGAAAATAATGTATATAAATTAATAATTTCAATTATATGAGGGTCTCTCTATATTATTTATATATGCCATATAATAAGTACCAAGTTTTAAAAGTCACAATAACTGGAAAATATACGATGGATCGAATTTTTTGCACCTGAGTGTAGATGTCATTAAGAAATTGAAGGAGACGACTTTCATTCCGTTTCTACTTGTTGGTGATCAAGGTTCCAATAATTGTGGAGCTATGAACTAATTGGAATCAACAACAGAAAATTATGTAGTAGAAATAGAGAGCCACGCAATATTTACATGTTTCGCCATACCTTTATTCATTGTGGAGTTTAAGAAACAATTTCATTAACACAAAATTGCAATTTCTAATTGATTAATTACCTATTACCTGGACTGACTTTAGCAAAACCTATCAAATAGATAAAGCAAGTTGAACAGCTAGAGCTAAAAATCATCGACGTACACATTTGGCCAACTAATTTTCATAAAGTGCGTGTTAAAGTATTTTCGATCAAAACTGCTTCTAAAATCTAAAAAATCACTACGACAGCAGCCGCGAGTACTGCAGAGTTTATCAAAGAGGTCAACAATTTTAAACGACCCAAATCTACAGAAGGCCATTATCTAGTTTCAATGATTCAACTTATAATTTATTATATAATGCATTAGATTACTTCGAAAAAATAAAGGTACTCAAAAATAAAAAAATCAGAAAAAATATTTACTGCATAAATGGTTTTCAGTGGACAATAAACTCCATTTTGTAACTATGGAGACATCTGAAAGATGCTGGTGTTAAGTACTTATTAATAGAATTTTTGAACCAAGATGCATTGACATTTTTTCAATGTAGGACATAGAGGATATAATAGATAGATAGATATTTATTTCGTACTAGTGACAAGATACAGTTTTAGAAAAAAAATATATACATTGTATGTTACATGTCAAAAGTTCTCTGTAAAAACGAAATATGAAGTATACATAATTTTTTTTAAAAACAGTTAAAATCTACAATGTTAAATGTTCTCACTTGTTGTACAATGTTAATATGCGCCAAACTATATTTAAAATATGTAAAGAACAGATCTCGTATGATACTCATGTGCAATTGTATAATCTAAAAAATATTTCATATTTCTATACACATAACAAAGACACTCCTATATGTATATACCAGGTACTGTTAATAAATTTAAAGATTTAAAATATCCTCTACAGCTTTCACGCAGTTTTAAACCAGCCAAAACTCTAACTGCTCTTTTTTGTAATACAAAGACAGTCTGACTGTGTGAACCACCCCAAAAAACAATTCCATAGTTCAGTGATGAATAGAAATTCCCATAATATGCAGTTATCAATGTATGTTTGCTAACTACTTTTATAAATTCCTTTAAAGAATAACAATTTCTACTTAATCCACCACAGAGCAGCTGCACATGCTCCACCCAGCTCATGTGCTCATCTATTGTGACTCCTAGAAACTTAATTTCTGACGAAAATGTAGTTGCGTTATTGTTAATCTCAATATTATTAGGATACACAATTTCATTACGACTGTGTTTAAATAGAATGCATTGCGTCTTTTTGTTAATCATGATTAAAGAGTTCCCTTTAAACCATTCAGCCATTTTTAAAATTACAGATGTTGTCTTAGTTTTCATTTCATTATAATTATCTCCAACAATGAGCACATTTGTATCATCAGCATAATTTGTTAGTGTAGTTGTTATATCATTTAAAAACAGTTCTAGATCATTTATGTAGAGTATGAACTGAATTGGACCAAGCACACTGCCCTGAGGTACACCCAGTGTAACTTCTCTTGCATTAGAAGTATATTCAGAAGAGTTTGTTTTAATGTAGACTTTTTGAGAACGGTTTGTTAAATAAGATTGAAACCAATCATAGCATCTACCCCCAATTCCCATTTTTTCCATTTTGTCAGGCAATAATTGATGGTTCACACAGTCAAATGCCTTCGATAGGTCCAAAAAAACTCCAAGGTCGCGAGACTACCACTATCAAGGGCGTCCAGAATTATCTCAATAAAACCGAAAGCAACAGTTATAGTAGATTTTGCCTCTCGGTATCCATGTTGATTCTGGTTCTTATTCAAAAAATTAACCAATCTTTTTCTCATAGCAATTTCAAAAACTTTGGAAAAAGTAGAGAGGAGACTTATTGGTCTATAATTTTCCACCAATAATGTATCTCCGCTGTACAACTGCTTTCAGTTTTTTTAACAAAATATTACTGATACCATCCTCGCCACTTGAGCATTTATTTTTCAAACTATTTATAATTTCCAGACTTTCAACATCATCCACCTCGGATAGGTACATAGACCTCAGGGTTCAACTTTGGCTCCACTTTTCTTCATAATATTTATGAGTGACATAGAACTCTCAAGTGTGGTCCAGCAGAAAACGATCATCTATGCAGATGATACTAGTAAAATAGTGGCACAGAATAAGCTTCCGCTATCTATAAAAACAGCCAACTCAGCTGCAGAGGAATTTGCCAGATGGTGTGAAAATAGTGGTTTAGCAATTAACATCAGTAAAACAGTCTTCATGGTCTTCCAACAAAAAAACATTTCTTATGACTATTGCCCCCTAATAAGGGTTAACAACAAATCGATAGAGCAAGTGAATATGTTCAAGTATCTAGGCCTGACTATAGATCAAAAATTAATATGGGAAGCACACACAGAAAACCTCGTTACAAAAATGAGCTGTATGTGTTTTGTAATAAAGCAAATACGTGGAACAGTCTCACTACGTGTGCTTAAGCTTATCTACTATGGACTTGTACAATCCATCCTATCTTATGGACTACGTTTTTGGGGGGAAATCAGTCCATACAATAAAAGTTTTTAAGCAACAAAAAAAAGTGATAAGATGTCTAGCAGGACTACATTATAAAGAATCTTGTAAGAGCACATTCACTGAGTTAACCATATTGACTTTACCCAGCTTATACATTTACATAATAACCATTAATGTAAAAAAAATGAAACACACTACACCAAAAATAATTTGATTCACAACTATAATACTAGAAGAGTTAATGAACTACGACTACCCTACTCTTGTCTGGCTCTGGGACAAGACTCTGTTAGTTATCAAGGTATCATCTGCTACAACCATGCACTCAAATTATTTGGACACACATGTAGCTTAGTAAGCTTCAAGTCAGCTTTATACAATCATCTCATCCAAAATGCTTTTTACTCTGTTGAGGAATTTCTATTATCATAATGACTTTCTGATTTATCTACATAAATAAATGGTGGTTCCAAAAAAAAAGTTTATATTCTTTATGTATATACAGGGTGTCCCGGGACTAATGGGAAAAAAGTCAGGAGAGTATAATATGAGCCAAAATAATGTTAGTACTTCATATAAACTTTTACTATGCAGGCCCTCGTTTTCGAGTTATAGGCCTCCAAAGTTTTAATTTTGAATTTGGTTTTTATTTTTATTTTTTGTACTAGTTATTTGATCTTCATAAAATTTACGGCAAAGCTATAATGTAAGTGTATGTTTATTTTGGTAAGGTAAACAGATTTACAGTAGTGCATTGAAGCCAGGGACGGACTACTCGCAATGGTTAGTGATCCAAAAAATTTGCAGGTATGGCACACCCTGTATGAAATTATCGAAATTCACTTCCCCACGCATTAAGCTAACGAAAAGGTACTCTTGTTGGAATTCGATAAAATAAGCCGTTTGGCTAATATTTACAGTTTTATTAATGCACTACGTACAAATCTACCTAACTAACTTATTAATACGATGTCCAGAATTTACTTGCTTTTAATCAAAATTACGAACATAACATTATTAAACCATTAAGAAAACCTCGTAAAACACAAGTTATAAAACATTAGACTAAAACTAATTCCTAAACAACAACAAAAACTAACGTTATTCTAATAAATGTTCAATATGAGCTCCTTCCACTTCCACGCACATTCTAAGTCTACGAAGGTTGTTTCTTTGCACTTGAAAGAGCAATTTCACACTATTTCTAATAACATTGTAGTGTAACAGAATTCTGTCTATTAAATCTTGCCTTGTTTGCACAGGTGTTGCGTATACCTTACTTTTGAGATAACCCTAGAGAAAGAAATCCATAGGATTAACGTCTCCTGATCGCGGTGGCCATTGAAAAGAGCCTCCACGACCAATCCATCTATTAGGAAGCCTTGTGTGTAAATGCTGTCGTACATCTAAACTGAAATGAGGAGGGGCCCCATCATGCATGAACCATAAATTCCTACGAGTTTGTAGTAGCACATCATCAAACAGGTTCCATAACTCATTTTGGAAAAAACTCCAAATATCTCTGACCGGTCAAAGTACCGTCAATAAAGTATGGCTGTATCAAATTATTGCCAACTATTCCTGCCAAACATTAACCATGAATCTATGCTGGATCCTAGTTTGGATAATGCCATGTGGATTCACATCATCCTATAAATGCATATTATGAGAATTTATGATTCCATCTCTGGTGAAACCCGGTTCGTTCGTAAAGAGAACGTTACTAATAAATGTGTTGTCTGCTTGTTGTTGTCGCAGAAACCACTGGCTATACTCAAGTCGAGCAGGATAATCAGCCACTGTCATACGGTGTACTTTTTTCATGTGAAAAGGATATAACAGCTGTTCTTTTAGGACGCGATGAACAACTGATTTCGAGACGTTATGTTCTCTTGATAATTTTCTAAAACTCGATGGTTCATTATCAACTTCATTTAACAAGTCTTGTTCAACTGCCACAGTACGTATGCTTCGTACTGGACCTTCTCCAGCTTTTTCTGGCGAAAATCTTCCTAAAATTTAAAATTTTGTTTTGTATACATGGAAAATTACATTTACTTATTCATACCTGTTTCTCGTAACCTGAGATCAATACGCCCAAACATTCGTCTGTCTGGCAATGCTCTGTTTGCAAAATGTTCTTCATAAAGCCTTTTGGCCTCTAAACAGTTTCGAGAAGCCAGTCCATACATTAGATGTTTATCTGCGTACTCAATAAAAGCGAAATCTGCTATTGTAACTGTTAAATTAAGGACATGAATTATTGACAAGTACTGACTACGAACTATTCTACACAACGTTTGACAACTAATCCTATGGTAACTTGATAAACGGTAAAAACACTTATAAAAAGTTTTTACCAACTTTCCAATTAATAAGTCGTTAATGTTTTTCATCTTCTGCTATCGTTAAATTATTTTTTTGTAGTACTCTAGGTAAACTTTGGACATCTATTAAAAGTTAGTTTTACCTGTTGAATGCGTAAACTGGTAGGTAGTGCATTAATAAAACTGTAAATATTAGCCAAACGGCTTATTTTATCGAATTTAATAATAATAATAATAAGTTTATTCATCATCATAAACAATTACAAAATAATTATAGAAACAGGATTACAAAGACAAAATAAAATAATTTTATGAAAATATATCTGGCTGACAAACAAACCGATTTACCCACTAAGGCAATGCCTGAGTGTGGGGAAACTAAGGCATGGTTAGCTCGGTGTTCGTAACAGTAAGTACATACAATGAGTAAAACAAACAGTGTCAAATAAAAAACAAAACAGACAAGAAAAGTGACAGATACAATTTGAAAATGTAAAAATCCCAGAGATTATGATTTGAAAACATTGAACAAAAAGACCAAAACTAAAATATGACGAAAATAAATACATTTAATAATTTTACATTACAATATTTCCAACAAGAGTACCTTTTCGTTAGCTTAATGTGTGGGGAAGTGAATTTCGATAATTTCATACAGGGTGTGCCATACCTGCAAAATTTTTGGATCACTAACCATAGCGAGTAGTCCGTCCCTGGCTTCAATGCACTACTGTAAATCTGTTTACCTTACCAAAATAAACATACACATACATTATAGCTTTGCCGTAAATTTTATAAAGATCAAATAACTAGTACAAAAAATACAAATAAAAACCAAATTCAAAATTAAAACTTTGGAGGCCTATAACTCGAAAACGAGGGCCTGCATAGTAAAAGTTTATATGAAGTACTAACATTATTTTAGCTCAGATTATACGTTCCTGACTTTTTTCCCATTAGTCCCGGGACACCCTGTATTTGAAATAAGTCTTTTCCAGTGTAAGCATTGTGTCTCCTGAAATACTTTACTTTATCTGTTTTAGTTGTATTTTGTACATATCCTTAGTGGTATCTTTGTAAGTACTCACGTATATGTTTTGTTTTTACTGATGTTTGTTGGGTGTATATACCATAGAAAAATTAAATAATTATAAAAAAAACAATAATAATAACAATAATCAAATTTTACATATATTTTCAACTGTTTGTGTCTGTACATAGGTTAGTATCCTTGACTAGTCTGATAAAATTTTATAAATGTATGTAATGCAGATGTAGAATTTTCAATGATGAATACATTTCTTTCTTTCTTTCTTTACAATAGATTGTTATTTATACGATTTAGGTTTCTACTTTTTACCGAAGAGTCTACAAGACTTGCAGCCACTGTGACAAAATATTCATTAAAAATGTTAGATGCAATGGACATAGATGATATTGTTTCATTATTTGACTTAATACCAGTGAAAGTTTCTTGTGTTGATTTGCTGAGGCCTTTCTCAGTTTTTATTATATTCCAGATGGTCTTACTTTTGTTATGTGAGTCACAAATTTGTCTGTCAAATCCAAATCGTATTACAATGCAACACAATATTAATATCAGGCTACAAACGAATGTGGAGATTGGAAACTGTGGAGATTGGAAACTGTGAAGTTCAGGACGATGAAATTTTCTCACTATCAACAATGAATACTTCGATCAAGGCAGAGCGTTAAATTTATACAAACAGGTATTAAAGATCGATCCGAATGGTGTCGGTGCTGATTTGGCACACAAAAACGCGATTAATGAAACTAGAGACATTTTTGCTCAAGTCAGAGAAGCCACTGCAGATTTTTCTGATGTTTCGTTGAACATAGAACATATTTACGTTGAGCAAAAGCAATTTGTCAGCGCTATTCAGATGGTAAGTTTTTGTTTAAATAATTATTCAATTTAATGTTGTTGTTTTTTTCAGCACGAAAATTATTTGAGGAAATTTTACAAGTACAACAACGTGGAAGTGTTGCAGTATTTAGCTCGAGCGTATTTTAAAGCTTCCAAGTTTAAAGAAGCGAAAATGGTTTTGCTGAAAGCCAGGCGAATTGCACCCCAAGATACGATCTTTTTGTATAATATTGCGTTAAAAGACGAAGGCCTTAGCGTCAAACAAAAAAGTAGAACCGTATCTAAAGCAACGAAGATACCGATAATAATCTTAACCCCTTACCGCATACTGGCCCATTTATGGCACAAAGCGTGTTTAGTCTATTTATAAATATGTCTGTGTTTATAAACACACTCTGTGACGCACAGATATTACTTTGATAAACTATGGCATGGTACAATAGCATTGTAGCGATATCTAGTGGATACATTCGAAAGTTACAATAAATTTTTTTAATGGCGCTCAACAGCTGATGATCGTTTGAGAAACTGACAATTACAAGTTGTGTATTGTGAATATTATTGAAGTTTATTGTTTGAAAAAATATTGTAAGTTGAAAGTGTGGCTTTGGTGATAGATTCTTGAGGTGAGTTTGTGTTTTTTTATATATTAGATACTAGTTATTGCCAATATTTTCTCTGTGCCATATATGTCACAGTATGCAATTATGACATGAATATGACTGAACCAACACATTTTTTTCTATTTGGTTTTTAGGTACATAATGGACCCAAAATTATTTTATGGCGGATATAAGTCAACCGTTCGTGATATTCCAGATAATAGTGAGGATGACATGTCAGATTCTGATGATGAAACTTTTGGAGTAGTTCCTGATACTGAATCACATGACGACTATACTGAGGAAAATGAAAATACTACCGATATACCTATTCCTGAAATGAGTGATAGTGATAGTGAGGATGATATGCCTCTCAGTGAAAGACTAGAGAGACTAAAGGAAAAGAAAAAGAAAAAAAAATATTAGATTGGCATAATGAAGAACTACAGTTTTCTGATGCAGACACTGCATTTTTAGGTAATTTGGACCTGCCTCCAGAAATAACTGAATTGGATTCTCCTATTCAATTTTATGAGTTTTTTATAACAAATGAAATTTTAGACTACATAGTTGACCAGTCATGTGTATACTCCACCCAACAATGCCCAACAAAACCACTTGCTCTAAGAGTGGAAGATTTAGAGCAGTTTATTGGTATCGTTATTTATATGTCTGTTGCACATTTACCAGCTACGAGGATGTATTGGAGTACAGCATTGAAGCACACGTTAGTCGCAGATGTAATGTCATGTAATAAATTTGAAAAAATTAAGAGATTTTTACATTTCAATAACAATTACGATTTTATACCAGCTGGTAACAATGGACATGACAAATTGTTCAAAATAAGGCCCCTACTAAGTAAACTCCGTGAACGATTGTTGAAAGTTCCTAAAGAGGAATTTATGGCTGTAGATGAACAGATAATTCCAACAAAAGCAAGATCCAACATCAAACAATATAACCCGAAGAAACCCCATAAATGGGATTATAAAGCTTTTGTGCTTAGTGGTATTAGTGGGTTCTCATATGACTATGAAATTTACGCTGGAGCACAAAGTAATATAGTAGAAAATAATTTTCCTGATTTAGGAGTTAGTTCGAATGTAGTTGTTCGGCTTACAAAGACTGTACCAAGGTATAAAAATTATAAAATATTTGCTGATAACTGGTTCAACAGTGTCCCGCTTATGACCTATCTCCATAAAGAAGGTTGCCTTCTTTTAGGAACAGTAAGAAAGGACCGAGTACCAAACTTGAAAATACCAAAGGAATCGGTGATGAAGAAAAGTGGTCATGGTGCTATAATTGAAAAGGTTGCAGATGTAGATGGTGTTCCCGTATCCGTCACTTGTTGGTATGATAACAAAGTTGTGACTATGATGTCGACTTATGTTGGTAGTACTCCTGTCAGTGAGGTGCAACGATTTAGCAAAAAAGATAAGACATATATAACTATACCACGTCCCAAGGCAGTTTCCATATATAACCAATATATGGGAGGAGTGGACCTTCTTGACTCAATGTTGGGTTATTATAGAATAAAACTACGATCAAAGAAGTGGTATATGCGAATATTTTTTCACCTAATCGATCTGGCATGTGTCAACGCTTGGATTCTTTGGAAGCGAACACATCCAAATGTCCCGTTGGCTTTGAAGGATTTTAAATTAGCTCTTGCTGAATGCCTAACTAAAGCAAATAAATCCCTTACTAAACCAAGAGGTCGGCCAAAACTACCGATTGAAGGTGAGCTACAGGCAAAAAAGCATCGTGGTCCAACCCCAGATTTCCCAATTCAGGAAGTTAGAACCGATAAGCTTCACCACTGGGGGCATTGGCAAAATCAGAGACAAAGGTGCAAATACCCTGGATGTACTGGAAAAAATTTCATACAATGCGGGAAATGTCAAGCTTTTCTTTGTCTAAACAAAGACCGAAATTGTTTTTTTGCATTTCATAATGATTAGTAATTTACCATTTCTTAATCACATGTTGTGCCATAAATGGCACATACCCTTATTTCATATCCATATCTTTTCAAAATCAAAATAATTTTTTTTTTCTATTTTTCCTGTTTTATATATATTATTTCCGGTCCTTAATATTTTTTTCAAGCAAAAAAAAATCATGCGGTAAGGGGTTAAAATCGCCAGCGACGACGAAAGCGATTAAAGCGGCGGAAAACGCAGAAGGAAAATATCATCCGGATCCGATTCAGACGAATCTCGAGGACGATCTAAAAATAGATCAAGAGTAGATCGAGATCACGGTCTAAAGGCAGTTCAAGATCTAAAAGCAAATCTAGATTACGTTCAAGGTCTAAAAGCAAATTTATATCACATTCAAGATCTAAAAGCAAATATACATCAAGGTCGCGTTCTAAATCTAGAAGTAGATGAAGATCACGTTCTAAAAGCGATTCAAGGTCTAGGTCTAGATCTAGATCGAAGAGTGGTTCGAGATCTAGAAATGGTTCAAAATCTCCGTAAATTGGACTTTGGTGTACTCTTTAATGATTTGTAGATTTAGATGGTTAATTAAACTTTTTTAATGTGTAGGCTTTTAAACGTAAATCTAGAACATGCTATAGATATAAAAGTATATCTAGATCACATTCTAGGTCTAATAGCAAATCTAGATCACGTTCACGATCTAAAAGCAAATCTTAGATCATGTTCAAGGTCTAAAAGCAAATCTAGATCGCGTTCAAGGTATAAAAGCAAATCTAGATCACGTTTAAGATCTGAAAGTAGATCAAGGTCGCGTTCTAGATCTAAAAGTAGATCTCGTTCAATGTCTAAAAGCAAATCTAGATCACGCTCAATGTCAATGGGCTTAGGAAGCACCTAATGAGAATAGGTCTAGCAGAAACTGACGAGTGTAGATTCTGTGTGGAGGAGGATGAAACTCCGGATCACCTAGTTCTGGAATGCCTCGCCATTGCAAGCCAACGCAAGAAATACTTCAGACAAGAAACTTGTAAGAGTGAGGATATAACCTCGTTGAAGCTGTCCCAAATACTAGAGTTCATTAGTACCCTGGAACTGGAAGGTGAGCTGTAGTAGTAGGGAGAAAAGCTCGGATAGGGGGGCACAATAAACCTTAGATTTCACTGCATTGTAACCCTGTTAAAATCTATCTATCTATCTAGCACGATACATCCTGCAGAGTGCAACAAGTTACCGATTATATGATTGCGTATTGTTCAGGACATCTCACAGATGTTACCTATTGCCAGTAGAACGGGTGCTATAGTACTTCAAGTACCACATTTTTGGAGGAATTTAAGTTTGTTAGAACTATAAAGCCTCTGGAGTGTATACAAGTGAACAATTTTATGATTGGATATTATTCAGGGCATATCACAGATGAATCCAATTGATTTTCAGTTCACCAGAGTCAGTATAACGAGTCCCATAAATCCAGATATACATTTTTGGAGAAATTTCAGTTTGTTAGCACTATAATGCCCCCGAATTGTATACAAATGAGGAATTTTATGATTGGAATTTGTTCAGGGCGTCTCACATATCTCTGGCCTCCGTGAATAAGCAGATAAGTCCATAAAATGGCTAAAATGAGATATCTTCATGTTTATTTATTTGATATTGATCCCCAGCAAGTGAATATTCAAACATCTTAATAAATTTTGACTTTTATAGTATAACTTAACTTGTCTTATTTAAGGCAGAATTTTTATTTTGTTAATAAGCCGATAAGTCAACTTATCGGGTTATTCACGTCTGAACACGTAAGATCTGTATCGCACAAATACACTTATCTCATTATAGACGCCTTCCGATTTTTGCAAGATCTGTTTATTCACGCTTTTCAATTCAGTTTGTATTTTGAAGAAGTGTCAGCCACATGCAGTCTGATGAGTTTTGATAATACCGGTCGGTATTCTGTGTTTTAAAGTGCATATTTAATAATTTTTGTGATAAAACAAAGAGTTTTGTAACAATGCATAGAAGAACATCACATATTTTGTCTCTGTGCAAGAAACGACAAAGCGGTACAGGTAAGTTCCTAAAAAATTGCCCGTTGGCTGGCGACGCCCATGTTACTGTCATGTTGTTTCTTTACAGATCAACCAGATGTCGAAGAAGATAGCAGAAATCGTCAGTTCGTATTCCAGAATGAAATAGCTTCGGAAATATCAACCTATCAGCGAAGTCGAGAATGGGTTTCAGCACAAAACTCACTCAAGCCCTGCAATGAAACTGTTGTAGACCATAATTCGGTAGCCCAGAAGGAGTTAAGTTTTACAGACAACCAGGTGCCAACCTCTAACATAGACGTGAACAATTCAAATTTGTTTGACAATTTTGAAATACCAGTTATACAAGATCTTTCAAATATGGAACACTATGCTCCTAACATTGACGACAATATAAAAAATAATGTACTTGAAAATACTGATTTTTCTGCTTTCTGTGTTGACAGCACTACTTTGACAGATGGTTTTCTTCACATTGAAAAAGAGCAGGTTGAAGCTGCTGTGTATTCTGTAAAATCCTTAGTTGAACAAACTAATATTTCCACTGAAGAGTTCTCACTTGAAGAACAAATACTCGAAAAAGAGCACGAAGAATAGGATTTTTCTAACGACGATAGTTTAGTAGATCCAAATTTCGTTGCTGGAAATACGGATGCTTCTTCATCAGAAGAAGAAATTTTGCAACCGGTGGCCAAAAAGAGAAAGAACAAGAATGCCACAATGAATAATGAAGGTATAGGAACAGAAATTTGCCTAACTGTAAAAAAGAAAGGTCGATCAAGGAAACAAAGGGAAATGGCAAAACTTTTAAGAAATACTGGTAAAGAGTATGTAGATGAGAAGGGAAACACTGTTAAAGCTAGAATTATGGAACCACTTACCGATTGCAGAATGAAATGCAAGAATAGATTTTCAGATGAAATTAGACATACCCTCTTCAAAGAATATTGGAAGTTCGGTCAGCATGACAAAAGAACTAACTTCTAATCTTCCCTGATTTGCATTTTTGAAAAAAAGACTACTCAAGTAAGAACTTATTCTGATAGGGTTCGAAACTATTCATGCAAGTACGAACTTTCAGTAAACGGAGTAAGAGAGCCAATTTGCAAAAAATGCTTTATTGATGTTTTCGGAGAAACATACGCATTTGTAAACCAGATAATACTAAATAGGCAATTCTCCATATCCACCATAATTGAAAATGATCAAAGAGGACGAGATGCGCCAAAGAATAAATGGCCTGAGGAAGTTTTGGCTGATGTGGTGAAACACATTCAAAGCTTTCCTGCATATGAAAGTCATTACTGCCGACAGACGACATCAAAAAAGTATCTTCAGTCAGATTTAACTATTTCTAAAATGTATTCTCTTCATAAAGAGAGTAGAGAAAATTGTGTTTCACAAACAATCTATGCAAGAAATTTTCATAAACTTGGATTAGCATTCAAAAAACCACAAAAGGACATCTGTTACAAATGTGACACATTAAAAATGAAAATTATGTATGCAAATGAATATGAAAAGGCCAACTTGATTTTGGAACAAAATAATCACCACATTTTCGCTAAAGAAGCTTATGAGTCAAAAGCAAATGACAAAAAAATTGCGAAAGAAGATAGATCAGTAGCTGTATTTGCTTTTGATCTGCAGCAATGCTTACCCACTCCTTACCTTAAAACATCAATTTCATTTTACAAAAGGCAATTATGGACCTATAATCTCACCATCCATAACTTAGCCACAAATGAAGCAACCTGCTATCTATGGGATGAATCTGTTTCGGAAAGAGGTGCGAATCAGGTAGCATCTTGTCTATATCGTCATATTGTGGATCTTCCTAGTGATGTGACAAAATTGTGCTTTTACTCGGATACATGCGGGGGTCAGAATAAAAACACCCACGTAGCTGCTATGTTCATGGCAGTATTACGTGAAAAAAGTTCAATACAATCTATTGATCACAAATTTCTGGTTCCTGGCCATACGCATATGGAATGCGATGTGGTCACTCAGTCATCGAAAAAGCAAAAAAAAGGACCACAATGAAAATAAATCACCCTTATGACTGGGTACAGCTAATAAGGGGATGTAAAAGCACTAAACCATTTAAAGTAAAATTAATGGAATGCGATTTCTTAAATTTTGCCGATTTATTAAAAAGTTGTTTTGTAAATAAAAAGATTTCTGAAAGTGGTAAAAAATTTCTCTGGAAAGACTTGCAATGGGCACGTTATTGTTCGGAGAACATTGGTATACTTTATTATAAATCATCTCTAAAAAGTGAGGAGAAATTTAAATCAGTAAATTTTAGACGTCGTGGTAAACAACTATCAGGTGCATTAACTGTTTCAAAAATACACAATGGACCTATTCCAATTAACAAAGAAAAAAAAGGATACCATGGCTGTTTTACATCTCATAGATAAACAATTTCATCCATTCTATGAGAACTTAAAGGTGGCTGATGTTCCAGATACCGATCCAGATTTGATTGAGGTTGATCCCGATGAACTAATGTAAATTGATTATTTCCATCGATGAACTGATGTAAATTGATTATTTCCATGCTCATTACTATTGTTTGTCTCAGGTTTTAGTGTTGTATATTACCTTATATTATAAAAAATAATGTTCGTGAATAACATACTATGTATGAAAATAAATATGTTTATTTCAAATATCTTGAGTTATCATTAAAAACTCAGTTGTGAGTAATCGGATAAGTCGATTAAAATTGTAATTTGAAAACTAATATTTCAAAAATATGTTTCCAATGACAAATCTTATGCTCCAGAATGCAGAAATATTATCGAATATACAACAAATAGGTATTGCGATTTACCACAACTCTCCGAAATGTTTTTTGGCTCTCCTGAACAATTTCTCAAATTTGACTTATCTGTTTATTCACTGAGGCCAGAAGATATAAACCCTATTGATTTTCAGCTTACCAGAGTCAGTACAATGACTATAGATATACCACATTTTTGGTTTGAGAAATTTCAATTTGTTAGTACGATACAGCCTCTAAAGTGTGTAAGTGCGAAAAAGTTAGTTTTAATCTTTAAAACCGTTCATTTTTATTAAAATTTTATTTTTTCTGTTTTGTTTATATAACATAAACGATACTTATGCAAAAAACGGATGTTTTTTTTTCAAATTTATTATCTCCAACGTCAACGACACTGAAAATCCGGTTATATCAAACTAGAATTTATATCAGCAAACAGATGAAAAAGAATTTTTATCAAACGGAAGCAAATTCTTAGTAATTTTATAACAAGTAATATTTCAATATTTACTATTACATGCTGCAATTGATACATAATTTTCTTATAGCACAACGAAAAAATAATTAAAAGCTGGATGTCAATATTTAAAAAAAGCCTCCCTGTGGAAAATAAGCGAGATAAAGGTTTATTCTTAGAATCCTCTGTGTCGACCACGTATCCAACAAGACAATTTTAGAAATGCTTCAAAAGGAGACTGAAATAGTGGACATGATCTGCTTCAGTTGATGATACTCCAGTGGAAGTTCTTAGGTAGAAAGGAATCCGATTGAGAAACTTTGGAACCTGGTTCTCTCTGTCCATAGGAAGATTATTTAGAGCAGCAGTCAATACAGTTCAAATCTTTTTGCTTATTGCCAACATTCGAAATGGATAGGCACACTCAAAAGAAGATAAATTTAAAAAAAACATGTGGAAGTTTTGTACAAAAATAGTACCAAAACTCCTCACTCACAAGCAAAAGGAATCAGGACAGAAGATTTATATTGACATCCTAAACAACATTGCCACCAATCCAGATTTGTTAGACAAGGTGGCTTTTTAATGTAGAAGCGGTTAAAGCAAAAGCGAAGGAGTTTCTCAACCAATTGGCAGAAGAGGACTTCCAGCACTACTTTCAACAATAAATGTCACATCGAGAAGTGTAAGGATGTACATTGAAAGTAATAGAACTTCTGCTGTTATTATTGGTAATAAATAAAAAATGTTATGACTTCAGTTCGGTAGTATATCTCAACTTGACACTTCAAAAAACAATTACAAGAGACAAATAGTAGACTTCCCAACCTTCTCATTAGTGATCGATCACACAATTTTATCCTGTCGCAGTTTCCCTTCCTCTAAAACTACATTTGTGCCTTTGGAAACCCACTTTTTCATCAGAGGTAAATTCTAAGCCCTCATAATCTTTATATGTTACCATTTTCACACAAAAACTGATTGTTACTAAAGATATGTTAAAAGAAAATTCGAAACAAGACAGCAACAATGATGAAAAACATTTTTGATATTATAAAATCTCAAAATAACTATAAGAAGTATTTTTATCCAAACTTACCTAAGGAAGAACTTTCTTTCGGCTGCCAAAGCTGCGTTTATATCTTTCCTTCCATCGATGTCTCTCTGCGAACGATTCACAACACCGATATAGCCCCTTCTTAGAGGTAACAACTTATTTTCTAATATATCACGAGCATCGGTACCATCATCCATAAGATCAAGCTTGGTTATCACACCAATCGTTCTAAGACCTGAAACATAAAATTTATTAGAAATAATAAAAATGATTTTAATTTAATCTAACGCACCTTGAACGTCGACTTCTTTGGCCAATTTAAGTGCGTCTGAATTGGCTAAATCGGTATTGGCCGGTGTTACCGCCAAAATTAAGCAGGACTCCCTTTTTATAAACTGCAGTATCATGGATCTGATTTGCTGTTCGATGTCTACAGGTTGATCTCCTATAGGGACTTTCGTTAAGCCAGGTAAATCAATAAGCGTTAGATTTAGCACTGAAAATAGAATAAGATGTGTGTAACATGAAATCTTAATGATTACGTTATTTTATTTACCGTTTGGTGAATATACCCTCAGGTTAATGGGTATGTTAGATATTCCTTTATTGCTTCCAGTGACTCTGTCCGTTTCAGATTCAATTTCTTTACGGACTTCATCAAAATCCACAAATTTCTTACCTTTGCAGTGTAAAAATTCAGCATATTCTATAATAAGAAAATTAAAAAGTAATCATAGATAATTTATCTACAAGCACCGAATAATAATATTAATAGATGGAATCCAAATTAAAATATTTTTTATTGAGTGAATTTTTTGTTTTTAATACCCACAAAATTATGAGGCTATTAAATGAAATAAACAAATAAAATTTGCTTACAATTCTAATAAAATATTGCGTAAATTATGTAAAATTACCAGAATTTGCGTTAATCAGCTGAAGAATAAGCGGTCTTCTAGTAACGATCCCAGAACCTCTTGGAAGGAAATCTCTGGAATAAAATTTCACTTTGTATAATTATAATAAACTTTTACAACACTAGAATACTGGACATTCATAAATATCAGTTTAATATTTCCATTAGTTTGGTCTGTATGATTTTTTAAGTGAAAGTGTTTCTTGATTCCTTCTAAAAATTTGATCCAAAATTCAACCAAAATAAACATAACATTACCATTCTAAAGTGCAAAGAAAACCTACAGCTACCTAAACCTGAAACTGTTACTTCATCTTGCAGTCATAATATGGTAATTGATGATACCTGGCATGTTTATTTCACTAAAGAAATGGTAAAACCCTATCCCAAATTAGTAAAAATATTTCTAAAACCAAAAGGCTACCAGGGATTTCTACAATCTATAAGAAAATCATGGAAAAAGAAAATTGAATATGAAAAGGACTTAAAAAAAGAGAAAACCTGTTACTTGAAATCTAGGAGACCTGAAAGATGGAAAAGTTGGCAAAAAAGGGAAATTACTTCCTTCTAGACCATACCAAAGAAAAAGACAAACTCAAATCCCCAAAGGAACCACAATTCGAAGATATGGTGGAACTCAACCTGTGGAGGCATCAAAAAACAGAAAAGAGGCGTATATAAAATACAAAAATAACCCAAATGTCCAAAACCTTATGGAGTATAATAGACTGGAAGCAGTAGCTAAAAAAACATTCAAGAACACCAAAAAACAACAGTGGGCTAAATACTGTGAAAGTCTAAATTCCTTAACACCAATAAAGGAAGTGTGGCAAAAAGTAAATTCCTATAAAAACAGAAAACAGCAAAATAAATTACCATTAGATGATAAAGCAGAATGGATACATGAATTTAACTGTAAAATTTCACCCACATGGGTTAAAGATATCAAAACAAGTCCAATGGTAATGATTTGCCGCAAAAATTGTCAACACTTACTAAACGGCATAAACATGTGGGAGCTCGAAAGAGCTTTAAAACAAACAAATAACTCTCTTGGCAAAGACAATATTACCTATTCGATGTTATACAATTTACCACCAGGACACAAAAAATCCCTCCTGAAAATCTATAACCTTATTTGGACAAAACAACATAGTATTCAAACTAGCTGGAAGGAATATGTAGTATTGCCAATATTAAAACCAGGAAAACCCTTACACCAATCAAACTCATACAGACCAATTTCTTTAGCTTCATGTATCCTTAAGACCTTTGAAAGAATCATCAAGAATAGATTGGAACAGTGGCTAGAAACAGAAAATATTCTCCCAAAAAGCCAATATGGATTCCGGAAATCTAGGTCCACTCTAGAAGCTTTGACAATGTTTGTCACCGACGTTCAGACAGGTTTCACAAATAAAGAAACAACAGTAGCAGCTTTCCTGGATATCTCCGCAGCTTTCGACAATGTTAATCTTGACATACTAACCCACAAACTGGCTGATATTGGTGTTCCTACAGAGCTAGCAACTTTCTTGATCTCCCAATATTCAGGAAGAACTACATACATCAAAATAAACCACGACTTGAATTCGCCATGTCAAACGCAATCGCAGATAGGACTTCCACAAGGGAGTATATTAAGCCCACTTCTTTACATGTTATATACTCTAGATATTGATTCTATAGTAAGAAATACAAATATTATCCAATTCGCAGATGATTTATAACTAAATTATTTGCTAAATGTGCTCAAACCATTCACTCCATACACAACCTTTCAATATTAGTCCTTACCCACCCATACTGGCAACACAAAAAAACTCCGCTAACTGTGAACAACTACACACGTATCGTCAAGTACCAGGAAATTGTATTCTCCTCAAATACCCTTCCATATTATGCAGCGCAACACCACCTTTTATTCTCTTCAAAAATGGAAACAAGTTACGTAAACCCAAACGGAAACTTCTTAGAGCATTTCTGGCCAGAATACAAATATATATTTATACAGATGGTTCCAAGACAAGCAAAGGATGCGGATGCGCCTTTTACGATGCTAGCACTTCCCATACATCTTTGAAGCGATTTCCCAAAGAAACATCAATTTATACACTTGAAAATTACGATGTGCTGTTCGCACTGAGATATGTTTCATCAAGTGATACAAGAAATACAGTGATTTTTACAGAAAGTAAAAGCTTCGTAGACAGGTTACAAAATATTCCTGACTCTTCAAATTTATCCCATGTGGAATTCGAAATTCTAAAAGAACATCATAATATAAGACAACAAAATAAAAATACCATAGTGGTCTGGATAAAGGGTCACTCGGGTATAAAAGGAAATGAAATTGCTGACAGGTCAGCAAAATCGGCCATTTCTTCAGGAGAACCATTAACAATAAAATCCGTACCCCATTCCGACCTTAAGTGTGAATATAGGAACAGTTTGCTACTCGAATGGCAAAGAGTTTATGAAAGTAACACTCATGGACAGAACTACAAAAGCTGCCAAGTCAAGATTCCACGTAAGAGATGGTTCTATGGGATATCTCATAGAGAATTAATTGTTACTATAAATAGAATAAGATCAGGACATGCTATGACACCGCTATATAAACAGAGAATAGGTATAATTGAAAATCCAGCTTGCACATGTGGTGATCTTGGTGATTTAACCCATGTAATACTAGAATGCTCCTAATTCCAAGCAAATCTAAATACTTTCTATGAGGATTTAATAGATCTTAAAGCAAAACTACCTATATGTGTCAACCAAATTGTATTCAGCAACAACATTAATATTTTATATTGTCTTTATAATCACCTAAAAAGGTGCAAAATGAAATTGTAAAACCTGATACTAACATAAATACATTGCAAGCAATTTTGCGATTAAATATCTTGTAAGTGCGTCGACGAAAAAGAAAACGAAAAAAAAAGAAAAAAAGGAAAAAAAATATTTAGAAAGAAAAAGAGAAAAAAAAAGGAAAGGAAAAAAACCAAAAAACAAAAAAATAGAAATAGATGCACAAGTACTAACAACATACGTAACATACTAACACAGAGAAGGTATATCTGCAAATGTTCATCGTTTACAAGAAAACCTTGTTTTTACATACTAACATAATTGTTTACAAGAAAACTTTGTTTAATAACTCGTCCGTAAACATGGATTACAAATCAAATCTGGCTAATTGGTCTCTGCCAAAGCCACCCAACTACTTAATAATAATAATACTTCCTTCTAGGAGGAAATAAAATTATAAAAACAGATTTAAGTATTTATTTGAAAACACCAAACAACTTGTTGAACAGGAATTGGAAAATGATGTTTTCATATGCACAAATTCTGAATTTTGAGGTCAATAACTCATTTTTCACTGAACAGAGGGACTGTCCACTACATTCTATTTTCCGGATGCAGATGACATCTCCGAAGTAGAAATAAATGACATCATAACCAAATTAATTCCACCTCTCACTTCGAGAACAGTTTCATATTTTAAATTCTGTTAAAACTTTGGAAATATAGTGGTTTATTGAAGAATTTCTACTCTACCTATCGATGTTTTTGATAAAGCAAATTTCTTTTGGTATTTTTGCTATATTGAGAATTCAAAATTTGAAGCCAGCACCAGAGTGGCAAAAGTTCAAACTTGACATATGTACATTGTGTTAAGACAAATTAACATTTGTATACATTCGTCAAAAGTTAATATAAGTATAAATACATATTTACAATTTACGAAAATTACAATCTTAAAAAATATAACATACTAAAAAACAGTTTAAAACATATTTTAAATTTTTTTATACATCTGTCATGTCAAAATGAAAATAAAATTCTTTGATGCTACAAATTAATTTTTTTTTCAGAAATTTTTAGTTGTTTTTGTAAAATTTATACAAGTTTAATTGGCACCACTGAAGGGGGAGTAGGTTGACATGTGAAAATAGGAAGGAATTGTGGTTCCTTGTTATAATCGAAAAAATGGTAATCTTACTTGTATGTTTCATGTTTTATAGGTGTTGCATATGTTATTGTTACCAATATTCTTCTTTGCATAAATCAAAAATATATTGATTTATACATGTCAAGATTCCCAACTTTTAAAATAGCAGTCGACAACTGTCCCTGAAATTTACTTTAGTTATGATTCTTTTATGCAATTAAAATTTTACTCAAATGACATGAGCCTCCCCGAAGAAGTATATCATAGGACATAGTAATATGAAATAAGCCATTAATAAGACCTATTCATTTACTTGGTAAGCTAGATTCCTTAATAAATACAATAGAAACGCTGAATCTTTTCAGACACATGACTGGTACTTAATCAACCATATGCATTGGAATCAAAACAATATGACAAATGCTTGTATTGAGTTTCGTTCTTTTTCTGTTATTCGAAGAAGACAGTACCAACATAGTATGTGCTGAATAATATCGTCAACTAAGTCACGTATCCGTGCGATTTTAACAGTCAATTAGTATAGACGTGTTTAAAACAGCTCTCTTATCAACAAATCGTTTTTGTTAAGAATTCCAATTCTATTGAACCGGTCAATCCACCTAGTAAATCAGTTAATCAAATTTATAGTTCAGTGAAAAATGTCTAGTGCAGATCCCCCTGACAAAGGGGGAACTTCAGATTTGTGCAATAATAATGATAATTCAAGGAATGTGCGTTACAATTCATCATACCAAACAGCATTTCAGGAAAGCAAAAACTTGGGAAAGGATAAAGAAACACGCTTGTCTGGTCAGACAGCGACAGGTATTTCAGTACAAGTAGCAAAAAAGTTCAAACTTGATAAACCTAATTTATATTCAATTGATAAAATTTATGTATTTATCGAAAAAATTAATAATGAAAATTTAGGAAATTTACATCCCATGTCAGTTGGACACTTATTACATAAAAAACTAAAAGTTCAAAACATTACCAAAATACAAAAGGTAGGTAGAAATAGAGTAAGAGTAGAGGTTAAAACTACTAAAGACGCTAATATGTTAATAGAAAACGAAAACTTGAAAGAGGAACAATTAAAAGCATTCATACCCAATAATTTAATAGAAAGGAAAGGGGTAATCAAAGAAGTAGATACCACATTCAGTGACGAGTATTTGTTGGAAAATATTGAGTCTCCAAACGCAGTCACCAGTATTCGTAGATTTAAACGCAAAATTGATATTGATGGAGAAGCAGTATATATACCAAGGCAAACAGTTTTAGTGTCATTCGAGGGTAACGTGTTACCCCCATTTGTTATAATTAATAGCGTTGTATGTCCTGTAGAAAAATACATTCAAAAGGTAGTACAGTGTTACAACTGCTTGAGGTATGGCCATGTGGCCAAGCAGTGTAAAAGCACTAACACACTATGCATAAATTGTAGCAAAAAAAAGGAAGAAAATCATTCATGCAAAGATCCTGTAGACACATTTTGTTTTTATTGTAAATCAAACGATCATAAAACGATACATAAAAAATGCCCTGTATTTGAAAAACAGAAGCAAATAAAACAATTCATGTCAGATAATAATGTAACCTATATAGAAGCAAAAAACTTGTCTGATAATTCATATATTAGTAAAATTAGCAATAATAGGTTCAATGTACTTGATAATACGTCGGAAAGCTTTCCATTACTTCCTAAGACAACAACCCACCAATACAAAACAAATAGGGAAAGTAAAACATTTAAAAAAAAATACACCATCAGAACCCTCAACATCACACAGTAAACACACAATCACACAAACCAAAAAACGTAGGATACAATCACCCAACAATGAAATCACACAAGCACCCATGTTTCCCAGATCCTTTGGTCCTAGTAAACCAGTATTCCAATTTAAAAATAATAGTACGAATGAAAATATGGAGATAGAATCCATGCAGTCAAATGAAGAAAATGATACAACATTTATTCAAACGTTCTTCCAAGTTTTCAAAAACATCTTGGAAGACATTAGCTCATTTGAAGAATTACAAAAAGTTGACATTCAATTTGTAACAGATAGGTTATATAAAATGAATCATAATCTGCCAAAAAATAACAATGCTTAATAAAATTAAAATATTACAATGGAACGCGCGCTCGGCGATTGCAAATAAATATAGTTTGATGAAGTGTCTGTCAGAACACGATATTGATATTTGCGTTATATCTGAAACGTGGTTTAAAAAAACAACATCATCAATTTTCCAGGTTATAATCTAATTAGAACTGATAGGGATACGGAGGTACAGCAATACTAATAAAGGTAAAAATAAATTTTAAAAAAGTAGATATTAACATTAAAGTAAATACTGACATCAACATATGTGCTGCCGAAATTAATTTTAATAAATATTTACAGTTTAAAATATTATCTGTGTATTGCCCCCCAAAAATTAGCATCAATAACAGCGACTGGAAAAGCATATTTAATATCATATCTAAAGAGAACGGCATAATATGTGGAGATTTTAATGCACACAACAGAACATGGGGTTCGTACAAAAATGATCAGAGGGGTATACAACTTCTAGACGTCTTAGAAAATCATGACTTAATATTGGCAAACGATGGAACACCTACTAGATTAAACCACAACGGGGAAAATTCCGCAGTGGACCTGACACTTAGTACACCCTATCTCATAAACAACATAGATTGGAACGTAATAAAGGACACACTGGGTTCAGATCACTTCCCAATACTTATTAACATCAATGTGCCTAAAAATAAGTGTCTACAAACAAAGGAATTAATATGTCCTTCCAATAAATGGAATATGAATAAAGCAGACTGGTCAACATTCAAAAACGAAGCAGAACTGTATTTCTCACAAACACCACCTATTTTTAATGATATTAATGCAAAATATGAATATCTAATACAAGGAATAAACACAGCTGCCCAAGTATCCATACCAACAAGATAAAGTCAAGAACACTACCACCTTGGTGGGACAGAGAATGTGACATAGCTGTAACAGATAGAAAAATGCGGTAATTGCCTACAAAATTAACAGCACGTTGGAAAACTTCATTACAGTGCAAAAAATAGCAGCAAGCACAAAAAAATTTTTGAAAGAAAAGGCAAGATCCTCATGGAGAACATACTGCACCAATCTGAATAAAAACACATCAATGTCAGACATTTGGAAACAGGCTAAGAAAATGAAAAGAACTTTCATACAGAAAGAGAACATTCATTTCTCCAGTGAGGATTGGAAAGAAAAGCTACTAGAGAGAATAGCACCGCCATCTACCTTCTACCAAAATAATTTAGAAAATGAGCAGGAACATGAGGAAACAATACCACAAATATTCGAAAATCTGATAAATATCCAAGAACTAGAAAACACAATAAAACAAAGAAAAAACACCGCACCAGGCTTAGACAATATCAGATATCCGATGTTATGCAACCTACCAAATAATGCCAAATCTTTTTTATTGGAAATATATAACAACATACTAAAAATGGGCAAATGCACAATACAAGATTGGAAAAACCTAATTGCAGTTCCAATATTAAAACATCAAAAAGATCCAAATGACCCTGACTCCTACAGAGTCATATCATTATTAGCATGCCTATTGAAAACATTCGAAAGGATATCAAAAAACAGAATAGAATGGTGGTTAGAAGAACACAAAATATTACCAATTCATCAGTACGGATTCAGGAAAGGATATGGCACAATGGATGCGGTGAGCCAACTTGTCACTGATATACAAATTAATTTTGGAGAAAATGGGTATACTGCAGCTACATTCTTGGATGTAAAAGGCGCATACGACTCTGTAGAAATTCCAATACTGAACGGAATGCTGAAACAAATCGGTATGCCTACCAAAATACGAAATATTCTGTGCGATATTATGACAGACAGAAAAATATTTATAAGACAAAAAGACACATTATTAGGACCAAGACATACATCTAGAGGTTTACCACAGGGCTCTGTTTTAGCACCACTGTTATTCAACATATATACCATCAAAATGCATCAAGCATGCAGGAATTACACACTTATACAATATGCTGATGACTTTGTAATATATGTCAAGGACAAAAAATATTAAAATTGTATAAATACTCTAAACAAGGCCACCTCAAACATCATAAAAGCTATTGAAGATGTAGGGTTCGATCTATCAACGTCTAAATCAAATGTCACCATATTTTCAAGGCACCGTATCCCAGAAACTTAGAACATCCAGTTGGGGGACCACATGATACCATATAAAAAAGAAATTAAGTACTTAGGAGTAACATTAGATAATAAATTAAATTGGAAACCATATATCGAAGCAATCAAAATAAAATGTAATAAAGCCATTAATTTCCTCAAAATGATCACCAAAACATGGTGGGGCGCAATTACTGAAATATGCCTGTTATTCTATAAAGCATATATAAGGTCCATTTTAGACTATGGTTCCGTCCTATACGGATCTGCATCAAAACAATCACTGAAACAGCTAGAAGTAATACAGAATAAAGCGTTAAGAATATGCTTAGGAGCGATGTCAACAACACCTGTGGAACCGCTAAGGGTGGAAGCACTCGAACCACCATTGGAATTGAGAAGAACATTTCTCGCTGAAAAAATGGTACTTAAGAATAAAGCAAAAAATTCTACACTGATGGCCAAAATATGTGAATTAAATACATTGGACCTGACGAATAAATATTGGGAAAAAAAGAACTCGCCACCGATATGCACCGTATTTCGTAACACCAATAAAGAAGAAATTTTAACGTATGAAAGTTGCAATTACTTTGAGAACATAGAACACTCTGCAAAAATAATAATTCCTGCGTACTCAGAAATACCAGAATTAAACAAAGAAAAAATTATCAGACTTACAAAAAAAACATCAACAGTACAATAACTATATATACAGATGCATCAAAGACAACAAAAGGTACAGGCACAGCGTTCTATGTGCAAGAAACGAAAGAAGGAAAAACCTTTAAGCTAAGCAACGATTATTCTATATTTTGAGCAGAAGCTGCAGGCATAATGAAGGCGCTAGAACACACAATCCACC
Organism: Galeruca laticollis; assembly: GCA_963921935.1. Classification (NCBI taxonomy): domain Eukaryota; kingdom Metazoa; phylum Arthropoda; class Insecta; order Coleoptera; family Chrysomelidae; genus Galeruca; species Galeruca laticollis. The sequence continues at coordinate 86,451,616 of OY998184.1, forward strand.
AAAAAAAGAAAAATGTATCTATCCTAACGGATTCGCTGTCTGTTATCCAATGTTTGAATAATAATGCAGTAGATACCATCACTCACCCACACATTAAGAAAATTCAATCCCTACTACACCAACTTACTAAAGAGAGTGACGTTCAAATAATATGGGTAAAAGCACATTATGGAATTTACGGCAACGAAAAAGCTGATCAGTTAGCCAAAACAAGTGCTGAAAAAGATGAATGTCAACCGAACGAAGTGGCACTACAAGATTGCTTAAATAAATACAAAAGAAAATTTCAAGCAGCATGGAAAGAGAAATGGGACCACTATGTAACAACAAAGCCTACTAGATACACACTACTGCATAGGGAAATACCAAAACAACAGTGGTATAAAGGAATCAATTATTCACGTAGGGAAATTAGCAGTATAATTCGAATGAAATTTGGACACGCGTCTTACCCAGAGCACTTGAGCAAAATAGGCGTAATCGAATCAAACTTATGCACAGCCTGCAATGTCATAGGAGACCTGGATCATATATTTTTTGAATACTTGGAATATCGTAATGCCACGAAAGAACTTTATAATAACATAATACATGAAAAAATATTCCCTCCCATCAACATGTTACACTTACTGGCGCTGAATAACATCAAAATATTAGACTGTCTAGTAAAATTTCTAAGGATGACTAACATATCGATATAGTTAAGTTATATAGAGCTTGTGACCTTTGTTACCCTAACCCAAATGTTTATACCTTCCATCCGTGGTCTACCTTTGTATGTGTTCAAATAAAGCCCTGAACGACCCCTGGGCGAGAAAACTTGTAACCCTGTGCCAATCCTTTGATCGAAAAGCAGTATTAACTTGAATCGCAGACGACGATAGTTTGATAGGTTGAATTAGGTCTCGCTTAAGTAATAAGATACATATCCACAACACGAAAATCAATAACAAATTCAGTATCGATTCTGATTGGCACTTAATTGAAATTTGATTCAAATATAAACTTCAAATATATCACCATATATACTGTATATATAACCTAACACAACGTATTTGGTTGCATGGATACCTCCAAACGCCATGAAACAAAAAAAAAAAGAAAAAAAAAGTCACGTATCAGAAAAGCTTCAGCGTTTAGATTTTATATATAATTTGACAAACAATTTAAAAGGTTATTTATATGAAGTTCCCAAGATAACATATTATCGATTTAAATGCCCCAATATTTCATTGTTTTCTAATGGATTTAGGTTTTAATATACTGGCAAATATCATTTATAAAAATCACAAAGAATAGCGGGCCAAGGACTGAGCCTCGTGGCACTCCGTGTTCAATAATCCTCACATTTGATTTAACAGTGTTAATTTGAACATATAAACTTCGATCTCACAAGTAGCTACTTATTAGCCTCAAAGGGGTACCTCTAATCCAGCTTTGTCAAAAGTAATTTATGTAAAATACAGTCGAAGGTTTTAGATAGATCTAGACAAGAGACCGTTATCATATTGCCATTGTCCAGGTCTTTAGAAATACATGTAACCAGTTCTACCAAAGCTGAAACCGTAGATCTTCCTGGTCTAAAACCAAACTGTTGACCATTTAAAAGATTATTTTTTTCAAGATTACTAAGTAATCTGGAGTTCATTGTTTTTTCAATTAATTTAGAGAGAATTAGTACAACAGATATGGGGTTTTTGGTTTTCAGCAACTTTTTTATCACCTTTTTTAAAGATGGTAGGTACTCAAGCAATTTTTAGGAGACTCGGAAAAACCATGATATAATGAATAGTGGACAGCAAAAATTTGAATTTATTTAAACTTACTAAGAGGATGGAAACAGTCTTCCTTGGTAAAATGGGGGAACATGTTTTCCAATTTTAAGAGCATTTATTCAAGCCCGTTGTCTGTCTATTGACTCTCTAAATCCTAGATTATTCTGAACCATACTTATCGTTCATGCTGCTCTCGTGGAAAGCAATGAAAGCTAGTGTCTTTACAACGAGATCATTTTGCTCAAGAATCACATTGCAGAATACAACAATAATGATTTGATCTACCAGAACCACTCATTTTTCACTGTTTGCTGTGGTGGCACAATAATACAGTACAGAGTACTGGATCCAAGAAGTGGGTATCAGTTTTTATAAACAAGGCAGTAAACGTGTTAAAAAACTTGAAAATCTTGACATTTTAAATAGATATCCAATGCTCCCCTATTTTCCTTAATATGCGTCGCTATATTAGAAAATATATAAGAGATATTTAAAATATCTCCCTTCAAAATGACAGACTAGAAAAAACGTAAAACTTTTTTTTATTGTCCTAGCAAGAAGAGGCGTATGACCACGACATATTTGTAACCAGTGCAGGCAACCAATATGTGGAAAACACCGAGGTAGTACCTATATGCCATGTGCAAAAGACTAAAATAAATCTACCCAAAGCTTCTTTTATGTGTCTAATATATATATTAAATAGGATAGTTCAGTATTAGGTAACGTTTGTTTAACACAGTCCAGTATTCTAGGGTTAAATACTTTGATCTAAATAATTACTGGGGCCCAAATTTGTGGAACGAATCAATTTTTTAAATTTGACAGGTCAATAGCCAGGTCAATGTGTCAAAAGTCAAAAATTGAAATTGATTTATAAACATTTCATGTAATCAATAACTTTTTGTATCTATTCATATTGTAATTATTTTAAATATGAAATATTTGAACTTACTTTCCAACGAAATTTTCCAAAACTGAACTTTTTCCTGCCGATTGTCCGCCCACCACTGCGATTTGTGGTAGATCCAAAGTCATATGAACACCCAGTTGTGTAAAAGCATCTTGCAACTTATTCACAATTGGAATAAGTTGCTCCATTCCCAGATTCCCTGCCATTTTTAGGCCGGAACTTTACATAAACTATTGAAAATTAAAGAATTTTATTCAGCACTTGGGATATACATCAGAGAACATGGCCGATAATATACTGACTGAAGCGCGCATGAGTCATACAGAGTATTATTAAATTTAAATCATTAAAAACATTTATATTTGATACTGTCGTATGTTATTAGTTTATTTCTAAGCGTTTTCAAAATTGACAAACAGATAAGTGGTTTCAATGCACAACTTTAATCGCTAAAAGATAAATAAATGATAAAATTTGAATGTTTAGATTATCAATATACAAACGCCTGCGCAGTGTGTCGAAATCTACCTAATTAATAATACAAATATATTACAAGGAAGTCGATTTATAACGGTTTTAAATAAGAAAATTATGTATTCCGATTCTAAATACAAACATAAATTACGCCAAAGTTACATTTTAGAATATTGAATTCGAAAGAAACCGAACGCATCACTCCCAATCAACCTTTACTTTATTCATATACGCACCGATTATTTTTTATTAAATTAGATAATGGCATATTCAATTTTATTTCAAAAGAAAATATACTTTTGAATATAATCCATAATGATCCGGTTAAACAGAACTGAATTAATATAATGGCTCCATAGATAAATTCTAGTGATTTATCTATGAACCTCATAAAAAGTAATCCTGTTTTATACATTATTTATAAGTGCATATTTCTACTATAGTATATACTATGGAGATTACACAGAAAGAGAACGGTCGATGTGGGAAAAAGGACCTAGAAATTTGGAGAAAATAAGCGATCTAAAAAAAGCGGATTGTTGTGCGCTAATCATAGAAAAAGTATATATACAACTTTTTATGGCGCTGATATGATATGACGTTTAATATACAGATAAACATCGAACATTGCAGTTACTAATTACTGACGCCAGCACAGCTGATAAATAATTTATGAATGCATCAACTTGTAAGTCGTTCTTCTCCCAATCCTCCATGGCATATACTCTGTTTTATAATTCTATCAAAGAAAACAACTATTCTTGAAACTTGTAATTTGTCTATGGTTGTCATAACTACAAATTTTATGGCGTTCACAAAGCTCAAAATATTCCTTTAACCGTTAGTGTAATAATATACAATAGAGAGGGCTTTTCATTCATAAACACGTATATATTTATTCGAAAAGGTCGACGCAAGAAAGGCTTGGCAAAATAAATTAAGAATTGAAAAGCCTAAATCGAAATATTTGTGTGTTCACTTCATTTAAAAGAATACATTCTAAGAAGTATGTTGGCATTAATCTCCACATTTTTATTTAATTATGGGCGCAAATATGACCCACATTTAATAATGCTTCTTTTTCGTTAACACAAATGGAGTTTTTAAAACCATCCAAATATTCCAAAACTTCTACAAAACTTAACATAAGTTGAGTCATCGTACTAAAAAGTATTTAACAATTGAACAACTTATCTAATCTTAGAACAATTTGCAGCAACATAAAATAAATAAAAAATTTTAATTAGAATTTTTATTATAAACTTAGAAAAAGAACATCTTACCTGTGCGTTTAAGAACACTAAGAAAAAAGTTTTAAATTGAATAAGATAATATTGTCTAAGAGAAGTCTATTAATTATTTATAAAAGAAAATATGCGAAAAGGTTGTAAAACACATTAACATCACATAAGCAAACAGATTTTTAAACACATCTACAGTAGTTTCAAATAGACAGTTAGGAAGCGCTGCGATCTTAATCTCGGATCCCAATAGCCCGAACTAGCAAATTATTTTTTCTGCGAATTCGCAAATCGCGGCACACATTTGTATGAAACAAAAAAAGTGTAACCTCATGCCATCGTCCATAAATTCCAATTGGAATGCTCATGCTGTACAGGAAAAATCGCAGTTTGATAGTGCGTTTTCAAAGGTTAATTATGGTGATTCTTAGGAGTGCTTGGTGGAACGCACCATTAAATATTCAAAATTGAAATTGACACCTCCTAGTATGACAGTAATTTGACACCAGTATTGTTAACATCACATTAAACATATTTTTAATTATAAATTGATGTTAAAAATATTATTACAGTAATGATTCACAGTTTATTCATTATAAATTCTCAAGGGTGAGTTTTGTCAGTGTCAATAAATATTACTTTATGTTTATCTTGGCGATTTTAGTGATGTTTTTCTTGAAAAACATTGGAGAAGTGTGATTCCAAGATCAATATGTGACTATTACTTAGAATCTCAAAGGACTCATGGTAACGATGTAAATCCGGTAATAGCAACCCCTCATCATTATTTAATATCAATTCAAAGAGGCGGTGTTAGTTTTGTAGCAGTATGTATGGAAGAGATACCACCGTTGTTTGTTATTGAATTTTTGCATAGAGTTGTTGACATATTTCAAGTAAGTACAAACATATTTTAGGGTCAATAGACGTTATTAGAAATTCAAATCAATATCAATTGTTGACGAAATAGTTTTATGTTTTGTTTTAGGACTATTTTTCGGAATGTACGGAATCAATAATTAAGGAAAATTATGTCGTAGTTTACGAGGTAATTTATTTGTTACCAACGAATTTGTATTTTAAATTATAAGTTATATTTTTGTAGTTGCTGGATGAGATGTTAGATAATGGTTTTCCGTTAGCCACTGAAAGTAATATTTTAAAAGAGCTGATAAAACCACCCAATATTTTGAGAACGATTGCAAATACTGTTACAGGAAAAACGAAGTAAGTAATTGGAGTACCAGAAGAATTGCGTCAGATAAGCGGGAAATATTTTAAATCCTTATTTACAGTATTAGTGATATATTACCGACGGGTCAATTGTCTAACATACCTTGGAGGAGATCCGGTGTAAAATATACAAATAACGAAGCTTATTTTGATGTTATCGAAGAGGTTGAAGCAATTATTGATAAATCTGGATCTACAGTGTTTGCTGAAATTCAAGGATATGTAAGTAAAACATCTTTTGTTAATTTTAATGGAATAAATGCAGTTTACGGGCATTCGCCTTTTTTCGATTTTTTTTTGTTTTTTGTAACTAAATAAACCTCCTGAACATAGAAAAGGAAAAAAAAATCGACGGTCTCATCCCCCTCCCCCCCTTACAATTTTTTTTTCCTGAAAATCGACTTTTTTAATATTTTCTTCATTTCGTAATTAAATAGCCTGTATAAACATGAAAAACAACAAATTATGGTGTAATTATGAAATGTCCATCACAAAAATCAACCGGACACTTAATTTCATTATTTGCAGGTATTAAACCCAAACGCTGCACTTGCGATATAATCTCATTATTATTTCGCCTGGTATAAATATCGTCTAGATTAATAAAATTCATTTTTGGCGGAAATAAAGAAAGTCTTAAATATAGAAGCACAACAAAAATAAACAGACACACAATAATAACCGCAACAATTAATAATGACAATAGTTTGACAATTTTATGACATTTAGAAATAATTTTTTTGTAATTGCACTTTGTTGTGTAACTTCCAAAAGTGAATCTTTTAAAAGTGAATATTTTTATTAAAATAAGAGATCGCCAAGATTTTATTTTATTTTCAGGCTTCTAGAAACATAATCTACATAATAAACTAAAATTTTAAGTAATACAAGAAAAGCCGGTACTCCTTTCTTTACAATACTTTTCATAATTCAATTCAATATCGCTTCCCGACCAACTGACACAGATCAAAGTGTAACTAAAATATCATTAAATATGAATAAAAAAATAGAATAATATTTTCTTTATCTAGTGTAGAATGATGACAATTATTATTAAAATTAACATACAATTCCGAGGATCACGAAGTGCACTGAAACCAAAATTTTTTTCCATAAACTTAACATGGAAAACAAAAAGTGACGTATCTTTTCCCCTGGACATTTCCTAAAGTTGAAACCAATGTCACTCGACTCAGCTCGTCAAATACTATCGATTGACACCTGTCGCTTTTTTTGTATTGTTATGAACACAACACGCTAACCTAAACTAACTCAACCTAACCTTACATTGTAAATCAAAATGAAGTCAATCAATTTATATATGAATTCAACAAAGAATTATATGAGTACACTATTAAAATTAATCAATTTGCAGAGGGTGAAATATCTTTTTTAGATCTTAACAGCCATAAAGGGATTAACTTGAAAAAATATGAAATAGCTCAAAATATTGTCAACTTAACAAAACCTAAAGTTAAACAATTCCAGAAAAACCTAATTTTTATACAAACTGCAGAAAATACACTTACTAATTTTTTAGAAACACCTCAAGTAATCACAATGATAGACTGATAAAAAAAGCTATATGTCCCATTAACAATTTAACTTTTGTGCATCGGAATATACAATGTATTAGTAATAAGATTTTGACGCTGAATGATAGATTTGATGATGGATTTTGTTGTGATGTTTTAATGATTTCTGAACATTGGCAAATAAAGAACGCCATTGAAACATACAAACGAACCCAGTTTACGTTAGTCGCTGACATGTGTCGGACTGTAACAACACATGGTGGAGTAGCCATATATAAAAACGACAATTTTTCTGGAAGAGTGAATGAATAATTGTATCAAAAAGTTTTCTAAGGAAAACATTTTGAATGTTGTGGTATACAACTACCTCAATATAAAACTATTTGTTTAGTTATCTACAGACCCTCTGGAGGAAATTTTAATGACTTTATGTTAGTTTTCAACGAAATTTTAACCCATGTATGCGCAGAAAACAACAGGAATATAATTATTGGAGGAGATTTCAATGTAAATTTTATGAAACCTACTACTCAACTTTCTTTGTTGGAAGACTTATTGTATAGTTTTAATTTTGAAATATGCGTGAGAACTCCAACTAGAGTTACAAAAGACTCTGCAACTTGCATTGATAATGTATTTATTAGAACAGCAAATCAGTATAGTGTAAAAGTAGTTGACCTTTGTTTATCTGATCACTATGCTCAATTTATTAATTTCCACACTGGTAATTCAGCTCGAAAGAGCTGTAAATTACCTGTTAAATTTTTCAGACGGTCATATTCTGAAGACAACATGGAACAGTTTTATGATTTGCTGGGAGCTGAAGATTGGATTACTGTTGTTGGTCAGATCAGTCCCAATTTAGCTTATGATCAATTTGTGGAGATTGTCTTATCTTGTTTTGAAACTGCCTTTCCAAAAAAGCTAGTTACACGACGACCGAAGACTAAATACAAGAAGTCTAATGGCTTTACGTTGAGTGCTGATTTGTTGGAATTAAGAAATAATGTGGCATTATATACTACTCTTGCTAAGCATGATAGACGATATATTGAAATTAGTAAAGTGTTAAATAATACATATAGGCTTAGGTTGGAACAGTCCTCTCAACAATTCTATGATAATCGAATTTTAAACTCGAAAAATAAGACTAAAGAAACCTGGGAAATATTTAGGGAATTGCAAAAAACTAACAAATCAAGTAGCCAACTCAAATTATATGATCAGGGTAACCAAATAAGTGATTCTGTTTTAGCAAATAAATTCAATATAAATTTTACTAAACCCCCTATTGATAGTTTAGTTTGTGATGCAGAATTTTTCAATGAAAATATCTCTTCTAATATTAAAACCTTCTATATGGCTCCTGTTTCAGAGGAAGAGGTTTTAGAATTAATACTATCTTTAAAAAATACTATTGCAGTTGGTACTGATGGATTAAATAATAAATTAATTAAAAAGTGTGCCGTTCTATTGACAAAGCCATTGAGTTTCTTATTGAATTTGTCAACTGAGAGGGGAATCTTCCCTGAATCTTTAAAACTGGCTAGAGTAGTTCCCATTTACAAAAAAGGAGATCCTATAATGATATTAATAACTATAGGCCAATTAGTATCTTGTCTACTATCTCCAAAGTGTATGAATTGAATATTAAAAATCAGTTATGCAATTTTTTTGCTAAATTTAAGCTATTATCGCCCTCACAGCATGGTTATACTTCAAAAAAAGGTACAGAGACTGCATTGATAGAGTTCCATAATAGAATTGTTAGATCTCTTGATATTAAAAAGCATGTAATGGGTTTATTTATTGATTTTTCGAGCGCTTTTGACTGTGTGGACCACAAACTTTTACTGCTTAAACTGTCTAAATATGGGATAAGAGGTATACCACTCAATTTGTTGGAGTCATACTTATCAAATAGAAAACAAATTGTTCAAGTAAATAATACTCTTGGTTTGGAACTAGAAGTCTCACAAGGTGTTCCCCAGAGATCGATTTTGGGTCCATTTTTATTTCTGGTTTTTGTTAATGACTTACTCACTACATTAAATGCTGTCCCTGGAATATATCCAACTTGTTATGCTGACGACATTAATATTGTAATTATTGAAGACAATGAGGATGCTCTGAAAATATCAACAGAGAGAACATATGATCAAGTTGTGATGTGGTCAGAGAGGAATAACATAAAATTAAACAAAACTAAAACAAATACGGTGCTGTTTAATAATCATGGACAATTTAGACAGAGCCAATTGTTTGAAAACACTGGATTTCCTATTACATCTAAGGAAAATATTAAATTATTGGGTGTCACTATCGACTATGGCATAACCTGGCATTCGCATATTGACAACTTGTGTAACAAATTAAGGAAAAGCTGCTATAGCCTTAGATTTCTTGCCAGTCATTGTAGTAAAAATACACTCTTAACAGTGTATCATGCTAATTTTCACTCCCATCTAAAATATGGCATACAAATTTGGGGGACCTGTTCTACCAGGCAAAGGGTATTTGTTCTTCAAAAGTATGCTATAAGAATTATTGCAAAACTCAGAATAAGAGATTCTTGGAGTTTTTTAAAAAATACAAAATATTGCCCCTGGCTGGTGTATATATATTGGAAGCATGTACTTTCATTCATAGGAATAGATCGATTTATGTGGCCGAGCGTGCTTCTCATCACTATAAAACAAGAAATAAAAGTCAATTATTGGTGCCTAGACACCATACTGCACTTTTTGAAAAGAATCTAGAGTATCTAGGATGTAAATTTTATAATATCCTCCCAGAGGATATAAAAAACAGTAATTTCTACAATTTTAAAAATAAACTAAAGCAGTTTTTACTAGGAAAAAACTACTACACCATAGAGGAGTTTTTTAATTGATAAATTCTCTTTCTGTTGTTACCTGCTATGAATCTGCCAAAAATTGTTTTGTTTTTGTGGAACTGTTTTCATTTTTTTAAGGGTTGTCTGTGGTCTTTGATGTAAACAATTATATATGTGTATGTGTATATATATGAATATATATGTGTGTGTGTGTGTTTTGTGTTCTTTAGTTAAGTCATTTTATTATACTTTGTGACATGTTTCACTATAACTGTTGTATAATTTTTTTGCACAATATTTTTTTTATGTGAAATAAATTACTTTCTTTCTTTCTTTCTAACCAAACCAAACCAAAAGTTAGAAAACCGTAAATTAATTCAAAGTTATTGACGAAAGTCGCCATATTGTCGCCGAACTGCATCAAGAAGCGCCTCCATTGGGTCAACTCCTTTCTTTACAATACTTTTCATAATTCAATTCAATATCGCTTCCTGACCAACTGACACAGATCAAAGTGTAACTAAAATTTCATTAAATATGAGACAAAACATAGAATAATATATTCTTTAACGAGTGTAGAATGATGGCTATTATTATTAAAATTAACATAAAATTCCAAGGATCGCAAAGTGCATCGAAACCAAATTTTTTTACCATAGACTTAACATGGAAGACAAAAAGTGGCGTATTTTTTCCCCTGGGCATTTCCTAAAGTTGAAACCAATGTCACTCGACTCAGCTCGTCAAATACTATCGATTGACACCTGTCACGGTCTCATCTGACAGTTTCACTTAAGTGAAGGGTAGCCCTTGTTTATATCCTCTTTACTATGATCTGTGCATATCTAAAATATTCAGCAACTTTTTTCAAGTAACTAATAATGGCTATATATGCTAGTAGTTACAAGTTTTACTACTAAGAGGAAACAGACAAAACGTACATATTACACGGAAACGTCAAAAGATATAATTGTGGAATAAAAAATAGAATTTAGAAAAGATTTATATCAATGTCAGTGTATTTTTAATGTGCGTGTTAGAGGAATATCGTAAAAAGCAACTATAGTGTATCACTAACATTGTCTAGCAGTTATAAACCATTTGGAATAAATACGAGCCAACATAGAAAAAATCACCTAACCAAAAGTGAACCTTTCAAAAGTGAGTATTTTCATTAAAATAAGAGACCGCCAGGATTTTTTTGTATTTTTAGGCCTCTAGAGACATAATCTACATAATAAGCTAAGAAATTTAGTACTACAAGAAAAGCCCGTAAACTGCATTTATACCATTTTAATCATTGGGTCATCTAAAAAAAACCACAGCTTTGAAAAATGTTTGGTTACTTAACCTTTATAGAGAATTGGCTTAAAAAATGGTCTTGTGAACTATAGGGGAAGGTGGAGGCCGATTTTCTTCATATTTTATATTCTTATCAATAAATTACCTTTTTCAGTTTTATTTTATTTAGTCTACCTATAAATATATCGATTTTTAATCATTAAAAATATTTTATAGCTTAATTTATTTCATATTTCTCACCATTGTAGTAGGCCTACAAGTCGTTCTCATTGGCCCATTATTTGATAGGTGTGCCAAGTTGCCACATCTAGAATTCCGGCCTTGTGTTAGAGGTGGCCATGTTATATATTTTGAAACCATTTGGTTATATACTTTAGGTAAATTATCCTGGCTTGCTTTCACATATCCTTGCTCCATAAGTATAGGTTATGTTTACTTATGACAGCTGTCTGAGCATAACCTCAAATTTTTACCAAAGTTTCGTGTTCTTATTAACCGATCAACTTCAGACGGCTGTCCCGAAATACAACTGAATCTTCTCTCGTTTTGACACCCATTAAACCCTTAGCCATTTCTAATAAACTTCAAAAAATATGCCATGTTCAGTATTATACGCACTTTCATATATAAGATTATAAAAAAAAGTCCAAAACTATATCTGTATAACACGAAAAATTATTCCACATGTTGAAGGATTCCCTCATTTAAATTATTTAATTGCAGAATCTGTGGTTATAATTTTCTCTACAGTTTTAAAACCTTTTAGATTGATTGTTGCATTAAACTGAGTGGAATGCCAGATCTCACATTATCATTTGTGAATCCCAGATTGTTCGATGATATCAGTTTTCACCCTTGTGTCAGATTCAAACGATGGGAGGTGAGTATATCTATAAAATTATTGGTAGTGATCAATTATACCAGCTTCCGAAAAATAAATTTAACAATACGCTATGTTGCCACGTTTAATTCAATTTCAGAGATTATAGGAAAGAAATGTTTTGGATCTAATATCAATTTTTATAGTTATAAAATATATTGGTGTTAGTGGTGGTAGTAGCATGTATATTTTTATTTGTTTAGGCCGAAAGGTTACTTTCGTTTATTCCTCCGGACGGAAACTTTAGACTGATTTCGTATCACATCAGTAGTCAAAGCGTAGTAGCCATCCCTGTGTATGTTAGACATAGTCTATCTATTAAAACTGGGGAACAGGCGAGGTTGGATTTGACTGTCGGTCCTAAACAAACTATGGGACGATCTATAGAAGGTATGTCTAAAATTCTATTCTTTAAATGTAAATTTCACTATTTCTTTTTATGTTGATTGAAATAAAATGAAATGACTAATGCAATGTTTCAATGATTTTCATTTATAAATAAGAGTGTACCGACATATTTTAAAATAAAGTTAATAATATTTCTTCGTTCCTTTTTGAAATATGGAAAAAAATCAACTCAATGTTTGAACAATTTGTGATCTAACAATGCTAATAAATAAGTTATAAATTGAAATGTTAGGTACATATCGCATAAAAATAATAATCTGTGAGATCTCAGTTTATTTAAAAAAACAAATTTGAACATTTCCTTGTTTTGGTTAAAATGAATAATGAATCATTTCACCGTGTGAACCAATATACTTTTTAAGTGTTTCTTTTTTGGTAACATAAATTATAAACTTGAATATGTTGCTTTAAAATTCTTTGTTTTTGGTTAAATTACTTCACTGTGATGATTTCTAAGCGATTTTTGATATAATAATGATACTAAGTACATCAAGTTAAGTAGGTGCAAATTAGGTACAAACGAATTTGTTTTAACTTAATTAATTTTAGTATGTTGCTTTAAAATCCAATAATTGAGTTGTTTTTGATTAAATCACATCACAATAATGATTTTAAAGCGATTTTTGATGAAATTTTGGTATAGCTGAATTATAACTTGAGTATGTTGCCCTAACATTTAAAAACTGAGTATCCTGTTCCTAGTTTTTGGATAAATCGCTCCACTGTGATGTTTTTAAGCGATTTTTGAGCCGCAATTAAAGCGCTGCTATGATTTTAAAGCGATTTTTGATGTAATTATGGGACTAGCTTATTTATAACATGAGTATGTTGCCTGAAAATCCAAAAACTGAGGATCCTGTGCCTTGCTTTTTGGTAAAATCACTTCATTTTAATAGTTTTAAGCGATTTTAAATGTAATTATGGTACTACTACGATTTTTTAAGCTATTTGGTGTAATTATGGTATTAGCTCAATTATAACATGAATATGTTACCTTAAAATCCAAAAACTAAGCATCCTGTTCCTTGCTTTTTTGTTAAATCACTTCATTTTGGTGTTTTCAAGCGATTTTTTGGTACTACTATGATTTTAAAATGATTTTAAATGTAAACTCGAGTATGTTGCCTTAACTTCCAAATTTAAGTATCCTGTTCCTTGCTTTTTGGTTAAATTTTTCATATAATTATAGTACTACTATGTCTTTTAAAGATATTTTTGATGTAATTATAGTACTACTATGTTTTTAAAGCTATTTTTGATGAAATTTTGGTACTACTATGATTTTAAAACGATTTTTGATGTAATTATGGTACTTGTTCAATTATAAACTTGAGTATGTTGCCTTAACATCCAAAAATTGAGTATCCTGTTCTTTGTTTTTGGTAAAATCACTCCACTGTGATGTCTTGAAGCGATTTTTGATGTAATTATGGGACTAGCTTATTTATAACATGAGTATGTTGCCTGAAAATCCAAAAACTGAGGATCCTGTGCCTTGCTTTTTTGTAAAATCACTTCATTTTAATAGTTTTAAGCGATTTTAAATGTAATTATGGTACTACTACGATTTTTTAAGCTATTTGGTGTAATTATGGTATTAGCTCAATTATAACATGAATATGTTACCTTAAAATCCAAAAACTAAGCATCCTGTTCCTTGCTTTTTTGTTAAATCACTTCATTTTGGTGTTTTCAAGCGATTTTTTGGTACTACTATGATTTTAAAATGATTTTAAATGTAAACTCGAGTATGTTGCCTTAACTTCCAAATTTAAGTATCCTGTTCCTTGCTTTTTGGTTAAATTTTTCATATAATTATAGTACTACTATGTCTTTTAAAGATATTTTTGATGTAATTATAGTACTACTATGTTTTTAAAGCTATTTTTGATGAAATTTTGGTACTACTATGATTTTAAAACGATTTTTGATGTAATTATGGTACTTGTTCAATTATAAACTTGAGTATGTTGCCTTAACATCCAAAAATTGAGTATCCTGTTCTTTGTTTTTGGTAAAATCACTCCACTGTGATGTCTTGAAGCGATTTTTGATGTAATTATGGGACTAGCTTATTTATAACATGAGTATGTTGCCTGAAAATCCAAAAACTGAGGATCCTGTGCCTTGCTTTTTTGTAAAATCACTTCATTTTAATAGTTTTAAGCGATTTTAAATGTAATTATGGTACTACTACGATTTTTTAAGCTATTTGGTGTAATTATGGTATTAGCTCAATTATAACATGAATATGTTACCTTAAAATCCAAAAACTAAGCATCCTGTTCCTTGCTTTTTTGTTAAATCACTTCATTTTGGTGTTTTCAAGCGATTTTTTGGTACTACTATGATTTTAAAATTATTTTAAATGTAAACTCGAGTATGTTGCCTTAACTTCCAAATTTAAGTATCCTGTTCCTTGCTTTTTGGTTAATTTTTTAATATAATTATAGTACTACTGCCTTTTAAAGATATTTTTGATGTAATTATAGTACTACTATGTCTTTAAAGCTATTTTTGATGAAATTTAGGTAATACTATGATTTTAAAACGATTTTTGATGTAATTATGGTACTTGTTCAATTATAAACTTGAGTATGCTGCCTTAACATCCAAAAATTGAGTATCCTGTTCTTTGTTTTTGGTGAAATCACTCCACGGTGATGTTTTGAAGCGATTTTTGAGCAGCAATTAAAGCGATTTTTGATGTAATTATGGGACTAGCTTATTTATAACATGAGTATGTTGCCTGAAAATCCAAAAACTGAGGATCCTGTGCCTTGCTTTTTGGTAAAATCACTTCATTTTAATAGTTTTAAGCGATTTTAAATGTAATTATGGCACTACTACGATTTTTTAAGCTATTTGGTGTAATTATGGTATTAGCTCAATTATAACATGAATATGTTACCTTAAAATCCAAAAACTAAGCATCCTGTTCCTTGCTTTTTTGTTAAATCACTTCATTTTGGTGTTTTCAAGCGATTTTTTGGTACTACTATGATTTTAAAATTATTTTAAATGTAAACTCGAGTATGTTGCCTTAACTTCCAAATTTAAGTATCCTGTTCCTTGCTTTTTGGTTAATTTTTTAATATAATTATAGTACTACTGCCTTTTAAAGATATTTTTGATGTAATTATAGTACTACTATGTTTTTAAAGCTATTTTTGATGAAATTTTGGTAATACTATGATTTTAAAACGATTTTTGATGTAATTATGGTACTTGTTCAATTATAAACTTGAGTATGCTGCCTTAACATCCAAAAATTGAGTATCCTGTTCTTTGTTTTTGGTGAAATCACTCCACGGTGATGTTTTGAAGCGATTTTTGAGCAGCAATTAAAGCGATTTTTGATGTAATTATGGGACTAGCTTATTTATAACATGAGTATGTTGCCTGAAAATCCAAAAACTGAGGATCCTGTGCCTTGCTTTTTGGTAAAATCACTTCATTTTAATAGTTTTAAGCGATTTTAAATGTAATTATGGTACTACTACGATTTTTTAAGCTATTTGGTGTAATTATGGTATTAGCTCAATTATAACATGAATATGTTACCTTAAAATCCAAAAACTAAGCATCCTGTTCCTTGCTTTTTTGTTAAATCACTTCATTTTGGTGTTTTCAAGCGATTTTTTGGTACTACTATGATTTTAAAATGATTTTAAATGTAAACTCGAGTATGTTGCCTTAACTTCCAAATTTAAGTATCCTGTTCCTTGCTTTTTGGTTAAATTTTTCATATAATTATAGTACTACTATGTCTTTTAAAGATATTTTTGATGTAATTATAGTACTACTATGTTTTTAAAGCTATTTTTGATGAAATTTTGGTACTACTATGATTTTAAAACGATTTTTGATGTAATTATGGTACTTGTTCAATTATAAACTTGAGTATGTTGCCTTAACATCCAAAAATTGAGTATCCTGTTCTTTGTTTTTGGTTAAATCACTCCACTGTGATGTTTTGAAGCGATTTTTGAGCAGCAATTAAAGCGATTTTTGATGTAATTATGGGACTAGCTTATTTATAACATGAGTATGTTGCCTTAAAATCCAAAAATTGAGTATCTTATATCTTGTATCTTTTTAGTAAAATCACTTCATTTTGATGGTTTTAAGCGATATTAATTGTAATTATGGTACTACTATGATTTTTTGAGCTATTTTTAATGTAATTATGGTACTAGCTTACTTATAACATGAGTATGATACCTTAAAATCCAAAAACTGAGTATCCTGTTCCTTTCTTTTTGGTTAAATCACTTCATTTTGATACTTTCAATCGATTTTTGATGAAATTTTGTTACTACTATGATTTTAAAACGATTTTTGATGTAATTATGGTACTTGTTCAATTAGAAACTTGAGTATGTTGCCTTATAATCCAAAAACTGAGTATCCTATTCCTTGTTTTTTAGTTGAATCACTTCATTTTTATGCTTTCAAGCGATTTTTGATGTAATTATGGTACTAGCTCAATTATAGCTTGAGTATGTTGTCTTAAAATCTAATAATTGAGTATCCTGTTGCTTTCTTTTTGGTTAAATTACCCCACTGTGATGTTTTAAGCGATTTTTGAACCATAATTACAGCGCTGCTATACTTTTCAAGCGATTTTGGATGTAATTATGGGACTAGCTTAATAATAATAAGAGTATGTTGCGTTAAAATCCAAAAACCGAGTATCCTGTGCCTTGCTTTTTGGTTAAATCACTTAATTTTGATGTTTTCAAGCAATTTCTTCAGTATGATGTCTTAAAATCCAAAAACTGAGTATCCTGTTCCTTGTTTTCGGTTGAATCACTTCATTTTGATGGTTTCAAGCGATTTGATGTAATTATGGTACTAGCTCAATTATAATTTGAGTATGTTGTCTTAAAATCCAAAAATTGAGTAACCTGTTCCTTGCTTTTTTGTTAAATCACTTCATTTTTATGTTTTTTAGCGATTTTTTATGAAATTTTGGTACTACCATGATTTTATAACGATTTTTGATGTAATTATGGTACTTGTTTAATTGTCAACTTGAGTATGTTGCCTTAAAATCCTAAAACTGAGCATTTGATTAAATCACTTCATTTTGATACTTTCAAGCGATTTTTGATGACACTTTTGTACTACTATGATTTTTAAGCGATTTTTGATGTAATTATGGTAATAAATTTCAGTATGTTGCCTTAAAATCCAAAAACTGAGTATCCTGTTCCTTGTTTTTTTTATTAAATCACTTCATTTTGATGCTTTCAAGCGATTATTTGATGTAATTATGGTACTATCTCAATTATAACTTGAGGCAGTTGTCTTAAAATCCCAAAACAGAATAACCTGTTCCTTGCTTTTTGTTTAAATTACTTCATATTGATGGTTTCAAGCGATTTTTGTTGTAATTATGGTAGTACTACGATTTTTAATGTAATTAAGGTACTAGCTCAATTATAAACTCGAGTATGTTGCCTCCAAATCCAAGAAACTAGTATCCTGTTTCTTGTTTTTGGTTAAATCACTTCGGCGTTATGTTTTTACGCGATTTTTTATATAATTATGGTAATACTATGATTTTTAAGCGTTTTTTGATGTAATTACGGTACAGCTCAATTATGACATGAGAATGTTGTCTCAAAATCCAAAAAATGAATATCCGATTCCTTGTTTTCGTTTAAATCACTTCATTTTGATGCCTTTAAGCGATTTTTGATGTAATTATGGTAGTACTACGATTTTTGATGTAATTATCATTCTAGTTCAATTATATGAGTACGTTACCTCAAAATCCAAAAACCTAGTACCCCGTATCTTGTTTTTGATTAAATCACCTCTTTGTGATTATTTTTAAGTCATTTTTTATGTAATTATGGTACTAACTCAATTATAACTTGCGAATGTTTCCTCAAAATCCAAAACGTAAGTATCCCGTTACCTGTTTTTTGTTAATCCACTTCACTGTTATGACTTTTAAGCGATTTTTAATGTAATTATGGTCCTACTATTATTTTAGGCGATTTTTGATGTAAGAACGATACTAGCTCAATTATAAACTGGAATATGTGGCCTTAAAATCCAAAAACCGAGTATCCCGTTCCTTGTTATTTGTTAAATCACTTCACTGTGATGATTTTAAAGCGATTATTGATGTAATTATGGTACTAGCTCAATTATAACTTTAGTATGTTGCCTTACAATTCAAAAACTGTGTATCCCTTTCCTTGCTTTTGGTTAAATCGAATCATAGTGACGATTTTTAAACATTGATGTAATTTACTATGTTGGAAGTAGAAAAATATTATTAGATTATACTATATTATTATGTATTATCCATAATTGCCACAACCTTCAACTCGACTGTTCACATTTAGATTGTGCTAGAAATTGGTAAAATAGAATCGAGTTATGACTACGCTATATTCGAAAAACCATTATGGTTCGAGTATAGCGATATTACTTTTCCGCCCAACATATCTAATATGCGAGAAAAGTATTGGTTTACCCCAAAAAAAGTTGGAATTTTGAAAAAAAATTGTGAGTTATTTTTACGTTTTCCATCAACAACAACACGAAAAAATGGTTTTTAGAAAAAAAAATCCTGTGTGTATGTAGTCGTCGTCGTTGTCCTCGGCCACTTTTTCTTACATGTCTTGTTAGCACGATACAGCCTCCGGAGTACAATAATTCACCAATTTTATGATTGAATATTGTTAAGGACATGTCACAGATGAACCCTATTGATTTTCAGCTCACCAGAGCCAATACAACATGTGCTACAGTACTTTAAGTACGATATTTTTGTAATTTTTGGAGAAGTTTCAGTTTGTTAGCACGATACAGCCTCCGGAGTAAATACAAGAGACCAATTTTATGATTGGATATTATTCAGAGCGTCTCAAAAATGAGCCCTATTTATATTCAGCTCACTAAAGCTAGTACAACGGGTGCTATGGTACTTGGAGTACCAAAATTTTGTCATTTTAGGAGAATTTTCAGTTTGTTAGCACGATACAGCCTCCAGAGAGTATACGATTGATCAATTTTATGATTGAATATTGTTCAAGGAGTCTTACAGATGTACCCTATTGATTTTCAGTTGACTAGAGCGAGTACAGCGGGTCCTATAAATCCAGATATACTACATTTTTGGTTATTTTTAGAGAAATTTCGGTTTGTTAGCACGATACATCCCCCCAGTGTATACAAGTAAAAATTTTTTGATAGGATATTGTTCAGGGCCACAGATGCGGAAAAGTTAGTTTTAATCTTTAAAACCATTTATTTCTATATCGTTTGACATATTTTTTAGGTGTCAAATTACAAATAGTGATGCCAAAATGCATTTTAAACTGCGTACTAACGGCCAATCAAGGCAAATATAATTTCGATCCAGTTTCCAAAATTCTACACTGGGACATTGGAAAAATAGATGTTACAAAGTTGCCAAATATTCGAGGTTCTGTGAGTATATTTGTTGACTTATTTTCAGCTTTGACTCGAATTATGGTAGTTTTCGAAATAATCTTTCCCCATTTAGATTTTCAGGTTTATAGTTCACAAAACTACCCTAAACTATGACATTACTGTTACTATTCTAATATTTTTTCTTATTAATTTCAATAGTTTATCCTGAAGGGGCGGGATACATTTACTCTTAATTTATTTACACACTGTATATTTACTTCCGTTTAATTTATTTTTATACACTTTACTACTAATTTATATTCACAGTCTGTGCACTACTAGCCTAAACGAACTGATTTCCTTCATTTCTAGCACTAGCCTTTTTATATTAAAATCCCCTTTGAGAAATTTCGGCTTCCAAAAAAACCAGTTTTCCTACCCGGCGCGTTCGCCAAAATTTGAATTTGAAATTTTGTTAGGCAGCTCCGGCTTTGGGGACTACATCAGAGTGCGATTTCGCTTTCACTATGTTTGTAAATAGTTCAATTAATGTGTATTTTTAGGTATCTATAGCCAGTGGTACGAATACATCGGATATAAATCCGTCTATAAATGTGCATTTCACGATAAGTCAATTAGCTGTAAGCGGACTGAAAGTAAATAGACTTGACATGTACGGGGAGAAATATAAACCTTTCAAAGGCGTTAAATATATTACGAAAGCAGGAAGATTCCAAGTCCGGATGTAATTACGTTATCTATTTTTATAAAAAAAATTATTATCACAGTAAAGTTTATTAAATAAGTGAAAAAATAAAATTTGTTTTGATAAAAATTGTGTGTTTTATATTTATTTAGTACAGTGTCGTCCAAACGTGTTGAAGTTTAAGGTAAGTTCTTGTTTATTGAAAAAAAACTACAACATATACTTTTCTCCAGAATTGTTTCACTTCTTAAATGATCAACATAACTTCACTTACTGCTACTACAGCATGTCGATAACGCGAAATCACAAGATTTTCCTCGCCCAAAAAGCCTAATCAGAAAATATACAATGAATTAGTGTATATGTGCGTATGGCATAGCAAGCGCAACACGTGACGAGCATGTCGAGGACATCGGTCACGCAAACTTATAAGATTTCTCGCTACCAAAATCGCTCAATGCGGCTAAACAAGCTTTCACTTAAAAAATAACTAGAGTTTAGTCACAATGCACTCACAGACCACATACCCTTAGACGGTTCACGCCAATGGAGACAAAATCGAGCGCGATCTGAAGATTAGTCTAGTAACTACTATGTACCGGGAAATTTAAATAGTAGATTTACTGGGTGGAATGTTCTCATGTTAACGTTATAAATGAAACTGTTTCTGAAAAATTCCACAAGATGAAAAATTTATAAAATCGATAATTGTTTTGATATTCAATAATATTGAAACAATTGTCAATTTTTTAGAGTTTATATCATTTTTTGATTGTATTGTGGAATTTTTTAGAAACCATTTCATTTATAACGTTAATTTAAATATTGATACTAACCCACAACAAATTCCAGGAAATTTTAAATTAGCCTACAGTTTTTAGGATAGTGGTCCTAAATATAGGGTTGGAAAGGTAAATAAAAGCTTGTTTAATCAGTAACATTTAATAGTCCTAGATTTAGTTTACAATACAAAAGTTGCATACCCCTCTCGGGGCGACAATATACACACCTACATCATAAATGTTAAGCCAGCCTGGCTTAAAAAATAATACAATATAATATTTTATTAGTATTGCATTACAGGTGCCATCAGAGATGGATATACATGTCATAAATTACGGATATAGTTTCAAACAATTATAATAGAGGCACAATCATATTAAATTAAGGTTAACATAAGTTAATAATAGTTATTAATGATACTAGTTCGATATGAACACCATAATAAATCACGTATAAAGTTAAACCATAAGACATTAACCAAGTTATTTACACGTGTTTCATTCACAGAGTTCATATCGAACTGTATCATTCAAAATTTAATCTAGGGCATTTGAAATATATTTTCTTTGTAGATTCGATTTATTCAAATTATCAGAAATGTTTTAGTAATAAACATTCAAATTATTAAGTGCCCATATTAGTCGATGTTATAGTAACAGCGCTTGTTTTTAATTTTGATAATGTCATTATTTGCATTCAATTTTCTGCTTTACATTCAATTTCATAAAAAAGGTAAAATGAGTGATACTGAGAGTGCCCCTTTGGATATCGAAGGCGTTGCGCAAGAGGTGGAGGTCGTCAATTCCCTACTTCCTGACAAATCAAAACAGACGTATAAGGAAAACTTTAAGATTTGTGTATAGGGTATAAAGAATAGCAGCAATGAAAAGGTTTTAGCATATTTTGAACATCTTTTAAAACGTAACAACCCTTCATCTCTTTGGATATATTATTCTATGCTACGTTAAATAATATCAATGAAGAAAAATATAGATATTAGTAAGTACGTAAGAAGGATTTCAACAAAAAAACAAAATGTTGACAATAGGAGGTATAACCAAATTTTTGGTGGAAGCTGAGAATAGAACTTTTTTTTATGGTGAAAGTTTCATTCTTAATGTTATGAAAACAAGGATACTGAGAGATATTTTTATTACAAACGGGAATGTTGAAAGAATTAATATTGTGGAAATGGTTCGATGATATATGGTGATGCGTCCAAGCAACATAGCTCATACTCGATTATTTGTGGTGCACATAAATAGAAAATGCACTATGCAGCCAGTTGGCATTAATACTTTTGGGAAAATGCCATACACTATATCATCGATTCCGAGTCTTCCAAATCCTCAACAACATACTTGACATTGTCTCTACGTCATTCATTACAGATTCGGGAGCAGATTTATTAACTGTTAAGAGGCATGGTCGTTGGCACTCTAACACAGTGGCAGAAAACTATAGAAAGTGTCGTCTAACATTTTGTGTGGGGTTTCATGTACTGATGGCCTTTCAACAAGCTTAAGTACTTTTTAAAAATTCAGCCCATTTGTCTTCGGCTGGACTACATTTAACAAATTGTACATACTTTATAATTATTGTTTATAATAAATAAATGTTAGTAGAGATTTTATAATAAATAAAAGTAGTAACTAACTTTTTTATTGTTTGTTCATTTAAACAGTTGCATAAAATGTATGTGCTAAAATGAGTTCATAATGGCACTGAGTGCTATTATGAAGGCCATATTGACAGTGATATAGATTAAGATTATTATCATACACAATGCTGTAACAGCAATCTCGTATTCTTTTATAAAGAATGCATATTTACATAGGATACTTTTTACAAATCTTTTAAACTTGGCCGGATACAAAATGTAACTTTGTATGGGAGATGATTTAGTCAGAATTCGTTACTAAATGCCTTCTGTAATTATATGCTCAGGTCTTTTAGCATTCTTTCTCTTTAACCTATCTAAACGAATTTTATTGGCTTTTAATTTAATTGTGTTGGAGCCAGTATATAAATTTGATTTACCTTGTAAAATTTTATTTACACTCTTACACCAGTTGTGAATAATCGTTCTAATGGAAAATGTTAAAATTAATTTAATAATACTTTCTTTATGTTCATATTTACTACATGTTAAAAACTCAAAATTGACAGAACTATTTACAATGTTTTCAACTTGGTGTACCAATGCTTTACAATGAGGTTTTTCATCCAAACAAAAATTAATTGTTTTAAAAATACTATAAAAGGATACAACAAATGAAGTTGTAGGATAACACAATCTTCTAATAGAAGTATCATATTCCCTAAACGATATTAATATGTTTTGTGGTAAATCATAATTGATTGTGAACAAACTATTTTTACACTCACTACATATTACATTTTTTTTTATCTTCTTCAATATAAAACCAGCTACGTAACTGGTTGCCAATTCCTGAAGTTTTTCCGAAAAATTGTGACTGGTGGTTTCACTTATATTGGCAAACTCTAATGCTTCAATGTTGGTATGAGTATCATTACTTTCAACAAACAGTTTTTTTAGTGGAATAAACATGTTTTCACATTGATCGTTCTCACAATTGAAAGAATGTTTATAGAAGGATATTGCAGTCTGAAAGAATAGGATTTTAAATACTCCCTGAAACTGCGCAGGTGAAGGGTTTATATTTTGGGCACCAAAACTCCTCAATTGACCAAAAGTATTTTCTATAGGATCCTGGTTTAATCTTCTGGGTAGTAAGTATGAAAACCCTTCCGATTTCAAAACGTACCAAATGCATTTAATATTTTGTATTGTAAAAGACCAATGCTTCAAACTCGGAGGTCTAGTCTGATCCCGCATTGATTTTTTCTCAAACTCCATTGACGCAAGGAGTGGCAAAGCTTCTTTATTCCAAAATGAAAGATGCTCTGATGTGTCAGTTAAACCGCATCGTAACATCTTTCCTTTATCGGGAAGCTTATTTGACCCATTTACAGAATCAAATAAACGATCAAAAAAAAACAATAATTCTGCAGTTTCCTCGACATTATCTCCAATTCTTCGTTGAGTATCTACAAATTAAATAATTTATGTATTGGTTGTGTTCTTTCATTTCACAGACACTAGCCAAAATTTAAGAAAACAAAAATTTTACATTAGAAAGCAATGTAAATCTGAATTGGTTCATGAAAAAAGTGTATAAAAAGTTTATATTTCATTAAAAATTACTTACCAATTTGGCTTACTAGATTAAGGGTTGCAGCCAATCTTTGGCTAAATATCTGGACTGCATTTTTCACCTTCATCTTCTTTAGTTTTTTCTCATAGACGTGTTCATCAGTTAAATGTGGCAGCACCTTCAAACCATCAACTGAAGTATTATCACTTTCGTAGAGTTTTTCAATATGTTTCCATTTTGCTGTCTTTGTAACATTATCCTTGGTAAACCTTAAATCTTTTTTAATAAAGTTATTTCTAATACCTTTAATTAAATGTGGAGGATCATAAATGGGATAAATTTTCACACCGTCTACTTCAAATGAACCTGTTCTATATGAATCTATATTTCCATTTTTTAGATATTCTTCTCTAGTGTCTCTAAGTAGGCTATTGATAACACTTGAATTTTTTTGGTCACAAATTATTGTAATTGGTTTTAAGGCAATATTTATAAGTTTTTGGATAATTTTAAGCAACAAGTGTTTTATTTGTAGTGTTGCACCACCTTTGCTTGTAAAATGAAATGAAATGGGTACTTTCCATTGTTTCTTTATTCCTCTAACCATAAATAACAAGACATGATCTGCCAAACAACTTTGCCTAGTGTCATCTCCCATGTCTTCAAATCCATCTATGTAGCCATCTTGTTCATTAAAGTGGAGGCTAGGCATAATGGCCATTTCATCAAACAAAATGGCTACATACTTTTCAGAAGGCTGCATTGTTCTAGAAAGCTCTTGCAGGGCTTCAAATACTGCATTGTTTATTCCTGGTTTACCAACAATTTGTGTCAGTAGTCTATGTAGTGTAGATTTGCTAGGCAAAATAAATATTCTAGATAGTAATGAATAAGACCTGACACTTTGTTTGTAGAGAGTCAAAGCCAACAATTTTTCATCAAGAGTAAAACGTCTCAGCTTTTTTGACTTTTGACTTTCTTGAAACTGACAACGAATAATCAAAGAGGCTAGACTATTTAATCTAGATACGTTCCCTTCAAGGTCTTGACTTTTTTGAAACTTCTCAGCATCAAACAGCCTACGCTTGAAAGATTTTTTCCTGCTCTTCTCCATGTTGTATCTTTTGTTCAATTGTTGGAGGGCTGCATACATTTTTATTTTCTTGGGAGTTAGAGTGTGTTTTGGAACCCCACTCTGTTTTAGCACTTGGTACGGTGATAGTAGATGAATATTATCTAGAAAAAATGAGTATATTTTAATTTAATTGAAGATTAAACATACTTGTTAATGTTAATATAATTATTGTAGTCAAAAAGTTATTATTCTTGTAGGAATTAAATTTGAAAAACAGAACAAAACTAGTGCAGGAACATATTTCTTACCTTCAACAATTTTAGATGTACTACATTCCGAAATTTTATGTACTGTTGTCGATACTGATGACATATTGCACATTAGTTCGTCAGTAACGGGTGAAGAAGTATCTAAAAAAAGTGAAGATTATTTCAATTCTTTTTAAGAAGTGCTTACACTTACCAGGTAGGTTAAGTGTTGGAATAGCAGTTGCAAACAACTTGTGAGACCAACCAGAGAAATATTTTGGCTCAAAATGTCGATGGCACACTCTTTTAGTCTTAAAAACCGTCCATGGCTCCATTTCATCCAGTACGGAGTTTTTACAAGCAGTTATCCAATTTTTAAATCGGTTTATATTCTTGTTGGGGTTAGGGAATGTATGTTTTATTAAAGATGGATTGTCACAAGACAGAATGCAACATTTTTTTTGAAAAGCCATGCTGGATACCCACAGTCGAAAAAATGTTTATTCACACAATAATAACAAAATTATCTCAATAACTTCTCTTCAATAAAGAAAATACACATAAGAGTCAAACAATCAAAACAAATTTGACAGAACAATCCCTTAACCTATAATTTCTGCTTCAAGAAGAGAAGAGGAGACCTACAGAGCCGCCTGAAGATTAGTCTAGGTACTAAAAATTTGATTCAAGGTCATGTAACCTGCGTGAAATGTCTAAGGGTATGTGGTCTGTGAATGCACTTTAAAAAGCTTTAAATCCTGGATTATCATACGAGATAAACCTTGCTTGCCCACAGACGCCATATTGAGTACATTTTGACAGGTTATTGGAATTCCTAATGTATTGGCAGTATAGTCGCTTTGTTTCTTTCTAGAGAGTCGCCACTTTTGTGAGAATATTGCTCAGTCCATTCCTATGGTATTTGCATTTATTCAATATTTTTAGTCCTTAGATCATATAAATTAATTACCATAGATAAGTAGATTGTATTAAAAAGAATCATAGGTTCTGTTACCACATCATGACATACCTAAAATGGCTATCTGCCTCTGCGATTAGAAAGCATTTAGAAACTCCTATCAATGAGCTAGTTTCATGGGTATGCATTAACAAGTGAAATCATATAAGAAGGATTAAGAATAGCATATATTTTTCTATGATATTTATCTCATAAAGTTATAAATATCTTCGAAGATTAATTTTAAAATTTTTATTAGATTTGAATAAATCTATCTCTAAGTCGAGTAATGGCAGAAGCCCTTGTTGTCAGATTGAAATTACGTTCTGTTGACAAATCCTACTTGACTATCCAAGTTGATTATTAATACAAAGTGAAAGTCGACTAGAAGAATTTGACAATTGACATCAATATCCACAACTAACCTCAAACAGATATCATCCTCGCCGACTTTTTTATTGTTTGAGTTATATTATTTTATAGTAGAAAGTGTGTCTCTGTTTGATTGTCTTTTAAAAGACATGTTTAAAATGGATCCAGGTTTCATCGAAGGTAATTCGACAAATTTTCCTCAAGTGGATGTGGACACGGTGTCTCAGTCACTCGAACTCCCCTAAACAGAAAAAGAATAAGCGATCCGGTACTAAATCGAGTTCGGAATTCTGGGGTAACGCAATTTGTGTATGTGTGTTAAATCACATGTTTTCCAAACAACTTAACCTACATGGGGAATATTTAATTTTCATTATAGATACATTTTACATTATATTTTGAAAGCATCATCACTGCAGTTTAAAATATATATTTCCATATTGCTTTGACTACGCGAGGGTTACCTTTTTTAATAAGAGGCACCCGTTATTATTTGAAAAAGTACGTTTTGACAGTGCTACTTATAAAGTTTTTCCTCGTGACAACAGCGCAAAATTTCTTTGTTTGCCATTGGCTCTAGCCTACCAAAAGAATTCTACTTTCATTTTCATTGAAATTCATTAAACTAGCTTATTATTTTCTTCCATCGGGCATTGTATTAGAAACATTGTACGTTCTGTTTCCATACTTAAATTGTTCATCTCCTTTTGCGTTTAACACACGCCTATCAATCTTTCTCTCTTCAATTACATCTGCCTGAGACAACATAACTGGTACAAACATTTATTTGACGAAGAGGAAATTCATAAATACATCTGTGTTATGTTGGCAACATAACTTGTAGTAGTTCGTCTGCATATCCATGGTAATGTATAATCGAAGTTTTAGTCTTGATTTGTTCGATTTGTGCTCCTAGAGATAGGCGAGATAAATCTGAACCCTTCAGTGCAATCTGATCGCTCGGAATATTTTGACCGAGGAGAAAGATTAATCAGTGTTTTTGTGAGGTTATATCGTAGTCTCGTAATGTTTTTAATACCAACATTTAATTTTTAATTCTTTTGATCAAGTGATTTTCCGTAAAAATAACCGAAATTGAGTTCTATGATATTAAGATAGTATAAAAATTTCCTCTGGCACAGGTAAATTTTGATAACATCATTGCTGGAGACTGGAGAAAAGAAAAACTAAAACACCAGAAGAACGAAAAGAACCGTAAAATAAAAGCACAAGTAAAAACGAGGTTAGAAGTACGTTTATGTCTATGGTTTATTTGCTCGGACCGTTCGTTTATTGGAAAAAGTAGAATTCAATAGATCGTGTTCTGAAATATCAATGTCATCTTAGAAATGAGTAAAATAAATCGGCTGCCATATAAGTCCTTTAATGTTTAAGTGGTTTTATTTTGCCGTTTTAGTTATTTCCAACGTGTGTTTTGTTAATTTTTTGATTTTTCTTTGATTGTGCTTTAGCATTATGTGTTGTAAAACAACAAGCGTTCAATTAACTGTTTATAGTTTTAGTTCTGATTTTGTATTTTTATTTTTGATATAGTCCTATCTACATAAGTTGCAGGGAATGTGCATTTGTACTGAATAATATTTTAAATATTTCATATCTGTAATGAAAACAATAGAATAACATAACCCCTTCCATAATATAAGAATAGAGAGATCGGGCAAACACGAAAAGCGCCAAACTCTAATTACGTTCAGCGCTATTTTTAAATAACGAATATACGTAAACATGACTTTAAAAGAGAGTTCGGGCAGAGTAAATGTTTACGTCTAGCGTAATTTTAACTCGTTTTGACATTAACAGTATTGACAGTTTATAATTTGTACAGTTTGGTTAGGTTAATGTTATTAAGTTGTATGGATTTAAATTTTCCAGAAAGTAGTCAAATAAAGGCAAAGAACTGTTATTAGGGTGAATGGTGGATTTTTTTTTGGATAAGGAAAAAGAGTTACAGTTTCTACCACTAAAAACATAATTAAACACACTTTGTAACTTTACAAAAACAAAAACAACAAATAGGATACATTCGGCTTCCCCAATTTTTCATAACTCTCCTCTAAACCGTACCGTAAACTTACGGAATTATCGTTTTGCGTTAGCGCTATTTGCGTAATTCGGTAAATATTTTGAACTGCGCATGCTTAGATGTAAATAGCGTACCACCACGGTGTTTGCCCGATCTCTCTATTATTATCTCAGAAATGATGACAGTTGAGATGAATAGAAAAACACAACTTTAAGTTTGTCACTGACACAACATAAAGCAAAGTACGAATTTATGATAAATACGCTAACTTGCATATAATACAAAAACAATGCATAATTTATTATTTCATTCGTTACGACAATTACAATTTATTCCGCCATAGCTCTCATTGAATTCTACTCCGGCCAATAGCAATTTGTTCAGACTAATCTGTAATCACGTCTGCGATATAAATACCGAACGCAGCAATTACCTATGTTCAATCAAATAATACACTGGTGTATTCTTTGGTTCAATTAGCATTTAAAACTATGACTTATGACAGGTTGCGGCGGTAGATCTGAAAATAGAACTACAAAGATGAATACTTATTTGGAGAAAATGTTCTCTTTTCTAATCATAATATAAATGAAATACTGACTTAAACAACAATTGAAATTTCATTGTTTCACATTATAAAAAGTTATAACCTCACAATCATACTTCTCATGACTGTTAGATCAGATATTTCGCCTATTCTTGCTTAGCCCGACATATTTTCTGACTATAGTTTTTACCATCAGCCGAAGATTCGTATATGTTAGAAAAACATTTGAATTATGTCAAAAAAGGAGAGAATTTTAATTTGCTATTAAAAAAGCAAAAATAGTTTCAAATACCTATATCAAAACGACTGGTATATTTTTTGCGTATTATTTCTGAACTTTTCAAATTAATGAAATTATATAATGTCAAATAGGTAAAATAAAAAAAGAAGATAACAGCCTTGTAGCTCTAATTTTTAAATTGGTTTGTGTCCGACAAAATATTCATATCTTATTTTAAATCCTTCAAAAATGAATCTCGTTCTAAGTATAACACAATAAAAGCGTCACACTGATAAGATTTTTGTTTGATGCAAACAAATTTTAAAAGGATTTTTGGATGACATGGTTTTATTAATTTTTATGATACTTATAATATACATGACACATTTTACTAACAAAGTGATAAATTCTTAAATGATATCACACGTCTTTTTGTTACAATCATAAAAATTTAGTTACTTTATTTCGATGAATTATATTGCGATGTTTTAGGTGAATTTTCTTACTAACAGTAGTTTCGTGAATAATTGAATTAGGTTACAAATTGATCCTAATATAGAGGGCGATTCATTAAGTCTATAATTTTAGAAATAATCTGTCAAATTATACTTTTGTGTTCGAAGAAAACAATTTACTTAACGCTTATTAAACATTCAGTGGATGCTGCATTAATGAAGAATTCAAGGTTGTAAAAAGTTCCTCCAAGCTTGATTGTCAAGTTTCGTCTTCTGTTGGGACATCGCCATAATGTCACTGAGGCGTCCATTTGTTCTAACAATCACCTTGTATAACTAAAGTCGTTTTATGCGTTTATTTTACAAGACACGTATAAGTGATAGGTAACTGCTGAGTATTGTATTCTATTTTTGTACAATGATATAATAAATTTTACTGATTATGTAAGAGGTTAACGTCTGCTAATTGTAGTACAATTTATAGATATTTATACAGGATGTCCCTTAAATAAATACCTATCGTAAATTACAGGTAAGGTAAATATTTAGAAAATCTAAATATACTTTTCCCTATAATGCTGTTAATTTGTGAGATGCAAGCAGAGAAAGGGTACACATTTTATTGCTTATGTTCTCAGGGGATAAGAATATATATGCATTATGTACCATTTATAAATCTATTTTGTAAAATAAACACAAATTGCTTTTATTTTTTTTTAAATTATTTTCCCTATGGACTATGACTTTTTTTAAAGCAAGGGTGAATCTCAAGAAATACAACAATGCTATACAACTTGAGCTATCAAAAAGTTAAGAATAAATAACATTTAGTTGTCTTATGTGTATAAAATTATTTAAATTTCCCAAAAACTATTTTTTTCTATACATTAAATTAGGGGTAGTTTTTAAGGGTTGAATGATTGTAATTAAATATTTATTATACTGTAAAACATTGAAAATATTTTTATTTAAAATTTATGCGCCATTCAAAAATTTTAAGCTGAAAAAATCATTTTTTTTTCGACAATAAGGGTGGTTTTTAAGGGTTGAAAGAGTGAAACTATTGTTTAATTTTGACTCACAACATAGAAATATATTTATTATACGTATTTAAATTGAATTAGATCGATGTAATATATGGTTTTTTCTATTTTTTTAGCATAAGAGGTGGTTTTCACCCCCTAAAAATAAAAAGCGCACCTCAAGAGCATATCAACTTTGATCTAGAGGGTGAAAATAACTTATTTCCAAGTTTTCATCAAAATCGGAGCGAGTGTAAAGAATTCGGAGGTTATACCTTATTTTTCTCCCCATTTACTGTACTATTACTTTTTTGGATATATGTGTTTTTTAACAATAAAAACTGATTGATTACAAAAGAGTTTGGGTTAAATAAAGTTCAATTTTTATCGTTATTGACACATTTTTGATATTTATAGATCAACAACATTTAATATTATGGAATTTTGTTACAGCTGTTTAATTTAATTTAATATCGATAGATGTCGCTTTACTTTTATTTTTGTTAATGTTGATAAATTGAGTCTTACATGTTATCAAAATTAAGAACTATTCGTGTGAATGTTCATATTTTGGTCGAAACTGAATAAACGTATTATATATACGATAAGATAAAAAGGAAGTTTGTGAGCAGTAAAACGAACATTAAATATTGATTCAAAGATCAAATTGTTCAAGAATGTCAGGAAATGTTATATTCACCGGACATAAATTCCATTAAAACCTGTAAGACCAGCTAAAAAGAGGAAAGAGATCGTCGAAATAATCCAGGAAATGTGGTAAAACTATTCTAGACACCATCAGCAGAAGGGGGGATGTTTCGACTAATTCTAGCCAAGTGTGGTTGTAGTATGTGTAGTATATTTGATAAGCTGGTTATTTACAGTTTAGCGTTTTTAACGGTTCTTGTAAACACATACTTACTTTTAATATTTGTCGCGAATGTTTCTTTACTTGACATAATAATTTTCTACGTTGTCATAATTATCTTGAATTATGTCGAATAAAGTTCGTGTATTTAGAGTTTAATTATTTCTGTTTAGATCACTAGGTATTTTTTTTGTCGTAGAATCCAAAAATCTTGCCAGATTTTGATGTATAGTTTTCCGGAAGTGCTCAATTTAATGAATTTTTCTCAATTTTCCACTGACAAGTTTCATAATTTCTCTACTTTTAGTTTCGACTTCGTGAACTGAGCATTTTGTCAAGGTCCTACCGATTGTTTCATAATTCTGGAAATTATTTCTAATGAAGTTCTAATAACCTACCAAAGAATCTTATTTCACCAAGAGTAGTACGCCCATCGTTACATTTTGAATACGTTTATTTGTTTTATCAAATAATATATATCAGTCTCTAATTTCTACATAGTTTCAAGTAAACCACTGGCATGAACTTTAGTAGCTACTCCCCGGTTTTTGTCATTAATAATTTGCTCTAAGCAATTTTCAAAACAGTCTTAACCATTATACAAGTCTTTAACAGCATCTGCTCTTGCCGACCATCGAGTAGTAGACACTCTTTTTGGACAAATACAACATGAAAAATCTTGTTGCAGCAAGACAACACTCTGCAGCACAATTACCAACTAAAGTAAGCGCATGAGCTACATACGGGATCTAGAATGCTAAATTATGCACTGCTTTGATTCGCTGTTGTAGACCTGAATACGCCCCAGACATATTGCTGGCATTGTTGTATGATTGCCCCCTGCAATTATTAATATCTATGTAGAAAACTAATTAAACTAAATAACAAAAAACATATTTTAAAAGTCTTCATCTTCGCAGTCTGATAAAATTTCATAAGTTTGTATATTTGCAGTCACTGCAGCATTTTAAACCTTGTAAAATGCAGGTACACACTTATTATTGTTGTAATTTTTGTCTGAACATCGTATAGACAAAATTGTTCTTACATCATCGGGCACTGGTTCTTGAGAAGAAAAATTGGCTTTCCAAATATTTTCTTCTAATGTCCATCCGTATAGACTCTGATCTTCTAGTGACGTATTTTGAATATGGCTATTATACCAAATGTTTAATTGATACAGACACCTAAAACAATAATAGATACATATTATATCTATTTGTAGGTATTTTTTATTATACAGGGTGTTTTCAAATGACACTTACAACGTTTGCATGTAGATACCTCTACTTTTCGAAATAAAGTTATGAAAAATATAATGTTTTAATTTGATAGCTTTAAAATGGATGAATATATTGATCTGACATTTGACAGGTTGTTTTTAAATGTAAAAGGGCATATTTTGATGAAAAAACATGCTTCAATTCTTGATCCAGTGGTGTACATTTGGAAGAATATGTCACCTTTCCCCTCCCATTTTTTACGCCACTGGCATTTGAAGCTATTTTCATTTGATTCTGTATTCCTCAATAGTTTTCACGTGAAAAACGCATAACCTTATAATATCAAAAAATTTGTAGTTTTCAAGATATTTAATGTTTTTATGAAGTCTGCAAGATCACTTTTTAATAAAAAAATTAAAAAAATATTTTTCTTGAATGTTTTTTAATAACTACCAAACTACCAATGGTAAGAATATGTAACAGGAACTAATTTGTGAAACAGCAAAGCATATAAAACATTAAGAGAGGATTGTTGAAAATACTTTTCCAAATTTGTGATTTTATTAACAACAGAATTAATGACAATAAAAAATAATATAATTACAAAGTTAAATAATATCCCATTCAAACATAATTTTTAACTAAGCAGCCAACAAATTACAAAAGATATTCAAAATTTTGTCCATTTACATTTACACATAATCTGCAACGTTTTCTCATTGAAAATCGTATACCTTTGAAAGACTGGCGATTGCCGGAAATAATTTCTGTAACTGCATGGATTTTTGCTATCAGTGCCTCCTCCGTATAGTAGGAAGTAGGCTATGGATGTCAATAATGAAATGGTAAATGTCATTTTGTTTAATGTCAAAACGAAAATTAATTATTTGTAATTAAATTGGTTTGTGCAACTTTCACACTTTTTGTTATGATGGATTATACTTTTGAAGAAATGGCTGATATGTAACTAATATACGGGGAAGCCAGAAAGAATGGTAGACGTTCCGAGCGCTTGTATAGGGAAATATATCCAAATCGACCTAGATTTCCATGTCACACAACATTTTCTCAAATTGACAGGAGATTGCGAGAATTTAGACAATTCAATTCAAAATTACAAGGTAGCGGTAGAAAACGAACTGTGCAATTAGATGAGGCTGTTCTAGACCGTATTGAAAATAGACCCGATTTAAGCACTCGCACCATTGGCAAATCTTTGAATGTAAGTAACTCAACTGTGTGGAATATTTTAAATCATTGGTTCCCAACGGGGGCGGTACCGCCCCCCTGTGGGCGCTGCAGCCGTTTAGGGGGGCGGTAGCGGATTCAGAAGCAAATAATAAGCAGTCAAGAGGAATAGTGAAATAAAAATGATTTAAAAAGGGTTAATAAGCAGTTTTAAATTAGCATTAATAATAATTATAATAATTTCTTTTAGTTCAGAATAGAAGTATATGACTTGTCCTCGCACGTTGATAAGCGAACGCGCGATGTTCATACAAAATAACATGTTTCGACATGTTCGCACACAGACAAGTTGAATCATGCACGAAATGAAACGTATAAAAGCAACAGCTCTACGAAATTTTGTTTGTTAATAGTTAGTTGTATGTGCATGGCCGCGATATATAGTATAAGCTCTGTCGTAGTAAATAATCGTGAGTGGTGTGTCATTTTATAAACATTACTATCTATAAATCTTGAGAATTTAATTTTTGTATGAAA
The DNA here is from genome assembly GCA_963921935.1 of Galeruca laticollis. NCBI lineage: Eukaryota > Metazoa > Arthropoda > Insecta > Coleoptera > Chrysomelidae > Galeruca > Galeruca laticollis. Next base: position 86,487,036 of record OY998184.1, read on the forward strand.
ATGGCTGAATCTACTTCTAAATTAAAAAAGAAATGCCGGCAATACAGTATTGAATATTTAAAATATGTATTTGCGGAATCTTCTACAAACAAATCATTACCTATGTGTTTAATTTGCCGAAAAGTTTTTTCAAATGAAGCTATGAAACCTTCTAGGCTACAAGAGCATTTACATAAAATGCATCCTGATAAGAAGAACAAAGATATATTCTATTTTCAAGAACTCGAAAAACAATATTTAAAACAGCCAACTATATCAAACCTTTTTGCATCGTCTTCTAAACGAGACGATGATGGGCTACGAGCCTCATATAACGTTTCATTGTTAATCGCAAAGTCAGGAAAACCACACACCATTGGCGAGGAATTAATTTTGCCGGCAGTCGAAGAGATATTAAAAACTGTTCTCCATCATAAGACACCATTTGATATCATTAAAAAAATTCCTCTCAGTAATAATTCAGTGCAAAGAAGAATAGATGAAATGGCAAATGACGTTGAAATATCATTATGCGATTACCTAAAGACTTGCAAATTTTCCATTCATCTCTACCAAGTAACGAAGCGCTCTACTCTTATTATACGTACGATTTATAAAAGAAGAAAAAAATATCATCAAGAGTTATTATTTGCTAAGAATTTGGAATCTCATACAAAGGGACATTCTATATTTAATAACATGCAAGAATTTTTTCAAGAGAAAGAAATTCCTATTAGCAATATTTTGTCTGCTGCTACTGATGGTGCTCCAGCAATGACCGGGCGTCATAAGGGTTTTATAGCACATTTGAGAAAAGCAGTGCCAAATGTACTCGCTGTACTTTGTATTATTCACCGTCAGCATTTGGTTGCAAAAAAATTAAATGAACGTCTGCATGCGTCCCTCAATAACGTTATTAAAGCAATCAATATCATTAGAAGCAATTCATTGAATGACCGTTTGTTTCATAAGCTTTGCAATGAAAATGATGAAGACTACAATCGCTTGCTGCTGCACACAAAAGTACGTTGTCTCTCTAAAGGTGTTTGTCTGAATCGTTTTTTCAATCTATTCGACTCAGTGTTGGAATTTCTTGAAGAAAACGAACAATTGCGCGAAAACCTGATTACGTCAAAAAATGACATCGCTTATTTGACGGACCTGTTTAAAGTATTTAATCAAGTCAATCTACAATTGCAAGGTGATGATTTAAATTTAATTAAAACTAAAAACGTCATAGCTGCTTTGCAGGAAAACTTCTTATATTCAAAAGAAATCTTGGTAGAGGTGAGTACAACCATTTTCCCACATTATCAACAGTGTCTGCAAAACCGGAAGATTTACTTACTTACTGCCACCACTTGGAAGTTCTTCATGTTGATTTTACAGAGCGTTTCCAAGATATTTTAAACATGGAAATACCAAGTTGGATTATAGTCCCTTTCGCAAACACAGATACTGAAGGCTCATCAAATTTGGAAGAGGAGTTATTAGAACTCACAACTAACGAAGAACTGAAAGTAAAATTCAAACGTGGATATCAAGAGTTCTGGCTTCAAAAACCAATACCAGTTCTCTATCCTGGATTGTGGACAATAGTACAGAAGTTGTTAATGGCATTTCCTTCGTCCTATATGGCTGAGCGTGCATTCAGTGCAGTAACTGATTTGCTGTCAAAGAAGAGGAACAGACTACACATCACTGAACGTGGCGATCTGCGATTGATGTTAACGAAATTGGAACCCGATATTAACAAACTGGTAACACTCCACCAGCCTCAACCGTCTCATTGATTTTTTCTTTATTATTAATTTTGTATTTCTTATTGTATTGCATTTCTTATTTCTATTGTGATTGTATTTCTTATTGATTCTGTGTTTATATTTAAACGTTTAATAAACAATTTTTTCTACTCCCGTATTATAATACGCGAATTAAATATCTGCTTCCGATTCATTAATATTGTTCATTTTAACACGGATTTTCATTTCGATACAGATTTTGGCCAATGAAAATACGTACTTTTCATTATGAAACGAATTTTCGGCCAATAGAAACAAGTACTTGGGGATAATCAAGTGGTCTATGTTTCTACATACCTACTTACCTATTTGACATTTCACAACGCGTCAAACGTAGATAACTATAAACATGTCGAGTAGTGAAGAATTATCTTGTACACCACCAGAAATTTCTGATAAAGCTAAATTAGATTTAAGTGATTAAGTATATATAAATTAAGTGTTAGTGTTTAAATAAATTCGTAAGTAGCCATACCGTGTGTTTAAAATTTATCACACCCGTTTACTGTTTAAATAAATAAGAAAAACATTACATTGGTGTCAGGTGTGGGGTAATATAAATAAATTGCTACGTAAAAATGGCCAAGAGACTATGTGACCTCAAAGTGGCGGAGCTAAGAGCGGAATTGGAAGATCGTGAGTTGGAAACGTCCGGTAAGAAAAGTGAATTAGTAGAAAGACTTAAAATGACACTGGAAAGTGAAGGCTTGGATCCAGAAACATTCTTATTCAAAGACGAGGCTTCCACCTTAATCTCGTCAATTTCTGATATGAAGAATGATTTTTCTGCAATGAAGAACGATATTTCCACTATGAAGAATGATATTTCTACTAATATGGACGAGAAGATTTCCACTATGAAGAATGACATTTCTGCCGATATCTTATCGTTAAAAAATGACATTGCTGCTGACGTCGAGAATAAAATTTCGTCGCTAAAATCAGACATTGAAAACAAGATAACAACGATAGACGAGAAAATCAAGGAATTGGAGGGAAATATGGCAGATTTAAGAACACAAGACACGCCAGCAGAAGAAAAGAAGATTGAACATATAAAACCCTGCAAGCCAGAAATAAACTCCAGGATAAAGGACATTGGCAGTTTTGCACGAGTCAAGACCCCAACATTCGAGGGAAAGACATCGTGGACCAATTATGTGAAACAGTTTGAAGCAGCCGCTAGAGTGAATAATTGGTCCGACAAGGAGAAAGCAGTGAACTTAACTATCGCGCTTCGGAGAGATGCCTTAGATATACTTCAGACGATACCTCTGGAAGAAACGGATGATTTCGAGCAGCTGAAGAAGAGGTTGGACATGCGATACGGCCACGAACATCTAGAGCACTTGTACCAATCCCAACTGAAGAACCGAAGGCAGAAACGTGACGAAGCCCTTCAAGAGTATGAAGTGGATATTGCCCGACTCGTTCGATTTGCTTATCCGTCAGCACCAGAGAACATGATGGAATGTCTGGGTATACAGGCCTTTATTGATGGCTTACGTGACCCCGATATGCAGAGGACGCTTCGTTTAGCCCATCCCAAAACATTAGTTGACGCATTGACAGCTGCTCTTGAATATGAAGCAGCAACGAAGGCTTCAGGATATAACAAAATTAGGACCATCCAAGAAGAAGGTGACGAAGACAGATTTGACCAGTTCGTCAGTTTAATAAAAAGTATGATGGACAAGAAGCCAAGAAACATCAGATGCTGGAATTGTGGCGAGCTAGGGCATGTACGTAGTTCGTGTACGCGCTCCAAGGCTCCTGCATACCAAGAACCCCAGTCAGAGGAAAACTAGAACGGGTCGGCTACGAGGGGGCAGCACCAACCCATGATCATTCCAAAGACCCTCTCATACTGATAGCTTCTCTCAGATGTCGCAACGACAGTGTATATGTGGATGGCGAAGTAAATGGCAAGAAATATGCTCTGGTGGTTGACACTGGAGCAACTACAACCATTATACGACCAGAACTAATAAACTCCAAGAAGAAGCTTTTACCAACGAGACTGCGACTGCGGACCGCCACAGGTGAAAGTGCCAACGTTTACGATGAGACACAAATCCAATTGGGAATTGGCGCAGAAAAGTTCACACATAAGGTAATCGTAGCTGACATTGAAGAAGACGTGATTCTGGGAATGGACGTAATGAATGTACATGGTTTCCAATTAGACTTTAGAAACAGAACCATTAAAGTGGGCTCCGAGGAGGTAGTCCTTCATCCACATGAAGGCAGCGCGGTGTTGGCAGCTGTACAGGAAGATATCGTTCTACCTGCACGAAGCGAAACCATGATAGTAGCACGGCTACAGGGAATCATGGAGGAAGGTACACCGGTGATGATGGAGCCAAGAAACCGTGACGAAGAAGTTGGCAAAGGAGTACTAATTGGAAAAGGATTGGTTACGTCGGCGAAAGAGATCCCAGTACGTGTGATAAACGTGAAGGATTACCCAGTTACCATCAAGAAGGAAACCAAGATTAGATCCTGCGTACCAGTGACGTCTATAGTTCGTCAAACAACGACCACTGACAATTCCAATGCCAGATTCGAACAAATGTTATCAGTAGCTGGTCAATCTTTAGATCGAGCTGAAAAAAAGAGAATGAGAGAATTTCTCTTGCAGTATCGAGACTTATTCGTGCCAAGAGGAGGAAAGACTGGCAGAACATCAGCCGTCAAACACAAAATCGATACTGGTAATGCTAAGCCAATTAGACAATCAGCTCGAAGACTTCCACGAGCGAAGAGAGAGGAAGCTGAAAGAATAATTCGAGAGATGGCAGAAGAAAAAGTAATAGAAGCATCTACTAGTCCATGGATGTCTCCAGTAGTGCTCGTCAAGAAAAAGGATGGAACTACGAGATTCTGCGTGGATTATCGCCAGCTTAACAACGTGACGAAGATAGACAGCTATCCTCTGCCTCGAATTGACGATACGCTAGACACTTTGGCCGGCAGCAAACTGTTTTCCACCTTGGACCTGAAGTCTGGCTATTGGCAAGTGGAAATGGACCCAGAAGACAAAGAAAAGACTGCTTTTACCACCGGATCTGGATTATGGCAATTCAACGTCATGCCATTCGGGCTCTGTAATGCGCCTGCGACATTTGAAAGACTCATGGAAAATGTCTTAGGAGGGTTGTCTTGGAAGACATGCCTGGTCTATTTGGACGACAACGTAATACTGGGGAAGACATTTGACGAACATCTGAAGAATTTGGAAGACGTATTCAAACGACTCCAAGCTGCTCAGCTCATGTTAAACCCGAATAAATGTCAGCTGTTCCAAAATCGAGTCAACTATCTAGGTCATATAGTGAGCAATGAAGGAGTGGCGGTGCTTCCATTCAGCAATGGCCGCAACCAACCGACAAACATCAAATAAGGAGTTTCCTTGGACTTTGCACGTATTATAGAAGATATATCAGGAAGTTTGGAGATATTGCCAAGTCTCTACGCGACTCACAGAAGAAGCAAGAGCTTTCCAATGGGACGAAGACTGTCAAACGGCTTTACCAGAGGGAGACTTTATTCTTGACACTGACGCAAGTAACGTAGAAATTGGTGGAGTGCTCTCACATATCCAAGGAGGGCAAGAAAGAGTGCTGGGATATTTCAGTAAAGTCCTCTCCAAACCAGAACGAAACTACTGCGTCACAAGAAGAGAACTTTTGGCAGTAGTGAAGTCCGTGGAACACTTTTACCAGTATCTCTACGGTAGGAAGTTTTTAATCCGGACTGATCATGCAGCACTCAAGTGGTTGATGCAGTTCAAGAATCCCGAGGGCCAGATCGCTAGATGGATTGAACGAATTCAAGAGTATGATTTCAACATCGAACATCGAGCTGGTATGAGTCACCGAAATGCCGACTCCCTGTCCAGACGGCCGTGCCCAACAGACTGCTCCAACCGCAACAAGGTGTAATCTAAGAAGCTGCATTTCAAGAACTACTGTAGTCAACGAGGAATGTTCACCCACCAGGATCAGAGAAGATCAGGAGAATGATCCTCACCTGAAGATGATTTGGCAATGGAAGAAAGAAAACCGGCGACCTACCTGGCAAGAAGTGTTAAGATTTTCACCGAAACTCAAGGCGTATTGGGCCCAGTGGGACTCCCTTGTCCTGGAAGAAGGGCTGTTGAAAAGAGTCCTTGAAACCGATGATGGTTCTGCGATGAGGAGACAGCTAGTTATCCCGAGAACAAGAGTGGCTGAGGTACTAAAGAAGTTACACGACATTCCATCGGGAGGTCATCTGGGAGTGAAGAAAACCCTTCAGCGAGTTCGTGAAAGGTTTTATTGGATTAACAGCTCCGACGATGTGAAGTACTGGTGTAAGAAATGTACGACTTGTGCTACGAGTAATGGACCACATCGCAAGAGAAAGGCACCCATGAAACAGTACAATGTTGGAAGCCCTTTCGAACGGATTGCTTTAGATATCGCTGGGCCATTTCCAAGGATAGAAAATGGTGGCAAATACATACTGGTTGTAATGGATTATTTCACAAAGTGGGTGGAAATTTACGCTATCCCGAACCAAGAGGCCACAACTGATATGGAGTACCCTTGGAAGTCCACAGTGACCAGGGAAGAAATTTTGAAAGCCATCTATTCCAGGAGATTTGCGACAAGCTGGGAATGAAGAAGACCAGGACAACAGCTTTAGATCCACAGTCAGATGGAATGGTCGAGAGAATGAACAGGACTATTGGAAAATACCTGTCCAAAGTAGTATCCAGCCATCAGAGAGATTGGGACCAGTATCTTTCCCTATTCGCATTGACTTATCGATCTGCTGTCAATGAGTCCACGGGTGAAACACCGGCAAAAATCCTGTTTGGACGTGAAATGAGGCTTCCTTGTGACCTGGAATTTGGCTGCCGGCCTGGAGAAGATCTAGCAGGCGAAGACTACGCAATCCAATTGAGAAGAATGCTGGATGATATTCATGAATTAGTTCGAACAAATCTTGAAGTTGCCAGCGATAGAATGAAAAGTCGGTACGACACGCAGGCCACAGAGGGCGGTTTTAAAGAAGGGGACAAAGTATGGTTACACAACCCGACGAGGAGAAAAGGATTTTCTCCAAAATTACAAAAATCCTTGGAAGGTCCATACTTAATCAAGAAAAGGATCAATGATGTTATATATCGCATAAGCAAGATCCCCAACGGAAAACCAAAAGCAGTTCACCAAAACCGACTAGCGCCATTCGAAGGAGACCATGACATAGAGGAAGGAGTAAACCTTATTCGAGATGTGTCTGACCCCGCCTTCGATGAATTTATGGGCGCGTATGGAGGTACCGGGAAAGCTAGATATGGAGTCACTTCGGAACAACAACAAGATTTGTTCACTCTCCCGGAAGATTATTCACTGGCATACAACATCCCCGCCCGTATCAAGAACGCACGAGGGTTGGCAACCGTCTTTCGAAAGAAGTTCGGGCAATTAGAAAAACTTGAAGACCAGATTCCAGCCCCTGGCAAGACACTGAAACTGAAACATAATTCGCGGTACGTCTTCTACGTGGTAACTAAAAATGAATTCCAAGATCGATCTACCTACCGCGATGTGTGGGAAGCATTTCGAAACCTCCGAGACCATGTGTTGGAATCCAACATGAAGAAAGTGGCTATGCCTAAGATAGCGAGTAACCAGTTGGATTGGCGAATCATCAGGAACATGGTAGATATTCTCTTTCAAGATACCGGTGTCCAGATATCAATTTGCAGCTACAACCCCCGTTATCAGTATCCGTTGAAGACGGTGCCCTGCTATTTCCATAAGATCGGAAAGTGTAGAAATGGGGCCAGTTGCCGATTGAAACATCCAGTCTCGGCTACACAAAAGTTCCAGGAGGAACTTCCATTTAAGGAGGGGGTAATGTTACGAAACAGCACACTGGTATAGTCCCTAAAACCGACTCTGTCTAAGCTAGGTATAAAAGTTAAAGTTATGGCGGATACGCAGTTATAAAAAACTGTTTACGACTATCTTATGTAAACATTGTTTTTGTGACCAGAGTTATCTAGAAAAGGCCAGAACCAATTGCTTTTGTGCAGTCCGGAATGTACTAGTAAAAATGGCTTTATTATATAAGGGACTGATCAGGAAGAGTTAGGGGAGTTGATAAAGTGATCTCGAGAAATAAACAGAAATACACCGAACAGTAAAGTGCTAATATAATCAAGTTTGTGTGCATATAAATTAAATTTAAGTGATTAGTTAAGTATATATAAATTAAGTGTTAGTGAGTTAGTGTTTAAATAAATTAGTAAGTAGCCATACCGTGTGTTTAAAATTTATCCCACTCGTAATAAAAACTTTTAATAAATAAGAAAAACATTACAATATATTGCGCCAATGTTATTGACTCCAATTATTCGGCACAATCAAACAATGTTTTGTCTCCAATGGCACACGCAAACCATTCATATATTTTATTACCTCTCGAATGGACCATAGCAATATCTGATTACTAAACAGAGCATCACGTGGATTTTAATATTAAGTTGACAGTTCCTAGAATATACTTATTCAAAAAGAACGTGTTTTTTATGCTTTGGTTATATCATTGTAACTTGGAAATCTTCATGTCAGCTATCAACATTTAATCACAATCATAATCCATATCGTATTTCAATTGCATACTTTCTTTATACTACCATTTTTATAAACTGAGATAAAATAATAGAAATATTTATAAACTGTATACATCAGCACCTGCTGATATGTTTAGTTATCAAGAGTAATGAGACAATGGGTTTGTTTTATTCAACACATTGTTTTGAACTAAAAAGACGAGAAATAATTTTTAGTTTCATATCAAATGATTAAAACTGCAACATTTTTAACTGAAAAACTAATCGAAATAATAATTTGAATCTAATTTAACGTATTTAGTGTATTACTCAAATAAGTACCGTGAATAATAAATATTCATAATATCTACGAGAATTATTTGAAAAGTTTCCGACCTGAACATGAAAGCTGACAGATATTTTCAATATATTGGCGCATGTGTTGAAAAGTACTTCCATTTTGTATAGTCAGTTGTTTGACAATCACTTGAGTAAATCGTTGGGGGAGTTTTCACAAAAATGGAATGAGTGTTGAATAGAATATACAATCCAACACCAGAGACAACACACCAACACTCATGCAAAGCTATATCATTAGTGTAGTAAAGTTAAGTTGGCAACTATCATAGATAAATACTTTTAATACGGGGAAGAATAGAATCTCCTGTACTAAGTCCGAAGCCACAAAGTTTTGTCGAGTGCTGCGCCATCTATTGTGGTGGAAGGTTACTATTCACCAACAGGGAAAACAAAGGAAGAGAGCCAGGCAGTGTCCTATTACAAATAAAAGCAAAATAATTTTAAAAGACTTTAATTTTTATGCAACGTTTTAGGGACAGAATTTAGAAATAACAAGAAACAACTGGTAAAACTCGAGAATACATTTATGTTTTAATTTAATCGATGAATTCAATGTCTAAAACTATGCTGAAATCCACTGTAAGAACCAAGGACATTTGGTTATAAAAAGGCCAAAATAGATATTTATTTGAATAATATACAGTGATGGGCATAAGTGTGGAACCAAGTGAGTATCTCTGGAATGGTTAAAGACAGCAAAATGAAGTTTGTTATGCATATATTACGCAAAAAGGTGCACCTTTGAAAAATATTTTGACATCCGTTCCACTTCCGGTTATACCGGAAATTAACAACTACATCGTTATTTTAAATGGAACACTCTATACATTAATGGATTTTTGAAATCTATGTAAAATTTTAGGGCACTTTTGTATGAAATACTTTTTTCCAGAAATGTATACTTTTTGAGTTATTAATTGGATAAAAATATACAAAAAATAAAACAAAAGATTTCCACTACTCCACTACAAAATCATCACTATCTTCATCGTCACTGTCAAAATTAATAATAAGTGGAGGTACATCCTGTCTAGCAAATACTACTTCTCTATCCCACCCATCTTGTATAATTTTTTCAGTGTGGTTTACTGTCTTTGACCAAATATCAGGAGTCACTTTTTCTAAAGACTTTTTCCATACACCTATTGCTTGTTCTGTTGAAGAACCATCAGTTCCCACATGATCTCTATAAAAATTTTTAACTATGCCCCAAATATGTTCAATTGAGTTGAACATACAGTGGTAAGGGGGAAGTCGAAGCACTTTGTGACCATATTTTTCAGATAATATGTCAGCTTCATATACTGTTGGTGGTTTATTCCTACAAAAATGCATATATTTAAACAAAATAAATTATCCAAGAGTATTACCATAATATATTGAAAAATGTTTATATCAACTTACTGTTCTACTAAATTCAATGATTGGGTTTTGAGGAAAGTATTTTCAAAAGGAGTATCATTTTGTATCAACCAGTTCTATATATCAGCCTTTTGGGTAGCTGTTGTTGGTACTTTATTGATCACTGTACTGTGATAACCTGCATTATCCATTACAATTGTGGCAGGTTCTTCCAAGTTCACTAAAAGCTGGTATTCAAACCAATGCAAAAAATTTTCTCGGTTCATTTCACCGTGGTAATACCATCTTGTTTTTTAGAAGAAAAAACCAGCTCTGCTCCAGAAATAAATCCAGAAAAGGAACCAGCATACAATACTATATACCTACAATAAAGAAATAACAAATTACTACTAGGTTTCCTAGATAGACGGCATAGCTCAAAACAACTATTAATAATTATATAGATTTAAATAAAATAGTGTGACTAGTAAATATTTGAAAAGGTCTTAAAATGGCAGGAATGTTAGTACATCATAAATTAATTGCTAAATTTTATTATTCAATTACCTTGGACCACCAATTTTGGTTTTTATCACGCTTCTATGATTAGAATCTTGCCAAGAACGTCCAACATCTTGCCAAGAACGTCCAACAGTACCGTCTTTAAATATCCAGGTCTCATCCAAAAATACAAATTGATATAAACCTTCCCTTTTTAACTTGACATATTCATGTAGAAAATGTACACGTTTTAATGCAACTCCATTAAACCACGACGAGGATCATCTTTTTGGTATTGGAATCCAATATTTTTCACTATATTCCAGAGTGATGTTAAACAACCATTAAAGAGTTTACGCTCCTGGAGTTTGTCTCTTAAAGTTTTCAAGGTTCTGTGTTCCTCTCAAAAAATATTGTGTTAGTTAATTGTGAATAAAATAAAACAGTAAATTCAATAGTGCTATTCAACACTTCGATCTTGATTCCGATTTAGTTTATAATCGAAATCGAAAACGGATTGATGTTTGTTGAACGACCAAAAAAAATTATCATTTTTAGTGAAATAACCTCATCATTATTTTAGTTTATTTCACGTGTATTCCCCACTTTTCGCAAGTTCATTTAGTTTAATCACGTTTAATTTTATAGAAGCTGTTCTGTTAAACTAAAAATTTAATAAACAATTGCAAAATATCACTCACATCACATAACCCATAGACAAACTGTAGTAGGCCAGTTGTTTCTTATTTCACAGCACCTTCATTCAAAATTTCAAAGATTCTCATAGATGTCATTTCTAAATATTGTTCATTCATACCTCGATTTTCAGTTAAAAACTAAACGGAATTAATTAATAATATTCAAGATATAATACTACCCCATAATTCTAAATTCATATCGTTCGATGTAACAAATCTATTCCCTAGTATACCTCCTAAAGAAACTATAACTCTTGTTGATAACTTGCTCACATACAATAATGTTAATTCTATAATTCACTCTGATATCATTACTTTATTAAAAGTGTGTTTGAATCAAAATTATTTTCATTTCAATGGAGAGGTTTATAGCAGTAAAAATGGTTTGATTATGGGCAACCCTCTCAGCCCCCTACTAGCAGAAATATTTATGGATAATATAGAAAAAATAATTCATGAACACCCCCTTAGTAGAAAATTTAAGTACTGGCACCGATATGTGGACGACATTTTAGCTAGCTTCATCGGTACAAATAGACAATTAGAGAGCTTCATTACTTACATAAACTCGATTCACAATAATATCAAATTTACCGTAGAACTTGAACAAAATAAGTCTATAAACTTTCTAGACCTTACAATTTCAAATATAAATAATAAACATGATTTTTCTATATTTCATAAACCATCACATACAGATATTACAATTCATAATAGTTCGGTCCACCCATTCAGTCATAAACTAGCAGCTTTCAATAGTATGATACACAGACTCTTAACAGTCCCATTAAATATTAATAATTATACCAAAGAATTAAATATCATAAAACAAATAGCAGTTAATAATAATTACGATCCAAATTTAATTGACAATATCATAAATAAAAAGATAAAAAAACAGACTTTAGAACAAGTATTCCCTTCAGATAAAAATAATAGACAATTTAAAAGCTTAACATACTTTGGAACACCATCCTTAAAAATTAAATCATTTTTAGAAACTTTAGACATGAATATTTCCTTTAAAACTGATCACAATTTATCCAAATTCATTAAAAATAATAAATCTAAATCTTCAAAATTAAACAAATCAGGAGTTTATAAATTAAAATGCGGTAATGACAATTGTGATAAAATTTATATCGGTAGAACTTTTAGAAATTTTAAAACTAGAATTTCGGAACACAAACGTAGCTATGACAACAAAAAATTAGATTATAACTATTCAAATCATTTATTAGAAAACCAACACATTTTCGACCCAAATTTTGAAATTCTCCATGTAGTCGGTAAATCCTTTAGTTTAAATTTATTAGAAGCCCTAGAGATTAACAAAAATAAATATTCAGGTAATCTCCTTAACGACCAAATAGATATCAATCAGTCTCCTTTATTGAACCTCTTTACCTAGAAGATAGCTTAGGAATGTTTGTAGTGAATGAATTTCCAGGTAATATCTTTTAATACCATTGTTAATCTTAGTAAATAGATTTAGCACTGTATATATTAAGACATTTTTATATTTTACCTTCATTCGTTTTGACAAAGCTACTGTGTTAGTGAAACGCGTCAACAAGTTTAAATTGAACATTAGTTCAAATATATGAAGATTTAAACGAACTATATTGTTTTATTTCATCGTTCAAACTGTAGTTTATTTAAATTTTTCGACCAATTACATGCTTCCGATTTACGATTGTTTTCAATAGCATCATAATTTTAGACCGATTATAATCAGAGTGATCGATTGATATCGAAAATGTATTGTTGAACATGTTGTTTTTTAAATGACAGGAAATGATTGTAATCTATTGGCGCGTTGAATAGCACTAATATACTCACTGTTTCCATACATTTTGTATATAACATTTCGGGAAGCATTTTGATCAAAGTTATCAATTTCAACAGTAGGTTTCCTGGGTTGTCTCTTTTTAGGTGGGCTTTTAGGCTGTTCTCCTCTATTATGTTTGACGGCAATACGGTTAACAGTGGTAACGCTAAGTTGTAAAGCTTCTGCAACTCTTCACAATATAATTACTTCATTTTGTGAGAGAATAATATATTATTAAGTTTAATTAACCTAACCTAACCTTAAAAACATTTAATCATTTACATTTAAATATGTAACAATAATATTAATAATGATTAATACAAATAGCGAATACTATTACTTACGTCTCTTACAGCAGTAAGCGGGAGAAGCGGGCCCCCATTTCGGCATTCTCGTTCAAAATAGCTCAACAAAGATGTTACCATCTCTTGACATTTTCTGTTCAGCTGCTTCGGCATTTTATTAACCACACACAGCAGATTTGCCTAAATAATTAATTATGCTGTTTATTTAATCTTAAAAAAGCAATGAATTTAAAAGCATCAAAAAAACTTGTAAATATTAGACGATGATCGAATGTCAATAAACGTCAAAACAAACTGGGGAATTTTACCAGTTGATTTGACAACGTCTTGAAGTTTTGCCAATCCGTTAGCTGTAAATTTTAGACGATGATCGAATGTCAATAAACGTCAAAACAAACTGGGGAATTTTACCAGTTGATTTGACAACGTCTTGAAGTTTTCCCAACCCGTTAGCTGTAAATTGCCCTGGCTGTTGAGGATAAATTGTTTTCACCGTTGGTAAATCAATATTTATTGTGATAAGCAGAAAAGTAACTAAAAATGACATCATCGTCTTTTTATCGTAAATAAACTATATATTGACTAATGCAGGGCTGTCCAACTTCAAGTGCTTTAAAAAAAATGCAGTTTGGAGGACCGCAGGATGAAGCAACAAGTAAGAAGTCCCTATATTATGTAGCATTTACTTTGGCTAAAAAATGAGAAAACTTTCTGTGATTCAAAGCTCGATTGCCCTTCTAATATAATATTAGTTATTTTAACACCCACTTTAATGACACTAATTTGACGTAAAGATTTCCCAAACAGTGCCTCTTGATGAACAATACAAGGTTTGTTCCAACCTACGATAAATCACCGTTATGGAACCATTCTGGAATTGTTAGGAATCGTTTTATAGGTAGGTGCAAACTTTACACCGTCCCAAAACTGATGTAAGTTGTAACGGTTTTAGGGCTACTTTATTATCGTTCAGCGATCGTTTTGTTTGGGTAATTGTATTATTTGATATATTATCAAATGGGGATCAGACACTGTGCAATAATTATAAACCAAAATGCTTAGCCCAAACCAGTTTCAAAATCTACACGAGAATGATAGAGATCCGATTAAGACGTTATGTAGAAGCAAGATTAGAAGAGGAACAAGCAGCTTTTAGACCAGGACGACAAGCTAATGATAATATATATATATATATATATATATATATATATATATTCACTTATGTCCTTCAACCTTCCGATAATATTTAGAATTATATCTTCTGGGTTCAAAGGTTGTGGTATGAAATGAATATATATATATATATATATATATATATATTAAGAAGGCTAAATGATAATACCATAGAAGAGGGAGAAGAAATGTATTTAACATTTATTGACTTGAAGGCAGCTTTTGACATAGTGGGAAGAGAAAAAATTTGGGAGGTGTTGGAAGATTTAGAAGTAACGAAAGCTCTAATTAATATAATTAAAAGCACATACAAGACAGTCAAATTAAGAGTGCAGATAAGAGGTCAAATATCGGAAGAGTTTCTAATAAAAAAAGGTATAAAACAAGGCGATAGCTTAAGCCCACTGTTGTTTGTCATTATAATGGACAAAATAGTGAAGGAAATAAAAAGACAAGGGGGAAATATGGATATGATAATAGGGTACAGAAATATGGTGCCGGTCAGATTAAGTAATTTACTGTATGCAGACAATCTTGTACTTATAGCAAAATCAAAAAATAAAATGCAGAAACTAATCAACTTATCGGCAAGAGAAATAGAAAATATGAAAATGAGAATAAATACAAAAAAAAACAAAGTAATGATAGTAAATGAAAAACAGCGAGAGGGGAGTAACTGCAAGGAATTGAAATGTAATTACAAAACATTAGAAAGAGTAACAACTTATAATTACCTAGGAAGTATCATAATAGAAGAAGGGAAAATAGATGCAGAACTTAATAACAGAGCAAATAAATCAACTAGATTATATTATTCCTTAAATCGAACAATATTAAGTCATGAACACATTGATATGGACACAAAGCTGGAAATCTACAACAAAATTACAGTCCCAACTATAACTTATGCTAGTGAGAACTGGGTAATGCGCAGGGCCGTTCCAGTCTGGTCGAGCGCCGTCGTGCAAATGTGATCACAGCGACTTTTTTTGGTGCATATATTTTTTAAATTTTATATTATCTACATTCAACATAATCGCTAGACGGTAATTAATAGATAATACAACTTTGAAGCAAAAATAAACATTTTATTACCAAACAAAAAATAAACATTTTTTGAACAAGAAATAGTTACCTAATCTAAATAACCTGAATAAAACTAAATAACCACTAAATAAAAGTAGTTCAGTCATATTTATATTGTCCAACAAATCACTTTCAATCGATATGATTGCCAAATTATCGAGCCGTTGTTGGCCCATTGACGATATTAAGTAGTTTTTGATTAACTTTAACTTTGAGAAAGTTCTCTCCGCTGAAGCAACCGATACAGGCATTGTCAACAAAATTCGCAAAGCTACGCTTGCATTTGGAACAGAATGAGTTAAATTATTTTTTATAATGTAGTTTAACATTTGTGTCGGTGTTTGTAGATTAAGATTTTTTTTAAATTGCAACTCGTGGAACAATTCTGTTCCATTTATGTCACGCTCATTACGATTTTTGTCTGTTAAAATTCCTTCAAGCTGTAAACAACAATTTAGTTGTTCCTTTTCTGGTAAATCTGAAAATTTAGAAATATCCCATAAAAATTGAAAATGGTCGGAATGGGACGACAATAAGTCGAACCTTTCACCAATTGATCTTATAACAATATCAAGTCTACTAAAAAAATGTTTATTTTAAAATCCTGTTCTCCATCTGTAATTGGTTCATCGTCATTCTCGTAATTAAATTGTTTTTTAACACGCCTTGGTCTAAACACATTAATAGTTTTGAGGGTTGGCTCTACATCTAGAGATTTTGCAAGTTCAGAAGCATCAACTAATACATCTCCAAATCCTTCATCACTTCGATAACTATTGAAAAACTTTAGCAAATTATTCATTTGGCTACATGCTTCCGAGATATTAAAATCTTTGGTTTGTAATGTGTTGCTAACAGTATTGACTCTAAACAGAACATTGTACCACAAAACCAATGTACATATAAACCGGTAACTTTTTAATTTATTTGCTAAAGATTCAGCCATATGCTTTGTATTGTTATCGAAAGAAACTCCACTGAATATACTATATAAAGCATCATAGACTTCCCCAAGCTGATAGCTCAATGGAGTAATGGCATCAATTCTGCTCGACCATCTAGTTTCAGAAAGTGGTTTTAAAGTTAAATTGGAAATATGTTCTTTCAAAACGGTCCAACGATTAGTTGAAGCCGAAAAAAAATTGTTTCCCTTAACTGCATCATTTACAACCAAGTTTAAACTGTGATTACAACAAGGTACAAAAAATGATCTTGGATTCAAATCTAGAATTTTTTTTTGTAAACCGGCATGGTTGCCTCGCATGTTGGCACCATTGTCGTATCCCTGGCCTCTCATATCATATAAATTTAAATTATGTTTTTCTAAAGCATTTAGTAGAAATTTCTGTAAGCCCTCAGCTGTTGTTTCTTCTATTGGAGCAAAATGTAAGAAACGTTCATCAACAATAATTTCCCCTGATGCTGTATCTAAATTTACGTACCTGATACAGACAGAAATTTGTTCTTGATGGCTCATGTCTGGAGTACAATCAAGAATAATAGAAAAATATTTTGAATTTTTAATCATATATAAAATATTTTCTCTTAAATTATTGCCTATTATTTCAATTATTTCATTTTGAATGTGGATGCCAAGGTAATGATTCATTCTGTTGCTTTGCATTTGTACCCTCTTAGTATGTTCAGCCATTATAGGATCGAATTTGGCAATCATTTCCACACATTTTAAGAAATTGCCATTATTATTTTGAAACAATTTCAAATTTTGACCGCGAAAGGACAGATTTTGTTTAGCTATAAACTGAATAACATAGAATACTCGCTCAATAACTGCATGCCAATATTTATTTCAGCATTAAACAAATATTCATGAGTTAGATCAATCGTATTGTTTGTTTTAAATCTAGTTAAACAGTCAGACCATGTCTTAAGATTTTCGAAATGCATTTTACTTTTTTCGTGAATATTTAAATGTTCACTCAAATGTTGCAAATCATTATAGCCATTTTCATCAGCCAATCGGGCTTTTGCGGTGTTAAGGTTGAATAATCTGCAACAAAAACAAAACACTGAATTTTTCGATACCGAGTACAGAAGCCAATCACGCTTAATTTTTTCATTATTTGGCAAAATTCGATTGAAGTATGATTCAGAAAATTTTCGCCCAGTCTTGTCTTTCGGAAAAACGCAATTTGAATTGTTATAATAGGTTGGACCATATTTTATCAGAAGTTCAATATTCATTGAAGATAATATTTTCGGCCACAAACCTGGATCTTTAGACAGCTGTACAGTCTTACTATCAAAATTTTCATCATCATCAGCTTCGATAAACGTTACAGTTTTTTCAACTCCAACTGAACTTGATGTCGATGGCTCCATATTATCATCATCATTTTTTACGGAAGCCTCCGAAGGAGAATCAATGGGTGCTTTGAAAAATTGAGTTAATTTCTTATTGGTATTTTCCAACATCTCCTCCCGTTTACGTTTGTTAATTAGATTTTGGTAACCAGAAAGTTTCTTTTTACCTTCAGACATCTAAAAAAATAATACCACATAAAATTTTGGGTTTGGGTTCGGGGTTTGTTGAATCTAATTAATTTATAATTACGAATTATAACGATCTGAATATAGATTACTTACCTTAACTTTATTTTATACTTATAACTTATACTTTAAATTAAATTGACTGTCTCGACCCTTACTTCATGGAATATGCTCATATTAGTGTTTTTAAATGAAACTCACGGTCTCTAGTTAATTCCACAATATAATACAAGTTATTGAAAATTCTAAAAAATTGACAATTGTTTCGATAAATCAATATCATCGTCAGAATGACAGAAGTTACATTTCATTTTATGCCTACCTGATGTTTAGTAGTTATTTTTGGCTAGACCAAGAAGTAACCTAGCTTGTGATTGGCTTAATATATGTTTATAGAAAAAAGAAGAAGATGTGATATTACAAATATTGAAGCTTAGATATTATTAGCCCTATGGTGATATCCTGGATATCATTTTTCCAATTAAGATCAGTATAACTGTGGAATGATATAGAAAACCAGGAAAACTATATCTGCTGATCTTTACAATTATCACTTAAGAAGACAGTTTATTAGTGGAGAATTCCCTAGATTTAACTGTTCATTGACAACTTCATATTGTGGGTTTCTTAAATGTCTTCTAATTTCCAGTTCTTGTTTCTTTTCACAAATATGCAGCACTTCTAGTTATGTGGTAGGTGTCAATGAATGATTGGTGTCAAGTAGATGTTTTGCGTAGTGGGATTTATCTGGTTGTTTGAATCTGTATGCTCGTAAGTGCTCACTGTATCGTACTTCAAAATTCCTAAGGGTCTGACCCAAATAGACAGCATTACATTCTATACATTTGAGTTTATATATACCTGACTTCTTTAATAGTGGTATTTTTGTTTTTACATTTCACAATTTTGTACTAACGTTACTTTCTGTTTTAAAAGAAATTGTTGTATTCGTTGCTGAAGATATTATCTTTGAAATATTATTAGAAATATTTCCTGCATATGTGATGGTTTAATAAGTTTTAATTTCATCAGCTTGTTTAGGATATATTAGTTGTAATGCCACTTTTTC
Organism: Galeruca laticollis; assembly: GCA_963921935.1. NCBI lineage: Eukaryota > Metazoa > Arthropoda > Insecta > Coleoptera > Chrysomelidae > Galeruca > Galeruca laticollis. Next base: position 86,506,299 of record OY998184.1, read on the forward strand.
CTCTTTTTTACTAATTAGCTTATTTATCATATCTAATGGATAACCGTTAGATGTTGCTATTTGTCTAATTGCATTAATCTCTCTATCAAAATTACATTTGTTCATAGGAACTGAAAAAGCTCTATGTATCATTGAATTATATGCTGCTAGTCTGTGTGACACAGGGTGGTTAGAATTGAATGGAATTGTCACATCAGTCTGTGTTGGTTTTCGGTAAATTGAATAATCAAGTACATTATTAACTCTTTGAATTTTTAAATCAAGAAAATTGATTGAGCTATTTTCTTCAATTTCTAATGTAAATTTAATTTTCGGGTGTAAATTATGGATGTGGTTGAAAAATACATCTAATTGTCGTTCACTACCCATAAAACAAGCTAATATGTCATCTACATATCTATACCAAAATAAAATATTTTTCGAAATATTACTTTCAAAGATCTTTCTTTCTAAATTGTCCATAAAAATGTTTGCTAAAATAGGTGATATAGGGCTTCCCATAGGTAAACCTTCATTTTGAATATATATCTTATTGTCAAAAGTGAAATAATTCTGATTAATGCATACATCAAATAAATTAAGTATATCTGATATTATTCCTGGATTAATATTTTTATCTTCTAGTAATTTTCTTACAAGTATTAGACATTCTTTAGGTTAGGAGGAATTTTAGTAAACATATTAGTTACATCGAACGAAATGAGTTTATAGTTATCTTGCAAGTAGATTGCTTTCATTTTTTTGATTAGTTCTATTGAATTTCTAATTGAGTACTGAGATTCATATCCGTAAGTATTGAGTATATTGTTGAGCTTCATGGCCAATATATTATTAGACGCATTAACATAAGAGACTACAGGTCTAATTGGTTCCGTTATTTTATGTAATTTAACTGTTCCATATAATTGTGGACAATGAGGATTCTTATGTATGATAGACCTCTTTTCGTAATGATTTAAAAGATAATTTGAATTATTAACAATATCCCTTACATTATTAGAAAACTTCTTTGTTGGGTCTGCTTTAAGATATACATTACTTACCTTAACTTTATTTTATACTTATAACTTATACTTTAAAGTTTGAGCTTCCAGAAAAGAACAAAATTTCAAATAAGGAAATAAGAAATAGGTATAACTTTTTAGCTGATGCGAGATGCGATTTACTCTACTGCTTAAGACAAAAGCCAATGCTCAAATGAACATGATTTCACTGCAATACTCGCTTGGCCAGACAAGAATGAACTTGTGAAATGAAACATAGGAATTAAGAAATATAGTGCGGGCGCACGGCGCTCAGTAATAGAACAAAATATGCAATAGGTCAGGACCAAGCAACTTAAAGAAGTCATATTTGAATCTATAGATGATAATAATGATCATAATAATACATTTTATAAATTATTTGTTTAAATATTATTACTTATTTCCTACTTTAATCTTAATTCTAGCATATTCAAAAATATCTTCGGCGCCTTTGGCGCCTTTTTTGTGACGGCGCCGTCGTGCGCCGCACGACCTGCACATATGATTGGAACGGCCCTGGTAATGCAGAAAAAACAGGAAACAAAAATTAATGCAATGGAAATGAAATATTTAAGGAAAATAGCAGGTAAACAAAATGGGATAAAGTAAGGAACGAAGAAATCAGAAGCATAAATCAAAGATTAAAAATAAATAATTAAACTGGTATGACCACCTAGTAAGAATGAAGCAAGATAGAATTGCGAAAAAAGTTATGGAAATAGGAATATCAAGAAAAAGACAAAGAGGAAGACTCAGGAGGAAATGGATAGATCAGATTGAAGAAATTGGAAAAAGCAAGGGAAAAACATTAGGAGAGATGAAGGCATTGGCCAGGGACAGAAAAGAGTGGAAAAAATGGGTACATGAAGAACTCCAATCCGACGCCTGAGAAGGCATAAGGATAAGAGAAAGAAAGAAAGATATATTATCAAATAAGAAACAATAATTGTTACTTAGAAACTTTATTAATTGGAACGAACATGTTTCTCTCTAAGTCTAAACTACATAATACGTAATACATAATCTGTACAACCAAACATCTTGACTGTTGACAGTCCAAGACGACAACTTTACTAATGCCAACTGTAACATAATAATTAACTGTGCTACAGTAATACTGTGACCTCACTTTTGAAAATATATTTTTGTATTTAACGTACTTTATTAGTGGTATTATGCATATTATTTTCTGTTTTATTTGTCAAATTAAACTATAAAAATTATATTAGCTTGGAAAGGCATTAACTATATGCACTTGCGCAGTCCCGTTCTAGAATGGTTCTCCGCGAGGTTGGAACGAACCTACAAAAAAATTTTCCATCAGGACAATGCGCCTGCTCACAGAGCATGGATTAACTTATTTTAAAGTACTAGACATTTGTTTCTGTCGGGTCCCTACATCCGGGTATGATATTTTTCTTATTTATTTAAACAGTAAACGGGTGGGATAAATTTTAAACACACGGTATGGCTACTTATTAATTTATGTAAACACTAATACTTAATTTATATACACACAACCTTAATTATTAATTTATATCAACACTTTACTGTTCGCTATTTCGGTGTATTCTTGTTTATACGTCGAGATCACTTTATCAACTAAACTAAACTTTCCCTGGTCGGTCCTTTATATATATTAGTGCCTTTTTTACTAGATAATTCTAGATTGCGGCTTATACAAAAACAAATAGCTCTCTGGCATTTTCTAGATAAGACTGGTTACAAAAACAATGTCTAGATAAGATAGTCACAATCGTGAACAATTCTAAGAAATTCCTGCGCATCCGCCATACTTTTAACTTTCATACATGGCTTACACAGAGTCGGATTCAGGGACTATATCAGTGTGCTGTTTCGTAACAATATTTATTCCGTCAAGTGCTATTTTTTAGTAAGTAGAAGGAACCAGATATCAAAAGTCACATAATTTCAAAGTTTAATATACTTGATTATTACAATTATCTTTTATTTGTAGATCCGAAATTTACAAACAACGTATAGGTTGGTGTATACTACACTTAAAATTATTGACCTTTACCATTACGTCATTTATATCTGATAACATAACCCAGCAAACACAAATGTATATGTTACATAAAAATATATAACAGGGAGGAACGATTTTTATATAAAACGTTTATATATTTTTTATGTAGTATTTATGTAACAAAATCTTTTATAAATTTTGTTATATATTCTCCATATTTATATTATAAAATATTTTATATATTATCTAATTTTATATGTATTCAAGAAGTAAATTCTGCTACATAAATATGAAATTTTTTTATATATATTTGGTACGTAAAATTTGTTACATAAAATATTTTATATATTTCATATGTATTTTTTACGAACCTCGTCTAATGTCTTTCTAAAGAAAAAGAAGAAAGCTCTTCAATATTATAACCTTTAAACTGTCACGAGTCGATGTACCCACATACCTGTAAGTATATTAACGTTTTAAAAGGTTTTTCATCCTACACACTTTCCTCCCTCAAATCAGGGAGGAAACTCATATTTTTTCTCCCTTGGGAGGAAAAGTACTCTCCTCCCTAGGGAGGGAAGTATTTTTACTCCCCCTCATTTCAAGTAAGTTGTAAACGATGAAACTTGTGAATTCATTATATTCATATTGTTTCCATAATTTCTAGAACATCCTGTATATCCTGTTTTTTGGTAAAAATCAAACATTAATGTTACTTCAACGTAGTTCTTCAATACAAATTTCAACTTCAGGAATCTTAGATATACGTTTTTTGAGTTCAGAATAAGAAAACCATAGTATGCTGTGGCTCACTGACAGTAAACACGGCGATTGACTTTTGAGGTGCAAAGTCGCTACATTCATTAAACTTAGTTGAATTTTTGAAAAATGGAGAGCGATTCAAGTGATTTTGAATTTCCAAATACACCACCTAATATTAAGGAACAAACCAACATAGCGTCATTAACCTTACTACCACAAAAATCTAAAGACAGGTATGAAAAACAATATGCACAATATAAGCAATGGGCTGAAGACAACAAGATACATAAATATTCAGAGAATGTTTTACTGGCATATTTTTCACTACAAGGAAAATCATTAAAAGCTTCAACACTTTGGTCTAAATATTCAATGCTACGTACAATGATACAAATGAAGGACAATGTCGATATTAAATATCCAAAGTTGATTGCATTTCTAAAACGTCAAAATGCCGGATACAAACCAAATAAAGCTAAAACTTTTACAAGAGAAGAAATAAATACATTCTTAATGGAAGCCCCCGATGATGTTTTTTTATTAATGAAGGTAAGAAATGAAATCCCATGCAAATAATTTAATTTTTGATATAAAATATTCATAGGTAGTCCTTGTTATTGGAATTTCTGAAGCATGTCGATGTGATGAGCTTATTAAAATGACTATGGATGATATTGAAGAGAAAGACAATCTTTTAGTCATAAATATCCACACTTCAAAAACGTATAAACAACGAACTTTCGTTATCAATACAACAGGTTCCGGCCCAAATTTTGTTCAAATCGTTAAAAAGTATATCTGTCTACGTCGTAAAACTGAGCATAAACGATTGTTGGTATGCTTTAAAGCAGGCAAATGTATAAATCAAGTGGTTGGCAAAAATAGTATATCCAAAATACCACAAAAAATTGCAGAATATCTCAATCTTCCAAATGCCGAACATTACACAGGGCACAGTTTCAGAAGAACTGCAGCAACTCTGTTAAGGTGGGAACAGACCAAGCAAACATTGTTGTGCAACAGCTGGACAACAGTCGAACAACACACGAGTTCACGCAGTGTGTACGTGTTGCGCAACAGTTGTACAACTGTTGGCGATCTGTTGCGCGGTGTTTGCTCCCGAGGCGGTACATCAAAGGAGACGTTGCCCGACAGTGCGCACACAGCATCGCTAGTGTAGACGTTGCATTTCAAACAGTGAGACGATTCGTATGCGAAAAGTTTTCATCAGTTATTAAAATGTCTCAGAACTGGACTGAAGAGCAAAGTCTGATCTTGATAGACCTTGTAAGAGGTATTCCGAATATATGGAATCCCGAAAATGAGACTTATAAACACAAAAACAAACGTACCGACGCATTTAATAACATAGCTGAAGCTCTAGGGCTTTCGCGGGAAGAATGTGAGCGAAAATGGAAAGTTCTGCAAAATCAATTTAGACGAGAATGTATTAAAAGTGTAACAAAATCCGGCCAAGGAACAAGTGAATTGTACGTTTCTCACTGGTTTGGATATAAACATTTAATGTTTTTAAAAGACAAGAATAAGCCGAGACATACAAGAGATACTCAAGTCGAGGTAAGTAAGCATTATTTTTTATTGCCTGTTTACAGAATCATAATAATTATATTAACATTAGAACAAACAATATTATTTTTCATTCCATTTTGTCTTGCCACGACACTCTTCCATTGGTTGAAAAATAACGCGCAAATTGTTCACGGACCTCTTGTGCTACTCTGGTTGATTTTCTACCAATTCTCTTTATATTTAAAAATATTCTTGAGGGTTCTGGTTCGTTTCGCCAGGATCCGGGACTCAAAATTCCGGAGGGAATATCTTCTTTATCATAGGTTCCAGGCGGACTGTATAAAACTGTGGCTGATTTATTATTTTGTAAAAAATTATGCAAGTAGCAACAGGCTAGAACAACTTTTTCAAAATTAGCAGGTTGCAAAAGCATGGCTTTTCGAAGAACTCGAAACACAGCTGACAGAACTCCAAAAGTATTTTCAACTACTCGCCTTGCTCGTGATAACCTGTAATTAAATGAACGTTGAAACGTCCCCTTCGCATGTTCTCCTGCAAATGGTTTCATCAAGTTCTCCCGTAGAGGAAACGCATCGTCACAAACAAACACAAAAGGAGTTGTCCTGTCCCGATGTCCTGGCAACAGTTTTGCAGGTGGCAAATTTAATGTACCAGCGTTTAGTTTCTTTGCAAAATCTGTATTTTTAAAAACTCCACCATCGGAAATTCGTCCCTGACATCCCACATTCGCATATAAAAATCTATATTTTGCATCTACTACTGCCATAAGGACAATACTGAAAGTGCCCTTGTAATTAAAATATTCACTTCCACTTTTTAAAGGGGCTTGTAGTACGACATGTTTCCCATCAATTGCTCCTAAGCATTGAGGAAAATTCCACAGGTCTTCATAATCCTGGGCAACTTGAAGCCACTCCTCGGGTGAAGCAGGTAACTGAAAAAAAAATAGGTACATATATGAACTTTCCGACTCAAAATTAGCCCAGGAATCACCCATTAAAAAAGTTCATATCATTAATTGACACCCCGTATCCACACACAGTACACCTATTTTATTATTTTCTTTGTTTCAGACACAGGAATTGGAAAATACACAAGAAGACGACACATTACAATCAGAAATTATTTCTAATGAGGATTCGTCCAACACTCATGTAGAACCATCGCGTGACACAGTGACAAATGTTTCATCACCAAGACAGGAAACCTCTCCTGATTATCAATGTTATGAATCACAGTCATCTCGTGACACCGTGAGGCAGTTGGTACCACCAGGAAAAAAAACGTTGGGGAAGCGCTCCGCTCCCTCTGATACTCAAATTGATGAAGCTTTTAAAGCAATAAAAGCATTAACAGGAAACCGAGCAAAAAGGGACAGCTTTGACGTATATGGCGAATACGTAGCAAATAAATTAAGAACGTTTAATGCTTTGATTCGAGCTAACGTAGAACATAAAATTAATTGCCTTCTGCATGATGCTGACATGCAAATGCTCTACCAATCGCAAGGACAATTTAATCAAAGGACAACTGTATCCACTGCAAGTTCCTCATCCTATCCATCACCAGTCCCGTCTCCATACTCGTCAGAAAGCCTTCAACATGCTGTCTTAGAGCCGCAGGAACCCAACTTTATTGACGGTCTACTTGTATCTCAAGAACAAAAGGGAAATAACTTTACAGAATTGTAAAAAAACTGTTATCTACACACTAGTTTAAAGAAATAATAAGAAAAGATTTTGATTTTTTTTACCTGTATCTGATCCATCAAAGCTTCTATTAGCGCTTCGCATACTTCCGGAATAATAGTACCAATTAACTGCTTCGATATACGAAAAAGGTACATTAGACTGACATACGAATCTCCTGTGGCTAAAAACCGTAAAGTTACCAGTAATCTTGTCTTGACACATACTGGTTCTCGGTAGTTGGTATGTTTTTTTGCAATTTTAGGACCAATCATTACAATTAGTTTTTCAAATGTAGTTGTATCCATTCGAGAGAAGTTATTGAACAACATGTTGTCCTCCATTCTTAATTCTGGTAAAAACTGTCGTTCTCTGTTAGCGTATATACGTCTTTGCCACCACTTTCGCTTTTTACGGCCTCTTCGTGATACTTTTATTTTTATAAATAAGAACGCACACCAGGCGAGTAGAGCAACTTTTTCGTCGCTCATAACACCGACTAAACGAACACTGGACAAACACCGGGGAAACTAGGTAGGTCGATGTTGGCGAACAGTTTGCCGAAAATGTTTTCTCTCCACGGAAACAAGTTTGCCAACAGCTGCCTAACTGTTGCACAACAATGTTTGCTTGGTCTGTTCCCACCTTTAGTAAACGCTGGTGGGGATATTTTTGATCTAAAACAGCATGGCGGTTGGAAATCAACCAATATCGCAGAAGAAAAATTTCTGATCAAATTATGGGAAATAATGTAAAACCTGAACTTGATCAAAATCAGCCAAGCACTTCTAGAAGTGCTTGGCTTAGAATGTGCTAAGCGAAAATATTTCAAATACTAAAGCTCCTGTTCAAACCCTATCTTCTTCCAATGGTGTTCATATAAGTGCTGCTCAAAACTGCACATTCAATATTAACATAAATAATTCTAAAATATAGTTAAACAATACTATGTACTTAATTGTATAGCATATATTGATAAATTTGTTTAATAAATCATTCTTGTGTTCTTAATTATATTCGTTACCTATTTGTGTCGTAAATAAATTTTCAAAAAAAGGTGGGTAGGAGGAACAATCATATGTATTACATGGGAGTAAAGTGCCTTTTCCTCCCTTGGATGTTTACTGCCCTCCGCTTCGCGTCGGGCAGTAAACTACATCCTGCGGGAGGAAAAATGGCACTTTCCTCCCTAGTAATACAAATAGCTATTTCGTTAGTTTTTCTGTGTGTTTGTTTTCATTTTTGTTTGTAGAGGAATGGAGAACACATCATGTAAGTGTTATTATTATTATTTTCAACTGGCAAGGGGCATCGCTAATGAAGCCGTTCATTCAACTGTCGTTTACAAAAGCTTATTTAACAAACGTATTAAAAAGGTTAACTATATTAAAATATACAATGAAGTAGACAATTACAAATCACATTATACCTATCCCACTAAAGAACTTTTCAAGATAATATTTTCGTTTTAACTTACAACTTAGACATAGTTTAACAATAATTCCTTGTGTAGGGAGTCGTTATTCCGAGGGAAAAGAAGGGCGAAACTGTAACCCTTCAAAACAATGGATAATATCCCTTAATATTGCCCACACGCTTACAAGTGGACCTCGAAAAGTCTTCTAAGAGAATATTTTTCATGGTTGTTTATTATTTAGTTCTTGAATATTCATTTGTTTTGCGCATTATCTTTTCATATTTTATTATCATTTAGTTTTGAATATTTTTAGTTTTGCAATATTTTTTTTCATTAGGTGTTTTGTTTTTAGTTCCTCTTTTTATGTTAATAAAATAAATGTACTTATATGCATCTATTTGCTGTTTTTTTAGTAACTAAGTACCAGCTACTAAATTCCAAAGATAGATAAATACCATTTACAATATACCAATATTAAATTGTATCAAGTTGCTTTAAGTTTGAAATATTCATAAGGTAGGTGTTGAATAATATAGTAACAATAGTTCCTTAATCTTTTGGCCATATCAACACTACTAGAAATATTGTATTTCATTTTATCTATGAAAAATAATGTTTTAACAGATTTTTCTGAATTTATTATAAATTAAGAATTTCGCTGAATTTTTTCATAGATCCAATGAAATAAAATATTGTAGATAAGGGGTGAGGCAAAGGAAAAATTAGGCAACTATACTATGTAATATTTAATACATAAATATTCTCTAGATATTATCTCATTTTTACATATATATTACATAGTAATTTGGAAATATTTGAGATATAATTTATAATATGTATTTCTTATATCATTATTGTTCCCTTGCTGTGCCGGACTTTGTCAGTATTCAATACATAAATATTATCTAGTTGTGACTTCAGTTTTATATAACTGTGACTTTTATATTTCAAAAAATATCTAACATATATGCATTCAATATGTTTTGGTGTTTGCTGGGAACCGACAAATGTCAAATTATTTTGTTCCGTTCTTCACTATTAATAGAAAGAGATGCCACTTAATAATTCTGTCGGTTATGTTATCAGATATTAATGATGTCAGGTAAAAATAATTTTTTCTAATTCCGCTACTAAAACCGTACTTTGAACACGAGTTTGACATGCACAAAACGACTCTTTAAACACTAGTGTTTAAAATGCGAAAAGTCACATCTCGTTTATCTTTTGTTTTTTAAACGTAAAATGAAGTGTATCGTTTGTATGTTAAATTTCATGCTCCTTAATAATTTTGTTATTCTGCGTCATTTGATTTATCAGTCAGCTGTCAGTCATCGTCCGTCATGTAATGATATAATTCTAATATAATATAATTTTTTCCTTTCCGCGGGCCAAGAAAAAGTATAGTAAGCACCTCGTGTTAAAAACGTCTTTAGTCACTCGTTTCACAAGGAACTCGTTCCGTTTCGCTCCACTCGTGCCTAGTAAAACTCGTGACTAAAGTAACCTTTTTGACACTTGGTACTTAATATACTATTAAGTGTATATCTATTTAAACTAATCGTTGAATATGCGACGGCCTCTCAAGCTTTACATCGGTAGCTAAAAGTTATATATATATATATATATATATATATATATTTATATATATATATATATTATATATATATACATTAGATATATATATATATAATATATATATATATATATATATATATATATATATATATATATATATATATATATATATATATATATATCAGCACTACAGGCCTATCTGGCCCTCGGCTTCGAGATCTTTCACTCTCTCTCTCCATTTTTTTCTATTCCTCGCTTCGTTCTGCCAGTCCCTTACTCCCACTGATCTCAGGTCTCTCCTAACCTCCTCCAACCATTTCTTCTTTGGTCTTCCTTTTCTCTTTTTACCACCTTCTCCCCCTTTCAGCACTCGTTTTACCCATCTATCTTCTGCCATTCTACCTATATGTCCTAACCATCTCGCTCTCTGTGCTTTAATTATATGGGTTATACTTTGGTGATTATACAAATCTGATAATTCTCTGTTTGTTCTTCTTCTGTATATTCCATTTTCTTTTATTCCACCATAAATCTTTCTGAGCATTTTACGTTCCCATATCTCTAGTTTATTCTGCTCTTTTTTGTTCATTGTCCAGGTTTCACAAGCGTAGGTAACTGACGGTCTTATTATTGTTTGGTACATTCTTATTTTTGTTCGTGATATGTCTTTTGAGTTAAACATCTGTGATACCATTCCTGCTGCTTTACTGCCTTTTGTTAACTTTTTTTCTATTTCCCTTTCTTCGTCTCCTTTATTTGTGATAGTGACTCCTAAATATTCGATTTGTTCCACTTTTTCTATTTTGTAGCTTTTGTTTCCATAACAATTTATAATAATATCGGTTTTTTCATTATCCTTCATTACCATGTATTTTGTTTTTTTCTCGTTGATCACTAGACCATATTCTCTTGCCTTCTCTTCTAGTAGCTTAAATACGCTTAGCAGTTCTTTCCTGGATCTTGCCATAAGTACTATGTCGTCCGCATATGCTAGACACTGATGTTTATTCCCATAAATTAAACCTCGGGTTTTTATACCACTTTCTCTTAGTATAATTTCCTGAACTAGGTTAAAGAGGGTTGTGGATAATGGGTCTCCTTGTCTCAGACCTTTCTCTATCTTGAATTAGTTAGAAGTACTGCTCTCCAAAATTACTTTGCTCTCGGTTTTTCGTATGGTCATTTCCACTAGTCTTCTCAATTTACCTGGTATTTTTAACTTTCTCATTGCCTCATACATTTTTTTTCTTTTAATAGTATCATAGGCCTGTCTGTAATCGATGAGTAGCATATGCAGACTTAGACTTTGTTCGCAAGCATTCTCCTGAAGTTGTTTCAAAATGAAAATTTGGTCTATTGTCGATCTACCTGCTTTAAAACCTCCTTGGTATTCTCCTACATTTTCATTGTGGTATTTGTCTAATCGATTTTTAAGTATTTTTGCCAGAACTTTGTATGTTACATCTAAAAGTGCTATTCCGCGGTAGTTATCGCATTCTTCCTTGGGACCTTTTTTGTGGATTGGAATTATTAATGCCTCGTTCCAATTTTTAGGGATTTTTTCTTCTCGTCATACTTGTTTCAACAACTGCCATATTCTCTCAGTTAATTGTTCGCCTCCATATTTTAAAATTTCTATTGGAATGTTGTTTTCTCCTGCACTCTTATTATTCTTCATATGTTTTAAGCATTCTGTCACCTCCAGTTTTTTTGGGGCTGTTATGGCTAGATCTTCCTCATCACAATTTTCTTCCTCCATTTCATTATCATTTTCGCCTAGTTCTTCCTCACCATCATTTAGTAACTCCTCAAAATACTGTGCAAATCTATTTATTTTTATTAGATATCCCTCTTTGCTTTTCAAAAAATAAGGTGCTTTCCGGTTGTGGCCTTTCCCTTCTCTTATTTCATGATAAAAATTTCTCACTTCTTTATTTTTATAAGCATCTTCAATTTTTATTAATTCCCTTTCAAAGTAATTTCTTTTCTTCTTTCTGCATATTTGTTTAACTTCTTTCCTTGCTTTTTTATACTCTAGTCTATTTTCTTCACTGTTTTCTTTTAATAGTCTTTGTCTGATTTTATTTCTTTTTTCCAACGCCTGTTTACATTGTTCATCAAACCACTTATATTTTTTTCTTCCCTTGGGGCTCCCTAGTACCCTATTTGTTACATGTCTCATTACAGTTTCTATCTGTGACCATTCTTCTTCTAGTTGCTCGACGCAATGTCTTAAATTTAATTCTCTATTAATTTCTTGTTGGAAGTGATTTACTTTGGTCTCGTCCTTCAATTTTTCTAAATCGTATTTTTTCCATTTTTTTAAATCTTGTTCAATTTTAGGTGGCTTATCTTTATTCAGTTTTGTAATTACTAAAAAGTGGTCACTATCCGCATCAGCTCCTCTATAACTTCGTACATCTGTTACCCTTTTTAAGTGCTTCATTTCTATTAAGACGTGATCTATTTGGTTTTTTGTTTTGCCATTTGGTGATAACCAAGTTTCCTTGTGGATGTTCTTATGGTCAAATGACGTACTTACGATTTTCATTTTATTTTCTAAAGCAAATTCTATGAGTCGCTTGCCATTATCATTACTGAGTGCGTGTCTACTTTTTCCTCCCGTTACTTTTATATACTCTTCCTCTTGTCCGACCTTTGCATTCATATCCCCTATTACACATTTAACATCAAATTTCGGTATTTTATTGACTGCTTGTTCCAGTTCTTCATATAACTTTGCTTTCGTGTCTTCATCTTTGTCCTCAGAAGGTGCATGCGCATTAACTAATGTCGTTTTCCTGTCTTTTCCTTTGATTCTTATTCTACATAGTCTATCTGATACTCCCTCAAAATCTATAATATTTGCTTTAAGTTGACTGCTTACTATAAACCCTGTACCCAGCATTCTATTATCTACTCCACTATTAAAGAACATATAATCGTCTATCTCTGTAATCACTTTCCCTTTTTGTTTAGTTTCTTGTATTGCTAAAACATCTAATTTGTATTTTTCCATTTCATTGATCAAGTGTTTTATGGCCCCCTCCTCAAATGTACCTCTCACGTTCCATGTTCCTATTCTCATTCCATATTGTTTCTCTTTTTGTTTTCGTTTAATGCCGGAGTTTACCTTAAGTTGTTGCTTTTCTGTAATCATTTTATTTATACTATTCTTCATCTTTTGCATTTCCTTGTCCATTTCCATTGCCTGGTCTACTTTATTTTCCTCTGCCTCTGAGTTTATGCTTGTCGCCACTGGTTTTTTGTCGATAAGTTCTGTTTTGTTTTTTCCAACTTCTCTTCCTCCGTGTTCCATCTCCATTCCTCTGTTTCTATGTACATTTTTCTGAACCCAATTTTCACTCGTTTTCCTTTATCTCTTTCTTCTACAGCTTTCATTCTGATCTTTTTTTGAATTTCTCTATCCTTCTTCAACAAGTCATCCTGGATGAACAATCTCTCTTCACTTTTAAATCTCAATTTTTGTTTATTGAGCATCACCTTCCTTTTCTCTTCTTGGTTTGCCAGTCTTACTAAGCATGTTTTTTCTCCTAACTTTACTGAGCTTTCTACCGCTGTCTTTATTTGTAATTCTTTTTCTAGGAATTTCTCCATTTTATTTCGTAGTTCTTCTGGATTATTTGTCTCTATTCCTACTCCCTGAACCACTATATTGTTTTTTCGCTTTCCAGTCGTTCCAATCTGTGGTCCATATTGGTTATTATTATCTTCATTTTTTCATTTTCTTTCATCAGTTTTTCATTTTCTTCCCTCTAAAAGTTAATAAAATTAAACAAAAAAAATGTCTTGTTTTTTGGTAGGTCAGAAACTTTTTATATAACCCTCGTACTTATTCCTATATATTTGTATTAATTAAATGTATTATCTTTCTATGCTATTATTCAAAAAATAACACATAAACAAATAAGATAGTTCAATTGCATTGTTTACATTCTTTCAAGGAGATTTAAATAATTATTTTGTCATTATCAGAACGCATTAATTGAAAGGAAAATATATTTTTAATAGTGTTGCCACTGTTGTTACGCCAGTGAAACATTCTAAATAAAGATCGACAATGTGATAGAAACAAGCAGGTAGTTTGATGGTGAGGATTGCTAGCTTGTTAGACTACCGTAAGAACCATACCATGGGTAGGTATTATACACACATATATAGGCATATTTTACTGCAAAACCTGTCTATGTTTGTCCTAAATGCCGTTGTATCTGTGTACTTTCTAGACTCTTTCTTCACTGTCGGCGACTAAAAATATTTTTAATATTATCATTTAATTATGGATTCTTTTTACGATTTGTTTTTATGGTACTTTTTGAGTTGAATTTATAATGAACCATTCGGTTTTGTAGCTTGAGAATGATGAATTTCTTGAGTGGAAAATATATTTACTCATCCAGTGGCATCCCACATCGATTACGCGTTAATTTTGAAGTGAAATATTGTTTTTCTACTTCCGCTACTAAAACCGCACTTTGAACAAGGGTTTGACATGCACAAAACGACTCTTTCAACACGAGTGTTTAAAATGCGAAAAGTCACATCTCGTTTATCTTTTGTTTTTTAAATGTCAAATCAAGTGTATCTTTTGTATGTTAAATTTCATGCTCCTTGATAATTTTGTTATTCTGCGTCATTTGATTTGTCAGTCAGCTGTCAGTTATCGTCCGTCATGTAATGAATATAATTCAAATATAATATAATGTTTTCCTTCCCGCGGGCGAAGAAAAAGTATAGTAAGCACCTCGTGTTAAAAACGTCTTTAGTCACTCGTTTCACAAGGAACTCGTTCCGCTTCACCCCACTCGTGCCTAGTAAAACTCGTGACTAAAGTAACCTTTTTGACACTTGGTACTTAATATACTATTTAAAAACCGTTGTGAAAAATTCCAATATGAAACTTTGACGAATTTTACCTCAGAAATGCGTGGTTGTTGGACATTCCTAATTTATTTTCTCATAGATTAGAGCTTTTAGCAATATTTATATTATTTTGATCTGCGTTAGGACATTTAGTAATGTAATTTTCGAAGGACCATCAAAATCAAAGTATGAAACACATGGTTTTTAAAGGTGTTTAGTTAGAATAAACAGTGTATTTAATTAGATTACAAAAAATATAAAAATGTACAAATGTCGACAAAAACGTCTATTCTGAATTAATTTCTTTTTAAACATGTTATAGAATCAAAAAATCAAATAAATGCTACCAGCTGTAACATAAATAAATTCAAAGAAAAACAGAACTGTCTTGCATAAACGTCACTTAAACGTGTGTGGATAGTCTGAATGATTTTTGAAAAGGTGAAAGGTTTTTTGTTAATTTCAAGCCCTTCTTGAATTAGTGCTAATTCTAGCTAATTCCACAATATAATGAAAAATGTTGAATATTCTAAAAAATTGACAATTGTTTCGATAACTAAATATCATCGTCAGATGCCTACCTGATGTTTAGTAGTTATTTTTGGCTAGACCAAGAAGTGACCTAACTTGTGATTGACTTAATATATGTTAATAGAAAAAAGAAGAGGATGTGATATCATTTTTCCAATTATTAAGATCAGTATAACTGTGTAATGATATAGAAAACCAGGAAAACTATATCTGCTGATCTTTACAATTATCACTTAAGAAGACAGTTTATTAGTGGACAACTCCCTAGATTTAACTGTTCATTGACAACTTCATATTGTGGGTTTCTTAAATGTCTTCTAATTTCCAATTCTACAAGGAAATCTAGTTCTTGTTTCTTATCACAAATATGGAGTACTTCTAGTTCTGTGTTAGGTGACAATGAATGATTGGTGTCAAGTAAATGTTTTGCGTAGTGAGATTTATCTGGTTGTTTTAATCTGTATGCTCGTAAGTGTTCACTATATCGGATTTCAAAATTTCTAAGGGTCTGACCCAAATAGACAGCATTACATTCTGGACATTTGAGTTTATATATACCTAATTTCTTTAATGGCGGTATTTTTGTTTTCACATTTAACAATTTTGTACTTACGTTACTTTCTGTTTGAAAAGAAATTGTTGTACTCGTTGCTAAAGATATTATCTTTGAAATATTATTAGAAATATTTCCTGCATATGTGATAGTTTTATAAGTTTTAATTTACCGAAAACCAACACACACTGATGTGACAATTCCATATAGCTCCAATCACCCCGTGTCACATAAAATAGCGGCATGTAATTCAATGATACATAGAGCATTTTCAGTTCTTATGAACAAATGTAATTTTGATAGAGAGATTAATACAATTAGACAAATAGCAACATCCAACGGTTATCCATTACATATGATAAATAAGCTAATTAATAAAAAAGAGGAAAAAGTGGCATTACAAATAATATTTCCTGAACAAACTGAAGAAATTAAAACTTATAAAACTATCACATATGCAGGAAATATTTCTAATAATATCTCAAAGATAATATCTTTATCAACGAATACAACAATTTCTTTTAAAACAGAAAGTAACGTAAGTACAAAATTGTTAAATGTAAAAACAAAAATACCGCTATTGAAGAAATCAGGTATATATAAACTCAAATGTCCAGAATGTAATGCTGTCTATTTGGATCAGACCCTTAGAAATTTTGAAATCCGATACAGTGAACACTTACGAGCATACAGATTAAAACAACCAGATAAATACCACTATGCAAAACATCTACTTGACACCAATCATTCATTGGCACCTAACACAGAACTAGAAATACTACACATTTGTGATAAGAAACAAGAACTGGATTTCCTTGAAGAATTGGAAATTAGAAAACATTTAAGAAACCCACAATATGAAGTCTTCAATGAACAGATAAATCTAGGGAGTTCTCCACTATTAAACTGTCTTCTTAAGTGATAATTGTAAAGATGAGCAGATATAGGTTTCCTGGTTTTCTATATCATTGCACAGTTATACTGATCTTAATGGGAAAAATGATATCCAGGATATTACCATAGGACTAATAATATCTAAGCTTCAATATTTATAATATCACATCTTCTTCTTTTTTCTATTAACATATATTAAGTCAATCACAAGTTAGGTCACTTCTTGGTCTAGCCAAAAATAACTACTAAACATCAGGTAGGCATCAAATGAAATGTAACTTCTGTCATTCTGACGATGATATTGATTTATCGAAACAATTGTAATTTTTTTAGAATTTTCAAAATTTTTCATTATATTGTGGTATTAGCTAGAAACGATGAGTTTAATTTAAAACACTATGAGTAGATTCCACGAAGTAAGGGTCGAGACAGTTAATTCCCTTATTAAATGATGAAAAAGCTATTTTATCTTAAAAATATTGATATAAGTCCATTTCTCAAACTAAAAAATATTATTTTTCACAATTTCATCATTATTATAGAAAAAACAATTCATTTTAAGCCATTTTTCGATTTACTAATCGCTTAGAGAAATTTGAAATGTCCAGACAAGTGTATTTTTATAATTACGAGCTTTAAAACTGATAAAAATTGTATTGTATTTATTATTTTGAACTAGGAATTACCCAGATCTGTGTGTACATATTATAAAAGATACAGTTTAATTATGTAATTCGATATTTTTCAAACATTGACTTCTAATTTCCAATAAACATCAATATTTTATTGAAATTGTTATTGTTGCGACCAAGTAGCTATTTAAATGATCCCTCGACCCGCCTCTGTCGATATTCCCACTGTTGGACAGTATAGTCTTCGCCCATTAGTGATGCTTTTTATCCTAACAAGGTAATTAATTTAAAAAAAATAATTCTGAATCCCATTTCAACTGGATTTTATTTTACTACGTCTATGTCTTCATTTTCCAAGCCACCTTGACTTTCGCACTCTCTTCTCCGAATATAAAAAATCTTATTTATTACCAAGAACAGATTTGAATGAATAAATTAAGTATATATTATGCAATGTAACTTCAAGTTGCTTTTATGCACATATATAGATTTACTGGAATATTAAATATAATTTATAATTATTTAAATTTACGTGATGAATACTTTTAATACCTTGGAGAATATTGCAAATTGTTTAAGGAAAAAAATACTGAACTAAACTCTACTTATATTTTTCTTGCCTACCCTGTAATATTACTTTGCATTCTTGCATCGAAGAGGCCATGCTAAGAAGGAGCCATGCAAAGCCATCTGAGTCGTTATTCTTCTTTAAGGTATAGTGAGTCAGAGAGAGAGGGTAAGTGAGAGGTGAACGGGGCAGCGGGAATTTGGGTAACACGGTGGTTAAAGTGGGCGTAAACCGGTCGCTGCTGTCTCTGTTCAACGAAGAAACCGACGGTTGCGAGAATAGTGAAGAATGACTGGTTGGAGACCTGTTCCTAAAGACACATTTCTTCTTAGGTGTTTATTATTAAAACGAGGAATATTTTAATAGATTGCTGAATGTGAAATATTGGTTGCATTTTTATTGTTTTTTTTTTAATTTAAAAATGAAACAATAAATATAAATAAATTGTTGATTGTTTTGGCTTATATTAGCCTTTATTTTGCACAAAATATTACTAATAAACAATAATTACCAGTAGAAAATATCTTATGCAATACTGCATGAGGAACCAATAATATAAATAACTATACAAGGAATAAAATAAGATCAGGTACTTGCAAAGTATCACTAATTTTAAAAATTATTAAAATATAATTAAAATCAAAACAAAACAAATATAAAAAAAATCCCAATGGCACAGGACCAATTGGACAGGCTTATTTCAGTAACATGTTTGCATAATACCCAAAATAAAAAATTAGATACAAACGTAATAGAATGTTTTGAGATGTACAAAAAACCAAAGTAACATTCTGGCATCAAATCAAAAACAAAAAAATTAAAAAAATTTCTGGTAAATTTGTGAATTTTCTTAAATAAATGTTTTATTGTACGATTTAGAGAAAAATGTTGAATACAAAAGTTGTAGTACGTGTTAAGGTCTATAAAAAAGCTTAGTAACTTTTTTGCGTCAAATGAAAAACAAAGGAAATACGATTTTTTTTCAACTTTGACAGGCCGCCATTTTGTTTTTACTCTGCCGATTTGACTCATT
The DNA here is from genome assembly GCA_963921935.1 of Galeruca laticollis. Classification (NCBI taxonomy): domain Eukaryota; kingdom Metazoa; phylum Arthropoda; class Insecta; order Coleoptera; family Chrysomelidae; genus Galeruca; species Galeruca laticollis. The sequence goes on from OY998184.1 coordinate 86,525,402, forward strand.
AACGAACTCGTTCAAGATTTTGGCCTAACCGATTTTTGTAGCGAATTTGATTTCGATCCGTCAAAACATACGCCCTCTATCGTGCTTACAAATTCCGTTATAATTTGTGAATTTTCTTAAATAAATGTTTTAATGTACGATTTAGAGAAAAATGTTAAATAGAAAAGTTGTAGAACGTGATAAGGTCTATGAAAAAGTTCAGTAACTTTTCTGCGTCAAATGAAAAACAAAGGAGATACGATTTTTTTTCAACTTTGACAGGCCGCCATTTTGTTTTTACTTGGCCGATTAGGCTCATTAACGAACTCGTCCAAGATTTTGGCCTAAACGATTTTTGTAGCGTGTTTGGTTATATATATAACCTTTGGAACGGAGGGTGATTTTGGCATCTAGGAACACCAAAACGAAAAACTGCATTGAAATTTTTCCGAAGTCGCGTCATGCTACTCTCTACAATAGCCCTATTTCATTCTGAAATAAGCCTAAAAATCTTGAAATCTAATAAAACTGTTATTATAGTGTCGAAAGATTTAAGATTATATTAATGAAACAACTTACAAAAAAGTTTAACAGGATCGTACGAATTTGTAACAAAAACAAAATAATTTAATTCGATCTTAAGCAATTAAAAATTCATAATGCCATACCCCCTAAAAGATATGGGTTACCTATTAAAATTGCATAAATCTAACATACCTCTATGACCAATTACTACAAATATTCAAACTTTTTTTAACCTTCTCTGTATTTATTTAAAAAATATTGTGTACAAAAATGTATACTATAGTTTATTTACGATAAAAAGACGATGATGTAATTTTTAGTTACTTTCCTGCTTATCAGAATAAATATTAATTTACCAACCGTGAATACAATTTATCCTCAACAGCCAGGGCAATTTACAGCTAGCGGGTTGGCAAAACTTCAAAACATTGTCAAATCACGATGAAATAAAACAATATAGTTTGTTTAAATCTTCATATATTTGAACTAATTAAAATGTGGTAATGACAATTGTGATCAAATTTATATCGGTAGAACTTTTAGAAATTTTAAAACTAGAATTTCGGAACACAAACGTAGCTATGACAACAAAAAATTAGATTCTAACTATTCAAATCATTTATTAGAAAACCAACACAAATTTTGAAATTCTTCATGTAGTCGGTAAATCCTTTAGTTTAAATTTATTAGAGGCCCTAGAGATTCACAAAAATAAATATTCAGGTAATCTTCTTAACGACCAAATAGATATCAATAAGTCTCCTTTATTGAACCTCTTTACATAGAAGATAGCTTAGGAATGTTTGTAGTGAATGAATTTCCAGGTAATTTCTTTCAATACCATTGTTAACCTTAGTAAATAGATTTAGCACTGTATATATTAAGACATTTTTATATTTTACCTTCATTCGTTTTGACAAAGCTACTGTGTTAGTGAAACGCGTCAACAAGTTTAAATTGAACATTAGTTCAAATAAATGAAGATTTAAACAAACTATATTGTTTTATTTCATCGTTCAGTATGGATCTTCATCAAGTAAAAGCCTCATCTATTCAATTGTCAAATCAACTGGTAAAATTCCCCAGTTTGTTTTGACGTTTATTGACATTCGATCATCGTCTAATATTTACAAATTTTTAAATTCATTACTTCTTTAAGATTAAAAAAACAGTTATTTTCATAACTAATTATTTAGACAAATTTGCAGTGTGTGGTTAATAAAATGCCGAAGCAGCTGAACAGAAAATGTCAAGAGATGGTAACATATTTGTTGAGCTATTTTTAACGAGAATGCCGAAATGGAGGCCCGCTTGTCCCGCTTACTGCTGTAAGAGACGTAAGTAATAGTACTCGTTATTTGTATTAATATTATTGTTACATATTTAAATGTAAATGATTAAATGTTTTTAATGTTAGGTTAGGTTAATTAAACTTGATAATATATTACTCTTTCATAAATTGAAGTAAATATATTGTAGATAGTTGCAGAAGCTTTACAACTTAGCGTTACCACTGTTAACCGTATTGTCGCCAAGCATAATAGAGGTGAACAGCCTAAAAGCCCACCTAAAAAGAGACAACGCATAAAACCTACTTTTTAAATTGATAACTTTGATCAAAATGCTTTCCGAAATGTTATATACGAAATGTATGGAAACAGTGAGTATATTGAATTTACTGTTTTATTTCATTCACAATATTTTTTTCAGAGGAACACATAACCTTGAAAACTTTAAGAGACAAACTCCAGGAGCGTGAATTCTTCAATGGTTGTTTAACATCACTATGGAAGATAGTGAAAAATATTGGATTCAAATACCAAAAATATGATCCTCGTTGTGGTTTAATGGAGCTGCCACATATTGCATTAAAACGTGTACATTTTCTACATGAATATGTCAAGATAAAAAGGGAAGGTTTATATCAATTTGTGTTTTTGGATGAGACCTAGATATTTAAAAACGGTACTGTTGGACGTTCTTGGCAAGATTCTAATCATAGAAGCATTAAAAAACCAAAATTGGTGGTCCAAGGTAATTGAATAATAAAATTTATGATGTACTAACATTCCTTCCATTTTAAGACCTTTTCAAATATTTACTAATCACACTATTTTATTTAAATCTATATAATTACTAATAATTGTTTTGAGCTATGCAGTCTATTTAGGAAACCTAGTAGTAATTTGTTATTTCCTTATTGTAGGTATATAGTATTGTATGCTGGTTCCTCTTCTGGATTTATTCCTGGAGCAGGGCTGGTTTTTCTTCCAAAAAACAAGATGGTGATTACCACGGTGAAATGAACAGAGAAAATTTTTTGCATTGGTTTGAATACTAGCTTTTAGTGAACTACCTGCCACAATTGTAATAGATAATGCATAAAGGGCATATATTTGCATATGTTTACAAATTTCATAAAAAATTGCATACTTCGGCAATAATAAAATTTGTTTGCATATTTTTATGTTTTTCGTTTTATCAAAAGATTAAGTGCGACTCTTGCAGATAATTGAAATAATTTAAAAGGTGGGTAGGTTTTATTATATGGTTTATGGACCCATTTTATTATTGTATGGTTTATTGCCGGCATTTATTGGATGTTTAGGAATTTCCAAGTAATCAGCTTGCCTAATTCACCGAACCGAAGTCGTGTTCGGTGGTAGTAAGTATTGTCACCGAACAGAGACTTCTGTTCGGTGCGCGAATGAATTCATAACAAAACTTTCTTTTTTCGGGTTCTAGTTGGAATGCGGCGGCTTGCTTTTATAGTTCGAACTTCAAAGTACCGACGCCAAGTGAACCTTCTTGTCTTGTTTCTTTTTGGTGCCTAATTGGAGATAAAATTTGGTTGTAGTGATCCCTTAAAAGACATTAAAGACAAAACGACACTAACTTAGAAATAATATTTAAATTCAGGTTAATATTAATTATAGTATTTAGGGAGCATTGGTCGGCCATGGTCAATGTCATTTATCAATGAAAGCTTGTTTTTGTTATTTTATAAACATATATGTACAGTTTATAGACGGAGGTCGGATGTGTAGTAAAACACAACTATGTTTCCTATATAATGGGTGTGAACGAACCAGGATGATATTATTGTTATTAATACTTTGAATAAGTCGTTTTGATATTTATAATCGTGTATTTTTAAATGTATTAAACTTGAACCCAGTGATTTTATAAATGTGTCATTGTTTATTCTGTTCCCGAACACAGGTTGCGAGGTAAGTGGTTTCCTCCATAATAATATGCCTTTATGGTAAACGTCGAGTATACGAGGGACCCCTACTAAGTAACCACCACATGGTCTCTTCTTTTCTATTTATATTGTATAGTTTAGTTTGTCGATAGATTCCAGTGTGAAAAGAGTGAAATCGAAAATATTTATTTCAAACGCCTAAAATGCCGAGAGCCGCTTCGTGGATTAAAATTTTTCCTGAGTTGGAGTTTAGTGGGGATAAAGTGTTTTGCAAAGTTTGTGCCAAAATCATTGTTTGTGAAAAGAAGTTCCAAATTGATCAACACTTGAAAACAGCTATGCATAAAGCTAAGTTGCAGAAAAATAAATCTGTGCCTGTTCAAACCGTGTGCAAACCGCATTTCAAAATGTCAAACCAAAGAGTGAAAAGGAGGTGTTTCATCAAGACAATGTACCTTTGAAGAAACTGCAAAATACACAATTCAGAGATTTTTTGCAAAAATATTGTAATCAAAACATCCCTGACGAATCCACACTTGGAAAGAAGTATGTGCAAACAGTATACGAAACCGTAATGGGAGAAATTAAAATTTCACTGGGCGATAAACATTTTTATATTATTCTTGATATAAGCACATACTCATGTGGTCGATATATCGCACATCTTATGATTGGAGGGCTTCAAGAAAATGAGCCAGGGAAGCCATATTTAATATCTTCTAAACAGTTAGACAAAACAAATAATGTGAGCGTAACTCGATTTATTCAGCAGTCTCTATCAAATTTTTTTTTACTAAATCCAGTTCCAGTGGAGAAGTTTTTAGTGTTTTCGTCTGACGCAGCGCCGTATATGGTTAAAGTAGGCCAAAACTTAAAAATATTTTATCCCAATATGGTACATGTCACTTGCCTTTTACACGGGATAAACAGAGTTGCAGAAACTATTAGAACAGCATATCCCTTGGTGAACAAATTAATTTCAAATGTAAAGAAAGTGTTTTTGAAAGCACCTCTAAGAGTGCAGATCTATAGAGAGAAATTGCCAGGAGTTAGTTTACTTCCAGAGCCCGTAATTACTCGATGGGGAACATGGATTAAGGCCGCGATATTATACGCAGACCATTTTGAAGCCATTAAAAACATAGTTTTAGATTTAGAAGACAATTCACTGAGTGTAGTGCAAATTCAAGCAGTATTCAAAAATGTATATTTAGCTAAGGAACTTGTTTTTATTAAGGTTCATTTTAGTTTCATACCAGATATAATAACTGCGTTAGAAAGTAGGAATATAAGTTTAAGAGAATCAATTAATATTGTTGAAACTTTTTCCGACAAATGCAAAAAAGTTCCCGGTGATGTAGGAAATCAAGTAAGAAGTAAACTCGAAGTTATTGTGGGAAAGAATGAAGGCTTCAAGTATTTAATGGAAGTCAAAAATATTTTTGATACTAAACCATCCAACGAAGTTATACCTTGGCCTTAACTTACTACCCAAATTAAAATATTGTCAGATCACATCGGTAGATGTTGAAAGAACTTTTTCTTTGTACAAACATATTTTTACAGAACACTTTTATCGGAAAATTTTGAAAAATATATCGTTATAAATGCATTTTATACTATTTCAGGTTCAAAATTTTACCTATTATATTTTTCTTTTAATTTTACTTAAAATAAATAATTTTTGTAAGAATCGGCGTATCTTTATTTCCATTTTTCCATGTTATATTCAAGGCATATAATTGCATATTTTGACAAATAAATGCATATTGTTGCATATTTCAAAGAAAAACTATGCATATATATGCGCATATTTTAACTGAATTGACGTGCATATATTCCGCCCTTTAATAATGCAAGTTAACACAGTACAGTGATCAATAAAGTACCAACAACAGCTACCAAAAAGGCTGATATACAGAACTGGTTGATACAAAATGATATTCCTTTTGAAAATACTTTCCTCAAAACCCAATTATTGAATTTAATGCAACGGTAAGTTGATATAAATATTTTTCAATATATTATGGTAATACTTAGATAACTTATTTTGTTTAAATATGTATATGCATTTTTGTAGGAATAAACCACCAACAGTATATGAAGCTGACATATTATCTGAAAAATATGATCACAAAGTGCTTCGACTTCCCCCTTACCACTGTATGTTCAACCCAATTGAACATATTTGGGGCATAGTTAAAAATTTTTATAGAGATCATGTGGGAACTGATGGTTCTTCAACAGAACAAGCAATAGGTGTACGGAAAAAGTCTTTAGAAAAAGTGACTCCTGATATTTGGTCAAAGACAGTAGAGCACACTGAAAAAATGATTGACAGTGACGATGAAGATAGTGATGATTTTGTAGTGGGTAGTGTAAATCTTGTGTTTTATTTTTTGTATATTTTTATCCAATTTGCTTTATTTCCACCTTTTCAAAATCACTGATAACTATTATTAAACTAATTAGGTACAGTTATTTTATAATACACAAATTAAAACAACGACCACAGTATCTCTACATAAATAATACTGATAAAATGGGAGATTTTTTATTTTTATATCTTGTAACAAACTTTTATTTTGTGTATCTATATTTTCTTTTCCATTCTATTTTTATTATAATAAATATAACATATATTGTATAAAGAAACAATATATGTAAATTTGCATTAAGATGATTACACCTTGTATTGATTCCTTTTAGCGTAAACCCTTGCAGTGCTCTTGAAGATGGTTCTATAGAGCATAAAATAAGGTATAAGGACCTACAGTTCGTCATATAACCCTCTTCTAAGTAAAATAATTAAATGTTAATTCGAATATAGAATGATTGGTTACTGTTTCTTGTATCTTATCCATAGTTTTTCATGAATAAATATTTATATTAAATTAATCAAGCCCATCATACAAGCCTTTTATTTTTAAATAAATATTTTTCACTTACACCCTGCGAGGCACGGAACAATGAAAAATAAGAACTGTCAATCTAACATCAGATTGACTTTTCTAGTTTTCGTTAAGTAAAGGAAAAAACTACAGCTTGGCAACATCACAATATTTTGTTTTGCAACGTCATCGTCTTTTATCGTAAATAAACTATATATAAAAAATGTATGGGATTTCAAAGAAAAAATTAAGATTTACTCTACCTTATTCTTGAAATGTAAGTACTATAGTCCAAAATAATAAACAAAGTACATTTCTCCTGACGGTAGAATCTATTTTTCGAATTGACTCATGCGTTAACAAATTCCCCGTTAGTTGGATTAATATTTCAAGAGAATCCCTCCTACTTGTGGTTTTAAAATTTTGTTTAAAAACCACGAATTCAAAAGAATGAAGTAAAACCCTTCCGGTTATTATAATCTGATGAGAAGGTTATTCCCACAACAAAAAATATTCATAATGGCTTTCATATGCAACAAAAGTTATTCTTCTGTGACAGATACTTTGGTAAATTTCCTCGAAAAAGTTTTAACAGATTTTTTAAATGTAAAGGCATCGAAAAGGCAACAGAAGAATCGGTTAAAAGATAGTCTCACTTTCAAACATTGACATTCTTACAGTTTTTCGTTTACATGTTAAATATTCAAATACCACATTTTTATACAGCGGGAGCGTAAAGTATGGAAATACCTCCAGATTTTATTAAATAAAGCAAAGTTTATGGTAATATCAAAAATAACACAATATATTGGAATTACTTTGACCATATCTCTGTGCGCGGTGATATTGCCATCAATGATGATAAGAAGGCAGGTTGATGTGGCTTTTTTACTGCTGTTGTTGGTTGATTCTTTGACTTTAACTCGTTTACTTTCATGTTTCGCACTGTTGCGTCTTCTTTGTACTGTGTTAAATGAGACAGTGAATAGTTTCATATCAAAAGTTACCAATTTACAAGCAAAACTCAAGCAGTTAAACTCCGTTTTTAAAAGGCATGGGGTAATAAATCACTCATTTTGGCCGGAACCATAGGCGTACCACATTTAGTAATTTAAAAAAAGTTAAGGCTTCTAAAATTATCTCATTTCCGAAAATAACCGTTTTGTAATATTATTTAAAATGAAATTTCAAATTACCAATAATATAATAAACTGTGGATTATATCACGGACATCAATTTTCCAGAAAATTTATTATTATGTATAAAAGGGCGTAGACGAGTCCCTCCACTAAGCTCCAGGTAGTTATAATCCTACATACAATAAATGATAAAAGAAATGTTAATAACAATTTTATACAAATACATATATATATATATATATATATATATATATATATATATATATATATATATATATATATATATATATATATCCAAACCAACCCCATTTACCGATTATTTCACCGAATTAGCAGGTAATTGAAGAAACTTGACAAACAGGTAGCTCAAAAATGGTTTTATTATTGCGAAATATAGTCTTTTCTGTTCTAAGAAAATGCCCCCATAATACAATGTACTTACTAGAACTTTTCAACTATAAAAGTAGCGGAAAGGTTGAATATTTTCAATTTACAGTTCATCTGTTTTGGAGAAACTGCTGTGTTGATTGATTTCCCCATTATTACTGTTATTTGTTATTATTTTTTACCGTTATTGTTAACTGGTGTTTATTTTTGTTCATCTATACAAGTTCTCTTCTCATCACACGAGACAAACACCTAACTACACCTTCCAACTATATAGTGTTCCAACCAAATTCGACCAGATATGGAGGATTTATCACCATCTAAGCGACCTAAAGTTGGCCCATTGTCGCTGAATGAAAAAAAACTGATATTAAATTGCTATTCCTCGTTGAAGAACGAAGAAATTAGAAGAAAAATTATGAATTTGACAGGAAGTGTTGATGAAACTGTGGAGATTACTGCAACAATGATGGGTGTTTCAAAAACAACAATTTATAATTTAATGAAGGAGAAAAAAATGGAAACATCACAGCCCCAGCAAAGTCCCCAGGCCGACCCAAACTTGAAATGGATGACGACTTGAAGAATAGAATAAGGCGTAAGGTGCATGCTTTTTTCTTTAGAAAAGAGATCCCGACTCTCTCCAAAATTATGGCTTCGGTTCAAGAAGATTCAGATTTTCCGAAAATGTCTCGAAGTACATTATGGAAAATTTTGAAGGAACTTGGATTTGAATATAAAAAAAATTATTGGAACGCAATGTTGATTGATAGAGACGACATTATCATTTGGAGGAGGAGTTATTTGCGTAATATTCGGAAAGCTAGACTAGATCAAAAACGAATTTATAATTTGGATGAGACTTGGTTAAATGAAGGTCATACTGTTTCAATGTTTTGGCAAGACACGAATGTCAAAAGTCGGAGGCAGGCAGCTCTTGAAGGGGTCAACAGGCCTCAATCCACCAGCAGGAAAAGGACGTCGACTCATCATTACTCATATCGGAAATGCCGAAGGTTTTGTTAAAGGTGGATTGTTGTGCTTTGAGTCGAAGCAAACCAGAGATTATCATGAAGATATGGATGCAGACGTTTTCGAAGAATATTTCTCACAAATGTTAGATCTAATTCCAACGGACTCAGTCATTGTTATGGATAACGCAAGTTATCACTCCAGGTTAGTGGAGAAATTACCTTCAACTGCATAGCGTAAACAAGATATCCACGATTGGCTAACCTCGAAAAATATTTAATGCCCAGATAACCCGCTGAAAAATGAGCTCTTGCTACTGGCCAATTCACATAAACACAAATATAGTAGATACGTTGTAGATCAAATGGCATCAGCGCGTGGTATAACGGTGCTGAGGCTTCCTCCTTATCACTGTCAACTCAATCCCATAGAATTAATATGGGCCCAAGTGAAAGGGGAAGTTTCAAGAAAGAATACGACATTCAAAATGAGTGACGTAAAAGTTTTATTCGAAGGCGCTTTAGGTAACGTAACCAAAGAAAACTGGAAGAAATGTGTTGAACACGTGATACAAGAAGAACTAAATATGTGGGAAATGGATCATAAAAGTGAACACATGATTGAACCATTTATAATCAATGTTAATAATGGAAGCTCAACAGAATCGTCTGATTCTGATATATAGACTAGTTTTTGTGTTAGTTATTACTATTATTTGTTAGACTTTTTTTTATAAATATTACAGTAATTCGTACTTTATTCCTGCATTTTTCTTTTTTCCTCTCCTATTGTAAACGGTATATTAGTAGTAAAGTCGATACCTACTGCAAAAAAATTTGCTATTTTTTATATAATATTTTATGTTTATTGTTTATTCATAGGAACACAAAAAAATGTGTTTTTATTGAATCGATATTGTGAACTCTTTTGAATAGTTTTCGTAATTATAATTTCATATATAGTGCCTTCATATTCATATACCTAGTTTGTTTTGTCCTGATTGCACGCCTCTGAGGATTAAATTGTTTATTTGTTCATTCAAATACAATAGAGCGACCCTTTCAATACAATAGGCGACTCAACCGAATACAGAGTTACGGGGTGTCTACCTGAAATTCGTAACAAATGAGAAATTTTAGTACAAAATTAGATAAACTTCGAAGATATTTTATTATACACCCTGTATCGGTTTTGCATACCTAATGAGCTTTTATTACTCCATGCCTTTTTAAAAACGGAGTATAGGAGAAGATATTCCAGAGAAAATGATTTTGACTAAAATCATAATGGCACTTCCTGATAAATTTAGACATGGGATAGTGTTGGCTCAGATAATCAAACCCTAAATAACTTAACAGCCCGACTTTTAATTGAGGAAGAAAGATTAAAGAAAGAAGAAGATGAATCTGTGGCATTAATGGCATCTTGATCAGTTGAGACTAGTCATGTATCAAGACTAAAGTTGATGTCAAACCAAGATGTAAATAGAAATAGAAAAAAATGTTTTGTTTACGGAAAAGAAGGCCATTTGAAAAATCAATGCCGAAATATCGAGTGCAATTATTGTAAAAGAAAAGGACATTTACTTATAGATTGTTTTGTTAGGAAGAATAAAGAAGAAAGGGACAAAAACCAAAGAGAAATAGAGCCAGTAACAGTGATAATATGATAATAGAGGTGAAGGCTTTGCACTTGTCGTTTCAAGTGATATCCAGTTCCAAGTAAATATGGAATGGCTCATGGACAGTGGGGCTTCACAGCACATATTTAAAGAGAAAGATATGTTTTGCAGTTTTAAGAAGTTAGAAGTACCCAAATATGTAAAAATCGGTAATGGTAAAACCTTACATTGTGTCACATTACACGATGTTCTGTTTGTACCACAACTTAAAGTTAATTTATTTTCACAAGGGCCTCTCATTTCAGATGCCACAAATACTCAGTTCGTAAGCAAAGAAAACATCACTGTAGCAGTGGCAATCCGCACAGACAAACTTTTCAAAATGATGTTTAAGGAGGCCAGCTCCTCTGAATACACATGTCAACGCTTCAAAAGTAATAATTCTGATAAAGATAATTGTTATTTCGTAACAGGTGATCAGAATATTAAATAATGGCATAAAGCTTTATGTCATCAGAACTTCAGATATGTAAGTAATATTTTTAAACGGAATAACATTGAAATAAAACAAACAAATCTAATGTATAATTCTTGCGTACAAGCAATACAATGCAGAGAACTTTTTAAAGTAAATGAAAGTAGAGCGAATGAACCTGGGGGAATAATACATGTAGATTTATGTGGTCCTATGGAGGAAACTTCTTTAAACAACTCCCTGTATATTTTTATGATAAAAGATGACTTTAGCAATTATAAGTTTGTTTATTTCATTAAAAATAAGTCTGTGTTTGAAAAACTAAAGGAGTTTTTAACTTATTTTGAAAATTAAACGGGAAAAATTGTTCAGGTCATAGGGAGTGATAATGGTACAGAACTAGAGGATTTCTCTGTAAAAAAACTATGAAGAAATAATTGTATAAAGCATGAGTGTACCGTGCCGTACACTCCGCAACAAAATGGGAGAGCTGAAAGAGAATTACGCACAATAATAGAAGCAGTAAGAGCTATGATTGAAGAAAACAAATTATCAAAACTTTTTTGGACAGAAGCAGCAAATACTGCTGTGTTTTTATTAAACAGGACTGGTACAAGTCCTGCAGAAGGTAGAACTCCTTACGAGCTGTTATTCAATAAAACATTTGATACAAAGAGGGTAAAAGGAATATTTGGAGGCAAAGTTTGGGAATATATACCCAAAGAAAAAAGAAAGAAGCTAGATATGAAAAGTAGAAAGAGTATTTTCATTGGATATTCTGAAAATGTAAAATGATACAGAGTGTACTATGAAAAAGAAAATAAAGTAGCCATAGAAAGAGAGATACGTTTTAACATGGATGAAAATCTAGAAGAAAAGCTTATCTGCTTGGACCCGGATATGATAGAAGTCAGCTCAGAAAACGGTGAAGAAAATGATGTATTGAACGCAACGAAAGGATTACCTCATGAATCATATTTAGAGGAACAAAATTCAGAAACTGAAGAGATTACGGAAACAGTACCAGATCAAGTACCTACAAGAAAAATAAATGAAAGATTAAGGCCGTCTGAATTATTAAAATGCCACATATGTACAGTGACTTCAGTTTAGATGTTGATGAACCCAAGACCTATGAGAACGCAATGGAAAGCGAATACTGAAGTAGTTGGAAGGAAGCAATTGATGAAGAAATGAAGGCCCTATTAGAGAATGAAACTTGGAGCCTAATAAAAAGTCCAGTAAAAGGTGAAATAATAGACAACAAATGGGTTTTTAAAATAAAAAGAGGTAAGGAGGGAGATATAAATAAGTTTAAATGTAGACTAGTGGCAAGGGGATTCAAACAAACTGTTATTGGGAATGTGTATAGCCCTGTAGTGAGATTAACTACAATAAGGGCAGTTCTGGCTGTGTGTGTTCTTCTTGCATGGCGAAATCAAAGAAAATGTGTATATTTATGTATCTGCCAAAAGGTTGTGAAACAAATGGTAAAGTATTGTAATGTTTTTTCTTATTTATTTAGACAATAAACGGGTGGGATACATTTTAAACACTCGGTATGGCTACTTACTAATTTATTGAAACACTAACTCACTAACACTTAATTTATATATACTTAACTAATCACTTAATTATTACAGTTATATTAACTGTATATTCACTCAAACTAATTTATATAAACACTTTATATTCACTTATTTACTGTTTAACTCACGATGTCAAATTATAAACTAACTAACTCTTCCTGATCAGTCCCCTTATATACTAGTGCCTTTTGTACTAGAGAATTCCGGGCTGCGGCTTATACACACAAATAATTTTTCTGGCCTTTTCTAGATAACTCTGGTCACAAAAACCAGTTCTAGATAAGATAGTCTCAATCGTAAACAGTTTTTTATAACTGCGTATCCGCCATAATTTTAACTATTATACCTGGCTTAGACAGGGTCGGTTTTAGGGACTATACCAGTGTGCTGTTTCGTAACAGTATGTAAATTAAATAAGGCGATCTATGGACTTCAAAAGGCACCACTGTATTGGTACTTTATGGCAAGTGAGGGCTTTATTAAGAACAAGTGTGAATATGAAAATGACTGAAGAGATAATTATATATATAATTATTTTTGTAGACGATATCTTGATTAGTGGTTCTTGTGATGAGAAAATTGAAAACTTAAAATCAAATTTAAGTGTTTTAAAATGAAGGATTTAGGGTGATTAAGCTATTTTTTGCGTATCTCTGTAGAACAAGATATAAAAAATAATATTATTGTATTAAGTCAAAAACAATATTTCGAGAATGTTCTTTCAAGGTTTGGTATGCTGAACTGCAAACACATAAATACACCAATGGATAGTAACTTTGATTATGATATTTAAAAAAATGTTGAATCTAAGAGTATTGATATTGAAACTAAATACAGACAAATTATCGGTTGTATTATGTATGCAATGGCTAGGAACAAGGCCAGACTTATGTTCAAGTATAAGTCTGTTATCGAGGTACCAAAATTATGCAAGTGAAAAATTGTTAACCTCATTAAAAAGAGTATTAAGATATACTAAAGGAACTCTCGAACTTAAGCTAGTGCATACAATAAGAAGTAATGATATTATTGTAGGATATGCAGATGCAGATTGGGGTGGCGATACTACTGATCGCAAATTAACTAGTGGTTTTTGTCTGTTTGTATTTGGCAAAATGCGCTATATCAGTTGAAATGAATACTTCCTTGTTTATAACATTTATCAATTGACAGAATGACATCACGGCACGGAAAAATAAATGTTAAAATGTCAATGTAATATGTTCAGTAGTTTGTATCATAGACAAATGATCACTTATTCTATGGTTTGTATATTATGTTTGATGGTTATAAGTACAGTTTGTAAAGTTTTCATCAATCAACCTATCTTTTTTTTTAAATTTACATACACAAAATACCAACCAAAGTGCACATATCTCTGATTGAGACTGAAATAATAACTTTATTTTGCCAAATATGTTTATACAAAATATCTATGAAGTATTATGCAAAATAAAAATGATTACCAAATAGGTTCAGAGTGAAACTTGTCTATGGTTACATTTTCATTCTTACACACGTATACAAGTGGAACAAATACGTAATTAGGAGGCAAGTACAATTTCATTAACAAAAAAAGAGACAATTATAAAAATAATACTAATAGCACTAAACTTTAACATATGACACGGAACACATACTTCAGGAACAAGATTAGATCACAAGATCAGGATCAATTATTTTATGAAAGAAGCCTCTACCACATGCAAGTATCCATCCATTTATTTCTTTTTTTAATCTGATTCTATTTCTTATGCATCGAATATTTTCAGGAATTTTATTATATATATGTGAGGTGCAAGGTAAGCGAAGCTTCTTTTTCCAATTTCTTTCTGAGGTTTAGGAATCGTCAAATTATCCGAATAAATTGCCCTTGTTTGGTAAGGATGTAATATGTTTGGAAAATAATGCTTGTTATTAAACAAATAAAATGTAATTGTTTTTGCATACAGCTGTCTAATATCCATTATTTGAAGGTCATTGTATAAACGTTCAGTAGAGTAAGTTTTTTTTTTAAAGTACATAATTTTAAGGATTGTTTTTTGAGCTACCTCTACAGATTGCATTTTAATTTTCCTAATACCTCCCCAACCTATTATACCATACATTAATAGAGATTCCACCAATGCTGATTTTAGTTTGTTCAACGATAGTATTTGGCGACACAAATAAAATTTATGGGATAAGGTTCTAATTTTATTTTTCAAATTATCCACATGAACATCCCATTTTAAATGAGAATCCAAAAATATACCCAAGTACTTTACTGATGATACTAACTGTACACTTTTATTTTCAATTTCTATAGAACGGTTTGGTACTGCCTGCTTGTACGAGGTAAAAGATAAGACTTTAGTTTTAGTTACATTAACAGTAAGTAAATTTGTCCTAAACCAACTTGTAATATTTTTTAGGTCCCCTTCTGCTATTTCTTTGACTTGACTCCAAGAATCGGCCGTATACAACAAGACAGTGTCATCGGCAAACGAAATGCATTCCCCCGTGGTAGTCATTTGTAGTAATGGGTTGATATAGATTAAAAACAAAATTGGACCAAGAACGGTACCCTGTGGAACTCCACACGTGGCCGTCTCTTCTGAGCTTATGACACCATCCAGCATAACACGTTGTTTTCTGTTGTAAAGAAAATTTTTGAACAAATCCAGAACCACGCCTCTAAGTGTTTGCAGCAAAATATCATGACTCACTGTGTCAAAGGCCTTTGCTAGATCAATAAATACACCCAAACAGTTTTTTTACTATCAACTGCGTTATAGATACGTGATACCAACTTCGCAATAGCATCTTGAGTGCTCCTGTTTTCTCGAAATCCAAATTGTGACTATCTAAATATGAGACCAACCGTCCCTTAATTAACTTCTCAAGAAGTTTTGCAAAAACTGAGGTTAGCGATATAGGTCTATAATTCGCCATTTCAGTCTTTTTTCCACCTTTATATACCGGTTTAATCACCGCATTTTTGAAGTGTTGAGGTATTGTACCCGTCTGAAAACACATATTGAATATTTTACACAACGGTGTAGAGATACAGTTTGCTGATGATTTAACATACTCATTTTTTATATTGTCAGGACCAATGCATATACTTCTGCAGGTGTTACTGGTGTTAAAGATTGATCGACAGTGTACATTTTCTGACGTTCCCCAATTTGTATATAGTTTGTACTCAGGTTTCTTCCAATATTGGGAAAATAAGAATTTATAGTGTTTGATATTTCATATTTTTATCAGTGATTTCAGTATTGTTTTCCAGGATTAATTTCTTTATTGAATGATTTTGCTCCTTAAAGTTGTTACTAAATCTATTAATCACATTCCACATTTTCTTTGATGAGTTACCTGATTTTATCATTTCAAGTCTAAAATAGTTGGATTTTGTTGTTTTCAATAATTTATTTAAGCAATTTCTGTACGTAGTGTACTCTACTTTTTTCTGTATATTTAATGGTTCTTTCATATATCCTTTATACGATCGATCTCGTTTCTTTATTGACTGTACTAGTCCCAATGTTATCCAAGGTTTTTTTTAACACTTTTGAAAGATACTTTAACAGTGGATTCACTAATCGCATTTTTAAATTTTGTGTAGAATGCATTAAACATTTTATCTGGGCCACCGAAGTATCTAAGTGATCCCACGATAATTCATTCAATACCTCAATAAATTTTGTGTTATTAAACTTTTCATAGCAAATCGTAGTACTAATTTTATTTTTATGTCTAATGTCCTTTGAGATTGCAATTATAGGGAAATGATCAGTTATATTTGTTTGTAAAACAGCTGAATAAGAGGAATCATCGTCAACCAACCCAGATTTATTCTTAACAAAAATATGGTCGATACAGGTTGATGAAGTGTTAGTCACTCGTGTTGGCTTATTAATTAACGAAATGAAACCGTTTTCAGACATTAGGTTGAGGTAGCGATCGGTGTCGACACTATTCTCTAATATATCGAGATTAACATCTCCTAAAATAAACGCCTAAAATATCTATAGTTATTCCGAAGCAGACACAGACGAAGCAGGTCAGTATTTAACTCTTCCAGCTGTTCAACGGCAGCAACATTTTAATCCAGTCGTTGTTTGGGAATCGATGAAATATGAATATCCCCCCATTTATGGACAGTGGCAAAGAAGTTTTTATCTATCGTAGCAACCTCAGTACCCTGTGAATGATTATTTTCACATGCTGGTCTCATTGCTAACCAATACTAAGGAGCCGATTATCGCCGCAGCACTTAAATGAATTCATATTTTTACGATCACGTGATGAAGATATGTGGTATTCTTAATTACCATTTTAATATTTTATTTTAATTCTTAATTTAAATATTGTGTACTGATCGTTGATGTCATATTCCGTGCAATTACTGTGTAGAATATCTTTTAATATGTTAAAAATAATACTTCTGTGTGTATTGCTTAAGTAAAATGTGCAAATAATAAATATATTTAATGTTTACTAAATTTCTCCTAACCTCAAGTAATAGGTAGAGTTTTAAAAAAGTCGAAAATTCGATTTTTTGTAACAATTAATCGACTTTAGGAATCAACAAAGTCCAAGTCGATTCTAGAATCGAAAATCGACTTTTCGCGCGCCTTTTCCATCCCTACTACACTGATGAGTGTTGAGGCGCGATCGTCACTTTTATAGTCCTAACCTCGATCTCGAACATTCTCAAAAGTACTCAAGTCGGCGCATATGATAAATAAAAAGCCAAAATAAAAATAGAAATAAAAAAAATGCGGTGTAAACAATTTCGACTTTATGTTTTGAAGTTAGACCTGAAAGTAGCTTGTTCACAACTTTAGTGTCTTATCATCAAGCGAAAATAAAAATGGAAATACAAAAATGCGGTGTGAACAATTTCGACTTTGTGAGCGCGCACAAGTAGATATCGGCGGTGGCGGCATAGTAAACTTGTACTGTTGTGGGTGGCGACTATGTTCGGCTGCACCTCGTGATACGCCCGCGTCAAATCGTTCAACCATAAAGAGGTGTTTTAATTTTTTTTCTGAATTCTTGCGGAACCTCTACGGGGATATTAGTCGCGTCAACGCCTGCGGAAATAGGGATGAACCGGGGAAAGTGGTGCGACAGGACGGATCGGGATGCGGTTTTCTGCATTCTCTTCCAAAAACGATTATCACGAAATGTGGGGCGGTAGATTTTCCCTCCCACCGAAAATTGCATTGCTGCAGGCCAAAGTGCACGCGAAAAAAGCATTATCTGGGAGGCCTTTTGGAAGATTCTCAAATAAATAAGGGTCAGAACTGGCCCGGATTGAGTACTCGGGAGTTTTCGAGGCCGCTAATCACGAATATAATGTTCAAAATGACCTCCGAACACCTGGTGCACCAGAACCTGACACTAAACGTCATCTCCGGGGGTTTTCCTGACACAATCAAAGAAGGTCAACCAAAAATCATTTTGGGCGGTTTTTTGGCCCGCTGAATCCAAATCTGGTATCGGCGAGCACCCCACAGGCACCTGGTGCACCGAAACCCGGGCTAGAACGTCATCTCCGAGTGTTTTCTTGAGAAGAGTGCCAAAAACCACCCGAAAATCATAAGAGGGCAGTTGTGTGGGGCGGTGGTCCCGAATTTCACGTCGGAAACAACCCCCCGAACACCTGGTGCACCACAACCTGACCCTAAACGTCATCTCCGGGGGTTTTCCTGACACAAGTAAAGAAGGTCAACCAAAAATCATTTTGGGAGGTTTTTTGGCCCGCTGAATCCAAATCTGGCATCGGCGAACACCCCACTGGTACCTAGTGCACCTAAACGAGGGCTAGAACCTCATCTCCGAGAGTTTTCTTGAGAAGAGTGCCAAAAATCACCCGAAAATCATAAGAGGGCAGTTGTGTGGGTCGGTGGTCCCGAATTTCACGTCGGATACAACCCCCCGAACATTTGGTGCACCACAACCTGACCCTAAACGTCATCTCCGGGGGTTTTCCTGACACAATCAAAGAAGGTCAACCAAAAATCATTTTGGGGGGGTTTTCACTGATATGCACAAAAAATATCACTCACAGAACTGTTTGTTATTATTAAATATATCTCGTGGCAACATGAATGCTCCAAAAATGAACACGTGTTTCTCCTGACTGTGGATGCCGGCAGCTGCTCGATCTACGCTTCGTGAGAAAGTGAAAGGCCCGCTCGGCATGCTTTGGAGATCTGGGGGGAAATTATTCTCGTTGTTCCTGCAGCACTGGAACAACTTTTTCAAGGGCCCTAAGCGAGAGTTATACATTAATAAATGTGTGAAATTATGAGACGGGTTTTGGTGAGATTGTTGGGGTCGTATCTGAACAACTCTCGGAGATGACGTTCATGCCCAGGTTTGGGTGCACCAGGTGCCGGTGGGGTGTTCGCCGATGCAAGATTTGGATTCAGCGGGCCAAAAAACCCCCAAAATAATTTTTGCTTGACCTTCTTTGATTGTGTCAGGAAAACCCCCGGAGATGATGTTTAGGGTCAGGTTGTGGTGCACCAGGTATTCGGGGGGTTGTTTCCGACGTGAAACTCGGGACCACCGTCCCACACAACTGCCCTCTTATGATTTTAGGGTGGTTTTTGGCACTCTTATCAAGAAAACTCTCGGAGATGACGTTATAGCCCGGGTTTCGGTGCACCAGGTGCCAGAGGGGTGCTCGCCGATGCCAGATTTGGATTCAGCGGGCCAAAAAACCCCCCAAAATAATTTTTGGTGGACCTTCTTTGATTGTGTCAAGAAAACCCCCGGAGATGCGTCTAGGGTCAGGTTCTGGTGCACCAGGTGTTCGTAGGTCAATTTGAACATTATATTCGTGATCAGCGGCCTCGAAAACCCCCGATTACCCGGTCCGGGCCAGTTCTATTTATCAAATTTGAAAATCTTCCAAAAGGCCTCCCAGATAATGCATTTTTCGCGTGCACTTTGGCCTGCAGCAATGCAATTTTCGGTGGGAGGGAAAATCTACCGCCCCGCATTTCGTGATAATCGTTTTTGGAAGAGAATGCAGAAAACCGCATCCCGATCCGTCCTGTCGCACCACTTTCCCAACAGTTCGCAGGCGTTGATGCGACTATATTGCAGAACCCTAGGGTTCCGTGGAACACACTTAAAGAATGGCTGGTCTATAAGAATCGCAGTCAACCGGGTTTTTGCCAGGTTTTAGGGTTGTTATACTATATCGCAATGACTTTTTTCATTCAGCAATGTTTCATTCGTCTCGGAGTTTCTAGGGAAGTGATATAGCTTTGGGTATGGAAGGTTATCGTATCCTGGAGAAGTGTTTATTAACTTTAAGTTAATTACGAAAATATCTTCACGTTTGCTTACTTTAAGCGCGCACTGTATATTTTTCGATTAAATTCCTTAGATTCACCGGGGCGTCATCCTATATATAATTCTCATTAATTAATATTTATCACTGTCTATGAAAATTTAATATATTCAACTTAAAGGTGCCCCACAGCGACATTAAATCTTGCATCTCTCTTTTTCTTTGTGTAATTTGAACGGTGCGACAAGCACACTGCAGAAAAGCCATAAAAACCGAGTTGGCAACAGAATTTTTCTATATTATTTACACATTAAAGAAGATGGCCATGACCTTTTGTCGGGATTCTTAGGCCGGCTTATTCAGTTGAATTCTTCTTATTCGCCTTTAAAGCTTTACTTACCTGGTCCTTTTTATTTTTATACTCAATATTTTTTTTTCGATGCAGTCAAATTTATATAGTTCGGTACTCTTATTTATAATAACAATTTTGAAAATAAGAAAAAAATTTGAAGAAACTAAATTTGTTTTTTTTAATTAAAATCTTTTTTTCTCAAAATTACAAATCCCAAACCGTAGAAACGTTAGGATTAAATCATAGAGACCCAAATTCATGAGTTGGTTCATGGATTACATGTATTTTGAATCCTGGTTAAAATTAAACATTCTTAGCTGATTTTTTCTATTTTGAAGTGAACAGTCAACTTTATTTAGATCGTAACACTGTACATTTTCATGGGAAAATCTTCCAGAATTGCTCACATTAAAGGATTTTTTAAGCTCTTCAAAATCGTTATATTGAGTTATTTCCAAAAAATTTAAAACACAATTTCAATTTTTAAAAAAGGTTATCTTTAACTAGTTATATCTTAATTATATATCGAAATAAAAGTAAGCCAATCTCTTCGTTTTTTAACAAGCTTTAATTTTGTTTATCCTTTTTTTCTCGATAATATTGGGTTTTTCAAGTTATTCATCAAAAATCGTTTTAAGGGCCGGTTTTACAAGAGAGGTTTATACTAGGTATAAATAACAGCATAGTTATTCTTGGAGTAAAGTTGTGCTAGAATTTATTCCTGATATAACAGCAGATGGTTTTACAATGCTTTTTTACACCGGTATAGCAATTCTAGGAGTAACGAAAAAGTAGTTCATATAAATCGATATCTCCTGTCATTTGTCATCTATTTCTTCGTTTCTAACCTTAAAAGTAAAAGTGTGTTTATTATTTTTTATCGGTATTTTATTTTTTATTATTCTTTATACAAAGAAATGTGCTACCAGAATTGTAAAATCACGAGGAAGATATTGAAACTGTTGACAACGAAAATAATAATGAAAATATACAAATAGAAAATAATATACGTAGATTAGATTCAATAAATAATCATTTCTTAAATTTATTGTAATATACTAGACTAATT
This sequence comes from Galeruca laticollis, assembly GCA_963921935.1. Lineage (NCBI taxonomy): Eukaryota > Metazoa > Arthropoda > Insecta > Coleoptera > Chrysomelidae > Galeruca > Galeruca laticollis. The sequence goes on from OY998184.1 coordinate 86,546,906, forward strand.
ATATATGGAAACTTTTGTTTGATATTTTCATTTCTTTCTTTGGGATGTATAAATAAACAAATCATTTAAGTTAAAATTACAACTTTATTCTTTACTTACATACTGCAATACTACTTAAAACTAGTTTTGATTAAATATAGAGGATATATTTTATAAGTACGTCCATTAAATTATCATTGTCAACACAGCGGAATCAAATCTGAAATAGGTAGGAATTTGATGCTTTTTTATGCCAATTACATTCTCAGATATGACAGAATCTTCTGGAAAAACTAAATTATGATATGCCAAAGAACCTTGAGAAGTTGGAGCTTGATTATTTGTATCTTTCTCCTTTTCAATATGTGAGCTATCAAAATCTAAAAATTAATAAATATCAATCAAGTACATTAATATAACAAAACTAAGATTTTACCTATTTCATAACTGTCGAACTCATTTGTAGTCCCTGTTCCTGTAGCTCCTAGTATAGCCAAAACTCTTATAGTCCACACACTTAATTTACTATCACTAGTGCCAGGACCCCCTCCAGTTCTATATAAACTATTCTTTAGAACAGCTTGTTCTTTCTTGCTACCTTTTTCCAGACATCCCATTTATTTCTTAACATTTTTGATGTTCTACCTGTGCCAGAGGCAGCATTAAATTGTTGACAGAGGGTTTGCCAACACAGCTCCTAATATTTGTTAGTAACTGCATCAGTTAACTTGCATTTTACAAAATAAAACGAGTATGCATAATAATGTTTATATAAATAGAAAAAACATTAACTTACCAATTATATTTTTATGTTTTTCTACCAAATCCAATAGTATTTCCATTTCAGTAGCACTAAAATTGCTACAACGCGTTCTTTTTTCGCTTTTTTCACACATAATTTACAAGATTCGCCACAAAGAAATAATAAAAGTACGTGTTTACAAAGTATATATGAATAAACCCATACATAACAATATTTATATACCTGCGTAAACGTCAATTTTTAAGGTTATTCGTAGAGTATTGGACTTATCTGCCTGTTCGTCGATGGTATAGCTTATACTAATCCTTCCGAGAATTTTATTCCGTGGTTAAATTTATACCTGCTTTGAAAAACACCAAAATACAACTTATACCGAGAATAGGCTTACTCTTCGTTTATACCGCTATTGTAAAACCGGCCCTAAATCAAGAATATTTTGACTTTGATAATAACTCTAAAATTTTTGACTAATCGAAAAAAGTTTATGGAATATTTTTTGCTTAGAATATTGATTTCTGTAGTTAAATAAAATTTTCACCCATGAGAAGGGGTGGCACCATCTCCTGTGGTTGAAACGTACAATGACACTATATAAATTTTATTTCTTACATCTTCTTTCAAATTTTCACAACAATTCATTTAGTCCTAAGGATTTCGTCGTTGACTGGACTTCTAGTAGTCAACAGATAAAAAGAGAGAGTATAATGTGTAAATGTAATTTCGATTTATTGAAAATTTAAAAGTGAAAAATTACTAATTTTCTTCCAGGACTATATTTTAGTATACGTCCCATTCATTTAACGATGTTCTGTTCTGATGTTTCTTACGACTTCTTTAGCAAGTTATTAAAGATTATTATAAAGAAACCAGTAGTGCTTTCGAAAGAAGGATGATTCATTTCAAAAGGGTTATTATTAAAACATAACAATTTTACACAAGCTTTCCTCATTAGTTAATTCATATTATTATTACTTACATTAAGTATTACATTTACTTTTTTTGTAGTTATTAAGGTTCTTTTAGTTTTGTTTTGAATAATTACTAATTTGATATTATTTAAAAAACATGGTAAATTATACTGGTACGAATTTTGTATAGTTGTTCCAATGTCAGTGTGAAGAGAGTCTTACTTCCCAGTCCTATCTAAGACGCGAGAAAATTATTGGTTTATCCCAAAAAGAAGGTGGAATTTTTGATTTATTTTATCGTTTTTCAGCAAGAAAATTCGCACAAACATTTTCAGCCTCAGTCCAATCTGAGAAAGAATGCCCCCCTCTCAAACCAAAAAAACCAACACACCCTCACATCACACTTCAAATAAAACCAACACCAATTCATTACCCTCTCCTCGAACTTCAAAAAAAAAGATCAAAACGCACTTACTTTGCATCCCCCGCCAGGTCTTACGCTTGCTCCGTAAGATCAAAATCACCCATCGGTACAACCCCCAATTCCTTACGAGGCATTCACCCTCGTAGGAAAAACCAAACCAATACCAACAACCCCCCTCAACAATTCTACAACAACCCTACATCAACACAAACCAGCGTTGTTCTTAGGAAAATTTTTATAGTAACAGAATACCACGCAAAAACGTAATAGAATGTTAAAAAAGGTAATAGATTGTTCTTCTTCTTTTTATTTGCAAATATATACAATAGAGGATAGTGGGGTTTATGTTATATGGTACACTTTATTTCAACTATATTTAGTGCAAAAAGTGGATCTTTATACGCGCTATTAGTGGTGACGTAATAATTTTAGGTTATATCAATTTTGTATCCAAACAAACATTTATAGCCATTTAGATACCATTGGTGTGATTTTGGACCAGAGATTATTCCTTTATATTTTGAATATAACTGCCGATTTAGGCATTAAGATATACACTAACACTTTTACAAAGAGATATATTCGATTCCAGCCAGAATAGGTATGTATAACAATATAATTTTAATAAAAGAGTTATCTAACCTAAACATATGCTATTATAAACTTATGAAATACAATTGTTTTAATTAGTTTTCTATCTGTATTATCTAATTTTAGGTTTCTGCACATAAAGAATAATGGTACTGTCTTGGCCACCAGGCTGTAAGCATTATAATGTCAGAGAGAACTGTAAGTTTTATAGATTTCCAAAGGATCCAAAAGTAAGAAGCAAATGAATGAAGCTGACAAGGTACCTACAAAATGATAAATATAACATTTTATTTTGTGTGTTTATACAATGAAATTAACTGTCTCGACCCTTACTTCGTGGAATATGCTCATATTAGTGTTTTTAAATGAAACTCACGGTCTCTAGTTAATTCCACAATATAATAAAAGTTATTGAAAATTCTAAAAAATTGACAATTGTTTCGATAAATCAATATCATCGTCAGAATGGCAGAAGTTACATTTCATTTTATGCCTACCCGATGTTTAGTAGTTATTTTTGGCTAGACCAAGAAGTAACCTAACTTGTGATTGGCTTAATATATGTTTATAGAAAAAAGAAGAAGATGTGATATTACAAATATTGAAGCTTAGATATTATTAGCCCTATGGTGATATCCTGGATATCATTTTTCCAATTAAGATCAGTATAACTGTGCAATGATATAGAAAACCAGGAAAACTATATCTGCTGATCTTTACAATTATCACTTAAGAAGACAGTTTATTAGTGGAGAATTCCCTAGATTTAACTGTTCATTGACAACTTCATATTGTGGGTTTCTTAAATGTCTTCTAATTTCCAGTTCTTCAAGGAAATCCAGTTCTTGTTTCTTCTCACAAATATGCAGTACTTCTAGTTCTGTGTTAGGTGTCAATGAATGATTGGTGTCAAGTAGATGTTTTGCGTAGTGGGATTTATCTGGTTGTTTTAATTTGTATGCTCGTAAGTGCTCACTGTATCGTATTTCAAAATTCCTAAGGGTCTGACCCAAATAGACAGCATTACATTCTGGTCATTTATATATACTGGTTTTCGGTAAATTGAATAATCAAGTACATTATTAACTCTTTGAATTTTCAAATCAAGAGAAATGATTGAGCAATTTTCTTCAATTTCTAATGTAAATTTAATTTTCGGGTGTAAATTATTGATGTGGTTGAAAAATACACCTATTTTAGCAAACATTTTTATGGACAATTTAGAAAGAAAGATCTTTGAAAGTAATATTTCGAAAAATATTTTATTTTGTTATAGATATGTAGATGACATATTAGCTTGTTTTATGGATAGTGAACGACAATTAGATGTATTTTTCAACCACATCAATAATTTACACCCGAAAATTAAATTTACATTAGAAATTGAAGAAAATAGCTCAATCAATTATCTTGATTTAAAAATTCAAAGAGTTAATAATGTACTTGATTATTCAATTTACCGAAAACCAACACAGACTGATGTGACAATTCCATTCAATTTTAACCACCCTATGTCACACAGACTAGCAGCATATAATTCAATGATATATAGAGCTTTTTCAGTTCCTATGAACAAATGTAATTTTGATAGAAAGATTAATACAATTAGACAAATAGCAACATCTAACGGTTATCTATTAGATATGATAAATAAGCTAATTAGTAAAAAAGAAGATAAAGTGGCATTACAACTAATATATCCTAAACAAGCTGATGAAACTAAAACTTATAAAACCATCACATATGCAGGAAATATTTCTAATAATATTTCAAAGATAATATCTTCAGCAACGAATACACCAATTTCTTTTAAAACAGAAAGTAACGTTAGTACAAAATTGTTAAATGTAAAAACAAAAATACCACTATTAAAGAAGTCAGGTATATATAAACTCAAAAGTCCAGAATGTAATGCTGTCTATTTGGGTCAGACCCTTAGGAATTTTGAAATACGATACAGAGAGCACTTACGAGCATACAGATTAAAACAACCAGATAAATCCCACTACGCAAAACATCTACTTGACACCAATCATTTATTGACACCTAGCACAGAACTAGAAATGCTGCATATTTGTGAAAAGAAACAAGAACTGGATTTCCTTGAAGAACTGGAAATTAGAAGACTTTTAACAAACCCACAATATGAAGTTGTCAATGAACAGTTAAATCTAGGGAGTTCTCCACTAATAAACTGTCTTCTTAAGTGATAATTGTAAAGATCAGCAGATATAGTTTTCCTGGTTTTCTATATCATTGCACAGTTATACTGATCTTAATTGGAAAAATGATATCCAGGATATCACCATAGGGCTAATAATGTCTAAGCTTCAATATTTGTAATATCACATCTTCTTCTTTTTTCTATAAACATATATTAAGCCAATCACAAGTTAGGTTACTTCTTGGTCTAGCCAAAAATAACTACTAAACATCAGGTAGGCATAAAATGAAATGTAACTTCTGTCATTCTGACGATGATATTGATTTATCGAAACAATTGTCAATTTTTTAGAATTTTCAATAACTTTTATTATATTGTGGAATTAACTAGAGACCGTGAGTTTCATTTAAAAACACTGTTTATACAATATTTGTAGAACAATTGAACCAGATTCCGGAGCTTTTTGTGTAGCTGTCATTTTATGGACGTAGAAAAGAAAATTAGCCAACTATTTTTTTGTACATGATCAATCTTTGCAAACAAGGTAGAAGCAAACTTTTACGTGTTCATTGTATGTTTGATTTTGTACTGTATATATTGATCTCCCTATAACATATACATTATTATTTCTCATTACATATCTTTCGCTTTACATTTTTTATAAGTTGCTTTGTATGATTTTTTAAACGTTTGCTATTTTAAATTGAAATTCCACATTGTACCTTACTTTCCTCTTTCTATCAACTGTGAACCATTGTATTACAAGTAAATATATCTCTGAGTAATAAAGAAATTTGGAAAAGTTTCGGTTTATATTTTTAGTTTTTAGATAAAATTGAATATGTTTACACATGTAGTTGAAAAAAGAGCCTAAAAATGAAATAAAATTTGAAAGCAACCAACAGAAACTCTGAACCTCGTACACATATGATTTGATTGAGGCAAAGTTGTGACATGATGTTCTGGGTTTTCAGACTAAATGGCATATTTTCTATCATGTAAATTTGCAACGTTTCCTCAATTTAATTTTCTCGCGTATTGCACTTTCAATTTAGTATTCTTCTCTTTTAGACTCTTTTGTCAATTTTGGCCTTTACCTGTTCTTATCATGTGGGCAAATGTCATTGCCAAATCATAATATCACTCATGGCCACCTTCCATGTATCATTCATGAAAAGGTAATAGATTGCTATCAAAACTTAATAGGGTAATAGATATGGTTAAAAGGTAATAGATCTATTACGAACGTAATAGCAGGAACAACACTGACACAAACCCTAAACCTCTGGACCCCTATTCTGTAACTCAAGCGAGAGCTCGTGCACGAGTTCTCTCTCGCAATTTAGCGTTACTGCGCATGCCACTCTCCTAAAAATTATAAATCCGTATTCTCTATGGTAGGAGAGTGCTCACATACTCCTATGCGACTACTCTACTGGGTGAAAGCAGGAGCAAAGAATAACCAACAACAAGAAGCGAAAGCCGGCATAAATCGTTTGATGTTCTGGGGGCAAAATTTCGTGACCTTGTAAAACTGAAGTTGACAGAAAGCTAATAATTTACACTGAGAAAAAGGTTACAAAATTGTGAAGGTTTATATTTTACAGGCAGAAAAAAATGTAAATCAAACATTCCAAGAAATAATTGTTTACTAATGTATTGTCAAAACATTATTCCGAGAAAGTATTAATTGTCAATGAAAAATGTAAGCATAAAAAACCTGTAACATGGCTTGTTAGCCCGATACAGCCTTTGGAGTGCCACAAGTTACCAATTTTGTAATTGAATATTGTTCAGGACATCTCACAGAAGAACCCTATTGATTTTCAGCTCACCAGAGCCAGTACAACGGTTGACATGATACTTGAAGTACGACATTTTTGGAGAAATTTCAGTGTGTTATCATAATACAGCCTCCGGAGTGTATACAAGTGACGAATTTTATGATGGGATATTGCTCAGGGCGTCTCACAGATGAACTCTATTAATTTTCAGCTTATATTGTGAAACATATGCTTTAGCATTTCTTTATACATAGTGTAAGTTTCTGTTTTTTTAGAACAGTTTATTACTAAAAATAACATGCTATTGTTTAATCAAATGATTTTTATTTTCTTATATCGATATTGGAATTCATTATGTGTAAATATGTATTTAAGTAGCAGTATGTGTAGGATAGGGTAGATATTAAAACTAATACAGTAATATATATTATATATTTAGAATACCAGATTACAGAAGGAAAAAGTTCAATATACATGATGGTATAAAAGTACAATAATGTTGGTGCTTAAATGTACAATTTGTATAATTTCCATGATATGATATAACAGTTACACTCTTCCAGATTCATAATTCAATATTTTACACATAGAGAAAATATTTTAATGTCTGCAACATAATGTGTAGAAATGATCAATATATATTAAATAATAATAATAATACCGGACATTTACAATTGTATAGGACAGTTAGATAAGTAAAATAGTCATCTATTACTTTATTTATAATTGTACAATATTCCTTGCGGCACTAGATTAGTTTTTTGTGATGGCTTCTAAAGGAGACTTGTTTGCTTATGTTGTGGTTGTAGATGTCCCTCTAAAACTGGACAAGGATGATGTATAGGTAAACCAAACCAAACTGTATACTGGTCAAACCCATATTAAATGTACTGTTACTTTTTGGAGCTAAAATGTGGTTAAAAGCAGCTAATAGAGAGGATTTTGTTCAGAGATGTTTGCTTTCGTAGTGTGCCAAAAGTCATGCTTTGTGTTGAAGTCGAAGGAGATTGTAAAGGTACAGGTAGTAACTCAGTACTTCCCCCTAACGTCCATTTTAAAAGGTTGATTATCTGAAAAGAAAAATACAGGAAGACTATATTAATGGACACAGAAGTGTATGAGTAGGTTTTATTATAGACAATGTGTAGTTTTATTCATCCGACACTTTAGTTTTCTAGTATCTATTTTACCAGAAGAATTCTCTTACACATTAATAGCATATCAGAGACTGATAGTTAATACTGCCACAAAGTGAGCATGGGATAAATAAAAAAAACATTTCTCTATCATAACAAAATCATAAAAAATACTCTTTTATGACAAAACCAAGATTCTTTTAAGTGAGACACAGGTAGGCTGAACATTGTAGGTGAAATTTTCGTCTAGTTAAATTCACAGTTGCAAACACTTAATTTTTTACTAACTTATCTAGGTATGAGAAAGCCATCCATTTTGATGTATATTGACTTACAGAGGTGAATCTAAATAATAATTATATTTACCAAGCAGTGGAGAAGCATCACGGTAACTCGTATGTATTGCAGAGGCCTAAGAGATGAATGTCGCTATTGCTGTAATGGTGTGGTAGCTGCAATTATAAAAGTAATAGTAGTAATCATTCCCTTACACAAATTCCATGAAGGTATTAATTCATCCTGTGGTAAAGTATCAATTAATCCTGTGGTCAGGTGACAAAAAATAAATATTAATAACAGTTGATTGTAATGTCTACTTAAATTTAATATTTACCAGACTGAATAACTATTTTTGTTGGTGGATGATTCAATAAAATATGTCCCTTGCATTTTAACCATGGAAATATGGCAGGGGCAGCTAGCTGAAACAAACGCTTGGAATATCCTCCTTTGGAAACAATTTTTTTCTCAAAGTGAAGTTCACACAACCTATAAATTCTTTTGTTAAGCATCTGTGGTCTTTCCAAACAAATATCTACGGTTACAAGCTTCCAACCATAACTGTATCCTAAAAAGTAAATAAAGGTAGGTATATTTTTATATTCACATGTCTATAAAAGAAATCAACTATTAATTTATATTGAATATTATGTATTTTCATTCAACATGTTTTTTGCAGAACAGGGCTCGTCAGCAGAAAGCTTATTATAGTACATAATATTATCATTACATGTTATTAAAGGTAGAGGGACAGATCAACGTTACAAACAAAAACATAGATTTACACAACTTACAATTCATAGAAACATGTAAAATAAAATGTAAAATATTGAAAAATGAATATATACCTATAATACATTACATATAGAAACAATTTCTCTTAACCTCACAGGGTCTTTGGGAAAACCAAACATAGTTATATTTTCTCCGGTTGTTGAGTGACATCCACGAACTTCACATCTTATTCTTCCCATCATAAATACAATAATTTCTCACTAAGAGTGCAACTAGTTACTTTTACTAAACGGTATTGTTCAAAATCAAAGTAAATAAACAAATAAAAAGCATATTTTTGTTTAACAACAAAGAATGACATTGACGTAAAACACATATAAAAAAATGGCGTCTATCACACATGCGCATTCAGAAAATGAATTGTCAAAAAGCCGAAGTTTCGCTTCTTATTGTTGGTGTATTCTTTGGCAGGAGAGTAAGAGAACGGACATGCGCATAATGTCTGTGCTGTGCTGCTTTAATTGTAAAATTTGACGTAAATTTTCTATTACGCAATTCTGGATGATTGTTCATAAACTTTATTAACAATGTTTTTTGTGCTTTACACAACATTATTATTGACTTTTTTTAATATAGTAAATAACTAATACACACAAAACTGAAATATACACACAATCTCAAATCACCCACAATAACAACATACATAATATGTGAATAAAAACATAATCTAAAAATATTTCTTTGTTTCTTATCCTCATATAACCTAAAGTACATTTAAACTACTAAATAGTAGGTCAAAACTGGCCGTTCCATTTGGCAACGCCGAGCCAAATGTAGAGTCGCCGGTTCATCGTAAATACGGTTTTAAGAATTATGTGAGTAAGGAGTGAGAGAGTACTCATACCAATGAATAGTCGTGCACGAGCTCTCGCTTGAGTTACAGAATATGGGTCCAGATCAGAAACCAGAAAAATAATTTCAATAATTTTGGTATTTATTTAATTTATCCGTCAAAATTAATTTAAACTCAAACAAAATTAATATGGCTATGTAGCCAATGTCAATGCCTTTCAAACGAGATATTACTTGCCATAAGGTCCTATTTAAAATTATTGGCCAAAGTGGCACTGTGACGTCATCTATTACTATTACGTCACCTGTTACCATTCGTAGAGAAGTTTACAACACTTTATTTTCACCCTCCAAATTTTATTAATGTAAGTGTAGCCGTTCAAAAGATACGAGGGGGGGAGGGAACTTTTGAATAGCACTGTATAAAATCAACGTAAAAGAAAACAATGTTTGCTACATCACCGTGGCTGGTCCTTCGAGATTTATGTCGATATAACTTCATACCCCATTTCAAACTCTTACTGCAAAAAGTAAGACTGCGAAACAAGTATTGTTCCATGTGTGTTATCAAAACATTTCAAATTTTATTTGTTCTGTTAGGTAGTTTGGCTGATGATAACCCTGTAACGTCTGCTAGATGGCGGTCCTGAGTGAAGTCAGCTAGGGATCTTGAAAGTGGAGAGACACGTAACGATTTAACTGGCGGTTGAATGTCATTATTAATAACCGACTATTAACTATCGTAAGCTAGGATTTTGTTATAAATAATGTCTTTACATAATCGTCAACCCAAAAATGTTTACTATTATAAAACCCGTCAACATAACAGAATTGAGCAAGAACTGGCTGGACTTGACCGGTTCTTACCAAACAAACATAAATAATATTTTTATTTTGTCTTCCTAAAAACTGGTTCTTGCAGAATTCGATTTAGCCTGTTAAACTATGCAATAAATTGTTGTTAACTCAATTTACCTAAAAACTGGGTTTATCCGGATCTTCTTTTGGACCACTCAATTTTATAGTGAGCTTAGCAATTTTAGAAAATATATTTCACAAACTTGCTTGACATTGACTTTAGATATACTATTGAACGATATTTATTTACTGTTTGAGTTGGCACCACGATAATCAACAAATAATTTCTTTAAATACGTTTGAATAATTCAAATAATCTCTCATTATTTATTCCTGATTTATGTATGTTAATAGGATATAAAAATTACGAAAATACTACTACATACTAATAAAATGAATCGATGGTATACTTATAGGTTAGTTGAATGGTACAAATACCGTTATGAATATATTAAATAAAGTCTAACGGTACGTATTCGTTCATTGACAGATCATTATTTGTTGATGTGTGACCAAAAACTTATCGAACCCAACAAAAATTTTAATTAGTTGTTGTTTATCTGTATACCGTATCTGAATTTGAAATGTGGACAATGTACTTGGAATTCAAATGCATCATTAATTTGATATAAAAGAATACGTACAAAAATTTTTTGTCACCATTTTTTAACGTCGAATTATGGAAACAAAGTAAAAAAACTTTAAATCTCTATTAAAAACGAATAATTGTTATAAAATAAGAAATTAATTTATAAAAAATATTCAAACAAATCGCTTTCTACTTCAATTTTGATTTTATTGTATGTCGTTCCAATATGCAAATAGTGTAAGCACACTCTGTATAATTATTTGCCGCAATAAAAATAAACCTAAGAAAAATATAATTAACGTATAATATATGCTAGAAAAATGGTTCGAAATAGCCCCCATTTTATTCGTGCAATCATTCAAACACATTTTTTTGTTTAAACTAGCTTTGTTATTTTTTATCTAACTTTTAATTTTTATTTTATTCATATCTGTAACATCAATATTATTATTTTTGTACTTTAAAATCTCTTAACTCTTAACTACTACCACTGGGTCACATTGACCCATGCGCAATTGGTAATTTGTCAGTGCGCCATTCTACGGAGATTCTATTGCTTGGGCTTCTCAGTATGCTCTAGGTCAGTGCTCCGCAACCGGTGTGCCGCGGCACACTGGTGTGCCGTAAGCCGACTTGAGGTGTGCCGCTCTTTCAGACAATACGAATCAGATTCGTATTGTAGCGAGACCCGCGAAAAATAAAGCAATCTGACAACAGCGCCGATGGTAAACGTCTATCCGTCTATCGGCGCGGCGGCTTGATTCTCGAAGGCGACTAAACTAGAAAGATCCGTGCCGTTCGAGGCGCGACTCGATGTTTTCCTGAACATCGCCGCTGCCTATATAAGCGCGCCTGTCGTCGCTCAGACTCAGAGAGAGTCGAATAGTCAAGTGAATCAGATAAATACGCGGGCAAACAAATAAATCGTAGAGTGAAATAAATAGTGAATTGCTATATAAATAAATTCTTGTGCCTTATAAATAAGTGAATATAAATTAGTTAAGTGTTATTTTTAGAGTTCCTGTTTTCTTTTTTACGTTGTTGGCCATATTGTGTCTAAATAAATTAAATTAAACTGGACTAAGTTTTGTTGCAGTATCTACTTTTATAAATAACTATAGTGCTTCAAATATGGATAAATTTTTGCTGAAATCACGACCAGATGACGAAGAACCTAGCACAAGCTCCAGCATAAGTGCTGCAAAAAGAGCAAAAAAGGTGCTGAAAAGGAAGTACAATCAAGACTACCTTCGATATGGTTTCACTTGGTGTGGCGACGAAGCGGCTCCAAAGCCTGAATGCGTCATTTGCGGTGAACAGTTGTCAAATGAAGCAATGGTACCCAGCAAACTAAACCGTCATTTGATCACAAATCATCCCAGTTGCGTCAAAAAGGACATTCAATCTTTCCAACGGCGCTTGGATCAAAATAAGAAACAAAAGCAGTTTATGAAATCGGCGGTTACGGTTTCTGAAAAGGCATTAGAAGCAAGCTACCTTGTTGCAAAATTAATTGCACAACAAAAAAACCGCACACTATCGGTGAAACGCTTATTAAACCAGCATGCATGGAAATTGTTAGACTTATGCTTGGGCCAAACGAAGTTAAGGACGTGAGTAAAGTTTCTTTGTCGGCCGATACTGTTAAAAGACGTATCCAAGATATGTCAAGTGATATTTTGGGAACACTAATTAAAAAAATCATTTCGGCTGGAATTTTTGCGCTTCAAATCGACGAATCAACCGATATTAAAAATAAAGCACAACTGATGGCTATTGTAAGTTTCGTTGACGAGGACTCTATTAAAGAACATTATTTATTTTGTAAGGAGGTTCCAGAGAGAACTACCGGTGAACAAATTTTCCAAGTAACTGATAATTTTTTTAAAATACATAATATTCAGTGGACCAATTGCGTTGCTATTTGTACAGATGGTGCTGCTGCAATGATGGGCAGTAAGAAAGGTTTTGTATCTTGTGTAAAACAAAAAAATCCGTCAATACAAATTACACATTGCTGCATACATCGAGAAGCATTGATGGTCAAAAATTTGCCCGAACAGCTTTCGATCACAATGAATGAATGTATTAAGATCATAAACATAATTAAATCGAGAGCCTTAAATTCGCGAATCGTTGGAATACTCTGTTAAGAAATGGGAAGCGAACATGAATCCTTACTGTTTTATACAGAAGTTCGTTGGTTATCCCGGGGAAAAGTTTTAGCTCGACTGTTTGAACTTCGCTACGAAGTGCGTGAGTTTCTTTCAAGTCAAGATATGTACGATCTATGCCAGCACTTTCATGATGAATACTGGATAGCCAAACTTGCATACATGGCTGATATATTCGAACATCTGAATGAACTTAATAAAAAAATTCAAGGACGGAATGAAAATATATTGACGTGCTCCGATAAATTACAAGGGTTCAAAAAGAAACTTGAACTTTGGCAGGAACAGTTGCAAAAAGGATGTCTAGAAATGTATCACAGGACCAACCACAGTACGATCGAAAACAAGCAGTTGATTGTGGATTTGGCCCAACAACATTTAAGTATGCTTCAACAAAAATTTGAATACTATTTCCATTCTATCAACACGGAACAATACAATTGGATTCGAAATCCTTTCGCAACCAATGCAATAAGTTCCACGGAAGCACTGCCATTGCAAACTCGAGAGGAGTTCACAGAATTAAGTAATGATATGACCCTAAAACTTAAATTCGACGAAGTTCCGTTAGATGTTTTCTGGATTTCCATCAAGACAGAATATCCACGCATCTCCGACAAGGCCATCTTCACACTACTTCCGTTTTCCACAACATATTTATGTGAGCAAAGTTTTTCAACGCTTGTATTAATTAAAAATGATAAACGGTCATGCTTAAAAGATCTTGACCAAGAAATAAGAGTTGCGCTGTCTAAAATTGAGCCGAATATAAAACTTTTGTGTTCAACGAAGCAAGCGCAGGTATCACATTAATCAGTCATCATCATGTCAAAATATTTATTACTATTGACGTGTCAACAGAAGTAAATTTAGTATACCTACCTGTCCTACCTAGTATTTAGTATAGTTCTCATGTATGTACCTATTTGTATTTTTCATTCTATCTGAATAATAAAAAAAAAATAAAAAAAAATATGTATTATGTCCTGAGTGAAAATTTTGATGCCCCAAATCTGAAAGGGGCTTCTTCACATTTTAAAACAATAAAAAAAACTAAGGTAGTTTGGACATCCATAAATAATTAGTATACATGGAGTGAACTGGCCCCCCACCTAGCTACGCCACTGCTATAAATATATTTTAGATTTTGGTGTGCCACGAAATTCTAGGGAGCAGTTTGGTGTGTCTCAGATGAGGAAAGGTTGCGGATCACTGCTCTAGGTAGCCAGAAAGAACACATGCGGCAGCGTTTTTAGTTTAAATTAATTATCGCAAGTCTGTTCGAACGATCATATTGGGTCAGATTGATCCAGTTATAGTGTAAAAGTTATATTTGAGTCAGGTAGGTAATTGTTCCCTACAAAATAGTATTCGCTAAATATAACTGTATTTCCTAATAACTACTTTATTTTTTAGAAAAATGAATAACCGTCCTCTTACTGAAAAGGAACTCGTAGAATTGGCTGAAAGTGACGAATTTTGGCTAGATGATGACAACCCTCAAGAAAATAATGAAAATATACCTCTTTCAAGCAGTGATAAACTAGAAGCGACAAAGAAGAAGAAGATGGAGAAATACAAAGCGATCATTACACTGATAGTGAAGAAGAGTGGGAACCTGACAATAATGAAAATTTAGAGAGTGACGATTCTGTTGAGAATGATACGGTGGTTGAAAATAATGAACAAATTGATGAATCCCAAAGAGAAAATATAGCGCCAGAAAATGAACAAACAAGAAAAAATTATTGGTATGGTAAAAAAGACAAAATGAAATGGTCAAGGACACCTCCAAAAAAAGGGGTTAACACTCTCAAACAATTTGATTAAATTTTTAGCAGGCGTCAAAGGTTAAGCACGTGAACATCCTCCTACAACTCCTCTAGAAAGTTGGAGATTACTTTTTGATGACTCAATGATAGAAAGTATTGTGCAATTCACCACTCTCAAACAATTTGATTAAATTTTTAGCAGGCGTCAAAGGTTTAGCACGTGAACATCCTACTACAACTCCTCTAGAAAGTTGGAGATTACTTTTTGATGACTCAATGATAGAAAGTATTGTGCAATTCACCACTCTCAAACAATTTGATTAAATTTTTAGCAGGCGTCAAAGGTTTAGCACGTGAACATCCTACTACAACTCCTCTAGAAAGTTGGAGATTACTTTTTGATGACTCAATTATAGAAAGCATTGTGCAATTCACGAATCAACGTATTGACATAGTCGCTGCTAAATACAGTCGATGCAATGCATTTATCAAAAATACAGATAAATTGGAAATTGAAGCGTTTATTGGTCTCCTTTACCTTCAAGGTTTGTTCAAGTCATGCCATGAGGACTTAAAAAGTCTATGGGCTACGGATGGTACAGGAAGGGATCTATTTAGAGCCTACTATGCCACTAGCCAGATTTTTATTTCTTTTATGCTGCATTCGTTTGGATGACGAGACTACTCCATCGGATAGAAGAAAAGAAAATAAACTAGCACCAATTTCTGAAATGTTTGATAAATTTGTCACTAATTCAAAGCAAAACTATACGCCTGGTGATAGCATGACTGTAGATGAACCTTTTAGAAGCCGTTGTGGATTTCGAATGTTCATACCCAACAAACCCGCAAAGTACGGTATAAAGGTACAAATTCTTGCAGATTCTCAAACAAATTATATGCTAAATGCTGAAATTTACGCTGGAAAAGATCCTACGGAGAAAAAAAACAAACAACTTTTCTAATCCAACCCAAGTAGTTCTTCGTTTGGTGGAACCAATAAAAAATACTTCTCGAAACATAACAGCCGATAACTGGTACTCCTCAGTTGAACTAATGAGAGAATTAGAGAAATTAAAGTTGACAGTTGTTGGGACAGTGAAAAAAACAAAACATTTATTCCTTTGGAATTTATGCCATCTCCCAAGAGAAAAGCAGAGTCATCCATTTTTGGGTTTACTGCTCAGGAGACAATAGTATCATACGTACCCAAAAAAAATAAATCTGTTATTCTTATTTCAAGTACCCACCATGATGATAAAGTGGACGCACAAACCGAAAAACCAGATATAATACTATTTTACAATAGTACTAAAGCGGGAGTGGATGCGCTTGATCAAAAATGTGCCAATTACACAACTTCACGTAGAAGTCGAAGATGGCCAATGACCATTTTTCATGCTCTTTTGAATATTGGAGGGGTAAATAGTAGAGTAATTTATCAATTTGCCTCAGGTGGTAAAGAAATTTCAAGGTACAATTTTTTAAAACAACTTTGACGTAATTTATGTATACTGCATATGCAAAAAAGGTATCAAACTTCGTTGCCGCACGGTTTGAAAACTTTTATTTTTAATTTGATTGGAGATACACTTCCACCACCCCAGCACCTCAACAAAGAGTGGGAGCCTCTAAAAGAAAAAGATGTGCAATTTGTCCCGTCAAAAAAGACAGGAAAACCAGCACCTACTGTCAAATGTCTAATATTCCAGTGTGTATAGAATGTGCAAAAACTTTGTGCCCAAACTGCGCCTAAATTTTTTATTAATAGCTATTGTTTTTTAGTTATGTTTCCATTTATGTGTTTATAAATAAATGTCAAAATATTATTGGATTCCAACGGAGTCAGCCAACGAGTGAACATCGTTAACTGCGACTCTGACAACTTTTTACGTTATTTACGTGTTTTTCTTTAATATTATCAATAGTTCTTTGTGATAACACTGTGCAAATAATAATCAACATGTGATAATTAACAGTCAATTAATGTTTTTGTTTTTACAAACTACAAATCCTTACTATTAGTCAGTTGGACAATTAAATTCCCCAGTGGCGTGGCATTAGAATCAACAGGTAACTGATATATTCCTTTTATATTACCCACAGAGTCCTTCTGGGACGTCTGTCGCATTAATAAAATTTATTGTGAAGTGGTTTTGGTAACCAGGACCACTCACAAAAATGAGCTCCATTAACAACCAAAATCAAATGTCGTCATCACAACCTATCACAACTAACCGCACAAAATCTTATGTTGCAGCAACCCTAACTAAACCTCCTCCTCCGACTTTTCCAAATAGGGATCAAGCCATTATTTTACATGCAATTTCCAACACCGTTATCTTTGAATATGTAAAAGCTGTAGGGGACATTGTTACCCCCAAAAATATTACCTTTGCGTCACGAATCTCAAATAACCGTATTTGTATTTATCTATCCTCGAGTAATATTGTCAATGATCTTCTCAGTGCCCATCAGAACATCTCCATTAATTCCACAACTATCCCTATACGAAGACTTATTACACCGGCAAAACGTATTCTCATATCCAATGTATCTCCCACCATTCCTCACGCCATAATTGAAAAAGCTCTAGAAGATATTGGACTACAGTTAGCCTCCCCTGTTTCGTTTGTAAAATGTGGCGTACTAGGTGATGAATACGCTCACATTATGAGTTTCCGTAGAGTTTCTTACGTTATTCCTGAAAATGATAACTTCTCCGTACAAACATCTCTTCTAATTACTCATGATAATACTCAATATAGAATATTTGTATCATCTGATAAGCTTGAATGTTTCCTATGCAAACAAGCTGGACATACTGCTGACTCCTGCACAAATTCTACTACATCCCAAACACAAGACGACATCCCACCCCCCTCCAACTTTATATCACAATCTACGGCTAATATTTCTCTCGATAGTGCTCCCAGACAATTCACACTACCAAATACCTCGAATGAAACTGAGATAACTCAATTACTAACTCCCCTAACTCACGGACAAAAAAGGGCCATATCAACTGATAGCAATGTTGATACCCCTCTCCAACTCACACCGGAAATCACACCTGAACCAACAACAAATCAAATGCCCCCCCCTTCATTTACTGACCCTAATAACTCCTCTAAACATCTAAAGAAAAAATCGAAAACAATTACCTCTGATCATCATAATTTAACACCCTCCACTCAAAAAGCAATACACGCTATTTATGAAAAAAATCCATCGGATCTCACTCTTACAGAAACCCAATTCACAGCTTTCTTAGAAAATACACATGGGAATATAGACCCTCTCAAGGAAGCTCTAATCTTCACCTCAAACACTCAAGGATTACTAAATGATATATCACTCCTGTATACCGAAACGAAGGAAAGGTCCCTCAAAAACCGCCTTACAAGAATTAGGAAAAAAATTAAACAACAAATAAATCCTGAAGACTCTGATAATATAAGCGTTTCCTCCGAATATCAAACTGATGAAGAATGCCTGCAAAAATCCTCACAGCCACCCTTATCACCTCCAAGTCAAGACTCACTTTCAAATTAATTCAATGGAACTGTGATGGATTCTTTCCTCGATTGGAAAGAATCCAGCAACTAGTTGTCGATGAACAGCCTGAAATAATATGCCTTCAAGAAACCAACACCAAATTATCCACCTAAGCTAAAAAACTTTGAAGGATATCACTTTATCCGCACCGACTGTATACGTGCCAGTGGCGTCACATCAATCTTTATTTCAAGCGAACTGTTTTCGTCTCACCTCCCACTCACAACAGATCTTGAGGCCATTGCCATAACCACTTGGTGTCCTAATAAGCTTACTATTTGCAACATATATATTCCACCTAACCACACACTAAAAGATACAGAGCTATTAAACCTTATCTACCAACTTCCTACACCCTATATTCTTGTAGGTGATTTTAACGCCCACAACACCATGTGGGGATCCAACTATACATTCGGTAAAGGGAAAACTATTGAAAGAGTAATCAATTGCACAGGATCCTGCCTATTGAATACAGGCTCCAGTACACATTTCAACTTTTCATCCGGAACTCTCTCCTCTATAGATCTGAGCTTCAGTGACCCTAAATCAGCTACTCTACTAACTTGGCAAATTGCAGATGACCTTTACGACAGCAATCACTATCCCATCTTCATATCATCCAATGAACCAAATATTCAACAAAGTTTAACCAGGAGCTACTGGCGCCTAAACAATGCTGACTGGCCCAGTTACACAACTCATACAGATACCACATTATCCACCCTCTCGTTCTCCGACAATATAGACAATAACATGACGTTAATTACAAACGCCTTACTTTCAGCTGCCAATGCACACATTGGCAAAAATATTATTTCAAACAAACGAAAAACAGTTCCCTGGTGGAATACCTCTTGTCAAATTGCTGTAGATGAACAAAAGTTAGCACTCAAAAACTACCGAATAAACAAGACCCAAGATAATCTCTTAAAACTGAAAAAAGCCAGAGCCAAGACTCGATATACCATAAAACAAAGTAAAAAATCTTCTTGGAGAACCTATGTGTCCTCAATCAACGAAAATACTAATCCCGCTGTTCTATGGAAAAAAATTAGACAAATTCAAGGAAACAATACCAGTCTTAAAGTAGCCAATCTTATCTCTAACAACACTGTAATTAGTGAGAATCAAGAAATTGGTGAAACTCTAGCCAAACATTTTTTTGAGAAATTCAGAAGCAAAATCAACCCCACCCCACTTGAAGCATTGACTGCCACACCTCCTATATCTTCTACCATAACAACTCAAGACATCACGTACCTAAATTCTTCTTTCTCTCACACAGAACTAACTTCGGCCATTCAATCCTCCAAGAACACTGCTTCTGGTCCTGACGATATCCCCTATATCTTTATAAAAAAAACTATCCTTTGAAGGCCAACGTAAACTTCTTGAAATGTACAACTTAATTTGGACTTCCAACACAATCCCCAACCAGTGGCGAACCTCACTTATAATTCCCATTAAAAAACCAAATCAAGCGGTTACCTCACCCAGTGCTTACAGACCAATATCATTAACATGTACCATGTGCAAAATCCTTGAAAAAATGACTAACAAAAGGCTTTTATGGTACTTTGACAAACATAATATAATTGCTAAAGAGCAGTCAGGCTTCCGACGAAATCGCTCAGTCCATGACAACCTAGTACTTCTTCAAAGCCATATTTCCGAGGCATTGAATAAGAAACAGGAATGCATTGCCGCTGTTTTTGACATTGAAGGTGCCTTTGATACCATTAGTAGACACTCTATACTGAACAAACTCACCCTTCATAACATCAATGGCAACATATTTCAGTTTATCCAAAATTTTCTATCGTCACGATCGTACAGAGTCTCAGTTAATGGCATTTTCTCATCAGCTTACATCCAATCGAATGGGGTTCCACAGGGCTCGGTTTTAAGTCCGACACTATTCAATTTAGCGATAAACGATTTATGCTCTAATCTTTCTTCACCAATTAGACACGCTCTTTATGCAGATGATCTAATAATATACTGCCACGGACGTTCTGTCTCTACCACATCGAAACTAATTCAATCTGCTGTCGATACCCTTGGTTACAGAACTAACCTCCTAGGTGTATCTTTATCCTACACAAAATCTAAAATCATTCAATTCAGCCGACGCCCTCCCTCCCCATCCCCTCGTATTATGATCAACAACATTTGTATCCCTCTAGTTGGCCACTGCAAAATACTCGGTGTTACTTATGACTCACGACTTACCTGGAAACAACATCTACTAGAATTAAAAGGTGAGTGTAGTAAGAGGCTCAACATAATTAAAACCCTCTCACATTTTCATTGGGGTGCCGACAAAAATTCCCTCCTTAAAGTATATAGATCGCTTATACGCTCCAAACTAGATTATGGTTGCTACTTATATATGTCAGCATCCAAAACATACACTGACCTCTTAAACCCATACACAATACATCTCTACGCCTCTGCCTAGGAGCCTTCCGATCTACCCCTGTTGAAAACCTTTATTGTGAAGCCAATGAACCACCCCTTTGGTTAAGACGACAACAGCTACTTCTCTCTTACGCAGCCTCCGTTTCCTCGATCCCCCATAATCCAGTATACCCCCTTTTTATATCACCGACATCTCCCTCACACAACGCATACCCAATATCATCAATTAAACCCATTCCATCAGTGCTAGCACAGCTACTTAATGACATAAATCTACGGCAAACAACTCCTCTCCCACTACCCCAGACTCCACCTTGGGCCATTATCAGTCCTCAGCTCAACACATCACTTACACGATACGACAAACATATATCACCAAGGGAACTCATAATGAAAGCTAACATCATACTAACAAATAAATACGATCTAGTTCTATATACTGATGCCTCAAAAAATGAAACAGGAGTAAGCTGCTCTGTTACAACGTCCCATTCTCATATTAACTCCTCCCTTATCCCTCTTTTATGCAGCGTCCATACTGGCGAATTATTTAGCATACTTCAAGCCCTCAAACACATCACTTTAACATATAAGCATGTAGCTATATGCACAGACTCACTAGCCTCTATCCAGACTATCCAAAATATATTTACCAAACATCCAATTGCCCAAAATATCCAAGATACTTACCACCAGCTTATCACTTCCCAAGATATATCAGTTACTATAATTTGGCTACCATCCCACATTGGTATAGCAGGCAATGAACTCGCTGATCAATACGCGAAAATTGCCTCAACATTCACTTACATTACTGACAATATCCAAATATGTGATGACTTGAAAGCACACATCAAAAAACGAACGGAAATTATATGGCAACAGCACTGGGATACAAACCGCTCTTTTTTACACGAAATACAGCCGTCAATCAATAGCCCTCTTCTTGCTCCTACAGAACTTACAAGGCGAGATCTAGCCATAATAAGGAGACTACGCATCGGACATTCTAAGTTAACGCATGGATACCTAATGGCATCCAGCAACCGAACCTATTGTCAAATTTGTCAATCGCATTTGACAATAAAACACATTTTAACTGAATGTTACCAGTTCTCAGCCAGGAGACAACATTACCACCTCTCATCAAGCCTACGATATATGCTGAATAATCCAGAACAAATTAACAGCCTACTGCAGTTCCTCAAAGATGTTCAGCTTTACAGCAAAATTTAACGAAACCTACATATGATATTATTGTCTTATTGTATTTTATATAGCAATGTAATCGTTTTGTGCAAGTGGCCATAGTCGCCGAGCACGTTAATTTTAATAAAAAAAAATATATTATTTTTTATGAGAAAAAAAACTCAAAGTATTTACGAAATAATTTTAGGGTGGTAGTAGTTAAGGGTTAAATATGTATATTGTAACCTTACCTTGTTGTTGTTACTCCAAGAAGTGAGGTTGCCAAAGGTTCGCTTTTCGCCGGAGAGCGTAAGGTCATGAGTTAGTGAGGAATATTTGAAAGCTTGTCCTTTATTATTTTTTTAAGGCGCCACTTGATTAGTAGGACAATCAAGAAATTTACTGATTAACCAAGAAACCAATAATGAAAACAATTAGCTATTGTAACTTTCAAATATCCATCTTCCCGTCGTGGATCACTGTAAAATACTAGGCCTAACATTTGACTCTCGTCTCAACTGGAAACAACATATTCGAGAAATCAAAGGCGACTGCTTCAAAAGAATGAACATTATTAAAACACTCTCGCATTACCACTGGGGAGCAGACGAAAATTCTCTTCTTAAAATATACAGGGCCCTTATTCGTTCAAAATTAGATTATGGTTGTCACATATATATCTCTGCCACTAAATCAGACCTCGACCTTTTAAACTCGGTGCATAATACAGCTTTACGTCTTTGTCTTGGAGCTTTTCGATCTAGCCCTGCAGAAAGCCTTTATTGCGAAGCTAATGAGCCTCCGCTTTGGATTAGACGACGCCAACTTCTGCTTTCTTATGCTGCCTCTGTATCGTCTAACCCGTACAATCCTGTCTACCCTCTATTTACATCAACTTCTAACAATCCACACAACTCCTCAACCATACCAATAATAAAACCGATCTCTCTGATTTTATCGCAGCTACTAGACGGCGTTAACCTTTCACATACAAGTCCTCTTCCTATCCCCTCTACTCCTCCATGGACTATCAACATTCCTAAATTTAACACATCGCTCATGAGATACGACAAACACACAACACCCAAACAATTAATAAAAAATGCTTTTAATGAAATATTAACTAACTGTGACTATGACTTAGTTTTATACACTGATGCATCCAAAAATGAAACAGGAGTAGGCTGCGCTGTTACATCAACACGAACTTCTATCAAATCTTCCCTAATCCCATCAACCTGTAGCATCCACACAGGCGAACTATTCAGCATACTCTTGGCCATCAATTCCATCTCCCCACCTTATAAGCACGTTGCCATATGCACAGATTCACTAGCTTCAATTTCATCCATCCAAAATATATTTACCGAACATCCTATTGTCCAATCTATCCATGACTCCTACCAACTTATCACTTCCCTAAAAATAGCAGTTACTATTATTTGGTTACCTTCCCACATTGGCATCGTAGGCAACGAACTTGCAGACCAACAGGCAAAAACTGCTTCTAAATTTACCGTCACCGACAATCTCACAATTTGTAAGGATTTAAAATCACATTTTAAAACAAAAGCCAAAGTAACATGGCAGCAGAATTGGGACTCTGCCGGCACATCCTTACGCCAAATACAGCACTCGATAGGTCATCCTCAACCATGTTGTTTTGCTGGCCTCTCAAGGCATGATTTAGTTGTGGTGAGGAGAGTTAGAATAGGTCATTCAAAACTTACCCATGGATACCTAATGTCTAATACCTCCAGACCCGTTTGCTCCAGCTGCAACTCCAACCTAACCATAAAACATATCTTGACGGAATGTCCGGAATATGCCACCCAAAAACTACAGTTTCAGCTTAGCCAGAACTACAAAGACGTCCTAAATAACTCGGTACAAATTACCTACCTTCTCCAGTTTCTCAAAGATGTGCAACTTTTCCATAAACTATAGAACAATAGTGTAATTGTGTATATATATATCGAATGAATGAACCTTATACAAATTGTATTGTTAATCTTGTAATCGCACCTGTGCAAGTGGCCACAGTAGCCGAGCACGTTAATTATGAATAAAAAAAAATATGTTATTTATGTCGTTTTGCTTTTACGTTTGTGAATCAAATAAAACACTTTGTTGCCAATGAAACAGTTTAATTAAATGGATGGTACATTGAACATATGTTGTAATAACCTGTCTCAAAAATATGAGGTGATCAACTCTATTTATGAACTGATAATTGCATGAGTTTATTGCGGTTTCTAGAGGATACAAAAATAAAAATTACATTCTTACACCGCGTTATTCAATTATCTGCTTACCTTATCCATAATATCATCATTACTGAAAGATTGTTGTTCATTATCTGCATCGGCTTACGTACCTCGAACAGGTTGACAAAAAAAAAGAATTTAATTTGGGTATTTTTTTTATAACTTCTCCATTTTTTCTGGCTTCTCTTTTTCAGCCTTCTTCCTTTCCCACCCACTAAGTTTTCTACTGCCTCCACTTCCACTCATTGTTTTCGATAAAATGATAAACAAGACAAAAATACCGTAACTGATATTATTTTAATCGACGATTACTCGATTACTGCCCGCGACTGAACTAACTCAACTGACTACCTTCAATTTTTAAAATGAATATTTCCAAAGTTTACCAATTTTTTTTGTAAACTTTGATGCTGCGTTTCCAATCACCCTTTGTCGGTTTTTTTTTATTTGGAGAGCACAAGGTGCACTTGGCGGTACTTTGCATATTAGCATATTTATCTCTGGCGGCATACCGTTACTGCCGCAAATCAGCAAAAAGAGATTTGTCTATAGTTACCACAATACCGCATTGATAATCAAAATATATGGATGTAAAGCGGTGCTTTTCAATCTATCCAAGTATTCAAACCCTGCCGATTGAAATAATGATGTCTCTGTTCACTAACGTTGTCAATAAAATTTTGTTTAATATTGGTGCGTTACAACACATTCGATCTCCACGAAAATAAACGGTTTTAAGGATTAAAACTAACTTTTCCGCATGTGAGGCCTTGAACAATATTCTATCATAAAATTGTTACTTGTATACACTTCGGGGGATGTATCGTGCTAACGAACCGAAATTTCTCCAAAAATAACCAAAACTTCAGTATATCTGGATTTATAGGACCCCTCTAGTAAACTGAAAATCTGTGTACATCTGTGAGACACCTTGAACAATATTCCAAAAATGACGAAAATTTGGTACTTTAAATACCATAGCAACCGTTGTACTGGCTTTACTGAGTTGAATATCAATAGGGTTCATCTTTGAGACGCTCTGAATAATATCCAATCATAAAATTGGTCACTTGTATGTACTCCGGAGGCTTTAACGTGCTAACAAACTGAAACTTCTCCAAAAATGACTAAAATATCGTACTTAAAGTACTGTAGCACCTGTTGTATTGGCTCCGGTGAGATGAAAATCAATAGAGTTCATCAGTGAGATGCCCTGAATAATATTCAATCATAAAATTGGTGACTTGTTGAACTCCGGAGGCTGTATCGTGCTAACAAACTGAAATTTCTCAAAAAATTACAAAATGTCGTACTTCAAGTACCATAGCACTCGTGGTACTGGCTCTGGTGAACTGAAAATCAATAGGGTTCATATGTGACATGTCCTTAACAATATTCAATCATAAAATTGCTGACTTATTGCACTCCGGAGGCTGTATCGTGCTAACAAGACATGTACGGAAAAGTAGCGGACGACGACGACATACACACAGGATTTTCTTTCTAAAAACCGTTTTTTCGTGTTGTTGTTGATGGAAAACGTAAAAATAACTCAAAAAAAAAATTTCAAAATTCCAACTTTTTTTGGGGTAAACCAATACTTTTCTCGCATATAGAAAGGTTGGGCGGAAAAATAAAAAAATACGTATACAGCAAAAATGATTTGCACGAATTGTGACTATCGTTAGTGGTTAGTCCGGTCAGTCAGCGCCTATTTCTTTCACGGCGCCCTAGACTATAGCCTAGTCAGTCTATTGGATAATATGGCACTGCCTCTACCTGTGACAATTAAAACTAAATGCAAATGTTTTATAGTAGATGTAATTAATTCATCTACACTCTTTCTAATGACACTAATTTCGTTAAAATCGATTGATCCAAACCAAAGTTATAGGTATTTATCCACAAACACTGCCCCCCTCTCCCCCCTCCTTTATTTGAGAAAATAAAAGGAAAGTACTTAAACAAATTTGTACGGAATTTAGGCCCATTTCTAGATTACTTCTTTAATACTTGGTATAACTGGGCATATTTCACAAAAAACTGGTTTTTAAATGTTTCTTCACAGGTTAATCTAGAAACTTGAAAGTTATTTCCAGCGATTTCTCTTGGCCACTTTTACCAAGGAATTTTTTCTCCTAAAGTCATAACATGAATAGTTTCTGATTATAGCCGAGAGATCATCTTATTGGATCACCCAGTGTATTACTGGAGCTATGAGAACGTGTCCAATTAGGGCACTTGAGATCATTATATATCTCACACCTCTACATCAGTGAAAAACTAAGCTGGCAAATTACCAAATTCACAGAAAAAAAGTTGAGTATTATAAAGACAAGTTTTCGTCTTATTTAAAACACACACCGTGGAATTTTAGTGATTTACAATGATAAAAAAGATAATATTTAGATAATACGCCTCGAGATGTTTCATGCAAATGACAGCATAATTTAGTTTATCATCCGCTGTAGAAACAATTTAAACAAAATAACAACGAAAAGTCGTTAATGACGTTGGTCTGATAATAATAAATTTAACCACAGAATAATATTTTGTTTTTGGTTAAGAATTTTATCGGACTTACTGATATTTACATTATTGATATTATAAATCAATATATATTTTCATTTAGACTTGAAGTCGTACAAATTGTTACAATCTAATTAAAATTACTGAACGCTTTGAAAAACTCGATCACTTAAAATGACAGTGTCATAATTTTTAAAACAAACAGTAGTTAGAAGAGGTCAAAATGGCTGCTTATGAATAGAACCTAATTAAAGATGTTTTTCAACATTATGAGAACATAATAAGGTATCAAAAATGTCATTAGGTACTTAAAGATAAGTGTACTTATATTGTTTCTATTGTCAGTAGAAAAGGATAGAATGTATAAACTTTGTGTTTAATATTATACATTTTGCACTGTCCTGGTATAAGTAGATCAAATGTACTAAAAAAAGTGTAAAAGTTCAATGACAAAACTAAAAATAATATTTAGAACAACAATGAGATATTTTTATCGTTTTTGGTTCATGTGAAGGAACGCAGTGGAATGTTTTCATTAGAATAGTTAAAATTATTGTACAAATGAATGTAATCCATTTTGTTATCTGGTCCAATATTAAATTTGTTTCATTAGTCAAATTAAAGTACAGTGCGTCCATAAAGCTAAATAATTTACTATTTTTTCAAAAATTCCATAAATATATTATAGGTTGATTCAAAATGATACAGGGTGGACAAAAATGTCAATTTATTATTTACAAAATAATTGTTTTTAGTTAATTCCACAATATAATACAAGTTATTGAAAATTCTAAAAAAATGACAATTGTTTCGATAAATCAATATCATCGTCAGCATATTCCACGAAGTAAGGGTCGAGACAGTCAATTTTACAAAATAATTGATGAAGAATAAACGTACACTCTAACAAAAACAAAATCAAAGAAAAATCCCTAGCCAAAAAAATGTGTAAGGTTTTGGAGAAAATGGTCAATAAGAGACTACGATAGTTCCTTAAAAAAAGAAACTTCTTATTCCAGATCAAAGCAGTTTCATCGACCCACCTCAGGTAACTTAACAGTCTTAAGAAGCATTTGCACATAAACAAATTGGTGTCGTAGTCTTTTTGACGTTACAAAGGCTTACGATATTGTATGGCGATTTAATAACATATTGAAATTACAAATTTGGACCATTAGAGGTAGTATGTTGAAATTCATTTCAAAGTTTCTCCATTTCCCAGCTTTCATGTACGATCAAACAACTTTACCTCGGATAAAAAATACAAGAGAACGCAAACAAACTAAATTGTTTGTTTGCGAGCTATGTCAGTAGAATTTTTCCATGTGTTATGTTACATCCTAGTCTGTTACGTTAAATTTCGAGAATATTTATATCGCTACTTTGTTTTTTAACGCTTATAAGAATGAAATTGACTGTCTCGACCCTTACTTCGTGGAATATGCTCATATTAGTGTTTTTAAATGAAACTCAAGGTCTCTAGTTAATTCCACAATATAATACAAGTTATTGAAAATTCTAAAAAATTGACAATTGTTTCGATAAATCAATATCATCGTCAATAACTTATATTATATTGTGGAATTAACTAGAGACCTTGAGTTTCATTTAAAAACGCTTATAAGAATGTTACCTATTTTGTTGTGGTTTATAAGAATTTTTCTTATTTTGTTACTTTTTGTTCAAATAACACTACTTTTAAACCGAGTATATTTAATTTCTGAGGGGTGATGTCATAGCTCCTGGCATGCTCTTATGATGGCATACCTTAATAATTCTTTATATCGTTGCTGTGTGAAAAAAAATTAATTATTCAGAATTTGAATGACTATCATCAATAGCTGTTATATACCACCAGTAAATGTTACGTTTGCAAATAAGCAAGCCAGAGAGCATTAAAGTTAAGTGTGCAAACATAAGCGACCTTCCCCTACCTTTTGTTAATATTGTTTATTGTCTAATTCAATAACTGTATAGCTAAACCTAATTATGTAAACAAAGATTTATCGTTGAAACTTAAAATACATGTTTTATTTTGTCCTTAGCTTACGGCTTTTATTTATCTAATTAAATATCAGAAGGCACCAATCTTATATGGGCCGCAAGACGACCAGGTAATTCGACGTTGATTAGAGAACTCTCCGAATTGCGAATGTGATATGGAAATGTGGATTGTTAGGAAGACAAAACCAAGAGTTCATGGAGGAATTCGTAGCTATTGGAGTTAAGTTACCCACCCAGGGCCGTTCCAACCTGGTCGAGCGCCGTCGTGCAAATGTGATCACAGCGCCTTTTTTTGGTGCATATATTTTTTAAATTTTATATTATGTACATTCAACATAATCGCTAGACGGTAATTAATAAATAATACAACTTTGAAGCAAAAATAAACGTTTTATTACCAAACAAAAAATAAACATTTTTTGAACAAGAAATAGTTACCTAATCTAAATAACCTGAATAAAACTAAATAAAACCAAATAACCACTAAATAAAAGTAGCTTTACGCGCTTTCTTTCTGGAAACTTCAGAAATAAGTTCAGTCATATTTATATTGTCCAACAAATCACTTTCAATCGATATGATTGCCAAATTATCGAGCCGTTGTTGGCCCATTGACGATATTAAGTAGTTTTTGATTAACTTTAACTTTGAGAAAGTTCTCTCCGCTGGAGCAACCGATACAGGCATTGTCAACAAAATTCGCAAAGCTACGCTTGCATTTGGAACAGAATGAGTTAAATTATTTTCTATAATGTAGTTTAACATTTGTGTCGGTGTTTGTAGATTAAGCTTTTTTAAAAATTGCAACTCGTGGAACAATTCTGTTCCATTTATGTCACGCTCATTACGATTCTTGTCTGTTAAAACTCCTTCAAGCTGTAAACAACAATTTAGTTGTTCCTTTTCTGGTAAATCTGAAAATTTACAAATATCCCATAAAAATTGAAAATGGTCGGAATGGGACGACAATAAGTCGAACCTTTCACCAATTGATCTTATAACAATATCAAGTGTACTAAAAAAATGTTTATTTTAAAATCCATTTCGCCATCTGTAATTGGTTCATCGTCATTCTCGTAATTAAATTGTTTTTTAACACGCCTTGGTCTAAACACATTATTAGTTTTGAGGGTTGGCTCTACATCAAGAGATTTTGCAAGTTCAGAAGCATCAACTAATACATCTCCAAATCCTTTATCACTTCGGTAAATATTGAAAAACTTTAGCAAATTATGCATTTGGGTACATGCTTCCGAGATATTAGAATCTTTGGTTTGTAATATTTTGCTAACAGTATTGACTCTAAACAGAACATTGTACCACAATACTAATGTACATATAAACCGGTAACTTTTTAATTTATTTGCTAAAGATTCAGCCATATGCTTTGTATTGTTATCGAAAGAAACTCCACTGAATATACTATATAAAGCATCATAGACTTCCCCAAGCTGATAGCTCAATGGAGTAATGGCATCAATTCTGCTCGACCATCTAGTTTCAGAAAGTGGTTTTAAAGTTAAATTGGAAATATGTTCTTTCAAAACGGTCCAACGATTAGTTGAAGCCGAAAAAAAATTGTTTCCCTTAACTGCATCATTTACAACCAAGTTTAAACTGTGATTACAACAAGGTACAAAAAATGATCTTGGATTCAAACCTAGATTTTTTTTTGTAAACCGGCATGCTTGCCTCGCATGTTGGCACCATTGTCGTATCCCTGGCCTCTCATATCATATAAATTTAAATTATGTTTTTCTAAAGCATTTAGTAGAAATTTTTGTAAGCCCTCAGCTGTTGTGTCTTCTATTGGAGCAAAATGTAAGAAACGTTCATCAACAACAATTTCCCCTGATGCTATATCTAAATTTACGAACCTGATACAGACAGAAATTTGTTCTTGATGGCTCATGTCTGGAGTACAATCAAGAATAATAGAAAAATATTTTGAATTTTTAATCATATATAAAATATTTTCTCTTAAATTATTACCTATTATTTCAATTATTTCATTTTGAATGTGGATGCCAATGCAATGATTCATTCTGTTGCTTTGCATTTGTACCCTCTTAGTATGTTCAGCCATTATAGAATCGAATTTTTACCTTCAGACATCTAAAAAAATAATACCACATAAAATTTTGGTTAGGTTAGGTTCGGGGTTTGTTGAATCTAATTAATTTATAATTACGAATTATAACGATCTGGATATACATTACTTACCTTAACTTTATTTTATACTTATACCTACTTTAAAGTTTGAGCTTCCAGAAAAGAACAAAATTTCAAATAAGGAAATAAGAAATAGTTTCAACTTTTTAGCTGATGCGAGATGCGATTTACTCTACTGCTTAAGACAAAAGCCAATGTTCAAATGAACATGATGTCACTGCAATACTCGCTTGGCCAGACAAGAATGAACTTGTGAAATGAAACATAGGAACTAAGAAATATAGTGCGGGCGCACGGCGCTCAGTAATAGAACAAAATATGCAATAGGTCGGGACCAAGCAACTTAAAGAGGTCATATTTGAATCTATAGATGATAATAATGATCATAATAATACATTTTATAAATTATTTGTTTAAATATTATTACTTATTTCCTACATTAATCTTAATTCTAGCATATGCAGACATTGGTAAAAATAAAAAAAATATCTTCGGCGTCTTTGGCGCCTTTTTTGTGACGGTGCCGTCGTGTGCCACACGACCTGCACATATGATTGGAACGGCCCTGTACCCACCAATCTAGACGCCTCAATGTATACTGAAAATATTAACATATATTATATTTTACATGAACATATTATGAAAAAAGAAACATGAAAGACAAAATTAAAAAAAAATATATATAAAAATGATCTAATAATTTTCGCAATCAAAAGTCGCGAGAAAGAACACGTGTAAATAACTAATGAAAACTATATAATCTGTAATTACAAATCAATAATAGCAAAATGTATAATTATTATTATTATTTTTTTTTTTTTATTGAAACATGTCGCATCCACCAAAAGGTTATTAGCGACAATACAATAATATAATAACATTAGATCTTATACAATAAGTTTATAGATTCTAAATAGTTTATGATTCGCCTATGATATTGACAGTCTTTTCCGAGGAGAACTTCCAAACTGTTCGGAAAATTATTTGTTGCTCGTTCGACTGTGTATTTTGGACATGCAATAAGGACATGTTTTATGCTATCTACGACATTACACGTTGTACACATCGGGGGTTCACTATTTGTGAATAAATAGGAATGAGTATATCTTGAGTGACCTAGTCGAAGCCGCGTTAATACAACTTGTATTTTCCTATTTTTAGTAGTAGGTTGCCATGGAGATATATTACTCTTTACTTCCCTTAGTTTTGAACTGGAATTCGACCACTCGCGATCCCACGCACTATACACTTTCATTTTAAAGAATGCTTTTAAATCACTAGCAACGCTTCGACACTCACTTTCCGAATTAATATTAAAGATCGCATTACGCGCACTAGCGTCTGCTTTGTCGTTGCCTTCGATTCCAATATGCGATGGTATCCATATAAACTTAACGCTTCTAGAATTCAACTCGGCTTCCAGTAATTCAGCCTTTATTAGTTTTCCAATAGGGTTTTGTTGGTATATTTGCTGCAAACTTTTTAAAGCACTGAGGGAGTCGCTAAGAATGAGGCTGTTTGAAAATGTCAGCGAGTTTGCGAGTTGGAGAGCTTTGTATAAAGCAAAAAGTTCAGCAGAGAAAATACTGAGGCTGGGAGGAAGTCTGTATTGGGAAATATTCCCCGAATTTACAATGGCAGCCCCTACCCCTGTTTCACATTTTGATGCATCAGTGTATATTTTATTGCAATCACTGTATTGTTGTTCCAAAATTAAATTAAATTTATCCCTTAATGTTGCTGAGTTTACTTCGTTTTTGTTAAATATACTTAGTGTTGTATTAACGCTAGGGGTTTTGATGGTCCAGGGTGGAGGATGATCCAAGTCCACAGGAAATACAGGAGGAAATTGAATGTCCAAATTATTTAGGAATATTCTTATCCTTTCGTAGTAAGGTATGACTCCATTATTGCATAAATGTTCTCAATTTTACAGTATTTAAACCCCATTTGCGAGAGAATCCTCCAATCAAGGGTAGGTATCTTTTGTTCTTGGTATAACATGTATATATTTCTTCGAATAATATCCTTTTCAAATTCGTCAACATGTTTAACTATATTGGCAATAGTTCTTTTTTTTCGATTATGAATAGGTTTTAGTACATCTTTCACTGTAGATATTGGTGTTTTTGTTAATTGATGCGTTTCTTCAATTGGGGCAGTTGTTCTCAAATCTCGATACTATGTTTTGAAAACATTGTTTATAATCAATTTTGCACCAGGGGTAAATGAAATGCACTCTTTTTCCCAAAGGGCGAAACATTGTTAATCTTTTTGCTTCAAATCATTGCAATATACTACAAGTTACAACGAAAACACCTTATAACAAAATATAAAAATACCTCAGTATTAATATCGGATTAACGACCTTTTACAAAAGATTTTTTCAAGAAATTTTTTTGATAATGACCTCATTACATACTAGCATATTATTTTGGATCAACAATATCTATGTAAAGATTATTTTAATCATATAATTATCTTAGTATTTTAGGGCGTCCTAAGTACTTACCTGTACTAATTGTTTGGAATTACCGCTCTCTAATCTGGTATTATTACAAGTACTCGATGTTTATTGGAATCAAGACGAAATACCTTTGAATAAACCATACTAGAACTGCTTTTAAATCTGACAAAACATTTTACCTCGCCTCGTATAAATGTTGTAACATATTCACCACATAATATGTGTCTTAAATTAGATGTTTATTTTTTTTATAAATATTATTTGTTGATTTTGACTATTTGTACACATGTATGAAAAAGATGAAAGCTGAATTGACAAAAATACTTGTATGAAAAATGCCTATTATACAATATGTACTATACTTTTTTATTATTAATTTTAGGAAAAAAAGTTATTCTTCATAAAAAGTTCTGCATTATCTAAAACCTAAAATACAGTCATCAAATATCAATTTTTTCAGTCGTATACGAGGTTTGTCAAAAAATCTGAGTTTTACTACCTTCAAATTTGACAATATCGTAAAATGTTACTAAAAAAAGTTAACATACATTGACTGATTCTGTCTTTTTGTACGGGTCTTGAGACCAAAATTATACCTTAAGGTTGTTTTTCCACTTACTAAAACCTGCAGGTTTTGGGAATCGACTGAAATAATAAAGCCACAACATAAAATTATCATACTAAATTTATTTTCAATTCCATACAAATTTGACAAAGGCACTTATGTCTTTTTCACACATAATCAATATCTATAATATACAATATATAGTCATATAAATCAGAACACATACTTTTTATACAAAAAACAAAAACACATTAAAAAAATTGTTGGCGGTTTGATACGTTCTTGGCTTTATTTTTACTTTCACTTGGAATTGTATGCGTATGGAAACTTATCCTAAACTACTTTCTAAGAATCACATATTACGATTTAAATAGTATAACATGGAAATATAATTGTAACAACAGTATAGGAGCACACCTGTATACAGAAAGTCTATAAAACGTCACATTCTTTTTACTAAAATTCCTATTTAGCTGGAATTTCAATTAATAATATCATAAAATATCATTTTATTGTAAATTTTAGACATTCCGTATGAAGTAAAGACCGCTCATACATATAGTAATGACTCAATTATTGTCAATACTAAATTAATATAATAATTAACAAATAATTCAAGGAAAATAGTATGTTTACTGAAGCTAAAATATTTAAAATCAATAAGACGGTTTTGTTAACAAAAGTTCGACCATCAATATAATTACACGGTTCCCAAACATGAAAACATTCTATTTCAAATAATATATAAAAACTAATAATTCTAAAAATAATTCAATGAGCAAGATGTAATATAGTAAATAAGTAAAGTACGGACCTGTGCGTTCTCACAGGTGTCAGTTTCACTGTTTACGCTTGAGCGGCCTTTACCTATGATTTCAGATCTATCACAGGAAATGCGATTTCGCTGGACAAATAATTTATCTAAAGTCAGTCTTCTTCGGAATATCAGCATTCCTAACGAAAATAAAATACTTATCACAGGAATGCATATTATTACAATGTATAAAATCAAATGAAAGCAGCTGTTTGTATGTTTTTACTATTACAATGTATTCAATATGCCGCTGATTATTTTGCTGACGGACAGTTTATATTTTTTTAACAACAATGTTGCGAAATCGTTCTCCTAACAACTGTTAAATAATTGGCAGTATTTATGTTTATATCTATATAAAAAAAGAATTAGGAAATGTAAGCAGTTTTGGAATGACATCATTGAGCTATTGTTATAAAATTAAAAAGAATGCTTTTATTTTTGTTAAATATCACAGCCGTTCCGATACAAAGGGTTGCCGGCCGGATTTTTATTATATACACATAAAACAGTCTTTTCTGTAATCACAGAACTCTTTTCTTTTGTATTATCATCGACAAACTCTAAGGGGAGAGTTTCATGCGCGCGTTCGTAAAAGCGAGGTGTAACATTTGTTCCGTAATATAAAAAGAAGGCACGTATTATACTCGAATGTCCTCTGCAAGTACCCGATAGATAATCGAAACACTTATTTATCTTTTACTAATTATACAGGGTGTATATTAAAACACAATTTTAACATAATTAAAAACAGATAAGCATTTGTTGATGCGACTATTTGAGGAAAAATTTTAAATCGTTAA
Source organism: Galeruca laticollis (assembly GCA_963921935.1). Classification (NCBI taxonomy): domain Eukaryota; kingdom Metazoa; phylum Arthropoda; class Insecta; order Coleoptera; family Chrysomelidae; genus Galeruca; species Galeruca laticollis. The sequence continues at coordinate 86,582,705 of OY998184.1, forward strand.
ATAACATAATAGTAGTGATATATTTGATTAAGAAAACATTTTTTCGCTTCGAGCAGACTTCAGTAGAAATTTACAAAAATTTTAACCAATAAGTTTTGCTTTTTATCTACTGTAAATGTGATACAGCAATTGTATTTATTGCATTATCTTCTAAATCTCCAAAATTATAGTATGAAATTGGCTTAAAGCGAAATCTAAAAGAATGACAGTAAAACTTTTTTTGTATATAATTTTAATGTGTTATACAGAGTGTCCTGTTAAAACATACAAACGATTTATCGTTAAAAAATGTTTCCAAATTTTATAATTTGTGAGATCTTCTCGTAGGTTAGAAATACACTTTTTTTAGGTTATATTCTCTTAAAAAATTATTTTGTCAAATTTTAATAAGTCAGTAGCTTGGTACTATGGGTTCGTAAAGTTTGATTGTATCTTATTATTAAAATACCATGTATGTCGAGGTGATAACTTTTATATGTAAATCTTCACTAAATTTCCTACATAAATGGTACCTCGACATCAGGTTGTTTTAAAAATTTGGCACAATTATTTTGCTAACCATTAGTACCACGCCAATAGCTCAGTGGTGGATTTACCATCAGGCTGCCTGTGTGTTTGAAAGGTAAGCTTTTGTTTATTTAGATGTTCAAGAAAAAAAATTAATTGATTATACATGTGCTTTTATATACATGGGATCCATATTATATGCTGATTTTTAATAATAAAAATAACAGATAATTGATCTGGGTGTATAAATTGGAATGGATTGTTGCATATTGCACTATGCCGAAGTTCACTATCCCTGAAAGCAAAGGGCAAAAGTAAAACATGGGGCAAACAAGTAATGGCCGAATCTGTGAAAATGGACATGAAAAAGGCCAAAAATCACTTTGCAAAAACTATTAATGGGTGAAAGTACTACAGATCGATCAAATCATCCGTCACAACTACGCGCATATTCCTTTCAATATCAATGAAACTGATCTGGGAGAAACAGGTTGCAGTTTAATGCAACCTAGCGGTTATTTAGCCGGGTCTAAAACAAAAGAGAAAAATGTTGAATAGAGGACTAAAGGATACTTCAGCTGCAGTAATTACAAGCTCTCCATATCAAACAGATTTGGAGACTTGGTTGTCGACAAAACCTGGTAGCACAAAAAATATTTCGAGTCTACAATCTCGCGAATTCATCATAGATACTGGAAAGACTAATGGTAAGCAACCTATTTTAAAACAATCTGAGTCCAAGGAAAACTCAAAAACCAAAAAAAATTTCATGAGTCGGGACACAATGGCACAGTTTCCTCAAGTACATCAAGTGATAAAAGAAAAGTTCAGTTGATAACATATCTTCCAGAACAGATGATGCTGAGTGCATGTTCTGCTTAAAACGATTTTTGGAAGATAGGAAACGAGAACAACGGATCCAATGCCTCATGTGTCAGTTATGAGCACACGACTTGCGTTCTGGTTGTGAAAAAGCCAACTGGGTCTGTGATTTTTGTCAATAAGGCTTGTTTATTTCGATTCTTTTTTGTCAGTTTTGCATTTTTTTTAATATAATGAATAAATATCGCTAAAATTTTAAATATGTCTGATTTTTTTTATATTATTAGTTAATTATGATAAAACTATTATCATTATTTAAATTTAAAAAATAAATAATAATTTTAAATATATTATGGATACATTTTGAATTATCGAAATATAAACACACATAGGTTCTATATTTCCACCCTTTCCGTCAGACAGAATTGAAATAATAAAAAAATAAATCGTTAATTAGCTAATTTTTTATGAATTTTTAAAAATTACAGTATTTTTTGGGCCATGGCCGGATTAAATGTAATTTTCAAATACAAATATCTCTCTTCCTATAAAAAATTCAAGGAAAATGGTAAAAGACAATTTTGTGTAGTTTTTTATTCTGTCGATTTTGTTTAAATATTTTTTCACTATCTCTTATCCTACAGGATCAATTTAATTTTTTAACTATTGTTCCTTATTTTACACATAAAAATGTTCAAAAAATCAGCCTTCCACAACAAATGTCGAATTAAAATCTCTTTTTATCGAACTATAAAACTTGTGTTCGAGTTAGAAAAACGAATTGACTTTATTACAATGGATTTCATTACTGAAATAATTTTAATAGAGTATTAAAAAGCCTATCTTCGTTCATTCGAAATCAGAATTTGGAAGACATTTATCCAAATTCCAATCTACTATGTCAACAAAAACTAAACTCTAGTTATTTTGAGCATAGACTCTGAACTAACAAAAAGACATGATTTTTTTGCCGTTTTAAAATCTCCTAAAAACTTTCAAACTAAATTGATTTCATTTTTATTACCGGATTGTCAACAGATTTAATAAGTTCCTATTGTTAACTTTTGATTTTACTGTAATCAGTTAACTGTATTGTTAACAGATTTAGTAGTTTTTGGTATTATTTTTAAAGTGTAAGTGCAATAAAAAATATTTATAACGTTTCCCAAATAAACAGTATTTAGTAACAATAATCATCAATTATTTGCAGAAATAAAATATAGATAAAATTAAAAGTAATATTCTGCAAAATAGAAAGAATACCAGCAGTGCCATCTCTCAGATATACGTACAACAAGTAGTGTTCACATTATGGACGTACATATATACATATTTAAAGTATTTACGTCACCCCTAATTGCAATTAGTACATTATAGCTTTAGCTACAAAGTATACCCAAAAACGATTTCTTGTACATCCTTCACTAAAGCGTGGGTTGTAAAAATAATCTAGGAACAAACGATCTCCTAATTCACAAACGGAAAAAGTTGATTAGTAGGATGATTAAGCACAAATAGACCAGGCGAACTAGATGAATTTTCCGAAAAATTCCTGACAGGATGAGCTCAGCGGGAAAGGGGACAAATAGTTCAAAAAATGGGAGCTGAATCCTTCTGGTTGTAGAGGGGGGATGGGGTGAAAAAGTTTTTGGCGATTTCCGGCGTAGTCATTGTATCAAAAAAAGTTTAATAGAAAAGTTGTAGACAATTAAAAAACACACATTTGTTTGAAACATTTTTTCGTATAACCTCAAAATTTGAGTAAAAACCGCAAAAAATGTTTGGTTCATTTTTAATTTTTAACTCAGCATGAAAAAACATATCATTATGAAAATTGTCTCTGTTGTAGGTTTTTGTATCCTGAAACAGTAAAAAATTTTGTTTTTCTCTAAGTTTTGGAGAAATTCAAAATTTTCGATAAAGAGTCGCTGAAAATTCCTTTTATTGTCGTCATCCGATGCTAATTTTTTCCATAAAGACTTTCATATAAAACAGTACACGTTTAATCAAAAGTATTGATAAAATTGCAAAAGATTAGAATTTTTTGGAAAATTTTAAATTTCCCAAAAACTAGTTAACTAGAGCAAAAAAATCAACTTATTTGGGATACAAAAAACTATAATTGAGTCAATTTTCATAAAGATTGGACTTTTTTTGCCAAAAATAAACTGAAAAATCAGTTTTTCTCCCAAGTTTGAGGTTAAGTGAAAAAATTTTATCGCACAAAACTTGTGTATTTTTCACTTTTGACTTTTTTCGATAAAACAAGTTTTCAAGTCGCAAATCTAAAAAACGTTAAAAAATAGTGGACAAAAAGAAAAGTCCTTCAGGAAGAATGGAGGTTCTATTATACAAAAGAGGAGGGCAAGAAAATAGCCAATATAAAGAAAGAAAAATATTGAAAGTAAAAAACGAAAAAGGTAAAGAAAACAGGTCAAAAATCGACATCCAAAAAAATTATTGGAAAAAGAAATCAAGAAAACCAAAATCCATATGCATCAACAAGCTTGCAAAGATCTTATTAGTGATGCTGAAGAGGATGATGACAAGTTGCCAAATTTCGCATACTGCCTTCTTTTCAATATCGAAACACTAAAGATTCCTTTTTGTAGATTTAAGACACATTCAGAAGCAAATATTTTTCATTACTTATTTTCAAAAAAGGGTTACTGACATTATAGATGAAAGAGAAGGACAGGAAAAATTAAAATATTACCCTGAGACAAAAATTAATCATAGAGAAATTAACAAAACATAGCCGCGATGAAAAAGTATGTCTATTGGCCTAATATAGACGCAAAACTACTTAAATACATGCCACCAATGCCAAATATCAAAACATATAAGTCATCCCACTCCACTTCACTAACCAACCAATTGGAACAAACCCACTTGAACACTTATACATACAGTAGAAATGGTGAAGCTTCTCCATCACATGACGATATTATTCAACACATACTATGTTGGTACTGTCTTCTTCTAATATCAGAAAAAGAGCAAAACAATACAAGCGTTTGTCATATTGTTTTGATTAAGATGCATATGGTTGATATCCTATCATTCACGTCATGGAAAAGACGTTTCTACTGTAGATACTTTTAAATTCAGTAATCAAAATTTTCTCACAATCATATACAGTTATTCAAAATTTGGACAAGCTTATCCTATCAACTCAACTAGTAGCATAGAAACAACAAATAAATTAATTCAATTTGTGTCATTAAGGAATTCCAAACAAAATAACCTGTGTTAATGGAGTCGAATTCAGGAATTACGTTTCGCAAGACTTTTGTTTACTACGCCAAATAGACTGCATACAACCTCAATAGTAATAGCACTAATTATTCGCGATTAAAAATGCCAATTTTTCTCTTAAAAAATCACGTTTTTAAGCATTTTTTTAAATACCTCAAAAAAATTCTTGTACAAAAATTGAAGCCTGATAATAAACAAACAATTTGAGATTTGGTCATTATTTAGAGAAGATAATGTACAAGAATTGCCCACATCCCAAAAAAATTCGTTTGTATCACAAAACGAAAGTTTGGAATTAGATACTGAGTTATTGGTATTTGATTTTCCAGAATTTGATAGTACATTATTTGATAATGTAATTTCCATGGAACAAGAACAAAAAGTACAAGATGCTGAAGCAAATTGTAACAAGGAATTATCTGTTATTCCTTCTGCTTCTTCTATTTCTTCCCGTTCAAATGAATTCAAATATCAATTCCCAATTATACCCAGACAACTTTTTCCACTTTAGTTAATGATCTGCCAACATCTTCTACGGCTTTACAGGAGAGTTTTGAAACAGAAAATAAAAAAAAAGAAAAGAAATATTAAACGAAATAATTTTCTATCCCACAGAAAATATTTCAAATAAGACAAAAGCAAAGCAAAAAAGACAATATTACCCAGCGTAATAACAAGCAGAGAGAAATAGTAGAAATAAAAGAGATTAACAAGAAAAAACAGGAAAGAATTAAAAGAAAAATAGAGAACGCTAAAAAAAGTTTTAAGTAACGAAAGTAGGGAGAAGTAAAATAAGGAAAAAGAAAATATAGCTAATCCTAAAAATCGGGAACGAAGTGTTAAAGATATGAGTTTTTATGAAAAGTCACCCACACAGAATCAGTACAAGGATACATTTTTAATACCAAATACCTCAGAAAATACCACATATGGACACAACTATGTTTTCCCAGATTTTCGGATGAAAAAGGTCCACGAAATTTAATACAGTTTCCTATAGAACAAACCATGTTTAAAGAATAACTTGTTTTATACTTATAGATATATTTTTATTACACTTTTGTAGAAAACTAAATTGCTTTTACTAATGTACAAATGAGTTTCTTCTATTGCAATTGTCAGTAAATATAAAATTAAAAACAATTTTTACGGATGGCCAAAACTGGAATCAAAAATGGCCACTTCAGATCTAACTGGTACATATGGACTTTTTTGAATGATATTAATAAACAATAAAATAAAAATATATCCCAATTTATTAAAAAAATAGTGAGCAGGCTAATAATTGTAGATTGTATTCAAAATAGCAAAATTCCTTAAGGTGGTGAAAACTGGTGCCTTAAACTCAATTAGTTCTACTAAATTCTTTATCAGCCAAGTATAAGTTCTTTGATTTAAATTCCATAAAAAAATCTTTGTTTTTCCAATAATATCACCCTCAAATCTAAATTTATTATATAAAATACGATAGTTATTATCTACAGTGTTCCTGGCTGCATGGATCCGAATCTAATGCCATAAAAACACTGTGGTATCAAATTTGAATGTTCAATATGGCAACATTTAATTAGCCTACTAGCCGCAAATTTGTAAATCCGCCCCTGTAAAAAGCTTAACTCACTTAGGCGAAATTCGCGTTTTTTGACATGATGTGTCAAATCCAGATTTAAAAATATTCGCGGCGGGAAATTTTAACTATTCTGCGATTTTTACAAGTATCGTTTGTCACAAATCAAGAGAAATAAAACATAACCTAGCATTTTTATTATTATTTGTTTGTGTTTGAGCAATTTTTATAAAAAGAAAACAGTCATGGATGCTTGTCATTACAACAATGATTTACGAAGATATTATAGTGTAGTATGTACACAAACCTAATATCTCTCAAGAATTAATTTATGATCTGCACAAACCATCAAAAAATGACATTATAAATGACAGAAAATCGCAAAATAGTTAAAATCATTTCAACTTTTTTGCGATTTATCCGCACTTTCGCGTTGGCGAATTTCGCATTTGTGAGTGTGGATGAAATACGCGAATGTGCGACGTCTTGATTTGACACATTATGTCAAAAAAACGCGAATTTCGCCTGAATATTAAGCTTTAGGCTTATTAAAATTGTACAAATAGTATCTACGTGTTTTTTAGAAACTAAAATTGTGTTATCATTGCTCTAATTTATAGGACACTCTGTTTAACCGGTCAATTAAAAAATTCTCATTGTATTAGTGACACCCTGTAAATATATACAAATAATTTTAGGTTAGTATATCGAACCTGATACTGAAAAAAATCATATAAAATAAAATTACATTTTCTATTTGTCGCAATTAAATAGTAACTACAAAAATTAACTAAAAAAATAATGTAATCTATAAATTATCAATCACTTTGCAATAAGATATTTTTTGTACAAAATTGTATCGTTAAATCAACCTTGTATTATCTAAAATGAAACAAAAAATAAATAATTATCTAGAAAATCGTATCGCGCACGTGCCGCGCAATCATCTTAAACACTCTCTTTGCCGTCCATTTTTTTCGATAAATCTGATATCACTTCTTTAAAAATCAAAGGATCAATGTTTTTACCTAATTGATACAAAACAAACCAATCTCCTATTTCGCATTTGTTGGCGATAGTTTCGATCTCATTGGCTGGGGCGATGCGGCATTTCGCTCTGAGCAGGTAGAGCCTGATCTTAGGTCCTACGATAACCGTGCAACGATACAACAAAGAAATACCTGAAAGTACACTGAGAAGAATAAACCAGAACCATAAGAAGACGTAGATCTTTTCGTTAACGATGTTAAGAGGAAGAACGCAAAGACCATCGAATCTCTGCACAGTACCTGAAGGACCGTATTTATTGAAAGTACATTTCGTTACTTTCGGGAACACTCTAGCCATCGGGTCTTCCCTTTCTTCCGGTTCCATTTCGGTGAATTTTAACACGTCGCTTCCGTACGTACTAAATTCGCCGTCCAAGAAGAAATCCATAAAAAATATCTGTCCAACTACATTTATAAAATTGAGTACTTCACATATAAAGAATCTAAAAGCGTAAAAATTCTGCATATGTAGATTTGTCGTGAAATAATCAACCAGCAGTTGTTTTCTATCTTTCTTGCAGTCGTCGGAAACTATGGGACAGTTGAGATCCAGGACTAACATTTTAATACGACCACCTTCCCATGTTTTCCATAAATACCTAGGTACGTAAAAAAGCATGGCTTGGAAAAATAATACAAAACATACCCACTGGTAATATTTGTGATATTTGACTTCGTCTTTACCGTCCACGTGACTAGCAACCCCCGGTTGTATGATGTCTTTTCCTATATGCCCTATTAATCTATCGGGAACAGTGAACGTTGAATAAATCCAACAATATGTGTCCATCACATTTAGGGGTATTTCATCAACTATACAGTCTATGGGGTCTCCTATATATTGTCTGCTTGTCACTAATAAAGAAAAAGCTACTAAAATGATAACTGTAGCTTTGTAATGCAAACGAAATATGTTGTTGTCTATGCATACTTGGTCGATTTTAAGCAGACCTTTCACTGAGCCGAACACGTCAAACATGGTTACACTACACACTCACACTATTATTTTAAAAAATCATGAAACTTTTTTTTGTTTTATATGTGAGAACGTCCAAAGTCTACACCATACCCACAACACGATTCAAAGTTAATGCAGAAAGCACTGGCTCTACTAAAACTCTTTCTCGCACATTCTCCGTTCAAGCTGACAACAACGAAACAATGTGGATGGGGAGTGACAGTCCCCCTCCTCATAGGTTTATAGCCTCGGCGAAGGGTCATCAGATGCAGATGGGAAATAAGTTTAGGTGCGTTCGATGCGGTGTTGACTGTTCGTCGAATGTGACGTTAATTCTTAGGATTCTTGAAAATTCACCTTATCTATAATAGAATTAAATATATACTTGATTCAACGGATAATAAGTTATTTCATGTGATGGATCACGTAGATAATTTGTATTTTTAATAAATATTTACAATTGACTGATGTAAGTTAACCAACAAAAGTTTTGACGTAATTGATCACCTTTTTAGTGAATAAACGAAATTTTGATTCGATCAAATTTTATAATTCATTAATACGAACTAGGAAAAACAAATTTTGGATTTTTTTTCAATCCAAAGGGAATCGTAATTTAATAAAAAAATGCAACTTTGATGCTTTATAACTCGGTTTGTATTGTTGGTGGAAAGCTGCTGTATTTTTTAAGATAATTATGAACGCTCCTCTTTCGATTTTCACAGACTTCAAACTTTCCTCTCCATAGACGTGGTTAATACAACTTTTTAAGGTAATTTTTTTCAAAAAATTTTACTCCAAGTTTAATGCTGTATATTTTCTATAAATATCAAATGGAAGGAACCAATTATGGTCAGTAATCAAGATGCATATTTTCTCTATCTAATGGTGTAAGAATGCAGTCGACATCTTCCATAATTTCGGAATTATAGAATTTTTTATGTAATAATGTTTCAGGATGTGGCGTAAAAATTGGAAATTTGAGTTTACAGTGAATGTATTAATGAAAAAAATTATGTGGGATTATGTATTTAGGGTCGTAGAACGCAAAAAAAATTAGTTTTTTACTTTGTTGTATAGTTTTCCGGAAAATTCCATTATAATAAATTTTCCAGATGAAATAGTTTTTTTTCGGTACAACTGACAAATTTTTTGAAATCTTTGTATCAGGAAGCCCCCATGTGCAAAATTTCATCGAAATAATTTTTTTTTTGATTTTCAATCCGGACCCTTTGGAATCGGAATTTAAAAAAAAAAGTTCAACTTTCATATTCTATATCTCGGTTTGTATTATTTGTATAATAGTAGGAACACTCCTCTTTAAATTTCCACAAACTTTAGTCTTTGCTTTCCATAGGCGTAGCTACTATAACTTTTTTATTGTGATTTGTCACAAAATATTTTTATTCATATTTAAACCTGTATATTTTCCACAAATAAGGAAATCGCAAAAACTAAATATAGTCAGTTATCAAGATACATATTTTCACTATCGAATGGCGTAAAAAATAAATCGGCATCTCTTGTACTTTCGGAATTATAAATGTTTTTATAGAAGTATGTCTAAAATCTCTTTTGTCGTATTATGCTAATACTGATATGGAGTATTAATTAATTAATATTATAATTTCATTACCTGTTTCCACAGATGTTTGTTCATATTGAAATTTTTTATTTTTTGCAGAAATCAAGAGTGACTGCTCGTCACTTGCGCCATGTCACGACTCGACTCCGCCCTCTTCCTATATATTTTTTCGCTAGACGTCAGAAAATTTCGTCTTCTTCCTCTCCCCGCAATTCTATTTTTTTTAATTAATTAAAAACTATATTATCTACTGGCAAATTATGCATACATTTGCCACATAATTCATATATAATATTCCATTTGCAGCATCAATCATAATGTTCCATGAGATATTCAGTTCAAAAAATAAAAGTTGTATCTTTTGTGAAAATATTTCTAAAGTTGAACGTTTGGCAGGTGTGGTTTCGATATTTCGGTAAGAAATCACTGTCGCCACCGGTGATTCATTTCTTGCAGGTGTGGTGGTCGATGATTGAGTTTCATCCGCCCTGAAACTCGAATCGGGGCGCTATTCTTGACATCGTTCCCAACGTCATGTATACGCAAGCCTGTGAATGCTCTGTTTGCGAATAGTTCCTTAAAATTATATTCTCGAACACCGTTCCTAAAATCATCGAATTGTAGCGTCAGTTGACGTTACAATACAAATGTCATTTTGTCATGTCAAATGTAAAGAAGCTATTCAAATATGTTTATTAATTTCATCTATACAAATTAATTCTACAATCTGTATTAAACCCAAAATGGAAGAGGCACACAAATAATAATAATTTATTCATTGGGAACATTTTCATGAAGAGCGTGTTTAGCCCAACAGCAAAAGAAGTTTAAAATTAGGTTCATTACCGATACACAATTTAGCAGGTAAGGTTAGACTAGTTACATTTGTTTTAGAGTGAAAGATGATAACAATTACTAGTATTACAATCTAATAAATTATATTAACCATTTTAATCTTTTCACCTAAAATTGTTATTATACATGTTATTGTCTACTTATTGAAACAAATCATCTCTTCGCTGAATATATTTGCTTTTACTTTTCCACCCAACCTATCTAATATGCGAGAAAAGTATTGGTTTACCCCCAAAAAAGTTGGAATTTTGAAAAAATTTTTTGAGCTATTTTTACGTTTTCCATCATCAACAACACGAAAAACCAGTTTTTAGAAAAAAAATCCTGTGTGTATGTCGTCGTCGTCGTCGTTGTCGTCGGCCACTTTTCCTTACATATCTTGTTAGCACGATACAGCCTCCGGAGTGCAATAAGTCACCAATTTTATGATTGAATACTGTTAAGGACATGTCCCAGATGAACCCTATTGATTTTCAGCTCACCAGAGCCAGTACAACGGGTGCTATGGTACTTGAAGTACGACATTTTGTCATTTTTTGAGAAATTTCAGTTTGTTAGCACGATACAGCCTCCGGAGCTCAACAAGTCACCAATTTTATGATTGAATATTATTCAGGATATCTCACAGATAAACCCTATTGATTTTTAGCTCACCAGAGCCAATACAACAAGTGCTATGGTACTTAAAGTAGGACATTTTGTCATTTTTTGAGAAATTTCAGATTGTTAGCACGATACAGCCTCCATAGCTCAACAAGTCACCAATTTTATGATTGAATATTATTCAAGACATCTCACAGATGAACCCTATTCATTTTCAGCTCACCAGAGACAGTACAACGGCTGCTATGGTACTTGAAGTACGACATTTTGTCATTTTTTGAGAAATTTCAGTTTGTTAGGACGATACAGCCTCCGGAGTTCAACAAGTCACCAATTTTATGATGGGATATTGTTAAGGACATGTCACAGATGAACCCTATTGATTTTTAGCTCACCAGGGCCAATATAATGGGTGCTATGGTAATTGAAGTACGACATTTTTTTGTAATTTTTTGATAAATTTCAGTTTGTTAGCACGTCACAGCCTCCGGAGATCAACAAGTTACCAATTTTGTATTTGAAACCATTCAGGACATCTCACTGATGAACCCTATTGATTTTCAGCTCACCAGAGCCAATACAACAGGTGCTACAGTACTTTAAGTACGAAATTTTTGTCATTTTTGAAGAAGTTTCAGTTTGTTAGCATGATACAGCTTCCGGAGTATATACAAGTGACCAATTTTATGATTGGATGTTATTCAGAGTGTCTCAAAGATGAACCCTATTGATATTCAGCTCACTAAAGCCAGTACAACGGGTGCTATGGTCCTTGAAGTACCAAATTTTTGTCATTTTTGGAGAATTTTCAGTTTGTTAGCACGATACAGCCTCCAGAGAGTATACGATTGATCAATTTTATGATTGAATATTGTTCAAGGTGTCTCACAGATGTACTCTATTGATTTTCAGTTGACTATGGCGAGTACAGCGGGTCCTATAAATTCAGATATACTGCATTTTTGGTTACTTTTGGAGAAATTTCGATTTGTTAACACGATACATCCCCCGAAGTGCATACAAGTAACAATTTTATGATAGAATATTGTTCTGGGATACAGATACGGAAATGTTAGTTTTAATCTTTAAAATGGTTTATTTTTTAATACATTGTCATCAATGGCGTATGTTACAATTTTATGTATGTGAAACAAATTGTTACTATGACACAACAATGTTAATAACAGTTGACAACTTATGTGATATTCAAAACATTAAATTTTTTTATTGTTTTTATAAGCATAGCACCCTTTTAAAAATTAGTACTCTTGAAACAAAAAAGTGCAACTAACAAAAATTACTATTTGTAGTTGAACATAACTTTGATGAAAATGATGCTATTATAATACGTCTCTGCAAAAGTTTTACATATGGTACTCTGCTAAATAATAAATTTGGACCAAGTACATCAAAACATGTTCCACTTCATAGAAAAGCTGCCTACTTGAGACAGAAAACAGTGAAATATTCTTTACTGAAATAATGCTCATATATATATTATTTCTATTGGAAAAATAAAAACACTATAATTATCTCTCTACCCATTTTATCAATGAAAAATAATTGTTTCAAATAATTCTACATAAGGTGATACCCGAGAGGTAAACCCCTAGCAAAATTGTACACGCCATTGCCTAGTAATACCCAGTACTGACCCAAGAATGCCCATTACTGCCCCAACAATACCCACTATTGCTCCAGTAATCAGTGGCGTAGCTAGATAGTCAGAGGAACTGGTGCGAAAAATAGGTAGGGCCCCCTGAGAAATTGTACAGTTTTTATCAAGTCGGAAGGTAAATACTTCAAAGAAGCAAATCTACTTTATCATCATTTCTTTATCATGCACCGCAGCGCAGGGCATAGCAATGCTACTTACTGTAAGTATGTGCACGACTGTCTTACCTGAGCATAGTTCTACAGTTGAGCAGTTCAGGAATATACTTTAATAAATAATGTTATTAGGTAATGAAACAAAATGAATCGATAGGTTTATGTATAAGTGTATTTAAAATATTCAATTGTGGATAAAAATAAAACATTGAAAACAATGTATATATATTAACGAGTATATTACTCATGTACAAAGGTTAACTTATGTATTAAAAAAATAACCAGTTTTGTTTACAACATATTTCTAGCCTTATTTTCAATGCAAGAATCAATGTGTTATTTCTGTGGACTGTAGCACCTTTTTTCGTTCTTATTTGAATTAAAAACAGATCGGTATTTTTATTATTTAATGTCAACTATTGTCAATTGTATTCTCAGGGTTTTTTAACGACTGTCACTGTTTGCCGGCGTTACCGGTTTTACCAAATTTCAGGGGAGTCTGGACACAATGACTTCAGCCAAATCTACTTTTTGATGCAGCTTTGTTTTCGAACAATATTAGAGATAAACGTCGCAGCCTTTTTTCTACAACATGAGAATCTATACCACATTTTATTGCAGTTTCACTAACTTTGCACTTGAAAGGTTTGAAGTCTTTTCTATAAATTTTCATCTTTGCTAATGCCTTAAATGCGTCATCAGAATTGATGTCGCATTTTTGTGAATTCCAAATTAAACATTTTTGTTTTAATAATTTCCGCTTTACTTCTCTTCACTGGAATTCTTGAGAACTCTTTCTGAAAATTCTTTAATGATATCGAAAAAGGAAGTTTTATTGCAGAAATTGTATTGACTATACTAGACAATCCCAACGTTTCTTACTATTTCCAAAAAAATTAAAACAAATCTTGTAACGTTGCGAAAAAAATTGTAGTTCGATACAATTGCTAACAGCATCATTAACTACCAAATTTAAATTATGAGTAGTGTAATGTACATACTCCGCATTAGACTAAATATCCAAAATCTGTTTCTGTACACCATTATACATTCCGCTCATCACACTGGCTCCATCATAACCTTGACCCACACATTTTTTTAAATAAATATTTTGGTCAATAAGAAATTAAGTCACCTGTTTTACTAAATCTGCCGCGTTATGTTTGATTGCTGCATAAAAGACCAGAAACCCTTCTCTCACTTCTATATCAACTGGCTGTCCATTTTCCGATCTAGCTATTATAGCATATCTCACAACAATGCTTAGCTCTTCTACCTGCGATATGTCCTGTGTCGTATCTAATATGATAGCGAAAAATGGTTATGCTCTAATTTGTTTTAGCAGATGATTTTCAAGTGTATTTTCCATGCATTCAATAATTTCATTTTGAATTTCTAGTCTCAGTAACTTGTAGATCCTAGAATCAAAAAAGCATAATTTTGAATGAAAATTATTGTTAAATATATAATTTAACCTTATACCAAAAATTGGGCCATGTCTTATAAATGTATTTTCTTGCCAAATGATTTTTTATATCATCTTAAAATTAGTTGGAAACTAACTATGTATTAATACATATCCTCTATCTAAATTTTAAAGAAAACATTGAAATAAAAAAAAGTGCTTATTTGGTTGTAATACTAGTGAATACACACTGTATTATCAATAATTTGAAAGGTTCAATATACCAATAAAATTTGACAGTTCAATTTCGTATGACATTAATGCAGAATGGACTTAATGATAGATAGAATTTAAAAACGATTTGAAAACAAGAATACAGATGTCTCTGTTAGCAAAATGGCATTAATACTAAAATAATGAAAATCTCTCTTTGTATATGAAAACGTAAATTTGTATTTTAAAAAAAAAGAATTTTTGGTAACCAAAGGAGAGGAGAATTATTTATTGAAACAGTTTAGTGAGCTGATTTTGATATTCCCGAGAGACAACATCAAATAAGAGTTGTCTCAAATTTATTTAAAATAGAGTTGATTTTTAGATTCCCTTGAGACAATCATCGAATAAGAGTTGTCTCAAATTCTATTCAGTATATCAGAGTAATTTGTATGATTATTATCAGTTCAACATATTTTGCCTTTTGTAAAGCCAGTGCGTGTATTATTCGCAAAGAATTACAGCGTTAAAGTGCGAGTGGTTTTTCCGGTTTCTAAATTATTGATTTAGAAAAGTTGTTCCTGAAATTCTAAAAAGCGTTTTAGAATACGAACGAGTCTACCAGAACCTAGTTGGTGAGTCCAGTCCATATTATCTATATTATTTCTCGAGAATTAATAGGCCTTTAGTAAAATTATTTCGAAAATAGATGCATCTTATGACTAAATACCTACTTTGAAATTATAGTAACGTTACTTATATAAAATTCTACGTTTAGTGAAGACAATTTTGGAACAGACAATTTACAAGGAAATTTGCGCATTTTACATTGACATATATCAATTATAAAAGTAGACATTTTGAACTTTTGGTTAAATTATTTAGATAGGAAATTTCTAATTATAGGTTGTTTAATATTAAGGTTTGATAGAAAGTTCTATGTTTGGTTTATGCGTTTATATTTTTTGAAAAGTTTTAATTTGTAATTGTTATCTGATAATAGATTATATAAATCTGAATTCTAAATCTCTTTGGTTCTTTTTTCATATTCATTCTCATTATATTTGATAAATTTTTATGCTAGAGAAAATTTAGTATAATTAGTGACATTTGGTTAATTTCCTGACAATAAATTTCATATATGTCACAAGAATTTAATTGTCTTATAGTGTATTGGACAAACAGTTACTTTACATTTTGAATAGTGCAATACGTAATTTGGAAAATTATTTGGAAATTTATAAAATTTGAATTCTTATTTGAAATCTTTGATCCCTCCCTGAGTTAAGAGTGAGTTAATTGATTGTGTATTGATTTAACTTTCATAATATAAAATTTCATATTTATCTGAGCCGGACATATTAATTTGACAACTGCTGTCAAACAAATTTAATAGGTTATGTTTAGCGGTAAAGGTGTTTTCACATTAGTGTAGTTACTATCACAAATAAATTACACATCATATAAATTTCATATTAATATAATTAAAATCAAATAGAATATATAATAATTTGTCACCCGAACGTGGGGCAAAAGAATATAGAGAATATATAATAATTAGGCTTCAAACGTGGGGCAACGATAAAAGGATATACAATATAGTATATAATTAAAATATTAAAAATATAAAATAATTAGTATATATAATAGTATATAAAGTTTACTTACGGTACAAAGACGATGACGTTCAAAACAAAATATTGTGACTTTTTCAAGCTGTAGTTTTTTCCTTTACTTAACGAAAACTAAAAAAGTCAATCTGATGTTAGATTGACAGTTCTTATTTTTCATTGTTCCGTGCCTCGCAGGGCTTGATTAATTTAATATAAATATTTATTCATGAAAAACTATGGATAAGATACAAGAAACAGTAACTAATCATTCTATATTCGAGTTAACATTTAATTATTTTATATAGAAGAGGGTTAAATGACGAACTGTGGGTCCTTATACCTTATTCTATGCTCTATAGAACCAACTTCAAGAGCACTGCAAGGGTTTACTCTAAAAGGAATCAATACAAGCTGTAATCATCTTCATGCAAATTTAAATATTGTTTCTTTATACAATATCTATTATCTTTATTATAATAAAAATAGAATGGAAAAGAAAAATATAGATACACAAAATAAAATGTTGTTATAAGATATAAAAATGAAAAATCTCCCATTTTATCAGTATTACTTATGTAGAGATACTGTGGTCATTGTTTTAATTTGTGTATTATAAAATAACTGTACCTAATTAATTTAATAATAGTTATTAGTGATTTTGAAAAGGTGGAAATAAAGCAAATTGTATAAGAATATACAAAAAATAAAACACAAGATTTCCACTATTCCACTACAAAATCATCACTATCTTCATCGTCACTGTCAAAATTAATAATAAATGGAGGCACATCCTGTCTATCAAATTCTACTTCTCTATCCACCCATCTCTATAAAAAATTTTAACTATGCCCCAAATATGTTCAATTGGGTTGAACATACAGTGGTAAGGGGGAAGTCGAAGCACTTCATATACTGTTGGTGGTTTATTCCTACAAAAATGCATATATTTAAACAATAGTACATTGTTTACCGGGTAGGAAAAGCTTAACATTCCTGGACGACTGTGAAGATTGCTAAGTCGAGGCGCAAGCCGAGACTTAGCAACACAGAGTCCAGGAATGTGGCTTTTCCTATGAGGTAAACATACTATTTTTCCGCAAATCGTTTAAAATTCGACAGATATTGATTGATTTTAAAAAAAACGCGATAATTTTATTCCCAAATAAATGGTGCTTTGAAATTCCTAATAAAATTACTTGGGTTACTATGGAAACGTATTGAGGTTGAATTGTCAAACTTGACGCTTATAAATTTAATTGCTGGTGTTCTCGAAAGTAAAATGATAAGTGATGATGAAATTTCCATTCCTGGGACTCCTCCAGAGCTGGTTGAGGCAGTGAATACTGCTTCATTAGAATTATTGCCAAAGAAATCAAGAGAAAAGTACGAAAATGCATACAGACGTTTTATGGATTATCGCATAAGTAAAAATACGAGTTCTTTCTCAGAAAATGTTGTAATGGCATACTTCCTAGACCTTTGTTTAAAGATGAAATCTTCAACATTATGGGCCAATTATTCAATGCTGAAGTCAACCCTTGCACTTAAACACAATGTAGATATATCTACATACTCAAAACTTCGTTCTTTATTGAAACGGCAAGCTCAAGGTTATAGGGTAAAGAATTCTAAGATTTTAACGAAGGAAGAAATTGAAAAATTTATCCAGGAAGCTCCAGATAAAGAAAATTTAATGATTAAAGTAATTTACAAGGTTTTAATTTCTATTTAGATTATACCTTTATTTATTTTTTAGGTGGCTGTAATATTTGGTATTTCTGGGGCCTGTAGAATGGATGAGTTAGTCCGAATGACTGTACACGATATAGAAGACTTAGAATCTAAGCTTTTAATCAGCATACCTGATTCGAAAACCAACAAACCAAGATCATTTGTAATTAATCAGATCTACTTGAATGTTTATCGAAAGTATGTTTCGTTAAGACCAGAAAATATGAACAGTGACCGATTTTTCTTTAAATATCAAAGCGGAAAGGGTTGTAGACAAGTGGTAGGAATTCATCAATTTAGAAAAATGCCCAAAATAGTTGCTACTTATTTGAACTTGGTAAATCCGACAGAATATACTGGTCACTGCTTTCGTCGGTCTTCTGCAACAATATTGGTTGACTCTGGTGCCGACATAACTAGTTTAAAGAGGCATGGCGGATTGAAGTCATCAAACGTTGCTGAAGGATATATCGAAGAATCGCTTAACAATAAGGTTGAGGTGGCAAATAAAATTTTCACAGTACAAAATATTCAACAAAATGACCCTACCACCCTGCATGTTGTCCAAAATGTTTCTCATAGTTCTAAGAGTGTTCCTCCAATGTTCAATAATTGTACTAACTGTCAAATTACTGTAAATATAACAAATTGATCTTAAAAATGTATTCAGCAATGACTTGATGTTTTCAAAATATAAATTAATTCCTTATAAGCAATGTGTTTTCAATCATTTATGTAGAACACTAACAACTGTACGGAAATATCATTTCCTTACAGTAAGGAAATTACATTTCCTTACAGTAAGGAAGTCCTGACTTTTTCTTCAAGAAATTTTGACAGGAATATCAAAATTTCCTAGCGATTTGCGGAAAAATAAGTTATCTAAGTATTACCATAATATATTGAAAAATGTTTATATCAACTTACCGTTGTACTAAATTCAATAATTGGGTTTAGAGGAAAGTATTTTCAAAAGGAATATCATTTTGTATCAACCAGTTCTGTATATCAGCCCTTTTGGTAGCTGTTGTTGGTACTTTATTGATCACTGTACTGTGATAACTTGCATTATCCATTACAATTGTGGCAGGTTCTTCCAAGTTCACTAAAAGCTGATATTCAAACCAATGCAAAACATTTTCTCGGTTCATTTCACCGTGGTAATCACCATCTTGTTTTTTGGAAGAAAAAACCAGTCCTGCTCCAGGAATAAATCCAGAAGAGGAATCAGCATACAATACTATATACCTACAATAAGGAAATAACAAATTACTACTAGGTTTCCTAGATAGACTGCATAGCTCAAAACAACTATTAATAATTATATAGATTTAAATAAAATAGTGTGACTAGTAAAATATTTGAAAAGGTCTTAAAATGGCAGGAATGTTAGTAAATCATAAACTAATTGCTAAATTTTATTATTCAATTACCTTGGACTACCGATTATGGTTTTTTTCACGCTTCTATGATTAGAATCTTGCCATGAACGTCCAACAGTACCGTCTTTAAATATACAGGTCTCATCCAAAAATACAAATTGATATAAACCTTCCCTTTTTATCTTGACATATTCATGTAGAAAATGTACACGTTTTAATGCAATATGTGGCAACTCCATTAAACTACGACGAGGATCATCTTTTTGGTATTTGAATCCAATGTTTTTCACTATCTTCCAGAGTTATGTTAAACAACCATTAAAGAGTTCACGCTCCTGGAGTTTGTCTCTTAAAGTTTTCAAGGTTATGTGTTCCTCTGAAAAAATATTGTGTTAGTTAATTGTGAATAAAATAAAACAGTAAATTCAATATACTCACTGTTTCCATACATTTTGTATATAACATTTCGGAAAGCATTTTGATCAAAGTTATCAATTTCAACAGTAGGTTTTATACGTTGTCTCTTTTTAGGTGGGCTTTTAGGCTGTTCACCTCTATTTTGCTTGGCGGCAATACGTTTAACAGTGGTAACGCTAAGTTGTAAAGCTTCTGCAAAACTCTCTACAATATAATTACTTCAATTTATGAAAGAATAATATATTATGAAGTTTAATTAACCTAACCTAACATTAAAAACATTTAATCATTTACATTCAAATATGTAACAATAATATTAATAATCATTAATACAAATGGCGAATAGTATTAATTACGTCTCTTACAGCAGTAAGCGGGAGAAGCGGGCCCCCATTTCGACATTCTCGTTCAAAATAGCTCAACAAAGATGTTACCATCTCTTGACATTTTCTGTTCAGCTGCTTCGGCATTTTATTAACCACACACTGCAGATTTGCCTAAATAATTAGTTATGAAAATAACTGTTTTTTTAATCTCAAAGAAGCAACAAATTTAAAGGCACCAAAAAACTTGTAAATATTAGACGATGATCGAATGTCAATAAACGTCAAATAAACTGGGGAATTTTACCAGTTGATTTGACAACGTCTTGAAGTTTTGCCAACCCATTAGCTGTAAATTGCTCTGGCTGTTGAGGGTAAATTGTATTGTATTCACGGTTGGTAAATTAATATTTATTCTGATAAGCAGGAAAGTATCTAAAAATGACATCTTCGTCTCTTTATCGTAAATGAAAAAAATTTTATCTGAATAAATTTCATTCAATAAATTGAGAATTATTTGGTAGAATGTTTCATTGTAAGTATCAATTGAAAATAGATAGATAGGTGGATAAATTTAATATACGACATGGTATTTAACGTGGTTTAAAAATTTTTTGTGATTTAAATTTGATTAAGTACTTTAATCGTTTATTAAATGGAAATTTTATTCTTTCTAGAGTAACTTAAAACGTGTACACGGCGCAAAGTTTATTGACATCCATAGATGGCAGTTTTGGTAGTAGGGTAAAGTCGGATGAGATGGCCACCGTTTTGCATAGTAGGAGCCTGTAAATTTTTGGTGAGGGTTAGGCTCCACACAATATTTTTTTGTCATTGCTTACCTATCATCCGAGCATACTGGTGAATAAATACATTGAAAACACTTTTATTTTTTATTTATTATTATTTATAAAAATCAGTTGTATATGTCCATCTATCCCGGTTCGGTGGGGTCAGTTGGCCAATGCAATAAGGGATAGATGGCCACAATATAAAAACGAGAATAAAACATAAAAATATGAAAATAACACACTACTTATTAAAACAAAATATAAAAAATATCCTTAACAACTATCTTGCTTCTTTTTAAACGCAGTTTTACCACAATTTTGGCTTGTGTTTAAATAGGAAGAGCAATTTTCATGAAACCACTTCTGGCAAATTATGCACTGCAACCAATCTTCTTTTTTTTTGTGATGTTATAACTTTCTCCGCATCCTACACATTCAGTTTCATCCACCTCAGAAATGGCATCACTTTTCTCTTCATATTGAACTTCAATATTCTCCTCCTCATCAGAACTTGGCGAAGGCGAACGTTTCTTTTTTTGGCCAATCGTTAGTTTTCGGGGTGTCCTTCTTAGTCTGTTCAGATTTTTTTGTGGACTTGTTTTTTACAGTCGCTATATAGTCAGGAGACGTTAATAGGGTAGCAACTGTCTTTGCTCGTTTTTTTGCAGAAACAACTAACTTAGGTGTGGGATTAATTTCCAGGCGTCAAATCTGGAACAGATGTCCCTTCCGCTGGAGTTGAACATCGAGGTTCTGTACCAGCATGGCTACAGGATGGCATCGACTCATCCATTATGATGACTGGGTGTCTAAGTTCTTGTGTTGCTTCAGCGTTCGATTGTTGAGTGTTCATTACTTGTGTCTGTGTGAGGGTTCTATGGCATTCCCTAGTTTCGCTGTTTACTATTCGATCAGCAACTGTGTAAGAATGATCGGGTATGGAATCGGGGTTCCAGGGAAATATGCCAGTGGCCCTGAAGCCAGATATAGCATTTCCAGCGGTCGCGGACTTGCTCCAGCTTTTCGTTAAAAGTTTACCAAACTGGAGTCTCTTCAGTTTCCTTCCGGGGGACTCTGCATCCACTCTCTGCAGGATTGATAGTAGAAGGACTTGAGCGACTTGAAAAAAGCTCTGTCAAGCGGCTGCAAATAATGGGTAGTGTGCGGAGGTAGGCACAATAAAACGACATTGTTTGCTTCAGCGGTATCTAAAAGTTCAACACAAGAACAGTGAGAAGCATGCCCGTCAAGAATTAATAATGCCTTCACTTCTCCTTTACGTGGCAAGAAGTGGTTTTTAAACCAATTCAAAAAAATCGTTGCAGTAACGTAGGCTGATTTTTGAGACATTACAATATGTGAACCAGGCGGCATTGAATCAGTCCACTCAGTCTTTAAATTCTTGCCTTTAAATACACAGACCGGCGGCAGAAAAAAACCTTCAGCGTTACAACAAGCTATGCACGATATTGTCTCACCCTTTTCCCCTGATGTCACTGTGACAACATCCTTTGCTCCTTTTTGGGCTAAGACATGGCCAGGACGATTATTTAATTGAAGGCCTGTTTCGTAGACATTATAAATGCATCCAGGTTTGTCGAAAAGCTCATTTTGTTCCAGTACTTCTTGCAGTAAAGTGAAATAATTTCTCACATCTAAACGGTTCATGCCTTCACCTCGCCCTAGAGATACACCCTCAGCATTGCGAATAGACAAGTTTGGATGTCTTGTCAAAAAGACCTAAACCAATCGAAACCGGCACATCCTTTTTCTTTGTTGAACTTGTGATTGATTTTTAGACTTTCCGCAAAATTATAGGCAAGCTTTCGAACATCTGGAACTGTCATAGGAAAACCGCATTTTTGTGCCTTCTTAATTTATTTTCATTTGCCTCCCCCAACATGCTATCCGGCCTCATTTTACCTGTCGTCGACACATTTTTTTTCAATTTCCTTTCAAGAGTTTTCCTAGGAATGCCATAATTTTTTGAAGAGCCGTTCACAGAAGAACCGTTTCTGACAGCGTCCATTGCTCGTCGCAAATTTTCTTCAGTATAGTTTCCACGATTCGAGTTCCTTCTTTGATACTCCGTTGGCATGTTTTCGCAGCAGAATGGAAATGATGTCTAACTGTAAAGAAATAGACGTAAAAATATATGGCCATCTGTCCTTACTATTGGTTGGTCATCTCTCCCAAATGCTAGGGAGAGATGGCCAACGTGACAAACAAAACCCACCGCACATTTTTAACTGTTGTTTGAGGTTAGAATCATCTAATGAACATTGTACTCATCTAATATGTTGAAATCGGCACTAAATTTCCTCACAAACATTCACAGTAGAAGGTGACAAAAAACTAATATAAAATTTTATAAGGAGGTGATATTATTTTTATTGTTTTGACGCTTTAACGTGACCTCGACTTACACGACAACACACTCGCTGTGCTTATGGATAATCATTTATTGTCGGAGAGGACAGGCAGCACCATCTCACGACCCGTTAGTCAAGTTTTAGCTGTTGGCCATCTCTCCGGACTGGCCATCTCACCCGACTTTACCCTATCAGAAAATACCTGAAATTATGCACTTTTAGTAAATTCGTATGCATTTATAGAATTTACTCAAAACATGCAAATATACATTTTGCATATTTCCCTAGCCCTACTAACTAGTTAGATTATATTTTCAAAATAAAAGGAAGTCGTTTTAAATTTAAAACAGAACACGTTACGAAGATTATAATAAATGTGTTGTTCTACAAACATCACGCTTACTACTTTTTTTTATCTTAAATGTCACATCTGGTAAGCACATGTTACGAAAATTAAAACAGATTGTATGGAATTTCTGAGGATCAATTTTTCATAATTGAAAAGGGTACTATGGTTCTTTTCATATTTATATACAGGGTATTTGATTATTAAGTAAAGTCTATACATACTGATGTTGATGAAAGTATGTTATAGTTTCATTTAATTTTAAAATATCTTAATTCACAAAAAAATTTATTAACCCTATTTACAAGGGTTTCTAAGATTATATATAGAGAAATCCTGAATCAATTTTATAAATCATTTATTGAAGAAATGGCTCCTTGCTCTTGAAGCATTATCCACTTGTTATTGGTGATGTAAGTTATTTTGTCCTTTGTATTAAAATATTGCTTCGTAGCTTTTTCGACTTGTAATTCCCTGAAATGTAGCCGAAGTTATAGTTTCATGTATTAGTTGGTATATCAAAATGGTTGTTCCTTTCTTATAATTTTGATCTAAACTGCTTCCTCGTTTGAGCTACATAAAGTCGTAATTTCTAAAATACCCAGTAGCGTTAATAGTCTTGAACGTTAACTACCTAGGTATACAACTTTCGTATAAAAACTATGATGTATTAACAATTGATAACCCTGTATTTATCTACCAATAAATCTTATTTAACTTAATAATACCTCATAATATCAAAATTAACGTCTTTAGTGTTTCGTTTTATTCACACAATCTATACAGAAAAGTGAAGTATGTCAAAATAAACTGCAATCTTTTCTTTATATTTCGATATTAGTTGGCAACATCGCAATTGTATTAAAAGTGATGTTGATTCTCGTTAAACTGTGTACCGACCCTATCGTAATGCTTGGAGTTTAAACTACCTAATGGCACTAATAATAAAGACGATTTTTGAATTTAACATCTCAGGTAAGAACTTGAGGGTTTTGGTGACTGGGTATCTATTATTAGTATTTCAATTATTGTTGTAGGAGACATGAAATATTTTCATACTGCTTATTGCTGCGTATTTATTTTACTGGTAGTTATGCTCATTGGTATTCATAAATTGGTTGTTAACTACAATTACTTTTATATAGAATTTAAATAAAAAGTCATCAATGTTTGCGTTGTATCTGTTATATCATAGGATTCGTAAAATGAAGGTTATTCACAAAAGTAATATTGGTTTACCCCATTTTTTTTTATTATTTCGTTGTCGACGAGACGTGGAAGACCTACAACAATTTACTCTGATAACCAAACCAACTTCATTGGATGCCAGAAAGCCTTACAATCGTTCAACTATAATAAACTTAATAAATTTTACAATTTGGAAAGAATCGAATGGAAGCTCAATACTCCAACTGCTTCATGATGGGGCGGTTGATGGGAAACACAAAAAATTATGAATAAAATTCCCCCGTGTGCATAATTTCATTAAAATCGAAAAAAAAACTTTTTATTTTCAATCCCTTTGGAGGAGCTTATTTTAAAAAATTCAACTTTGATAATTTATTTGAGATTGTCTAAATGATAATATTTTAGTGTTCTAATATATTTACCAGGTAAAAATAGTTGATTTGGGTCAACAGGTTTATTGCGGATATAATTGAACAATGTTTGATATCCGTTAGAATATTTATAATGTGTTAAAAGTCTATTTATAGAAATATTTGAACAGGTAAATGTTTTCGACAAAGGTAGGTAAAATTTATCAATGGTACTCTTTCGAATTTCTGACAACTATAATATTTATGGTACTAATATAAACTTGTAAAATATTTCAAGGTTCGTTAAACAAATGTCTTTTTTGGTTCTAGCTCTTTTAACTTATTATCATATTAGAGCTATTACGACATTTGATTGTTTAATTTCGGTTGTTTAAACAATTGCGGATTCACATTAAATAATTTTAAAGACTTTACATCCAAATAGCCTCTCACAGACCAAAACTCCTTCTAACATTATTGAGTTTGTTACCTTTTTACAACACCTTCTTCGCTTTGGTTATTACCTTTCTATTTCCTTAAAAGTTCATCTACAGAATGTTTGACTGTTGATATTTTATGGCATCGAAGTAGTATACCCAAAAAACTATACAAGGTATTTCAAAATTAACGGGAACCAACTACAAGTTACATTGAGAAAAACTCATTTTAAAAAAGGTACTATTCATAGATTTTTTAGAAGGAATAGTCGTTTTCCTTTTAGTTTTTTTAGTTAGTTATTGGATAAAGTATTCTGTTCAGAGATTGGAGAAGGTAGTAACTCCTATTCACGTTGCAGTGTCATTTATAGCCGAAAATATGTTACAAGGCGTGCTGATTGAATGATAAATTAATTTATTGTTGAGATATCCTGTTTAAATGGATCTGCATATTTATAAGAAACATGATTAATTTTTTATCAAAATAACCAGCGGTTGTGGTTATAACAATTAATTAAAACTGAATTACAGAAATAGCAATGCAAAAACCAACTTTTATCGATATTTGTCAACCTCAGATTTACCCACCAAGTGACGAATAAAAAAGTCTGTTGGTTACTAATAAGAATTACGACCAAAGTCATAGTGTCGATTGAATTTAAAACAACTTATGACACAACAGACAGAACACAATAATTAATAGAATGAACTTTCCTCAAAAATAGGTTCAAACATATCAAAAATGAGAAAAATTAGATAACAAGAAAAAAAGTAAAGCCGAAGAAGAGAAAAATATTCAAATTTCCAACTTTTTTAGGGGTAAACCAATACTTTTCTCCCATATTAGATAGGATGGGCGGAAAAGTAATAATAAGGAAGGAAAACATGAAACTAAAAACAAATAATATTCAGAGACAAAGCTTAGAGGAAATTGATAAAAACCTAATGTATGAAGATGAGAATTGTATGGAACAACTATGGAAGAACGTTAAAGAGAGCGTTGCACAAGAGGTACAGACAGTACTAGATAGGAGAGAACAAGAAAATAATGGAAATAACAAACCGATTTATAGAACCCGTTGGCTCTAGTGCAATGGTTACATCTAATTGAATAAGTACGACCAGAAGGCTAAGATGGTCATGTCATAAGTCATCAACCATTTGAGATAGTAGGCAGACGATTTCAAGCAAAATTGTACCTGCAATAGCCATTAAATTTTGTTTTATAGGTAGGTATAATAATATTGGGTTACGATAATTATTAAGAAAAATCGTTTGAATATAATTAATGATTGTTTAACATAATATATGATTTTTTTTGAGGATAATTTATTGATAATATTACTACGTAGGATTTTTTGCCGTTCTTCAGGTAAGCTCTTCATATTTTATAACTGAAGAGTAATTTTCTCGATTCGCTTGTTATGCTAAATTCAGCGTTTTATTTATTTTGCTTTCTTCCTATTAGAATTTTATGGTGGATAATCGAATCACGTTTTTTTTGGTACTTGTCGATTCGATTCCAGACACTCAGTGGTTACATCCCGTCTTTGACTTGGATACCGTATTTAGTTATTGCGTTGTTGAATCGTTTGGACAAGCGCAAGCATAATATAAAAAACCCTCCTGGCCAGAGGTGAGCTAAGCTTTTTTTAATGATTATTGTTTACCACTTCTTCTATTTTGCTAATTGATTTGAGTTTAAATTGACTTGATATTTGATTTCTTAATTAATGTTTTATTTCTCAGTTGTCAATATTAAATAGTTTTATTGTTGTGCTATAGTTTGTCAACGACTTCATGGGTGGGGTCAATGTTTTCGTAAACTTTTTTTGTTTCCTTTTTTTTACAAATGTGAATCAAATAATTTGTGTAATATAATAATCAATAGGTATTGGACTTCTTTTAACTGATTCTTATTTTCTGTGATTATTCCATTTAACATTTTGAATATAATTAAGTAATTGTAGAGATTATCTTTCAAGATACCGGTGTCCAGATATTAATTTGCAGCTATACTCCGTTTTAAAAAGGCATAGAGTAATAAATCACTCATTTTGGCGGGAACCATAGGCGTACCACATTTAGTCATTTAAAAAAAGTTAAGGCTTCTAAAATTATCTCATTACCGAAAATAACCGTTTTGTAATATTATTTAGAATGAAATTTCAAATTATCAATAATATAATAAACTGTGGATTATATCACTGACATCAATTTTCCAGAAAATTGATTATTATGTATAAAAGGGCGTAGACGAGTCCCTCCACTAAGCTCCAGGTAGTTATAATCCTACATACAATAAATAATAAAATAAATGTTAATAACAATTTTATACAAATACATACATATATATATATATATATATATATATATATATATATATATATATATATATATATATATATATTATTTCACCCGTTATTGTTAACTGGTGTTTATTTTTGTTCATCTATACAAGTTCTCTTCTCATCACACGAGACAAACACCTAACTACACCTTCCAACTATATAGTGTTCCAACCAAATTCGACCAGATATGGAGGATTTATCACCATCTAAGCGACCTAAAGTTGGCCCAAATTTTGAAGGAACTTGGATTTGAATATAAAAAAATTATCGGAACGCAATGTTGATTGATAGAGACGACATTATCATTTGGAGGAGGAGTTATTTGCGCAATATTCGGAAAGCAAGACTAGATCAAAAACGAATTTATTATTTGGATGAGACTTGGTTAAATGAAGGTCATACCGTTTCAATGTTTTGGCAAGACACGAATGTCAAAAGTCGGAGGCAGGCAGCTCTTGAAGGGTGGTCAACAGGCCTCAATCCACCAGCAGGAAAAGGAAGTCGACTCATCATTACTCATATCGGAAGTGCCGAAGGTTTTGTTAAAGATGGATTGTTGTGCTTTGAGTCGAAGCAAACCGGAGATTATTATGAAGATATGGATGCAGACGTTTTCGAAGAATATTTCTCACAAATGTTAGATCTAATTCCAACGGGCTCAGTCATTGTTATTGATAACGCAAGTTATCACTCCATGTTAGTGGAGAAATTACCTTCAACTGTATGGCGTAAACAAGATATCCACGATTGGCTAACCTCGGAAAATATTGAATGCCCAGATAACCCGCTGAAAAATGAGCTCTTGCAACTGGCCAATTCACATAAACACAAATATAGTAGATACGTTGTAGATCAAATGGCATCAGCGCGTGGTATAACGGTGCTGAGGCTTCCTCCTTATCACTGTCAACTCAATCCCATAGAATTAATATGGGCCCAAGTGAAAGGGGAAGTTTCAAGAAAGAATACGACATTCAAAATGAGTGACGTAAAAGTTTTATTCGAAGACGCGTTAGGTAACGTAACCAAAGAAAACTGGAAGAAATGTATTGAACACGTGATACAAGAAGAACTAAATATGTGGGAAATGGATCATATAAGTGAACACATGATTGAACCATTTATAATCAATGTTAATAATGGAAGCTCAACAGAATCGTCTGATTCTGATATATAGACTAGTTTTTGTGTTAGTTATTACTATTATTTGTTAGACAATTTTTTTATAAATATTACATTAATTCGTACTTTATTCCTGCATTTTTCTTTTTTCCTCTCCTATTGTAAACGGTATATTAGTAGTAAAGTTGATACCTACTGCAAAAAAATTTGCTATTTTTTATATAATATTTTATGTTTATTGTTTATTCATAGGAACACAAAAAAATGTGTTTTTATTGAATCGATATTGTGAACTCTTTTGAATAATTTTCGTAATTATAATTTCATAGTGCCTTCATATTCATATACCAAGTTTGTTTTGTCCTGATTGCACGCCTCTGAGGATTAAATTGTTTATTTGTTCATTCAAATACAATAGAGCGACCCTTTCAATACAATAGGCGACCCAACCGAATACAGAGTTACGGGGTGTCTACCTGAAATTCGTAACAAATGAGAAATTTTAGTACAAAATTAGATAAACTTCGGAGATATTTTATTATACACCCTGTATCGGTTTTGCATACCTAATGAGCTTTTATTACTCCATGCCTTTTTAAAACGGACTATACAATCTCCGTTATCAGTATCCGATGAAGATCGTGCCCTGCTATTTCCATAAGATCGGAAAGTTTTACACTAAGTGTCGATACTTTTCAAAAAGGTTTTAAAAAGTTGTCCATTTGTAAACAGTATGCAACTTTTTGGGGCACACTGTTTGTATAGTAAAAAAATATATTATGATACTCAGAAGGTAGATTTATGGAAAAGCAATAAATATAAATAATAATTTGTAATTTCAACTATATTTGATGGCATTATCACTATAATATCTTCAAAGATAATTTTTCTTTAAAAAAACTAAAAATTATAAATTAACATTAATATTATTAAAAGTACCACCGCTTTTTATTTGTTTTTCATTAAAAACGAAACGTTATAATTAACAAGTATCACTTATCTTTTCAAAAATACACCACATTAATGCAGCCGATATCTTTCTAATTGATTCGAAAATAGCAGAGTGGCTAGTGATTAAGCCATTATTGTCGGCCGAAACGCCTCAGAAAGGTGCCTACTTATTTCTAGTCTATATGGACCTTCTCATCTCGTTTTAGTTAAGGAGAATATTCAAGAATTGATGTTCTTTCCTTCGTAGGTACAGCCAGACACAAGAAACTAGTCTCTTGGGAACCATGTCTCGATTTAGCAGAGATGTACTAAGCCAATTGGGGTTATGAATTTTGATAAAATTTTTTTTTAAAAATTATAATTTTCTGTAATACATTTTTTTGATTCTATGTCTAATATAATAAATAACCGTTTTTTTAAGATTTACCACAAAAAATATACCGGAAAACAATTGTCAGGGACACTTTATAATAATACAGTGTACCTTGATTACTATGACAACAAAGATATTGTTCAGGGCGCGTCTCACAGATGAACCCAATTGATTTAGCTCATCAAAGCCACTACAACGGGTCCTATAAATCCAAATATACTACATTTTCGGTCATTTTTGGTGAAATTTTGTATATAACTGA
Organism: Galeruca laticollis; assembly: GCA_963921935.1. Taxonomy (NCBI): domain Eukaryota; kingdom Metazoa; phylum Arthropoda; class Insecta; order Coleoptera; family Chrysomelidae; genus Galeruca; species Galeruca laticollis. The sequence goes on from OY998184.1 coordinate 86,613,366, forward strand.
AGATTCAAGAAATTATCTCGATATGATGAGTGAGCATGGCTTTCAATCAACTATTAATACTACAACAAGAGCGAGAAATGGATCTGAATTATGTCTTAATCATATATTCATTAAAACGAAACAACAAAACTTCAATAACATATTACCTCTCTTACTATATTAACATCAATTACGGACCACTACATAACGTTGTTACAAATTGTTACTGAATGAAACTAAAAACAATTCAATAAACAAAAAATATTTTCAAAAAGTAGACGAACAATTATTACAAAAAGCAATTAATAGCTTAAGTTGGAAAAATGAATTGTACCCAATGCATGATATCGAATCGACAACAGAAAAATTCATCAACATCATAAACACATGTGTACTAAAATCAACTCAATACTTCAGATTAAAAAATAGTCAACGTAAAAGGAAAAATTGGATAACAAAATCATTGATAAAACACATCAAACAAAAAAATCATTCATTCTTATTATGGAAAGAAAATCCAAATAATGTAAACTTGAAAAATTATTATTTAACGAAAAAAAAAGAAACGGGAAAGAAAATAAAGACTGGCAAAGAAAATTATTATAAAAAATTAGTTGAAAAAGAACAAAATGCAAGTAAAAAACTCTGGAACACAATTATAAAAACAAGATTTACGACATACCTATCAAATTATAATCTGCTGTCGACATCCCAGTATCGCTCTAGAGAAAAAAAATCTACCAATGATGCAATCCATTCCTTGACAAAAACCATCTACGAATCCTTGGATTCATGCACTCCATCTATTGGGGTTTTTTGGATCTAAAAAAGGCTTTCGATTCTGTCGACAACTCCATACTTTTAGATACACTAGAAGATATGGGTGTAAGACGTTTAGCTCATAATTTATTCAAAACTTATCTAACAAGCAGAACACAAAAAACTAAATTAAAAAATCATGTCCGTGAAGAGATCAACATTAAATGAGGTGTACCTCAAGGAACAGTATTGGGGCCGGTGCTATTCGTACTTTACTTAAATAATCTATTTGAACAGGAAACATTCGGAAAAATAATCAGCTTCGCGGACGATACTGTGATTTATTACAAACATGATAACTGGTATAATTTCAAAATAAATATTGAAAATGATCTTGGAAAACTCAAAGACTGGTTCGACAGCAGATTAGTCTCAATAAACTTTGACAAAACTGTATACTTACCCTTCAGTAGTCATGAAACGTCTCTGCCAAAATACAATCTTAATATCCAACAAGATTTTTCAATTAAACTTGCAAAAAGAATTAAATACTTGGGTATTTACATTGACAATCACTTACGATGGAACCATCATAAGGAATATTTAACTAAAAAGCTTCGGAGTATCCTATTTCGATTTTAGCAAGTAGGCCAATTTTTGAGCTTTAAATATAAAACAATACTGTACCACAGTTTGGTTGAGTCACACCTCAATTATGGCATTATTGGCTGGGGAGGAGTTTCAAGGAACTATCTAAATGCCCTCGAAGTGTCTCAAAGGTGATTCCTCCGAATGATTCTCAACAAACCTACAAGATATTCAAGCTCACTACTCTATACTGAAACACATATATTAGATGTTAGACAATTATACATTATTCAGATAGGATGCCATCAATATAAAAATGAATACAAACTTACCACTCAAAATCATAGATACGCGACAAGATCGAATAATAAATACGGTATACCAACAGCTCTTAAAACAATAGGTCAAAAAAGTTACTCCTACTTGGCACCTAAATTATTGGGGCAACTACCACAGAGAATTATCGATGAAACTTCTTTTAAACGCTTCAAAACCCATTTTGTAACATTTGTTAAAGAAACAGACAAAACAAAAACACACAAAATGATATAATACTGAATCAAAAACAGAGAAGAGTAAACTCATATACGAAATGTATGTCTGAAATACAATCATGTACAAATGGATTTATATTGTTTTTAACTGCATATTTGTTTTTTTAAATTATGACACACCTGCCTATATTCACCACATACGAGTATGTACAATACTTCTGTGGATGTCTAGATGTTTATTCAATTTTATTTGTATTTTATCACTGTATTTGTTAAATTTATGAATAAACGTTATTATTATTATTATTATTATTTTCCTTTTTGTGTCACCGGATTTACACCCGGCGTGTTTCAACGACAGTCGGCCTCAACAGCAAGACTTTCGTTGGGTGTCACTATTCTAGAAATGACCTAACAATGTTTGTCGCATCCAGGATTACAGATTTCTGCATTAATCGGTAGGTTGACTCAGGAATATCAATGTCTTTGAGGGAAGTACTTAGTTTCTTGGGAATTAGCCCCATACAGGATAAAACAACTGGAATGATCTTGACTTCTTTAAGATTCCACAATTCTTTTATTTCGGTCCTTAGCTCGGCGTATTTGGTTAGTTTTTCATTGTATTTGCTTTCTGTGTTAGAATTATTTGGGATCGATATGTCAATAAGCAGAGCTTGCTTGGATTGTTTATTAATGACTGTGATGTCGTACTGTTACGTCCGTCATGATAGTTTTATCCCAGTAGATCTTAACATACTGATTTTCGATAACTGGAGGGGGCTTATATTTGTAATATGGCTCGTTGTTTTGTGGAACAAGGTTAAGTTTTTTCAGTACTTCTAGGTATACTACTGTGGCAACTTTGTTGTGTCGTTCCAGATATTTAGTTTCAGCTATGCTTTGGCAACTAGAAAGAATGTGTTCAATCGTTTCTTGACTTCTGTTGCACTTTCTGCACCTATCTGTTGGTATTTCTTCCTTCAAGATATACTTTTGGTAATTCCTCGTTTTTATAACCTGATCTTGTATACCAACCATAAAACCTTCAGTTTCTGGGAACAGCGTTCCAGTTTTAAGCCATTCAACCGATTTAGCTTGATCTATCGTGTCTTTCTGTAAATCATTAATGAATCTTCCGTGCAATTCTTTTGAACGCCAATTTCTAATTTTATCTTCCTCATTTCGTGTATTAAAGGGCGTAAAGTTTTCCATGCTTAGGTTTAAAGGTGTATAACCCGTATCTGTTTTCACTATGGCTTTATGAAGTTGACTATTTTGGTGGCGGAAAAAACTCCTCAAGCCTGCAATTTGCTGAGTGCAAGCTTCCACAACATCTTTTATTCCTCTACCTCCTTTTTCTCTAGGTAAATTTATCCTTTCGACGGACGCTTTTGGATGGCGTTTTCTATGTTTTGTTAGCTCGGTTCTAATCTTTCTGTTTACTGCTTCCAGGTCCGTTTGAGTCCATTTAATTATTCCAAAGGAGTACTGAAGAGCGGATATGGCGTAGCTATTTATGGCCGTGGTAAGGTTTCTTGAATTTAGCTTACTTTTTAAGAGGTTGTAAAGGCGTTTTTCGAATTCGGTGGTCAATATGGCTTTTATTTCTCTATGTTCTATCTTGTGTGTCTGAAGGATTCCTAAGTACTTGTAGGGTTTGTCTGTCATGGCTTCAATATATTTGCCTGGCTCTAGTTCTATAGGTTCTCCTTCTTTCAGCTTTCCCTTTTCAACCGATACAGTTTGGCATTTTTCCATACCAAACGACATTCCGACATCTGTGCTCCACTGGTGCATGAGTTTTAAGTTGGATTCTAGGTGTTTTTTGCATGCGGCATATAGTTTCAGATCATCCATAAAGAATAGATGACTTATGGTTGTTGAGTTTCGATCCGCTCTAATAGTTGCTCCATATCCTGTGTGGTTTAGGCCACGTGATAATGGGTTTAAACACAAGCAGAACCATAGAGCGGAAAGTGTATCTCCTTGAAAGATTCCTCTTTTAATACTGATAGATTCAGTTTCTAGTTCTGTGTGATTTAGGTTAATTTTGAGTTTTGTTTTCCAATTACTCATAGTACTTTTTAAAAAACCTAACCACCACAGGGTGTATATTGTAAATTTCCAAAGTTTTTATTAACCAACTGTGGGGCACTGAGTCGAAAGCCTTCCGATAGTCTATATAAGCCATGTATAGATTTCTGTTCTTCTTTCTGATTTGTTCCAATATCACATTATCGATTGTTATTTGTTCCTTGCAGCCCATATATTTTCTTTTGCACCCTTTCTGCTCCTCAGTTAGAATATCATTAGTTTCTAGGTATGCGTACAGTTTATCACATAGTGCTGCAGTGAAGATTTAGTACATTGTAGGAAGGCACGTGATGGGTCTATATTGAGAAGGATCTTGAGTTTGATCAGATTTTGGAAGAAGATAAGTTACACCATTTGTAAGGAAGTCTGGTAGTTGGTCAGGGTTTCTTAGAGCGATATTAAATTGGTTGGTTAGGTGATGATGGGTAGCCGTAAGTTTTTTGTACCAGAAATTTTGGATACCGTCGTTCCCTGGTGCTTTCCAGTTGGCCAAGTTTTTTATTACCTTTTTTAGATCTTGTAATGTAAATATTATTTCTTCCATATGTAGATGGTTGTTGTTCTGAATTTCTGTTTTGATCCAAGGTGTATTTTCCTGGTGTTCGATTTCCTTCGACCACATTCCTTCCCAAAATGTCTGTAAGTCCTCCTTCTTTGGCGGTTGTCCTTTAGAACCAGGTTGTTCGTTAAACGATCTATAGAAGCCCTTCTGATTTTTTGAAAAGAAGTTGTTTTGGATTTTGCGTTGGTAGCTCTCCTGATATCTTTTTAATCTTTTAGAAGCAACTGCAAGTTTTTGTTTCCAGGTATCTAAGGTATCATCTATAATTGTTTTTATTTCGTTTGTTGTTTTTCCTTCCAGTTGTTGTTTAATCTGGACCGGGATTTTATTTAGCAGCTTTTTGGATTTTTGCCCATTTGCTATTTGTTGAATTCTACCAATTTCTTTTCTCAAATTCTCGATTTTGGTACTAAGTCTTTGTTCCCATCTCGGTTTTTGAGGCGTACGTGTCTTAGGTGCTTTTAGTATTTTTTGTTTGTTGGCTTTGATTGTTGCTAAAGCTGCGCAATACACGTGAAGATGTATTTCCTCGAGGTTCATATCTGCATCCAATTGACATTCCAGAATTTGATTAGCAATCCCTAAGAGAGAGTGCGTGTTTGGAGTATAAATGAGTTTTGGTAGCGCCGGCCTGCTGGCAGGGTCGGATCCTCTGAATTCAGTAAGATGTTGTTGGTAGTTTTCTTCCCATAATGTTTGACGGTTGATTACTGAGGGTCGAAGACTTAATAGTGGTAGGTCAGCTTCAGGTCCTCTACTTTCTTGTTCCTGAGTCTCTGGGGTCTCATTTATAGGCTGTTGATTAATCTCCCTCTCCACCTCTGCCCTTATTTGTTCGATTGCAGGTAGAGGTATTAGGTTATTTCTTATGATAGCTCTACGTTGATCTGCTATTCGTTGTTCTGAGAGGTGATTTAGGTGTGGCATTTTCTCAATGAAGTGATTATGCAGTCGCATGCGGTACATCGTCATATCAGTCTCCAGTGCCGTAACTGTGAAAAACGAACGTATTACTTGTTTGTTGGTTTCATTGTCCCATTTCATACGTCGTCTTTCTGATTGTGCCTGATTTGGTTCAGTGGGTGCGACAGGCTGTCGCACAACACGTCTCCGAGGCGCCGTAGGTTCAAGCGGTTGATGGGGTACGTTTCGATGAGCGGTGCCCCCACCATTCTCATCTACATGCTGGACATCCTGACGGTTCCGATTGGAAGGACCAGCATCTAATCCTTCCCCGCCCGAGTAACGATTTCTTCGTGTGTTGAAAGCACTTTTTTTTCACACCATACGGGATGCTACCCCGCGTGGTGGTGGTTCTCCCTCTCGCGTTAGCCCATCTGCTGCAGATCAGATTATTATTATTATTATTATTATTATTATTATTTTTTTTTTATTATATCACACTTGTTAGTGGAGGATTGGCATGTCCAGGCTGGGATTCTCAAGGTTTCAGCAGCCTAGTCATGTGTGAGCACTCGTCGGACGGTTCGGCATGTTCCCAATATAGCTGCTTGTTGGGCGGTAATTATGTTCTTATCAACATTTTCCAATTTCAGTTTCTTTAACTCGTTTTGTAAATGTACTTCAACGAGGCCAGTGGTTGAGATAACCAGCGGATGTATGGTTACGTGTTCTAATTGATAAGCATCCTTTAGTTCGTGCGCTAAGTCAATATATTTGTGTATTTTTTGGGTCCTAGCTTCTTTAATGTTGTGATCGTTAGGTATAGTGATGTCTATTATTTTAGCTGTCCTTCCTTGTTTTTCTAGTACAAGTATATCTGGTTTATTGTGTGCTATTTCCTTATCTGTAATTATCTTTTTGTCCCAGTATACTTTTACATTTTGGTTTTCAAGTTGTTCTTTCGGGGTGTACTTGTAATAGGGCACTTGTTCTGTCAGCAGACCATATTTTATGCAGATTGCCTGGTGGAATACTTTGGCTACATCATCATGTCTTTTCTTGTGGTCCCGAGATACCAAGTAGGAGCATCCTGCCAAGAGGTGTTGAATGGTCTCTGGTTTTTCCTGGCATAATCTGCAACTATCGGATGGGATTTCCTGTCGGATGATGAATCGTCTGTAGTTTCGTGTGCTTATTATTTGATCTTGTATGGCCAGTAGAAAACCCTCCGTTTCGGCCATGAGTGTTCCACTCAACAGGTACAGATTTGATAAGCGTTTATCAACCTCTTGCCCTGCTAAAGCTGCAGCATATCTTCCATGCAGTTCTTTACCTTTCCAGATTTGTTCTAGTTCAGCGAAGTAGTTCTTATTTTCTTTTTCAGGTGGATTTTCATTCGCTAACTTTAAGGGTGAGAGAGAGGAGTCAATAGCTGTTATTGCTCTATATGCGGGGTGTGTTACGGACTTCAGATAAGTAAACAGCTTTTCACATTCTTTATTGTGCATTTCTTTCAGATTTATAAGTCCTCTTCCGCCTTTGCTCCTTGGGAGATATAACCTGACTGTAGATGCATTGGGATGATGTAACCTCCTCCTTGTAAGCGATGTTCGAATCAATCTGTCTAGACTTTCCAGATCAGTAGGACTCCATTTGACAATGCCAAAGCTGTATGTTACCACTGGTACCACCCAAGAGTTGATAGCTGAGAATTTTGATCTAGAATAGAGGTGTGATTTGAGGATTGATTATTATTATTATTATTATTATTATTATTATTATTATTATTAGTATACAAATGATGCTAACCTACTAAACAATTTTCCATGCTTAATCATTATTATCAATACTTTAATTAATAAATGGAGCAGACATTTTTTTCTTAGATTACATTATGAACTTTGACACTAATGACGATATTTTCATACTAAATTTAATTACAAAGGAATATTTGTATGATAAGACTATCTGTAGCTGATGTCGTAATTCGAATATAATTTATTTCTTTAAATTGCACACAAACAGTTTTGTGTTTTCACCAGAATTTGTTGAGAGATGTGTTTTTCCAGTGATAAATTGTATAAAAAAGAGAAGATTACCTATATTTCCGATTAACAAATGATTAAATAAAACAGTAACAATTATAATATTTTTATCACAATTTAAATTGTTAAATACTGTAAATAAGGATGTTGACAATGTTTTAAAATTTATTTTATTTTATAGATAGGCCATATACAATGTCATCCCCAAAGTATGCACCATATGGGAAAACTTATTTATTAAGGGTTTTTCGACGAAAACTTGATAAAAGTTTGTGCATCCCCTAAAACTAAACGTGCACCAACAAAATACAGTAAAACACACGTAATGTACGAGGAGCCTTCAAATATTTGATTTTAAGACAAGAGTAAAGTACTCTTATTTTGAAAAATCTGGGGATATGTTATTTAGAAAAGTTGTTCAGCATCAAAAAATACATCTAGTTTTGAAGTCATGGCCATCTTAGTGAAAATTTATTTTTTTACCCATTTTTTTTAAATGGGGACTACGAAAAAAATTATTTGCTAAAACGATAAATAGACAACATCCTGTATACGACGGTTTATTAAAAAAGTTTATAGTATTTCAAATGACATAACGAATGTGTTAACCACGGTCAATTTTTCTGAGGAGTAAAATAATTTTTTGGTGCAAAGTTATTTTCATTTTTTGTTAACACCGAAAATTACTCAAAATTATACAGTTTAGTAACAAGAACTTAATATTCAATAATATCAAATCACAAAACATCTAAATAAAATAGGTATTTCGGAACAAACTCATTGATTTTCTGGAGATTTTCTTGTCCTAAATAAGTGTTTTAAGTTGGCTTTGAAACCAAACGTATGTTTGACATTAAGTACGTGACATATTTGCTGAATATTCAATACGTAGTTATTGTTATTGCTTATTTTGTTAACGTTTGATAATAAGTACTATTTAAATAATATCAAGATGCTTACAAAAGAAGAAAAAGTTGAGATTATATTGTTGTGTGGGGAAAATACTCCAAGCAGACAAATTACAAACATTTTTAATGCCAGGCATCCAAATCGCAATGTAAATCACACTACAATTACCCGTATTTTAAATAAATTTAAAGAAACAGGCAGTATTAACCACAAATTTCAAAAAACATCACTCAGCGGCAAAAGTATCTAGAGAAGTGGAAGAGGAAGTGTGTTTAAGTGTTATCGAAAATGGTAAAACATCAATTAAACAAATATCAACATTTCTTGATGTACCTATTACTATCGTACAAAAAATTTTAAGAAGAAATAAATTCAAAGCTTTCAAACCAAATTTTATAAATACCCTAAAAGAATGGGATTTTATTCCAAGATTTGAGTTTTCCTCATGGTATCAGGGAGAATACGAAGAAAACGCACGGTTCCCAATAAATATGTTATGGACTGATGAAGCAACATTTACAACTAATGGAACCGTAAGTTCACAGAACTGTACATGGTGGGCTTTAGAAAACCCTCATTTCACTATAGAGTGCAAGGACCAATACTTATTCAAGGTAAATGTCTTATGTGGACTGTTAAACAATACTGTAATTGGTCCCTTCTTCATTGATGGAAACCTTAAGGCCAACCTATATTTGCAATTTTTACGACAAGATTTATTATCAATTTTAAATCAAATGCCGCGTAGACAAAGAGAAAGAATTTGGTATCAGCTAGATGGAGCTAGTGTTCACTGTAGTGTTGCAATAAGACAACTTTTAAATGAATCATTCAATGGAAAATGGATAGGACGTTACTCAGAGTATCCAATGCCAGCGCGCTCACCAGATTTAACCCCAATGGATTTCTTCTTATGGGGTTTATTGAAGAACGAAGTTTACAAACATCGTCCATTTAGGGATAGAGAACATTTAAAAAATGTAATTACTAATTGTGTCAGGGCCATTCAACCGGAGCAAATTACGAATGCAGTCAAGAATTGTGTATGAAGAACCGAACTGTGCATGTTACGGGATGGACATCATACTGAGATGTAAAATACTTCTTCCGGAAACATGCTTTTGTTTTTAAAGCGAATATAAGAATTATTTTGGACAAGAAAATCTCCAGAAAATCCATGAGTTTGTTCCGAAATACCTATTTTATTTAGAAGTTTTGTGATTTGATATTATCGAATATTAAGTTCTTGTTACTAAACTGTATAATTTTGAGTAATTTTCGGTGTTAACAAAAAATAAAAATAACTTTGCACCAAAAAATTTGAAAATTATTTTACTCCTCAGAAAAATTGACCGTGGTTAACACATTCGTTATGTCATTTGAAATACTATAAACTTTTTTAATAAACCGTCGTATACAGGATGTTGTCTATTTATCGTTTTAGCAAATAATTTTTTTCGTAGTCCCCATTTAAAAAAATGGGTAAAAAAATGAAACTTCACTAAGATGGCCATGACTTCAAAACTAGATGTATTTTTTGATTTGAACAACTTTTCTGAATAATATATCCCGAGATTTTTTAAAATAAGAGTACTTTACTCTTGTCTTAAAATCAAATATTTGAAGGCTCCTCGTACATTACGTGTGTTTTACTGTTTTTGTTGGTGCATGTTTGGTTTTAGGGGACGCACAAACTTTTATCAAGAATAACTTTTCGTCGAAAAACCCTTAATAAATAAGTTTCCCATATGGTGCATACTTTGGGGATGACATTGTATAAACACAAAAATAATAATTTTATGAAAAAATATGACGAATTTCAAGAAAAAAATAGTTTTCAAAATTCCCGGTTAACGAATCTCGTTTTATGTCAAAATTAACTGATCTTTCGTTCGACCAGGTTTATAGTACAGTCTTTTGGTTCGAAAAAAGAGATGATTACTTCGAAAATTTTCCAAGAGTTTTGGAAATTGGTAATTTTAAGGATTTTGATGACTTACAAAACACTTGTATGCTAATATTCAATTGACACGGTTGAATTTTTATCATTGGAATTGTAATAAGTATAAAAATTTTGAAAAATCTATAAATCTGAAAGAGTTTGTTCAAAGAAATCAATAAAGTTACGCTTATTGATTTTTCACCACTACCCTCACCCCCAATCACGGGTACCCGTCGTTTACGCGAGAAAATCCAAAAACTAAATAGTATTAAGCCGATAATATTTACTAGTGAAAACCTAAATAGTGACAAAATATAAGTGTAAAAAATAATAATAATAAACAATCAGTGAAAGTTAAAACAACACCACACAAAATTAATAGGAATGGTCAGTCCAAATTTAAAATAACTAAATGAATTAATACAAAACACGTAGCAAAAGCACAAAGTAGACCCACAAAAAAAAGTGTATGGGAATACTAAGTTCATAAATGATCCTGACGAACCACGCATCCCAGCCGTCTGTATAGACAACACTAAATATACCGACCAAAAAAGTGTCTAGAAACAGTCGACGTCGAATCGCTGAATAAATGTTTTGAACTTAGTAACACAGAAAACAACTGTCCAGAAAACACAAATTCCAAAAATAAGTGTCTAGGAGACTCCGTATAGGAAACTTGGAAAAAAGTTTATAAAAAGCGACAAACTTACACTATTACATTGAAACCATTTATCGTTCACTCGAACAAAATCCCGGCATGAGACTTCTCAAGGGTGATTCGACTCCAAGTTAATGACACACTTTGTATAACAGAGGATGATCAGACTATGAGAGCTCAGGGCGCCACTACCTTTTCAAACGTCAAGAAAGAACAAGAACAAAACTACGGTGATAAAGGTAGAAACACCGTGTAAAAGAATTTACTCTAAATTAAAATGTTATAAAAAATTAATATTAAAAATGTTAAAATAAAATGTGCTCAAACTTAATCACTGACGGGTGGATTAGAAATAAAAAAATAATGTATAAAACATTTGATTTGATTCTGCCTTAGCGCGGGAAGGAAAAATACAGGATGTACTTAACTGACGGTACTTTGGTGGTTTAGATGTTCTGAAGGAATGAATCTGTGTTTTCTATGGTGAAAGATGTCTCGGACCAATGGAAGCTGTCTTCAACGGTAAAGGTGTCTTAGATAAATGGAAGCTGTCTTCAACGGTAAAGGTTTTTTAGATAAATGGAAGCTGTCTTCAACGGTAAAGGTTTTTTAGATAAATGGAAGCTGTCTTCATCGGTAAAGGTGTCTCTTAGCAGTCACTTAGCTATCACGTAGTTGTTACGTAGCTGTTACGTAGTTCTCACGTAGTTGCTGTGCTTACCTAATAGTACACAAGATTCAGGGATATGTAGGAACTTGATTGTAATGGGGAGCATTGTGTTGGTTCAGCTTTTCAGGTTTAAAAGGAAGGCAGTTATTTGAATTTAAAAAAATGAAATTTACTGAAAGCTTCCCCACATATATGTCTCCCATATTGAAGCAATAAAAAACAATTTAACTAAATTAGCAGTATACTAATGTTCTGAAAAACTGATGAGAGCCAAAAAGTTGTTATCTGAATAAATAACGTACGGTCTCTTTCATACTGTTACGAAACAGCACACTGGTATAGTCCCTAAAACCGACCCTGTCTAAGCCAGGTATAATAGTTAAAATTATGGCGGATACGCAGTTATATAAAACTGTTTACGATTGAGACTATCTTATCTAGAACTGGTTTTTGTGACCAGAGTTATCTAGAAAAGGTCAGAAAAATTATTTGTGTGTATAAGCCGCAGCCCGGAATTCTCTAGTACAAAAGGCACTAGTATATAAGGGGACTGATCAGGAAGAGTTAGTTAGTTGATAATTTGACATCGAGAGATAAACAAATAAATAAGTGAATTAGTGAACTGTTTATATAAATTAGTTTAAGCGAATATACTGTATATATAAATTAAGTGTTCGTGATTAGTGAGTTAGTGTTTCAATAAATTAGTAAGTAGCCATACCGAGGGTTTAAAATTTATCCCACCCGTTTATTGTCTAAATAAATAACAAAAACATTACATTGGTGTCAGGTGTGGGGTAATATAAATAAATTGCTACGTAAAAATGGCCAAGAGACTACGTGACCTGAAAGTGACGTAACTAAGAGCAGAATTGGAAGATCGTGAGTTGGAAACGTCCGGTAAGAAAAGTGAATTAGTAGAAAGACTTAAAGTGGCACTGGAAGATAACGATGACAAACTTGATCAGATCGTCAACTTGTTGAAAGGTATGGCAGACAGGAAGCCGAAGAAGATCAAATGCCGGAAGTGTGGCGAGCTACAGCACGTACGCAGTCTCTCTAAGCGCCTCACGACTCCTGTAACCCAACAACTTCAGTCACAGGGGAAATCAGACAGGGGTGAACATCCAGCTAATATGAATCACCAAAAAGCCAACTCCTTGCCTAAACGGCCATGCCCTGTAGACTATTCACAATGCAACAATTCGAAATCTAAGGAAGTTGCAGTTTCCAGAATTACAGTAGTCAACGAGGAATGGTCACCCACCAGGATCAGAGAAGATCAGGAGAATGATCCTCACCTGAAGATGATTCGGCAATGGAAGAAAGAAAACCGGCGACCTACCTGGCAAGAAGTGTCAAGATTTTCACCGAAACTAAAGGCGCATTGGGCTCAGTGGGACTCCCTTGTCCTGGAAGAAGGGCTGTTGAAAAGAATCCTTGAAAACGATAATGGTTCTGAGATGAGGAGACAGCTAGTTATCCCGAGAACAAGAGTAGCTGAGGTACTGAAGAAGTTACACGACAGTCCATCGGGAGGTCATCTGGGAGTGAAGAAACCCCTTCAGCGAGTTCGTGAAAGGTTTTATTGGATGAACAGCTCCGACGATGTGAAGGACTGGTGTAAGAAATGTACGACTTGTGCTACGAGTAATGGATCACATCGCAAGAGAAAGGCACCCATGAAACAGTACAATGTTGGAAGCTCTTTCGAAAGGATTGCTTTAGATATCGCTGGACCATTTCCGACGACAGAAAATGGTAGCAAATACATACTGGTTGTAATGTATTATTTCACAAAGTGGGTGGAAATTTACGCTATCCCGAACCAAGGGGCCACAACTGTCGCGGATGTATTGGTGAAATAATTCATCAGCCGATATGGAGTACCCTTGGAAGTCTACAGTGACCAGGGAAGAAATTTTGAAAGCCATCTATTCCAGGAGATTTGCGACAAGGTGGGGATGAAGAAGACCAGGACAACAGCTTTACATCCACAGTCAGATGGAATGGTCGAGAGAATGAACAGGACTATTGGAAAATACCTGTCCAAAGTAGTATCCAGCCATCAGAGAGATTGGGACCAGTATCTTTCCCTATTCGCATTGGCTTATCGATCTGCTGTCAATGAGTCCACGGGTGAAACACCAGCGAAAATCCTGTTTGGACGTGAAATGAGGCGTCCTTGTGACCTGGAATTTGGCTGCCGGCCTGGAGAAGATCTAGCAGGCGAAGACTACGCAATCCAATTGAAAAGAAGGCTGGATGATATTCATGAATTAGTTCGAACAAATCTTCAAGTTGCCAGCGTCAGAATGAAAAGTCCGTACGACACGCAGGCCACAGAGGGCGGTTTTAAAGAAGGGGACAAAGTATGGTTACACAACCCGACGAGGAGAAAAGGATTTTCTCCAAAATTACAAAAATCCTGGGAAGGTCCATACTTAATCAAGAAAAGGATCAATGATGTTATATATCGCATAAGCAAGATGCCCAACGGAAAACCAAAAGTAGTTCACCGAAACCGACTAGCTCCATTCGAAGGATACCATGACATAGAGGAAGGAGTAAACCTCATTCGAGATGTGTCTGACCCCACCTTCGATGAATTTATGGGCGCGTATGGAGGTACCGCGAAAGCTATATATGGAGTCACTTCGGAACAACAACAAGATTTGTTCACTCTCCCGGAAGATTATTCACTGGCATACAACATCCCCGCCCGTATCAAGAACGCACGAGGGTTGGCAACCGTCTTTCGAAAGAAGTTCGGGCAATTAGAAAAACTTGAAGACCAGATTCCAGCCCCTGGCAAGACACTGAAACTGAAACATAATTCGCGGTACGTCTTCTACGTGGTAACTAAAAATGAATTCCAAGATCGATCTACCTACCGCGATGTGAGGGAAGCACTTCGAAACCTCCGAGACCATGTGTTGGAATCCAACGTGAAGAAACTGGCTATGCCTAAGATAGCGAGTAACCAGTTGGATTGGCGAATCATCAGGAACATGGTAGAGATTATCTTTCAAGATACCGGTGTCCAGATATTAATTTGCAGCTACAACCCCCGTTATCAGTATCCGATGAAGACGGTGCCCTGCTATTTCCATAAGATCGGAAAGTGTAGAAATGGGGCCAGTTGCCGATTCAAACATCCAGTCTCGGCTACAAAAAAGTTCCAGGAGGAACTTCCATTTAAGGAGGGGGTAATGTTACGAAACAGCACACTGGTATAGTCCCTAAAACCGACCCTGTCTAAGCCAGGTATAATAGTTAAAATTATGGCGGATACGCAGTTATAAAAAACTGTTTACGATTGAGACTATCTTATCTAGAACTGGTTTTTGTGACCAGAGTTATCTAGAAAAGGTCAGAAAAATTATTTGTGTGTATAAGCCGCAGCCCGGAATTCTCTAGTACAAAAGGCACTAGTATATAAGGGGACTGATCAGGAAGAGTTAGTTAGTTGATAATTTGACATCGAGAGATAAACAAATAAATAAGTGAATTAGTGAACTGTTTATATAAATTAGTTTAAGCGAATATACTGTATATATAAATTAAGTGTTCGTGATTAGTGAGTTAGTGTTTCAATAAATTAGTAAGTAGCCATACCGAGGGTTTAAAATTTATCCCACCCGTTTATTGTCTAAATAAATAACAAAAACATTACATTGGTGTCAGGTGTGGGGTAATATAAATAAATTGCTACGTAAAAATGGCCAAGAGACTACGTGACCTGAAAGTGACGTAACTAAGAGCAGAATTGGAAGATCGTGAGTTGGAAACGTCCGGTAAGAAAAGTGAATTAGTAGAAAGACTTAAAGTGGCACTGGAAGATAACGATGACAAACTTGATCAGATCGTCAACTTGTTGAAAGGTATGGCAGACAGGAAGCCGAAGAAGATCAAATGCCGGAAGTGTGGCGAGCTACAGCACGTACGCAGTCTCTCTAAGCGCCTCACGACTCCTGTAACCCAACAACTTCAGTCACAGGGGAAATCAGACAGGGGTGAACATCCAGCTAATATGAATCACCAAAAAGCCAACTCCTTGCCTAAACGGCCATGCCCTGTAGACTATTCACAATGCAACAATTCGAAATCTAAGGAAGTTGCAGTTTCCAGAATTACAGTAGTCAACGAGGAATGGTCACCCACCAGGATCAGAGAAGATCAGGAGAATGATCCTCACCTGAAGATGATTCGGCAATGGAAGAAAGAAAACCGGCGACCTACCTGGCAAGAAGTGTCAAGATTTTCACCGAAACTAAAGGCGCATTGGGCTCAGTGGGACTCCCTTGTCCTGGAAGAAGGGCTGTTGAAAAGAATCCTTGAAAACGATAATGGTTCTGAGATGAGGAGACAGCTAGTTATCCCGAGAACAAGAGTAGCTGAGGTACTGAAGAAGTTACACGACAGTCCATCGGGAGGTCATCTGGGAGTGAAGAAACCCCTTCAGCGAGTTCGTGAAAGGTTTTATTGGATGAACAGCTCCGACGATGTGAAGGACTGGTGTAAGAAATGTACGACTTGTGCTACGAGTAATGGATCACATCGCAAGAGAAAGGCACCCATGAAACAGTACAATGTTGGAAGCTCTTTCGAAAGGATTGCTTTAGATATCGCTGGACCATTTCCGACGACAGAAAATGGTAGCAAATACATACTGGTTGTAATGTATTATTTCACAAAGTGGGTGGAAATTTACGCTATCCCGAACCAAGGGGCCACAACTGTCGCGGATGTATTGGTGAAATAATTCATCAGCCGATATGGAGTACCCTTGGAAGTCTACAGTGACCAGGGAAGAAATTTTGAAAGCCATCTATTCCAGGAGATTTGCGACAAGCTGGGGATGAAGAAGACCAGGACAACAGCTTTACATCCACAGTCAGATGGAATGGTCGAGAGAATGAACAGGACTATTGGAAAATACCTGTCCAAAGTAGTATCCAGCCATCAGAGAGATTGGGACCAGTATCTTTCCCTATTCGCATTGGCTTATCGATCTGCTGTCAATGAGTCCACGGGTGAAACACCAGCGAAAATCCTGTTTGGACGTGAAATGAGGCGTCCTTGTGACCTGGAATTTGGCTGCCGGCCTGGAGAAGATCTAGCAGGCGAAGACTACGCAATCCAATTGAAAAGAAGGCTGGATGATATTCATGAATTAGTTCGAACAAATCTTCAAGTTGCCAGCGTCAGAATGAAAAGTCCGTACGACACGCAGGCCACAGAGGGCGGTTTTAAAGAAGGGGACAAAGTATGGTTACACAACCCGACGAGGAGAAAAGGATTTTCTCCAAAATTACAAAAATCCTGGGAAGGTCCATACTTAATCAAGAAAAGGATCAATGATGTTATATATCGCATAAGCAAGATGCCCAACGGAAAACCAAAAGTAGTTCACCGAAACCGACTAGCTCCATTCGAAGGATACCATGACATAGAGGAAGGAGTAAACCTCATTCGAGATGTGTCTGACCCCACCTTCGATGAATTTATGGGCGCGTATGGAGGTACCGCGAAAGCTATATATGGAGTCACTTCGGAACAACAACAAGATTTGTTCACTCTCCCGGAAGATTATTCACTGGCATACAACATCCCCGCCCGTATCAAGAACGCACGAGGGTTGGCAACCGTCTTTCGAAAGAAGTTCGGGCAATTAGAAAAACTTGAAGACCAGATTCCAGCCCCTGGCAAGACACTGAAACTGAAACATAATTCGCGGTACGTCTTCTACGTGGTAACTAAAAATGAATTCCAAGATCGATCTACCTACCGCGATGTGAGGGAAGCACTTCGAAACCTCCGAGACCATGTGTTGGAATCCAACGTGAAGAAACTGGCTATGCCTAAGATAGCGAGTAACCAGTTGGATTGGCGAATCATCAGGAACATGGTAGAGATTATCTTTCAAGATACCGGTGTTCAGATATTAATTTGCAGCTACAACCCCCGTTATCAGTATCCGATGAAGACGGTGCCCTGCTATTTCCATAAGATCGGAAAGTGTAGAAATGGGGCCAGTTGCCGATTCAAACATCCAGTCTCGGCTACAAAAAAGTTCCAGGAGGAACTTCCATTTAAGGAGGGGGTAATGTTACGAAACAGCACACTGGTATAGTCCCTAAAACCGACCCTGTCTAAGCCAGGTATAATAGTTAAAATTATGGCGGATACGCAGTTATATAAAACTGTTTACGATTGAGACTATCTTATCTAGAACTGGTTTTTGTGACCAGAGTTATCTAGAAAAGGTCAGAAAAATTATTTGTGTGTATAAGCCGCAGCCCGGAATTCTCTAGTACAAAAGGCACTAGTATATAAGGGGACTGATCAGGAAGAGTTAGTTAGTTGATAATTTGACATCGAGAGATAAACAAATAAATAAGTGAATTAGTGAACTGTTTATATAAATTAGTTTAAGCGAATATACTGTATATATAAATTAAGTGTTCGTGATTAGTGAGTTAGTGTTTCAATAAATTAGTAAGTAGCCATACCGAGGGTTTAAAATTTATCCCACCCGTTTATTGTCTAAATAAATAACAAAAACATTACATTGGTGTCAGGTGTGGGGTAATATAAATAAATTGCTACGTAAAAATGGCCAAGAGACTACGTGACCTGAAAGTGACGTAACTAAGAGCAGAATTGGAAGATCGTGAGTTGGAAACGTCCGGTAAGAAAAGTGAATTAGTAGAAAGACTTAAAGTGGCACTGGAAGATAACGATGACAAACTTGATCAGATCGTCAACTTGTTGAAAGGTATGGCAGACAGGAAGCCGAAGAAGATCAAATGCCGGAAGTGTGGCGAGCTACAGCACGTACGCAGTCTCTCTAAGCGCCTCACGACTCCTGTAACCCAACAACTTCAGTCACAGGGGAAATCAGACAGGGGTGAACATCCAGCTAATATGAATCACCAAAAAGCCAACTCCTTGCCTAAACGGCCATGCCCTGTAGACTATTCACAATGCAACAATTCGAAATCTAAGGAAGTTGCAGTTTCCAGAATTACAGTAGTCAACGAGGAATGGTCACCCACCAGGATCAGAGAAGATCAGGAGAATGATCCTCACCTGAAGATGATTCGGCAATGGAAGAAAGAAAACCGGCGACCTACCTGGCAAGAAGTGTCAAGATTTTCACCGAAACTAAAGGCGCATTGGGCTCAGTGGGACTCCCTTGTCCTGGAAGAAGGGCTGTTGAAAAGAATCCTTGAAAACGATAATGGTTCTGAGATGAGGAGACAGCTAGTTATCCCGAGAACAAGAGTAGCTGAGGTACTGAAGAAGTTACACGACAGTCCATCGGGAGGTCATCTGGGAGTGAAGAAACCCCTTCAGCGAGTTCGTGAAAGGTTTTATTGGATGAACAGCTCCGACGATGTGAAGGACTGGTGTAAGAAATGTACGACTTGTGCTACGAGTAATGGATCACATCGCAAGAGAAAGGCACCCATGAAACAGTACAATGTTGGAAGCTCTTTCGAAAGGATTGCTTTAGATATCGCTGGACCATTTCCGACGACAGAAAATGGTAGCAAATACATACTGGTTGTAATGTATTATTTCACAAAGTGGGTGGAAATTTACGCTATCCCGAACCAAGGGGCCACAACTGTCGCGGATGTATTGGTGAAATAATTCATCAGCCGATATGGAGTACCCTTGGAAGTCTACAGTGACCAGGGAAGAAATTTTGAAAGCCATCTATTCCAGGAGATTTGCGACAAGCTGGGGATGAAGAAGACCAGGACAACAGCTTTACATCCACAGTCAGATGGAATGGTCGAGAGAATGAACAGGACTATTGGAAAATACCTGTCCAAAGTAGTATCCAGCCATCAGAGAGATTGGGACCAGTATCTTTCCCTATTCGCATTGGCTTATCGATCTGCTGTCAATGAGTCCACGGGTGAAACACCAGCGAAAATCCTGTTTGGACGTGAAATGAGGCGTCCTTGTGACCTGGAATTTGGCTGCCGGCCTGGAGAAGATCTAGCAGGCGAAGACTACGCAATCCAATTGAAAAGAAGGCTGGATGATATTCATGAATTAGTTCGAACAAATCTTCAAGTTGCCAGCGTCAGAATGAAAAGTCCGTACGACACGCAGGCCACAGAGGGCGGTTTTAAAGAAGGGGACAAAGTATGGTTACACAACCCGACGAGGAGAAAAGGATTTTCTCCAAAATTACAAAAATCCTGGGAAGGTCCATACTTAATCAAGAAAAGGATCAATGATGTTATATATCGCATAAGCAAGATGCCCAACGGAAAACCAAAAGTAGTTCACCGAAACCGACTAGCTCCATTCGAAGGATACCATGACATAGAGGAAGGAGTAAACCTCATTCGAGATGTGTCTGACCCCACCTTCGATGAATTTATGGGCGCGTATGGAGGTACCGCGAAAGCTATATATGGAGTCACTTCGGAACAACAACAAGATTTGTTCACTCTCCCGGAAGATTATTCACTGGCATACAACATCCCCGCCCGTATCAAGAACGCACGAGGGTTGGCAACCGTCTTTCGAAAGAAGTTCGGGCAATTAGAAAAACTTGAAGACCAGATTCCAGCCCCTGGCAAGACACTGAAACTGAAACATAATTCGCGGTACGTCTTCTACGTGGTAACTAAAAATGAATTCCAAGATCGATCTACCTACCGCGATGTGAGGGAAGCACTTCGAAACCTCCGAGACCATGTGTTGGAATCCAACGTGAAGAAACTGGCTATGCCTAAGATAGCGAGTAACCAGTTGGATTGGCGAATCATCAGGAACATGGTAGAGATTATCTTTCAAGATACCGGTGTCCAGATATTAATTTGCAGCTACAACCCCCGTTATCAGTATCCGATGAAGACGGTGCCCTGCTATTTCCATAAGATCGGAAAGTGTAGAAATGGGGCCAGTTGCCGATTCAAACATCCAGTCTCGGCTACAAAAAAGTTCCAGGAGGAACTTCCATTTAAGGAGGGGGTAATGTTACGAAACAGCACACTGGTATAGTCCCTAAAACCGACCCTGTCTAAGCCAGGTATAATAGTTAAAATTATGGCGGATACGCAGTTATAAAAAACTGTTTACGATTGAGACTATCTTATCTAGAACTGGTTTTTGTGACCAGAGTTATCTAGAAAAGGTCAGAAAAATTATTTGTGTGTATAAGCCGCAGCCCGGAATTCTCTAGTACAAAAGGCACTAGTATATAAGGGGACTGATCAGGAAGAGTTAGTTAGTTGATAATTTGACATCGAGAGATAAACAAATAAATAAGTGAATTAGTGAACTGTTTATATAAATTAGTTTAAGTGAATATACTGTATATATAAATTAAGTATTAGTGATTAGTTTAGTGTTTAAATAAATTAGTAAGTAGCCATACAGTGTGTTTAAAATTTATCCCAACCGTTTATTGTTTAAATAAATAACAAAAACATTACAATACGAATGAATATTCTATAGGTTTAAAATGTAATTAAAATGTTATTTATATTGAAAAAAAAGATATTTTGCAACATAAAAGGCTGGCAAATGTTTGCACAAAAGTAAACAATGATTTGTATTTAGTTTAAAATTAATATGTAGGTATAAAAGAAGGATTTCGTGACCACGTGCAACTGTAATTTATCTCTGAATATGTGAAAGAGCAGAAATGAAAGAAATACAATAAAAATTATCTCAGCGATTATATGGAATAAAGCTTAGTGATTATAAAATATAACTTTAAACTTACCACAGCAAATTAAGAAAAATTTCAGTAGAACAAGAGAAATAGTGAGTACGTGTTTTCTCTTCAACGTCGGTATCGGAAAGGGATGATTTTTAGCTTGTAGCAAACAGGAGGAAATTGACAAATGTCAATTGTCTCAACGTTCTTGGTTGGGAGTGGCTAATGAGACGGCAAGCAGGAATTACACGGAATTTATTATATTAGAACGAAACAGGTCGATGAACATGTTACAACATTCAGGAAACAAGAGCCCTGGGAGCACGATATACACAATATTGTTTGATTCCAGAGACAAAGACAAGTTTCCTGCTGCCTCTCATAAACTAACACCTGTACGATTTTGAAACCCTGTTTTTCGGGGACGATCCAGTCGAAAATGCTAGGAAGACATATTTTTATACCAGGGGCAAAGTTACTACTATCAGTGATAATAATTGGATAATGCATTCGGCAAGGAACCATGATGAGCATCAGATCCATACAGGGGTGCCAGGAATGGCCAGTCCATCGGCTCTATTCTTTGTATATATTCCAAACAGCCATGAATATATAGTTGACTAACGATTGTAAATAAAGACATTTTAAAATAAAAAATTACTTGCAAAATGACCAACAATGTAGTATATTTGAATTTATAGAACCTGTTGAACTGACTCTGGTGAGCTCAAAATCAATGGGGTTCATCTATGAGACACCCTGAATAATAAGCCAGTCATAAAATTGGTCACTTGTATACCCTTGGGAGGTTGTAATTATTTTTAAATGCGTAGATATAAATAGTAGAAAACACAGAACGGATAGAAGACCAGCATTTTATATAAAAAATATCAAGTCCTGCTCTGCAATTTAAACCTCGCTAAGAGTACCCAATGACTCAACACTTCGACAGACAAAAGGTACCCGGTATACCGGGTACCCGGATTGATAGAACTGCATTCCTTTTTGGTTACTTACAATGGAAACCTGAAGCGACTTAGCGACTAAACGCTTTCTTACTCTTTCTTCATCTCTCTGGCTCTTTCTCTTCGGATTTTCTATCTTCGTCTTTAATGAGAATTCCGATCTGTTCAGCGGCTACTGTTCACTTCCCAAGAAATCAGGTTGACCTAAGAAATCTATAGTTTACCTAGTGTAATATGTGCTGTATCATACTAATTGATACGACTATTTATAGATGTTTAGTAGTAAATTTTAATATTTGTATTTTGAAAATTTTAATTGTTTTCAATTTTCAATACGCTGTTCTTTAGAGTAATTTTTTATTTGCATTTAATATTAAATTTGAAGGGGATAAGGTTGGGCCCATGGTGACTTTTGATCAGGACATCAAATACCAGTACACATCAAAAATTCAGACAATTTGACAGAAGTGCGGAGTCCTTTCACTAAAAAAAATCGTACTGTCCTAAGTAATTAAAATATTGTGCTCATATTATAGAGGAGTACGTTCAAAGGTATAATTCATTAGAGAAAAAAATGAGAATATACCACACGTTTGCATTTCTGAGATACCGAGCGTCAAAGTCTAGTAATTGGAAAATTAAGAGAAACACCTTTACCTAAAAAATCGCGCAGACAAAAATAATTAAAATATTGGGCTCATATTATAGAGCAGTACTCTCAAACGTATAATTTATGATGGCAAAAATCGAGAATGTTCTACACGTTCGCATTTCTCAGATAGCCATTTTGGGAGTTAGAGGAAGATTTTTGTGGCATGCATTACGAAAAAAATTGTAGTAACTTCACCAACATGGGCGTGTCAGCGTAGGGCAGGGAGGGGCAACTGAACTAATAAACAAAAAATGAAATCTAAAATATACATATTTTCTGTTCTGCAATTTTTTTGTTATCTGTTTTATCTATTTTGTTTGTTGTTGTGGACGTTTGGTTGCTTTTATGAACATTTTAAAATTAATTAATAAGTTCTAATAAACTAAAATTATTCGCGTGTCCTTTGTCACTAAAATATATTTCATCAGAAAAAAACAAAGCTGTTTGAAAAACTGACATAGTGCTAAATATATATTAATAGCGTTTTCGATTTATGCATTGGTGCACACCAGAATTGTCCCACACCAGAATTGGGTAAAAAGGAGTATTCGATTTACTCTCAGGATACGTCAACTTTTAGTGTTCGATTCAACTACTTAACAGTCGGACATTTTTGAGAAAAATGGTAAAAAAATTGTCACTGTGAAATATTTTGAAACATTCAATACACAATCCTACATGAGAATCCGAAATAAATACTTTTATAACAACTATTGAGTTGGTGTGTAAGTGCGCTCGTCTAGCGACAGTGTCCTATTTATAGTCTATTTCTTAATGTCTGACAGCACAGTAGCCTCATTAAATATTCAAATAGAAAATTATCTCGTACAGAGTGATCCTAAGAATTGTAGAAGTAAATAATAAAATTCTAATGCAAAACAAGTAGGTGTCTGTATTGGTTGTCTGTACATCCCTGTTTCAGCTCAAAATACAATATGGTAATAAAACTGAACAATGCCAGCAAAAGGATAAACAGTGCGGCAGTGGAGGAGATTACGATATTAGTTCATTTTGCTTATTTAAGTAGATTCGGTCAACATTACAGTTGAAATAAAATTCATTCGCTTAGGCCTATTAACAAGTTACATTCTCATTTTTATTAAATTAAATTAATTAAAGAAAATATAGTTTAATTCTCATAATTCAAATTTATTGACAATGAATTAATGTATATTAAGTAAAGTAAACATACCATTTATAGGAAATATAAAATTCAATCTATAGTATCATCCTTTTCGCTGGCCATACAAGAATCATCCGAAGACTCGTCGAGAGAGATCACTATCGGTTCTATAGTTTGTTCTATGAGGTTATCTAAAACCCACATTTTCTCTTCCTCTTTAATTACATGATTCACAGCATCTCTCCAGTTCTCTTCAGTTATTGTTGTCAATGAGTACTTCATGAGTTCACGAACATCTTTCATTTTAAATGTTTTATTATGTCTAGCTACATAATCTTTCATTTGGGCCCATATTAACTCTATCGCATTTAATTCACAATGGTATGGTGGCAAACGAAGTACTGTCATCTCACGATTCTTGGTTATTTCATCAATAACAAACTTTTTAAATTGTAGCTTGTGATCTGAAGCAACCTTTAAAGGTTCTTTTTTCAACATATCATCTTCAAATGGTATATCTTTTACGATTAACCAGTTTCTAATATCAGCTTTTCTCCAAGAGGCAGATGGAAGATTTTCTGTTAATCGCGAATGATAAGTGGCATTGTCCATAACGATTACAGCATTATTTGGGATTAATTCGACCATTTGTGTAAAATACATCTGCAGTCATTTATTTATGATAATCTTTGGTTGATGTTGACTGAAACTCCAGTAAACCACCTTCAACGAACCCTTGATTGCATCCAATATGCGTTATTATTAGTCGGCGACCTTTACCGATAGGAGTTTTCAGTCCCGTAGATAAACCTTCTAAGAAAGCTTGACGACTGGTTTGAATACTTTTGTCCTGCCATATTTTTTTCACTGAATGTCCTTCATTGAGCCATGTCTCATCTAGATAATAGATTTGTCTTCCCTCCTGTCTGTATTTTCGGATATCTCGTAAATACTGGCGTCTCCAACATATTATTTCTTCGTTGTCGATTAGCACTGATTTGCGACTTTGCTTCTCCCAAGTAAAATTTAATTTGTGTTACATTTTCCACAAAGTTTTTCACCCTATGTCAGGCAAATTCTCGTCCTCCTTCACCATTCTTAGAATTCTGTCAAGGGTTGGGATCTCTTTTTTAAAATATAATTCATGTAGTTTTCGTCTTATTGTATTTTGCATATGTTCATCAAGGTCAAAAGGTTTTCTTCCAGTTGAATTTTTAGGTGGAGATATATTTCCATTTTTCCTCTCACTTAGAAGCCTGTAAATAGTAGATTCACTAACTCCTGTCATATTGGAACATGTCGAAACTATATTTCTAACAGTAGCAGCCGGCATTTGATGCACATTTAACAGTACAGTCTTCGTTTGTAAGCTAATCACGCTCTTACACTTTACTGGGGTAAAACTTGAAGACATTTTTCACAACACAGTTAACACTTATGGAACATAAGCGACTCTAAGCAAAACAAATTATACAAATTTGGGCGAGACCAAGTTTCACCGTATATACCTGCAAAATTTCTAAGTAGTCATTGGGACAATCGCTAATAGGACCCTATTGTAATGTTTCTTGGAAATGTTATTATCAACATTTCGAAAATCAGAAAGTAATTATCTGGAGAATGAATTGATAAATGGTTTGGTAATATGCTCCAAATTCTCAAGATAATTAATGAAATATTCAGTCAGAATAGTTGCGTTACAAGATTATTTCAAAAATAATTTATTGTTTTAACTGTATGTACTCTATAAATGTATGAAGGTCAGTTAGTTGTTTTAACTAACCGAATTTACATTTATATTACCTTTATATATCAGATCGGGTATAAAATTAAATAGTAAATAAATTCCTTAGATGAACTGTGACGCTTATGCTTTACTACCTGACTAGCATCTGTGACCTTATCGCGTGCTGTCAGTCAATAAGAAACAGACTATAATAGTGTAACGAAACACCACATAGTGAAAAAAGTTTTGTATAAATTTAGTTTAAACCCAAGAAAAATGTTATTAGTTTAATTTAAGTATAATTAAAATCTCAAAGTTTTGTTTTCATTTGCCTTTTCTTTTTATCCTAAAATTTTACATTTTGGACGACCATGGACCATGGTTTGCTCCCCCCCCCCTCCCAGTTATACATCCTGGTTACGCTCTTGTCCACCAATGGAATTAAAATATCGAAATAAATGAAAATAGTAAGAAAATGTCCATACTATTATAAAAAATAATCGAGCTCTACAGTTATAAGCCAAACTGAATTATAGAAGTCGTCAGTTACAAAAAATAAGAATTATATTAGCAAAAAAATTGAGAATAATAATGGAAATCGGGTGTTCTAGAAAATTGCTTGATTAAATACAAAACTAACATATTTTTGAGATTTTACACTACATGAATTATGTATAACTGTATTTATTATAATCCCATGTTTTCAGTTTTCTGGTTAAACACCGCAAAATTTAAAAAAAATAAATTGACATACTCCCATATAAATTTGAATAATTTCGCAACTATGAAATATGTAGATTTCTATATTATATTATTCGATAGAGGAATGATAAATCTAAATACTTGACTATATAAAAAGGTCTGTTCCAACCAACACAAAAACCGTACAATTACGATACAAACCCAATTGACCTCCTGAGTAGTGAATATAATAAGTCAGTGTAATTTACATCAAATTTGCTGCGTTACTGAGATTGTACGGTAATAAAACGGTATTTACTTCGGTTGGAACAAACCTATAGTTTCTTCAATTCAATATTTGTGAGAGTTATGCAGGGTGAAAGTCGGAGGACATTTTTTATGACACGACAAATTTGTCAGAAAGTTATCGAAGCTTAACGAGAAATTAGTTGACTTTTTAAAAAACTGTTAAAAAATTATCTCGTTTTCGAAAAGTGACTCGTCTTTCTACAAAAGTTATCGCAAAATTCTGCATATCCACTCTTAGAAGCAATTTATGATATCACAATAAATTTATTCATTCAATATTCCAATTAGTCCTAGTGATAAGAAAATTTAAATTTTTCGCGAAAGTTTTATGATGATGAGAGATATGATAAACACAATAGTCCAAGTGATAAAAAGGATTAAAGTATTAATAGGAATTGATTGACGTATGAGAATATACTAATTTTTTTAAAATGATTTCGTGAATATGTAACTTAACTATTAGTAATTTAGATGTAGGTATTATAAAAAATGCTGAATTTCTGACTAAACGATTGTAAACATCAGGTAATTGCATATGCCGATGATTTTACTTTGATTATTAGATCAAAAAGGCAGCTGAACGTAAGACTTATAATAAACACAAAATAAACGGTTTTAATGATTAAAACTAACTCTTCCGCATCTGTGGCCCTGAACAATATTCTATCGTAAAATTGTTACTTGTATACACTTCGGGGATGTGTCAAACCGAAATTTCTCCAAAACTAACCAAAAATGTAGGACCCGCTGTACTCGCTCTAGTCAACTGAAAATCAATAGGGTACATCTGTGAGACACCTTGAACAATATTCGATCATCAAATTGATCAATCGAATACTCTCTGGTGGCTGTATCGTGCTAACAAACTGAAAATTCTCATAAAATGACAAAAGTTTCGTACTTCAAGTACCATAGCATCCGTTGTACTGGCTTCAGTGAGCTGAATATCAATAGGGTTCATCTTTGAGACGCTCTGAATAATATCCAATCATAAAATTGGTCACTTGTATATACTCCGGAGACTGTATCGTGCTAACAAACTGAAACTTCTCCAAAAATGACAAAAATATCGTACTTAAAGTACTGTAGCATCTGTTGTATGGGATCTGGTGAGCTTAAAATCAATAGGGTTCATCTGTGAGATGTCCTGAATAATATTCAATCATAAAATTGGTGACTTGTTGAACCCCGGAGGCTGTATCGTGCTAACAAACTGAAATTTCTCAAAAAATTACAAAATGTCGTACTTCAAGTACTGTAGCATCTGTTGTATGGGATCTGGTGAGCTGAAAATCAATAGGGTTCATCTGTGAGATGTCCTGAATAATATTCAATCATAAAATTGGTGACTTGTTGAACCCCGGAGGCTGTATCGTGCTAACAAACTGAAATTTCTCAAAAAATTACAAAATGTCGTACTTCAAGTACCATAGCAGCCGTTGTACTGGCTGTGGTGAGCTGAAAATCAATAGGGTTAATCTGTGACATGTCCTTAACAATATTCAATCATAAAATTGGTGACTTATTGCACTCCGGAGGCTGTATCGTGCTAACAAGACTTGCAAGGAAAAGTGGCCGACGACAACGACGACGACGACATACACACAGGATTTTTTTTCTAAAAACCGTTTTTTCGTGTTGTTGTTGATGGAAAACGTGAAAATAACTAAAAATTCCAACTTTTTTTGGGGTAAACCAATACTTTTCTCGCATATAGATAGGTAGGGCGGAAAAGTAATATAAAATTGGTCACTTATATACACTCTAGAGGCTGTATCTTGCTAACAAACTGAAAATTCTCCAAAAATGACAAAAATGTGGTACTGCAAGTACCATAGCACTCTTTTTCTGGCTTTAGTGAGCTGAATATCAATAGGGTTCATATTTGAGACACCCTGAATAATATCCAATGATAAAGTTGGTCACTTGTATATACCATCTGAAATTTCTCAGAAAATTACAAAAATGTCGCAATTAAAGTACTATAGCACGTGTTGTACGGAATCTTCTTCTTCTTCTTCTTCTTTTAAATAGACCTATTGGTCTGTTGCTTGCTGAAGCCGTCTCTGGATGGTTTCTTGCGAGGTGGACTGCCAGCTTTCCTGCCACCTTTTTGGGGGTCTTCCTGGTGGGCGATTTCCATGTGGCTTGCTTTCCATCATTATTCTCGGTAATCTGTTTTCGTCCATTCTTCGTACGTGCGCGTACCATTCTCTTCGTCTCTGTCTGCCCCATCTGACTATGTCTACTATGCTGCATTGAGCTCGTATGTCAGTGTTTCTTATCCTGTCCCCTCTGGTCTTCCCTAGGATAGTTCGTACGATTTTCATTTCGGTCGAGCGCAGCATACTTTTTGTTTTATTTGTGTCTTCGCGTACTTCTATTCCGTAAGTCATAATAGGTCTGATGCAAGTCTTATAGATCTTCATCTTGCTATCTGTTCCCATGTGCTGGTTTGACCATATCACATCTCTAAGACATCCTGACAGAGCTGCTGCTTTAGTTATGAGACTTCTTACTTCTTTCGCCGGATCGTGGTAGCTGCAGATGTCCATGCCTAGATATTTAAAGACATTGAGTTGCTCGATTGGCTTATCCTCTACAACCGCTTTACACCTGACAGGTTCTCTGGAGAATGTCATAGCTTTGGTTTTTGATGTTGAAATTGCCATGTTGAGTTGTTGGCTGACTTGATAGAATTTAAACAGCTGTCTCTGAAGATCGTTCTCCGTTTCTGCTATAATAGCTGCGTCGTCTGCATAGCAGACCATAGATATTTTTGAGTGGCCCATTCTGTACCCCAAATCTAAGGATGTGACTTGTTGTATTATTTCATTCATCAGGAGGTTGAAAAGGAAAGGGCTCAGGCTGTCACCCTGCCTAATTCCGCCTGGTGTTTTTATGTTGGATATAGTTTGTTCTCCTGACTTGATCTTTGCCACATTTCCAGTGTTTAAGTTTTTAATTAGTTTGGTGATTTGGGACGGCGACTGTCTTTTTGTTAGAATTTGTAGGACGTCTGTCAAGCGCACTTTGTCGAATGCCTTTGTTAAGTCTATGAAGCAGATGTAAGCAGGCTTGTTAAACTCTATTGATTTCTCCTTTAGTTGTTCCATTATGAAGAGAGCGTCCGTTGTTGACCTGTTTGTTCGAAAACCAAGCTGTTCCTCTCTATTCTTAATACGTGATTCCAATTTGTCTTTTAGGATGCTAGTGAGCAGTTTCATGGACGTACTTAGCAGGGTTATGCCCCTGTAGTTTTCAGGTGCTGTCTTTTGCCCCTTTTTGAAGATGGGAATAGTGATGCTGCTGCGCCAATCTTCGGGAATCTGTGATGTATTTAAAATTTTGTTGAAAGGAGTTAGCAACTTCTCGATGAGTTTCTTTCCCCCATATTTTAGCAATTCATTCGGGATGTTGTCTGTACCCGCGGCTTTCCTGTTTTTCAGCTTTTGTATTCTTTTTCTCAGCTCTTCCTCTGTTATCAAAACATCATCGGGTGTTTCGTCTTCGTTCCCCCATGTATCAGCTGTTTCTTCATCTTGGTACAGCTCTGTAAAATATTTTTCCCAGATGTCAGGTGATATGTTTTTAGTTTGAACGTATTCATTTACTGGTTTTTTTCTGTTTTTCAGCATCTTCCAAACCTTTCTTTGGGCTCCATAAAGGTCGTGTTCCATTTCACTGGTGAATCGTCTCCAGTGTTCCCTTTTTATGGTTCTGATAGCTGCATTGGCTTTGTTTCTGTTTTCAACGTATCTCGTTCGATTGGTTTCTGTTGGTGAACTTAAATACAATAGGTAGCTTTTACGTTTCATATCTGCCAGTTCCTTCACTTCCTTACAAAACCATGTTCTTGTTGGCGTTTATGTTGATTGTGCGTTCTCCCATCGATTCTGTTGCAGCTTCTGTTATGCATGTTTTTATTTGTTGCCAGCCTTCTTCTACTTCACCTGATGTGCAGATGTTATTCAGTTTGCTTGATAATCTAATTTCGTAAAGCTGTCTTGTGCTTTCGGTAGACAAAGATTCTATATTGAATTTTCTTTTGTAGATAGGCTTCTTTACAACTTTACGAGGTTGCTCCATTAACATTTTGCATAATACAAGCTTATGATCTGTTCCTAGATTGGCTGATGTTAGAGCCCTTACGTCTAATATTTGAGAGGGTGTGATTGCTCTGTTGGTTATGACAAAGTCTATCATGGAGCGTTGTCCTCTTGTGTTGGCAAAAGTGTATTTGAGCTGTTCTTTGTGTTGGAAGTATGTGTTGTTAATTCTTAACTCGTTCCTG
Organism: Galeruca laticollis; assembly: GCA_963921935.1. Classification (NCBI taxonomy): domain Eukaryota; kingdom Metazoa; phylum Arthropoda; class Insecta; order Coleoptera; family Chrysomelidae; genus Galeruca; species Galeruca laticollis. The sequence goes on from OY998184.1 coordinate 86,644,416, forward strand.
GCACAAAAGTCTATAAGAAGTTCGCCATTTTCGTTGGTAATTGGCTCGTTGAATTTTTGTTTCAGATTGGGTATTATATCATTTCCAATTCGGGCGTTAAGATCTCCGAAGATCTCCGAGTTTGTGGCTTCTGTCGAGTTTGTCGATAGTATCTTGCAGTGACAGATAGAAGTTTCCAGACTCTTCAATGGTTCGTGATGTATCAGGAGCATATCGGCTGACGAGGTGGGTGGTGAGTTCATTGATTTTGATGGACACTCTTAATATTCTATCGTTTACGTATTCTATGCTTTCGATATTGTGCTTATACCTCTCATGCAGTAGTATTCCGACTCCTGAGTGTGCTCTTTCCTGTTTGGGCACTCCACTGTATATTAAGATGTACTCTTCAAATTTTGAGGTGCCTTGGCCTTTTTTCCTTGTTTCTGATATTCCACATATGTCGAGTCTGTGCTTCTTCATTTCGATTGTGATTTCCTGGTCTCTGCCATTCCATGATGTTATGTTCCAGCATGCCATCTTGTCATTTTCCGTTTCCTGAATCGTCGGTCCTTATTCCTTGCTTTGGTCGTTATCCGTTGTGACTGTCCGTAATCCGAGGCTATTGCTTCAGTTCTGTGAGCGGTAGTGATTTTTACCCTGGGTAGGCTGCTAACCTCGCCCAAGAACCCTCCTCCTTTATCCGGGCTTGGGACCGGCAGTAACAGTTGTTGGGCTACTCAATCCACCCAACGCCTGCCCCAGGCGGAATCTAATTAGTTGAAAATCAATAGGGTTCATCTGTGAGATGTCGTGAATAATCTACAATCATAAAATTGGTGACTTGTTGCACTCCGGAGGCTGAATCGTGCTAACAAACTGAAATTTCTCAAAAAATTACAAAATGTCGTACTTCAAGTACCATAGCACCCGTTGTACTGGCTCTGGTGAGCTGAAAATCAATAGGGATCATCGGTGACATGTCCTTAACAATATTCAATCATAAAATTGCTGACATATTGCATTCCGTAGGCTGTATCGTGCTAACAAGACATGTAAGAAAAAGTGGCCGACGACGACGACGACGACGACGACATACACACAGGATTTTTTTTCTAAAAACCGTTTTTTCGTGTTGTTGTTGATGGAAAACGAAAAAATAACTCAAAAAAAAAATTTCAAAATTCCAACTTTTTTTGGGGTAAACCAATACTTTTCTCGACATATAGAAAGGTTGGGCGGAAAAGTAAAATATATTGAGATGAAACAAGATATTATCGACGGGGAGAAAGAAATAACTTTTAGAAAAGACAGCCAGACATATAAATTCGGAAAGTCAACAGAGTCAAAGAGTTAATACTGTAACCAGTATCGAAAAAACTGGACGCATTTCTTTGTTTGTGTCTTAACTGGTTTACGTGGAAATGAGAAAATTTGTAATTTGAAACAGAGCGTCAGCCCTACCTTATCACTCTCCCAATATCTAGACACTCATTTAAATAGCTTGGTGCCGAGCATACGATAAAACTTTATAAATGGTGTCATCTAGTGGAAATTGTTTGAACTAATAATTTTTTTCGTTGAAAAGAAGAAACATCTTAACTGTTTTATGAGGAAATGAGAAAGTTATACCTTTCAGTCAATACCACATATCAAAAATGATTGGTGATGCCTGGTACAAATCTGCAATACCAGGATTTAAAGCAACAGGGATAAATCCTTTTGATCCTAATGCTACTTTTTCAGCATTTTTATGCATCAATTAGAAAGAGTGATGATAATTCGCAGACAATTCAGAATACAAATAACCTTGCTTTGCCCAGTACCTCCACATCTTCAGTGAATCAAAATGTCCGGATGTCTACACCACATGCTTCTGTTATTTTACAAAACTAAGCACAAACTAAGACCTTACAAGTCCGTTGCCTGTCATATATCGGAAACTAAGTAAGGGGAAATAAAACGTACAAATTTAGACATCAGAAAGTCATTTAACAAATCGTAAACTGTTTAAAGAAAAAACAAGAGAAAACGTTGATTATCTTCGTGTTTTAATACTTTATGTAAGCACTGAATAAATAAAATTATGACAAATTATTTTCACAGATAATCAGGTTTGTTTTATCATTTAGCACGTTCCCAGAAACCGAGTTTTCATAAGACAAATTAGACTAATTATCAGATGTTAATTTGTTTGAACGAAAAATGAGTCTAAATATTTAAACAAACATACTTGCAATTCATCATTGTTATTAAGACTTCAATTATAGGTATTGCTAATAACTACTTATAATATTATTTCACGTCGTCAGATATACAGGGAGAATTCCAATAAGACTTCTTGAAGAAATTTGGTAGAATTCAAATCTGAAAATTCGATTTCCTGATACGTCCAATTGATCTAAAATATTTAGAACATTCTACTGTTTCTTTTTATACCGGAAGTTTACTGTTTCGTGGATGAAATAAATTTTAATGTACTGGGGGCATCTGGCCTTAAGGATTTAGTAATAAAAGTTTATAAATCCTTTATTGTACTGTCAACAGTAACAGATCCGTAGTCGGTCAAATTTAGATACTAAAACATAAATTAATTTTGTTTTAAAATATCACTAAATTTTTCAAAAACAAATTTAATTTTTATTTATTAATTGGAATTGAACAAATTAAACTGTTGACATGTACAGGGTGGCCCACCGTATTATTCTTGCCGGCTTGTTCATACAATAGCAATATATATATATATATATATATATATATATATATATATATATATTATTTTTTTGAAGTATTTTTCTTGGGAAAGGTTCAGATTAAAACTCTTGTAAGTTAACTTCACGTTTCGCCTTAAATATAAGGCTTTTTCAAAAGTTTTTATTATAAATTCAAAATATAAAATACATAATTTGTAAAACAGTGACAATACTAAATTGACATTAAAGGTGACAAATAGAATAAACGTAGTTATGAATTTTCAAAGGAGTACGTACCTTGACAACTATCTTTAATGCAATGTGTCTTACTTTATTTCTAATATTTTAATTTAGAGAGTGTTTGAAAATGTTAATGGATAAATATTAATTATATTATTGGTTTATTTTATTTTTTATAGTTATGAGGATATATGTAAAAGGTTATGATAAATTTTGCTTAATTTTTCTATGTCTTTCTTATCATTCAGTGCTTCAGGTTCATTTTTTATTGCAATCATTTCTTTAATTTTGAGTTTAGTGATGTTTTGGTCTTTGTAAATAATTTTTGTGTTTTGAAAACGTCAAGTTAACTTACAAGAGTTTTAATCTGAACCTCGCCCAAGAAAAATACTTCAAAAGAATAATATAATAATGGTTCAAGAACATTCCTCCAATATATAAACTGCAAGGGTGAAAAAAATTGCATAAAAACGTAAGATGACATTTTTTAATAGTATCCAACAATCTTATGGAAAACCAATCGCCGATTCATTGAGACTGATATCTAAAATTTATGAAAAACTAACGAAGCAAAAAAATAGAAGAATATTTTTATTACGATGTAAAAACATGAATGTTTCACCAACCTTTTTAAATTTTAATATGTATCATATGAAGTTCTCAGGTACGTACCTTAACAATAAACTTAATAACATTATGAATGAAACTAAACAAAAAATACTTAACTTACTAATCACTGATACAACTAAAATAATAAATAAACTAAATTTTGATTTACATAATAATATTAGATCGACGAAACATCAACTACCCAATCATATTATAACAAGATTTTTAGAATGTGAAAAAATTAAAAATGAAAAATTATTTCTAAAGATAAAAGAAAAAAATATTGCAAAATTTAATAGATTATTAAATAATATACCTACTACCAATAAACAAATAGGAAATTCAAAATGGTTAGATAATTTTTCAGACACACAAATTCCTGAGGATATAAGTGAAATGTTATCACTAGGACCAAACTTCTCACTACCAATATTAAATGAAAAAGACTTACCAATTGAAGAATTCATTTCTGGAATTGAAGTAGCTATAAATGATAAACCCGAAGACATAAAAGACGGTATACGTGCTGATGTAGTTAATGCTATAACAAATTTTAAAGAAAAACTTAAACATAAGAATCATCAAATCAAAAAAGACAAATACTTAAATAAACTTTGGCAAAAGACAAAAAAGTTTGTCCGTAATAATCCCCAAATAACAATTTTGAAACCGGATAAAAGTAACAAAACGAATCAAAATAAAAACAACTCATTTATACAAAAACTTAAATCAAACAATTTCATCACTAACACAGAATATAAAAGTTTAACTATACACAATGCAACAGCGCCTAAAATATACGGACTACCAAAAACACACAAACCTAACATGCCTCTAAGACCTATTGTCTCATGCATACAATCTCCTTTTTATAAATTATCTAAATATCTAGCCAACTGTATTTCTAATATCACTGGTAAAAATGAATATTACATCAAAGATTCTTTTAGTTTTAAACAATTCATTGACAATATAAAAATACCAAACAATTATAAATTAGTATCATTAGATGTTAAATCGTTATACACAAATATACCTGTAGAATTTGCTTTAGAAGTAATTAAAGAAAAATGGAATCTTCTAAGATCACATACGTCTCTTTCTTGTGAAGAATTTATTAATGGAATAAAAATGATATTAAATAACAACTATTTTCAATATAAAGACAATTTTTACCAGCAAATTGATGGTTGTGCAATGGGCTCACCAATTTCCTCATGTATAGCACAATTAGTTATGGAATTTTTAGAAGAACGTGTTTTACAAAATACTTCTACAGATTTAATTTTCTTTAAACGTTACGTAGATGACTGTATATTAGCTATACCAGAAAATCAAATACCCAAAATATTACATGAATTCAATAACTTTAATTCCAAACTTCAGTTCACACATGAAATAGAGATAAATGGTTGCATTAATTTTTTAGATTTAACACTAATTAGAAACACTAATAATAACAATATCAAAACGAAACTTTACAACAAACATACATGGTCAGATAGATATTTAAATTTTAATTCATATCACTCTAAAAATCAAAGGAGAAGCGTAGTTATTGGATTAATAGATCGAGCCATAAAACTAACTTCATCTGATTATCGTCCAGAAATTTTAAAGAAAATGGAAGAAATACTCATAGAAAATGGTTATCCTCGAAAGTTTATTAGAAACATTCAAAAACAACGAACATTAAAATATTACAATGCCTCGAAATTTAAAACCAAGATAAATACCCCACAAAAATATGTAGCATTACCTTATACAAATGAATTATCAGAAAAATTAAAATATATACTTAATAAACAAAATATTCAAGTATGTCATAAGTCACACTACCGTACATCAACTGCCTTCACACCTTTAAAAAGCAGAAACCCAATTAAAAAACAATCTAATTTAATATACTCTATTTCTTGTATTAATTGTCCAAAAAAATATGTCGGAATGACCACCCAATACTTAGACAATCGATTAAATGGTCATAAATACACAAAAAATGCTTCAACTGCACTTCATAAACATGAAACAAATGAGAAACATGAATTTGATTTTCAAAACACAAAAATTATTTACAAAGACCAAAACATCACTAAACTCAAAATTAAAGAAATGATTGCAATAAAAAATGAACCTGAAGCACTGAATGATAAGAAAGACATAGAAAAATTAAGCAAAATTTATCATAACCTTTTACATATATCCTCATAACTATAAAAAATAAAATAAACCAATAATATAATTAATATTTATCCATTAACATTTTCAAACACTCTCTAAATTAAAATATTAGAAATAAAGTAAGACACATTGCATTAAAGATAGTTGTCAAGGTACGTACTCTTTTGAAAATTCATAACTACGTTTATTCTATTTGTCACCTTTAATGTCAATTTAGTATTGTCACTGTTTTACAAATTATGTATTTTATATTTTGAATTTATAATAAAAACTTTTGAAAAAGCCTTATATTTAAGGCGAAACGTCAAGTTAACTTACAAGAGTTTTAATCTGAACCTTTCCCAAGAAAAATACTTCAAAAAAATAATATAATAATGGTTCAAGAACATTCCTCCAATATATATATATATATATATATTAAACTAGATTTTTATTATTTTAATTACTTATATAGTTATTTATTTATATTTAATTAGATTTGTGTGGCTAGCTCAGTTCTTTATTATTATATGATATATTGTTATTTTATTATTTGATATTATTCGGGAGCATCAGACTTTTCTACTCTTTGAGTCCTGGCATTGTTTGGAGATATTTCGCTCATTCTGAATAAAAAAAAACACAAAACACGATAATTTCAATCATTTAATTTTATAATGAAATTTTTTTATTTAAATATATTTTATAATCAAAACGGTTACGCCTATGGAATTTACCAACACAGAATTATCAAGAATATACACTATCTTTTGCGCATGTCCAACTAATAACGAACATAATCGAAACGGAACGAACGTTTCTTAACGACGCTCTGCACCTGCGTGAATATTAAATACATAGCATCATTGTCGTTTAGAACAATGCTGATGGATTTGCATAAAAGAATTTACGTTGATAATTATATACATACACTAAATAAATTGTTGGAAGAAATATGTTACAAAATTTATACATACAAATGGAAAATTATGTGAATGAAATGAGATGCATCATTCTTATATGATTTGAAAATACGTAAGTACAAGCATTATTATATCATAGAATAGGCCTTTTTAAATAATATTTAGAATTTGTCTAGTGAATAAAATACATAAAGTCTTTTTTCTTTTTTTTAGATCGATCATAAAAACGCAAGAATTCTTATATATACATGAAAATAGTCACTGAATTTTATACTCAAAAGTTATTATTATTATTATTCGCCAATAATATCTAAAGATGCACTGACCTGATGCCTGGATTCTGTAGATATATCCCGTCTGGATACAGGACTACGCCTTCCGAAGTTCTAGCTGCTCGATTTATTGAGAAATTTGGATATTCTCACGGGAAAAACTGTTATAAATACATGTAAGTGTTATAGGTTTTATCTTTGTTAAGAGTTTGTGGCTTTTATAATGAAAATTTGTAATTTAACTTGAAATTTCGGGAAAAGTTTCTTATCACATCCTCACCATTTCGACGCCAAAAACCAACTTCCAACGCTTCTATCCGATCGTCAATTTTTTAATCAACAACCAATATATTGTTTCTTAGAACACTGATTATCAATAAGTTTTTTGTTAAATTTTATTTAATCGAAATTTGTCATGTCACTTTCCACCAATCACATTGTTTCTGTAGCTGTCGAGCTATTTTCACAATTTCTACACTTTAGGAGTTTTTTAGAAACATATATAAATGTAAATTCCATCCGAAAAGTATCTGTTTTCTTTTACTGTCCAACTAATTTCAATAGAACAAATCTTTTTACTGATAGTGGAATCCCTTCTATATGTCGACATGGCAATGTCTAATTTTGTTTTTACATATACATATGATAATTTGAAAATAACATTTATTTTTATGAACATAAATTCTTTTATAAGATCTTTTGCTCTGATTATTTATACTATTTAAGTTCTCTAGCAGCAAATATTTCATTGAATCCATCATCATTTAATATTCATTAATTTCATAAAATTTTATATACACTATGACATGAATTATCTTTATGTCTTGATATTTTTCTATTATAAATTCATCTATTGCTTATTACGAAATATGAAATTGGTTTATATTATTACTGTTTCAACTAACTACTTATTAAATTAGATAACTAAACTTGTTTAATTTCAGGTGAAACAGCTGATTTCTTCATAACAACTAAACATCTATATTTGGGCAGATTCCATGTTCTCCATTATACTTGTTAAGCATTTTCTAACTTAAGACAATTATTAAGGTAATTTCTTTATTTTTATTGTTGTTCTTTTAATTATTATAAACAAATGATTTAATATATTCTGATTTTAGATGCATTTTTACTTATGATTGTGTTTTTATTAGTTTTTAACTACATAGTTTCAATTAATTTCAAATAATAAGCAAAATATTTTCAAACAGCTGATACTCTTTCGTATATAAGATATATGGTTCAATATATATATATATATATATATATATATATATATATATATATATATATTCTAATGAAATAATTATCCTACAACAAGATTGAATAAAATTCAATATGTAATATTATGTTTTACTGAAATAAAAATAACCTAGATGTCAAATCCACTTCGGAGGGCATCAATGATGTATATAATTACTCCATATGAGTTCATCATGAAATAGATAATGTTCATTTCTTTTAACTATAATACCCATAGGTAAATTACAAACACTCAACTGCATAAGAATTTGAGATGTTAACTTTAAATGTAGTAAAAAGAAGGTAAACGATATAATGATCACCCTGTACTTTTAAAAGATAATTGAATCATCACTATGACATGAGAACTTAAGTTCAATACCCAGTTACAACTATAAGAATTTGTAGAATATCTAGGGCTACTTTAAACTACACTCTAATATTGTTTATGTAACACAACATGTGACATAAATAGCAAACTTTGCATGAAATTTTCAAACTAACAATTCTAGGTAACTATTCACTATGGAAAAATTTACTAGAGACATCAAACTAACAATCTCATAACATGAGACAGCTCATGGTGCCCCATAATAATTGTGAGAGGTGAATATAAAGCATTTCAGATGGAATTTAAAAAACATTTAAATTGTCTCAGTATTCTTATCTTAGATAAGGCCATTAGTTTTTAGTTAGTTTAATAGATATTAGGAAGTGTGGTAAGCAATCTGTTGCTAGATTGGAGAGTTGAAAGTGCCAGACCAAGACACAAGTTAAGAATAAAGACATGCTCATACGAACAACGTTAAACAGACTATAAATGTAATAAAACACAATTTCAAGAGAAATGATTAGATTTAATAGTTTAATTTGTTTCTAGTCAATGTTTTCCAGTGTATATAATTATGTTTTAGACAATTTTAGTAAATTTCATATATTTTATGGAAAATATTTGAGGTTAAAATAACTAATTTAAGCCCAAATTTGACATAATTGTCAGGTTTAGTCTCTCTTTGGCGTTTGTAGCGTAAGCCTCGCAAGAATTTTGTCTGACGTTCATTTGTTTCTAAAAAACAAAGCTACTAGAAAATTGTAATTCAAACAACTCTGACAGAAAGTTGATGTCAGATAAAATAAAGGGAGAAGACTCGAAGAAACTCAGTAAATGCTAAAATAAATTGTACTTACCTGGAAATTTAATTCTCATAGCAGAAATTTGAGATTATTTGGTGCCTCATCAATAAGTTCTCTAATTCTTTTTTTAATGGAAATTGGAGATTATGTTCACTATTTTGTCATCACTGGAATACAGTACAGTCGGAACAATAAGTACAAATAGCTCAATTTTCTATTTGTATACCAGAAACTTGTAAGTTTTAATTTTGATAACCTAAAATCGAGATATACGTTCAATGTTTTGATCTGTTTATAACTATAAACGCATGACTTCTTAGTTCACTAACAACTAGAACTTACCCTTAACGATTTTCTTTTTGATTAATCTTGGCATTTATTAATATTCTTTGTTTTGTATTGTAATTACCTAATTTTGCCAAAGAAGTAACTTAACCAAACCTTTGAAGTTTGTTATCACCTGTGTCATAGATCTCAACTCATATTTATTTCAACTTGACTTCGAAACCATAGATAAATTGAAACGTCTATGAAGATAAAGTTGATTCAAGTGTATTGATGTTGTGTTTAGCGTTAGTTTGAGAATATTGAGACAGTTAAAACATTTAATTACATCTACGAGTGTAAAGTTATATTAACCTTAGATTGACCATACATGATTACATCATTCTTCAATTATTTGTGTATATTCTAAGTAACTTTCATAGACATTTTTATAGTACTATTTGCACATTACTTACCCACGTTTATTTCATTTTTCTTTCTTATTAAAGTATATTTTTTGAATGAATGTGTTCATTTATCGAGAGTGCATTACCATCTTAAATAGTTTTATACGCTTTCAACGCGTCTTGGTAAGTAAGTATTCACTAAGGTTATCAAATGCAGACGCATAGCCGCTAATGATCCTGAGAACCATAGAGAACAGCTTTTCGATTTGTCTATGCTGGGACGCTGTTTTGTACCTCTAAATCAATCAGCTGGAGCGCATATAATTAATTTAAACGACTCTTTCATTTAAATCAAAAATATTTGTCTCAATCAACGTATGACTTAAAAAAAAATAATAGTTCTCAAAAACCAGTAATTATTATGTATAACAACAAAATACATAATAATATATATATTTGAATTCTGGAGTAGTATCTACAATAATACATCCTTGGATGACGATCCGATCGATGGTGATATTGATTCAGCTCCAGGTTTGCTTATTTGGATAGTACGACAGCAAAGAAATTGAAAGTGAAGATTGGTTTCAAGTGGATACAAACTTAGTGAATGAAAAGTACCGTTTTAAGATATTATATTAGAGATCTCTAAATTAAAATAGGCCTTTATTTAAAAAGAAAAGGAATGCATTAATGATTAGTAATCAATCTAGTATTTTTATTGTTTCAAAGTAATTATAGTTTATTATTTTTGTAGTGTATACACATTTCCTGTTTATAAACTTGTATGTTTTAAAAAATTTCTGAAATCATAAGTTTGTTCATTTTAATTTCACAATCCAATGATTACAGTAAATTTGAATGGCGCAATTGAACCCTACCCTTTGATAGAGTTATATATGTTTAACGATTATTAACCATTATTCAGTTTCAAATAATAAATACTCGTAATATTTATATCCAATACAAATTTGGCACCAGCAACGTTGGGAAAATAAAATTTTGATTATTATATTCACATATTGATAAATATTTATATTCAGTACAAATTTGTCGGCCCAACGTGGGGCGAATTAAAAATTTAATTGATAGGATGGTTTAAAAACATTAAATTTAAACAATTAAAATTCCACACATAATATATTCAGTACAATATATATTGATTTGAACATTCCTCGAAGAAGACAACAACTACTTTCCTGGCTAAAGCCACGCAGAATATTGAATTACGTCCCCTTCGAAGAACATGACGTCGATCGACAATTTTGTCGATACAGACGCCTCTGTTGATTCGCTATTGTAAGAAGAAGGGCATAGTATGCTGACTCTTGAAAACGTATAATTGGTGCTCCAAATGAATTACCCTGTATAAGGGTCATGATTTACAAATTTCTCTACAATCTCGTGTATTATTGCTTCTGAATAAATGAGAAATTATATATTTGTCACCGTAATCATGGAATTTACCAAGTTTGATAAGTAATTATATTTTTATCGAATGAACGTGTCTGGAATCATGATATTGATTTTTTTCATTGATTTAAATTGGATGATTTGCAAGAACAATTTTTGAAATTATTATTCTTAATTGAGCCATACACATGGTATTTATTAATAAAATAGAACTAGGCCAGAAACAAAAACTACTTGAAGCAATCAATTAAGTCGAAATAGTTGATAGATAAATTTAATTCGACAAGGACAATATCATTTAAGACACAGTTCAAAAGGAAAATATATATGATTTAAAACAAAACCATACAGTGTATTTTTATCTCTCGTGAACTTGAACAAAATTATGCAAGAAATTAGTTAATTTAAAAGTCGCAGAATTAATGTTTCATTGGTAGTTTTTACAGATAAATATGTTTGATTGAATTTTATTAAATTGTTTATGTCAAAGAATATATCTCGATTAAAAAATATGACTTGATCTGTGATAAAATATTGTAGGTCAATTTTCAATCTCTATTTTTTGTACCCCTGAGATTTCGAAATGTTTTCAATTATACCTTTCCGCCCTATCTACGTTGCGAGAAAAGTATTGGTTTACCCCAAAAACCGATTTTTTTAGTTATTTTTACATTTTTCAGTGAGAAAAACACGAGAAAAGGGGTTTTATAAAAAAATACTGTTTGTATGTCTCGTCAGAAGAGTTGGTTTTCATCTTTAAAACTATTTATTTTTATTAAAAACTTGCAGTTATACAGTGTGTCCCGTTAGTATCAGAGAATACGTCAATGATCTTAGATTAGTAAAAAAAGTGTAGAATGAACCTTAGCGATTTATCATATTATTTTACATCAGGAATGATCCTGAAAATTTGCTGTACATGTATTTTAAATGTATAGTAGATCGTTTTGTTAGCTTTTAAGATACATGCTGTTGAAGGTTACAGAAAAATTACATATTTTATTGCATATTTATTAGGAAATCCGTTAACAAGCGAAAATACAGTGAAAAGAATAAAACGAGGCCAAAGGATATCAATTTAATTCGTTACGTAAAAAACATACAATAACGCATCTATCGTAATCAACAATCACGTTACGAGAGGTTGATCATCTGATCAGTGATAGTTAAAAAAAAATAACAATACAACTGTGTCGACTTTTTCTAAGTAAGTATTGTGAAATTTATCTAAATTAATCGTAATGAATTTAAGTAATATTATTGTCTTTTACACTTGAAACAAATAGAGATTGTTTGATAGTAAAATTTAGGTGTACACGTTTATGCTTTAAATTTTATTGTGAGTTCAAACAGTCTTTATCAAGCTCCTAATACAATTATAATTGTTTTCATTATCCTGATATTAATGATGCCTTTATTGCTCGGGCTTTCACCTTCTCCTTTAGATGCTTGTTTTATTTGCCCCTAGATATATAAACGACATCACTTGTTCTACACTGATCATAGATCGCGATTTTGCATCTTCTAATTCTTTAGATACTGTATGAAAGGAAAGGATTTTGTTTTATCTACGGATATTTGCATATTAAATAGTTTTGCAGTTATAGAAGCTTTTGTAAGTTATCTTCTTATTTAGATATGATTACTGCATCATCAGTATAGCATATTATTTTAATTTCTTTGTCTTCCAATAAAGACCCTCTCCAAGCCTGCTGTACCTCATTTATGATTTCATTCATAATGATGTTGGACAAGATTGGGGTCAGGTTCGGGTCTCACAGGTATTTTTCTGCTCAATTTATTGGTCGCGAATAAAAAATAAACGGTTTTAAAGATTAAAACTAACTTTTCCGCATCTGTGAGATGTCCTGAACAATATTATATCATAAATTTGTCACTTGTATACACTTCGGGGAATGTATCGTGTTAACAAACCGAAATATCTCCATAAATGCAGTATATCTGGATTTATAGGATCCGCTGTGCTCGCTTTAGTCAGCTAAAAATCAATATTGCACATCTGTGAGACACCTTGAACAATATTCAATCATAAAATTGTTGATATATCGCCAAAAACTTAATTGGTAGTCACCAATACTTACCTAACTGATTGCGCTGTCAAGTGATATATGATTGACAGGAGACATTCAAGTAAGGTTAAGAGATATGTTGGCGGCATATAAGCTTGTACTCTGTTTCTTCACATGTTACAATATATACTAAATAAGTAAACCTGTGTTTATTACACAAACTCCTTCAAAAATTGGTGATTTGTAGCACTCCGGAGGCTGTATCATGCTAACAAGACATGTAACGAAAAGTGACATACACACTTGATTTTTTTCTAAAAACCGCTTTTTCGTGTTGTTCTTGATGAAAAAGGTAGAAATAACTTTTTTTTTATTAGATAGGTTGGGCGGAAAAGTAATAAAAAATTTTAAACCTTAAAATTGTTACCTAATTGATGAGTAGGTAACAAATAAATATTTGATGCTTATACATAGATATATAACAGTTAAATGACCAACTAGTTGCAGTGGAGAAAAGGGTGGGTAAATCATTACCATACAGGTTTAGTTACCATGAAAGGTACTGTGTAAAAGTTCCTAAGTTTTCATTAGTCAGATCATATTGTGGATGAACAAGATGTTTAAAAAAAAGTTGAAACAGTTTTTGGTTTATCACTATACGCAATTCCTCTATTAGTACTAATAAGTTCACAAGGTAAGTAGGTAGTTAGATATTATATTATGAACACATTTGAAAGGTGAATTATGTGGAGTCTGCTACTTATGGTGGAGTGGAATTCAGTCTCTCGCTATGCAAATGATGCGATACAAAAAAGGCAGTGGCTGCGTGTCCGAAGTCGGACACTTAATTATTCTTATTACATGTCCGACATCGGACATTTAATTTCAATTGCTATATGTCCGAGTATGAAATCCTACGAAAATGTGTTTTTTGAGGTTATGTCTGTTTGAGTTTTAACCTCGGTTTTTACTTAGCGCTGCCTACGGGTGGTTCAGTTAACCAATACAATGGAGGCTGGTAAAACATTCAACAGCTACAGTGATTACATGAAAGCCCTCAGTGCTTATGAAAAAGAAAACTTTGTAAAATTTTACAAACGTGATAGTAAAATTTTAGAAGGAGACCGAAAGGACAAGAACTGCATTTACGAATATCTAAAATTCACTTGTAAGCAAGGAGGAAAGTTGGTTAGGAGCAATTCTAATGGCAAAAGACCAAATACTAAGTAAACCAGTAAATATAGTACATATTATTTAATTTTTTAACACTACTAACTTTATTGCAGATCTCATCGCACTACTAACTGCGGTGCTTATATAACAATTAACTTCCAGAGTAAGACGAAAAAGCTAAAAATCACCCAGTTAAATAACGAACACAATCACACTGTTTCAAAAGTAAGTTGTAGGTATAGTCAAGTCAGTTATCATAGTTAGTATAATTTCTTTGTGATATTTTATTTTATTGTAATATACTCGTAATTTTAAAGGAATTGTATCAGTACTATGCACCAGTACAAAAATTAGAAGGGGAAGTATTAGAGGAAACCAAAAATATGATTAAAATGAGAGCAAATAAAAAATTGATTCATTCTCATGTTATGACAACCAGTAATAAAAAAATTACTTTAAAAGATCTTCACAATATTCAAACCAGAATTAAACCTGATGCAGCTGCGGCATCCGATCTTTCAAGTTGCATCGAGCTGCTGAAGAATACATATATAGTATGTACAAAAAGTACGAGGAGTAATAAACCCTAATTAAGTATGCAAAACCTTTACAGGGAGCACCATGAAATTTTTGATAAATCTCTTACTTTAAATTACATTTCTTCCGTAAATCTAAAAACCAGGTAGATCGACCCCGTATTTGTTTCAGTTGTAGCAAAGTTTAGGGTTTATTCATTGTTAAAGGATTAGCAGATAAGCAATAACGCAATGCAGTGGTGTGTATTTTGGGAAAAAATACGTTTTAAATTATAATATAATAAAAAATGAAAATAAATAATTATTGGAATACTTTTATTACTTACATTTTATTCTATATCCGACTCGGAAGAGGAAGAATCGTTGTTGACATTAATAATAATAGGGTCGATTAAATCATCACAAATATTGTCAATTTTCCACATATTTGCCTCTACTTTGATAACATGCTCGATACAGTTTGTCCAATTTTCCTTACTCACATGACTTACAGCACTCTCAAACAATTTCACAACATCGTTTATTTTAAAAGTAGTATTTTTTTTCCAACTTCCCCCTTTACCTGAGCCCATATTAATTCTATGGGATTAAGTTCACAATGATAAGGGGGAAGTCGAAGAACTGATATACCACGAGAAGAAGCCATTTCTTCTACAATGTAGGTTTTGTATTTATTCTTGTTCATTTTTGCAATTCTGTAAAGTTCTTTCCTTAGTGGATCTTTTGGAAACTTAATATTTTTCGAAATAAGCCACTCCAAAAGCTCTGCTTTACGCCAACGACTTGTGGGCAATGCTTCTCGTAACCGTGAATGGTAACTTGCGTTGTCCATAACAATAACAGCCCCTTTTGGAATCAGATCCAACATTTGAACAAACCATTCCTCGAAGACATCCCCATTCATATCTTCGTGATAGTCCCCCGTGCGTTTTGAAATAAAAGTTAATAATCCACCATCAACAAAACCTTCAGAACTTCCAACATGGACAATGATAAGTCTTTTTCCTTTTCCAGATGGTGGCTGCAAACCTAACGACAAACCTTCCACGAATGCCTGCCTTCCGCTTTTAATGTTTTCATCTTGCCAAAATTTGGAAACTGTATATCCAGCATTTATCCATGTTTCGTCTAAGTAGAAGATTTTCAAATTTTGTTCTCTGGTATGTCGAATGCTTCTTAAATAGTCTCTTCTCCAAAAAACTATTTCCAGTTTATCTATCAAGAGAGATTTTCTATTATGTTTTGTATATCTGAAACCCACATCTTTCAAAAGTTTGCATAATGTCATTCTGGAGAATTTTGGATAGTCCGTATCTTCTTGCACTGATGTCATAATTTTGTCAAGTGTTGGAATTTCCTTTCGTAAGTAAAATCCATGGACTTTACGCCTTAGTCTTTGTTTTAATGACTCATCGATCTCAATTGGTTTTCGGCCTGAAGGAGTTTTAGGAGGTTGAATAGTTCCATTCTTGCTTTCTTTTAGTAATCTATAAATTGTTGATTTAGCAACACACAACATAGCAGCCGTTAATTCCACAATATCATCAACAGTTGCACTTGGATCCTTGTTTTTCAATGATATATAACAATTCAATATCAGAGTTTTTTCATTTAAAGATAATGGACCTGTTTTTGGTCGTTAAGATGGTCCTTGGCTTATCGACATTGTTTGGTACTTGCACAATTAACATTCAACAAATGTTTTAAATATATTCCAACTGTTTACAATATTATGACAACCATACAACTTCATACAACTTTACTCAAAGAACTAATACTAAGTACTGATTTGATGTACCTACTTTCTTTCAAAATAATATTCCCGATAATGTTTCTATTTTCATTCGCATTTCGGTGCTTCTTTTTACAAAGCACATCCAAACATTGTTCAATTTACTAGTGTGTTATTGGATTTACAAACGGAGGTATACGCGAAAATTCGTTCGGCAAACCAAAGCCAGAAAAAAACCAAAAAAACTATCAATGTTAAAATTAATTTCATTAATGATCATTTGGATCAATATAGGAAAAATGTTATTTCTCGCTTTATGTTTGTGAAAACGGTTGCATGTAAAAATCTTCCACACGTTCAATTTTTTGTTTTTTTATATGTTTATGTATATTGAATATATTTTATTGTAATGTAGATGTAATTTTTTAGAAGTGGCAAATATACGTTGAAAATATATGTTATTAATATTTTCTTATATTGAATTTGAGTACCTAAAGTTCAAGGTAAATTGTTAAATCGGATTAGGCTATTAGACCCCTACTGGTTTGGTAGTTAATCTCCAAAATTTTAAACACTGGCAGAGTTCGAACAACCCGTAATGACTACCTGCATTTTGTGGCAGATTTCGGATACTCCGGAATAAACTGTGTTGCCTTTCTTTATCAAACTTACTAAAATTTATGTACCTCTATCACTTTTTTTTATTAAAATTAGTACATCCCGTTACCTCTGACCTAAATCGTATATTCTTTAGCATAGCTGCAACTCATTCGTTCAATACAAAATGTACCTTACGGTATACCCTCTTAAAATATATTTTGGTACGTCTATGAAATCTACTTAAATGAATGATTTATTACTCCTTGTCCTTTCTATATAGACTATAGTAAGTAAATTGAAAAACAATCTTTAAGTCATATACATAATGGATACTATTATTATTTTTCAGACTGTGAATCATTTGTATTGAAGGAGGACGGGGAATTTAGAGGACTACAATTTCAATCGAAAGAGATGAAAATGCTCGTGGCAGCTTATCCTGAGTTTATGTGTATTGATGCCACCTATAAACTACTGGACATCGAGCTCCACTGTATATTCTCTTAGTGGAAGATTCGAATGGAGGTAGTGACATTATATGCATTACTTTGTTAATGTATGAAGACTCGAACAGCCTAAAGTGGATGTGTGAAACATTCAAATCTAATAACCAGCAATGGTCAAACATAAAAACAATATTGACGGATAGAGACATAAAAGAAAGATTTCTTCTGAAAGAATGTTTTCCAGAAGCGACACTGCTTATATGCAAGTTCCATGTCTTAAAAACGTTTCAAAGGCAAATTACCTCAAAACTTGGAATAACATCTATGGAAAGAAATCTTTCATTAAGTTATGTTCAAAAATTATTATATAGTAAAAATTTAGACGAATATAATAAAATTTTCGAAGAATTGAAAGATCAAGTTCCTAGGTCTGTTGTCGACTATAGTCTATATAGAAAGGACAAGGAGTAATAAATCATTCATTTAAGTAGATTTCATAGACGTACTAAAATATATTTTAAGAGGGTATACCGTAAGGTACATTTTGTATTGAACGAATGAGTTGCAGCTATGCTAAAGAATATACGATTTATGTCAGAGGTAACGGGATGTACGAATTTTAATAAAAAAAAGTGATAGAGGTAGAGGTCATTCGGAAGCAAAAAATGTAGTTCATTATAAAAAAATTCTACAACTTCCTCAGGACTAAGATACATAATACCGAAATGTACTTTTAAGTATTCGCCAATTACAGAACCTTTCTGTCTGTACTCTTGTACCAAATGAAACTCCTGAATCTTACGAAACCAAGCTTGACAGAGATGAAATTTACAACCAAAAAGAATTTGATCTCTGCCAAAACATTCATATATAGCGTTATGAATGCTTAGTTCAAAATCTACTACGACTTCTTTAGGTTGAAAATTTAAGCCTACTTCTTTACATTTTTGTCTTAAAATTAAAAACAAATTTGAATATGATTGACTTGATTTGTCCGGCAGCAAACAAAAAACAAGAGGTACGTAATAGCCGTTTTTAAAACCATGAATGGTAAACATTTGGTAAAAAAAGTTGAACAGTATTTAAAAGTCCCATCCATCAAAATACAATCCGAAAAAATTAAGGTTGGAAAAACAGGAGAACACAATAATTTTAAATACCTGGTCTGCTGTTAATAGAAATTCCTCTTCTCGGTTCGTTCGTAATTGTAATTCACGAACACTATTAAATACTTCTTCCTGATTTTTAGGCAATAGTGTAAGTGCATCAACATCCTTCCCCTAATCCCCTAAATATCGATCAAAACAATTAAGATTTCTTCAAAATATTTAATTCAAGAAATCTTTGAAACCTTTCAGAAATATACATAATTCTATGGGCCTCCGATTTTATCTATTATAAACCCTAATGACTCTAATAGGATTAAACTAAATGGTTGCGGCACAGTTCGAACATTTTAGTAATCCTCAAATTGATACAAGTCAGGTAAAATTTTATTTTGTGGCAGAGTTTGTATATGCCCGTTTATTCATAATATTTTTTATTTGTATTACTCCTATATGTAGTGTTTGGGGAATTTTTCTCAGAAATTTTAAATGGCAAGTGGCCTACTGTAATCGGCTTAATACGATTACACCTATTTACAGATTATTCGATTATTGAGAGGGATTTTCCAAACAACCCAGTTTTCTTAGAAACATTATCGGGAATATTATTTTAAAAGAAAGTAGGTACATTAAATCAGTACTTAGTATTAGTTCTTTGAGTAAAGTTGTATGGTTGTCATAATATTGTAAACAGTTGGAATATATTTAAAACATTTGTTGAATGTTAATTTTGCAAGTACCAAACAATGTCGATAAGCCAAGGACCATCGAAACGACCAAAAACAGGTCCATTATCTTTAAATGAAAAAACTCTGATATTGAATTGTTATATATCATTGAAAAACAAGGATCCAAGTGCAAGTGTTGATGATATTGTGGAATTAACGGCTGCTATGTTGTGTGTTGCTAAATCAACAATTTATAGATTACTAAAAGAAAGCAAGAATGGAACTCTTCAACCCCCTAAAACTCCTTCAGGCCGAAAACCAATTGAGATCGATGAGTCATTAAAACAAAGACTAAGGCGTAAAGTCCATGGATTTTACTTACGAAAGGAAATTCCAACACTTGACAAAATTATGACATCAGTGCAAGAAGATACGGACTATCCAAAATTCTCCAGAATGACATTATGCAAACTTTTGAAAGATGTGGGTGTCAGATATACAAAACATAATAGAAAATCTCTCTTGATAGATAAACCGGAAATAGTTTTTTGGAGAAGAGACTATTTAAGAAGCATTCGACATGCCAGAGAACAAAATTTGAAAATCTTCTACTTAGACGAAACATGGATAAATGCTGGATATACAGTTTCCAAATCTTGGCAAGATGAAAACATTAAAAGCGGAAGGCAGGCATTCGTGGAAGATTTGTCGTTAGGTTTGCAGCCACCATCTGGAAAAGGAAAAAGACTTATCATTGTCCATGTTGGAAGTTCTGAAGGTTTTGCTGATGGTGGATTATTAACTTTTATTTCAAAACGCACGGGGGACTATCACGAAGATATGAATGGGGATGTCTTCGAGGAATGGTTTGTTCAAATGTTGGATCTGATTCCAAAAGGGGCTGTTATTGTTATGGACAACGCAAGTTACCATTCACGGTTACGAGAAGCATTGCCCACAAGTCGTTGGCGTAAAGCAGAGCTTTTGGAGTGGCTTATTTCGAAAAATATTAAGTTTCCAAAAGATCCACTAAGGAAAGAACTTTACAGAATTGCAAAAATGAACA
Organism: Galeruca laticollis; assembly: GCA_963921935.1. Lineage (NCBI taxonomy): Eukaryota > Metazoa > Arthropoda > Insecta > Coleoptera > Chrysomelidae > Galeruca > Galeruca laticollis. The sequence continues at coordinate 86,665,109 of OY998184.1, forward strand.
AGAATAAATACAAAACCTACATTGTAGAAGAAATGGCTTCTTCTCGTGGTATATCAGTTCTTCGACTTCCCCCTTATCATTGTGAACTTAATCCCATAGAATTAATATGGGCTCAGGTAAAGGGGGAAGTTGGAAAAAAATACTACTTTTAAAATAAACGATGTGAAATTGTTTGAGAGTGCTGTAAGTCATGTGAGTAAGGAAAATTGGACAAACTGTATCGAGCATGTTATCAAAGTAGAGGCAAATATGTGGAAAATTGACAATATTTGTGATTATTTAATCGACCCTATTATTATTAATGTCAACAACGATTCTTCCTCTTCCGAGTCGGATATAGAATAAAATGTAAGTAATAAATGTATTCCAATAATTATTTCTTTTCATTTTTTATTATATTATAATTTAAAACGTATTTTTTTCCCAAAATACACACCACTGCATTGCGTTATTGCTTATCTGCTAATCCTTTAACAATGAATAAACCCTAAACTTTGCTACAACTGAAACAAATACGGGGTCGATCTACCTGGTTTTTAGATTTACGGAAGAAATGTAATTTAAAGTAAGAGATTTATCAAAAATTTCATGGTGCTCCCTGTAAAGGTTTTGCATACTTAATTAGGGTTTATTACTCCTCGTACTTTTTGTACATACTTTACTTGGAAAAAAATTGGACTTCTATTAAAGAAGAATGGGTACCAGCTCTAAGTGAAGCTGAATGCTCATTTTCTAATACAACTAATAACAGGTTATAATGTATCAATCAGAAACTGAAATCGTTATTCCACGTTATGCCTCTTTGGAAGTATTCATCGACCATTTTTTTTGTATTCTTAATAGTCTTCGTGAAAAACACAATTTTGAAATGTTTACTATGTTACAAAAAGGAACAACCTTAAAGCCGTTTGAAAATAATTTAAAAGAATATAAGAAACTATTAACACCCTATGCATACAATTTTATCAAAACACAGCATTATAAATCTAAGAAAGTAGTTATCAAAAAAGATGCCGCTGGCCTAGTGAGTGTGTGTGACTCCCTAAGTCGCACTTACACAACAACAAACAATCGTTGTGACTGTAAATTCATAAAACAAATGAAATTGCCTTACTGCCATATACTAGCATTTAGAAGTTTTGAAAACACAGAGTTATTCGAAAGGTCACTTTGTGGAGAAAGGTGGACTAAAGAATATTATGTTGCATACCATAATCTATTCCAAGATGAAGTAGAAAATCCCAGCGATAATAATTCCAATAATGTTGAAATTGATGCATCTCTGTCAAGTGTTACAACTTTTAAAAGAAAAGCGACTTTGGGTCAGAATCAAAAGTATAATTTGGAGGTAAATACAATACAAGTAGCATCGGAAGAAGGAACTCTGGAATTTGAAAATAAATTAAAAATTCTCAAATATTTAACAAATTATTGGAAATTGGGTAAGAAGATTATTCTTGTCGAAAACGTAGTGTATGATAATTCTTTAAATATGGATCAGTCTGAAAATGTTATTACTTCGATATCTTCCTATAAGGAAATCAATTTGCTCCCTCAAAACATTGTCGTTGAAGAAGAAATCAGTGAAACAAATCAAGAAGATAATAATCATTTGCTCTCTCAAGATATTGTCGTTGAAGAAGAAATCAGTGAAACAAATCAAGAAGATAATAATCATTTGCTCTCTCAAGACATTGTCGTTGAAGAAGAAATCAGTGAAACAGATCAAGAAGATAATAATCATTTGCTCTCTCAAGACATTGTCGTTGAAGAAGAAATAAGTGAAACAAATCAAGAAGATAATAATAATTTAAATACAACTGAAACTCTTAATTTAGTCTTCGAAAATGACGAAAATATTTTGTTACCTCAAAACGTCGACACCGAAGGAGAAACAAAAAAACTTACAACAGAGCATCCAGAAACAAATCTTACAAATATTGATTTAAATGACTTACAAATTGTAAGCAATTCAGATGATAGAGGAAGAGTAGCAAACATAAAAATGCCTCTTCGAATAAAAAGAGGAAGGGGGCGTCCAAAAGGACATTTATTAACAGCCATTGGTCTTCCAAAAAAAAAGTTTAAAACTAAGTGAACTTAGAAACTTACTTAAGATTAGTATTTAGGTACTCATTAGCAATAACAAAATGTAATTATGAGTACATATTTATATTGTGTTGTTTATTCTGTTTTTCTACAGTACTTATTTTCAAAATAAACAAATTAGGACTCGCAAGTGTTGCTTATCAATTAATTCGGCTACCGGATTATACATTCAGTTTAACTACCTTTTTCAGTATCCCCCATCGGATGTTTAGGATCAACGTTCATGGCTCCAACCTCGGACATATAGCAATTGAAATTAAATGTCCGATGTCGGACATTTAGTAAGAATAATTACATGTCCGAACACATTTTCGTAGGATTTCATACTCGGACATATAGCAATATAAATTAAATGTCCGATGTAGGACATTTAGTAAGAATAATTAAGTGTCCGAACTCGGACACGCAGCCACTGCCTACAAAAAAATATAAACGATACTCTTACTTGCTGCTTGTAATCCTGCTATATTAAAGTGGTTCTCGGGGAAGTCTATCTTGTAGATGGTCACAGCAACAGTACTACTGTCAGTCCCTGATAATCATATAGCAGAAAAAGCCTAAAAGAGTTAAAACAGATGGTGGTTAGTTGAAACGTGATTGGGTTAGGTTAGGTAGACTTACCGAAGGTGGAGTAGCTTTTAAATAGACTAATTATAAAATATCTCCTTGCGGGCTTTTCAATACTTGAAAATAAAATAAATAGTTTAGAAAAGTGTTTCTTTTTTCTTCAATTTTTGGATTCAAAATCTGGAAAAGTTCGGTTTACCTCATGCAGGTAAAATTCAGCCATGAAAAGACAAATCGGAAGTGAGAGGGAAATAAAAGCATAATGACACTATGTCAATTAGAACCAACCTTAATTACTGGTCATCAACTAGCCAGCTTGACACTTTGGTAGGGATAGCCCTTTATGTTTAGACCTTTTAAAGTGAGGGAACAATAAATGAAGAATTTCTTATATTATTTTGTGAATAAACAATGTGATGGCTAAGTTATTGAAATTGAAACTTTAATTTAGTTTTGAAACAAGATTGAACCACATTTATTTGTTAAGCTCTGTTCAGTTTTAACTAACTCCAATCAGTTTTTGTTTCCAAAAAAAAACTTGACAATCCAAAACAATTTTATCTACAATCTTATCTAATCTATATCAGAGTCCTATTCAGAATTTGAATCTTCCGGCGGATGACCCTTTATGTCCTTGGCGTGCCCTACACCTTTGGAATTTCCCTTTTTGTCCTTTAGCTCATAGGACTAGGGTGAACAAATTTTTGAAATAATAAATGATCCTTCAAATTTTGGAACAAATTTGGCTGTTAGGGACCATGCTTTATCAGAAGAAGCGTATCGGCGTTTCCATACTTTTTGTGCTAGACTAAACTTCTCGTCTCGTCGACGTAAATTATACCTCTGCTTGGTGTTTTCATACGCTATTTTGATGCGACGTCGAATGTCCTGGAAAACTTCCAATAATGCACCAGTACGAGTGAGAGGATCGGAATTTAGCTTTTGTGATGTGACTAGCGTGATTTCGCGACCAAAAACATCAAAGTTTGGACTGAGTTGGGTTACCTCATGACAAGATGTGCGTATAGCGCAGGCAATCTTCTGAAGGAATTAATCCCAGCTCCGATGGTTTTCAGCCACATAAGATGTCAATGCCGTCTTTATTACTCTATGAGAACGTTCTACTGGGTTGCTCTGAGGATGGTAGTTTGCAACATGAAAAGAGGTAATGTCGTATTGTCTAAGAATATCCTGAAATACCGAGCTAATGAATGATGGACCATTATCCATTATTGCCTTCTGAGGAGCACCACAGACAAGAATTACGTTATCTTCGAATATTTCCGATGCATGCCTTTCTCTTGCGATGTGGTCCATTACTCGTAGTACAAGTCGTGCATTTCTTACACCAGTCCTTCATATCATCTTCTTACACCAGTCCTTCACATCATCGGAGCTGTTCATCCAATAAAACCTTTCGCTGAAGGGTTTCTTCACTCCCAGATGATCTTCCGATGCACTGTCCCACTGAGCGCAATATGCCTTGAGTGTCGGGTCAACGATTTTCTTCCTTCGATTGCTGAATATTCTTTAGACGAGGATCATTCTCCTCATCTTCTCTCTCTGATCCTGATGGGTGACCATTCTTCGTTGACTACTGTAGTTCTTGAAACTGCAGCTTCCCTAGATTCCGTCTTGTTGCAGTGGGAACAGTCTGTTGGGCACGGCCGTCTGGACAGGGAGTCGGCATTTCGGTGACTCACACCAGCTCGATGTTCGATATTGAAATCATACTCTTGAATTCGTTCAATCCATCTAGCGATCTGGCCTTCGGAATTCTTGAACTGCATCAACCACTTGAGTGCTGCATGATCAGTCCGGATGAAGAACTTCCTACCATAGAGATACTGGTAAAAGTCTTCGGGTTTAACATGAGAAGGGAAGCTTGAAGTCGTTTGAATACATCTTCCAAATTCTTCAGGTGTGCGTCAAATGTCTTCCCCAGTACTACGATGTCGTCCAAATAGACCAGGCATGTCTTCCAAGACAACCCACTCAAGATATTTTCCATAAGTCTTTCAAATGTTGCAAGTGCATTACAGAGCCCGAATGGCATGACGTTGAATTGCCATAATCCAGAACCGGTGGTAAAAGCAGTCTTCTCTTTATCTTCTGCTTCCATTTCTACTTTCCAATAACTAGACTTCAGGTCCAAGGTGGAAACCAGTTTGCTGACGACCAAACTAGCTAGCGTATAGTCAATTCGAGGCAGAAGATAACTGATTTTCTTCGTCACGTTGTTTAGTTGGCGATAGTCCACGCAGAATCTCGTAGTTCCATCTTCTGCCATTTCTCGAATTATTTTTTCAGCTTCCTCTCTCTTCGCTCATGGTAGTCGTCGAGCTGATTGCCTAATTGGCTTCGCATTACCAGTATTGATTTTGAGTTTGACGGCTGATGTTCTACCAGTCTTTCCTCCTTTTGGTACGAATAGGTCTCAATACTGCAAGAGAAATTCTCTCATTCTTTTTTTTTCAGCTCGATTCAAGGATTGACCAGCTACTGATAACATCTGTTCGAATCTGGTATTAGAATTATCAGTGTTCGTTGTTTGATGAACTATGGACGTCACTGGAACGCAGGATCCAATCCTGGTTTCTTTCTTGATGGTAATTGGGTAATCGTTTACGTTTATCACACGTAATGGGATCTCCTTCGCCGACGTAACCAATCCTTTTCCAATTATTATTCCTTTGCCAACCTCAACGGGTTTGCCTTCTCCCATGATTCCCTGTAGCCGCGCTACTATTATGGTTTCGCTTCGTGCAGGTAGAACGGTATCTTCCTGTACAGCTGCCAACACCATGCTGCCTTCATATATATGAAGGAATACCTCGTCGGAACCCACTTTGATGGTTCTGTTTCTAAAGTCCAACTGGAAACCATGTAGATTCATCACGTCCATTTCCAGAATCACGTCTTCTTCAATGTCAGCTACGATTACCGTATGCGTGAACTTTTCTGCGCCAATTCCCAATTGGATTTGTGTTTCCCCGTGAACATTGGACCTTCACCTGTGGTGGTCCGCAGTCGCAGTCTCGTTGGTAAAAGCTTTTTCTTGGAGTTTATTATCTCTGGTCGTATAATGGTTCTAGTTGCCCCAGTGTCTACTAGCAGAGTATATCTTTTGCCATTCACTTCGCCATCTACATATAGACTGTCGTTGCGACATCTGAGAGAAGCTATCAGTATGAGAGGGTCTTTGGAACCATCATAGGTCGGTGCTGCCCCCTCGTAGCAGACCCGTTCTAATTTTCCTATGACTTCGTTTGCAGAAGTCCTGGGGCGCTTACACGAACTACGTACATGCCCTAGCTCGCCACAATTCCAGCATCTGATATTTCTCTGCTTTTTATCCATCATTATTTTCACCAAACTGACGATCTGGTCAAATATGTCCTCGTCACCTTCTTCTCGGATGGTCCCGACTTTGTTATAACACGAAGCCTTCATTGCTGCTTCATATTCCAGAGCAGCCGTCAATGGGTCAACTAATGTTTTGGTATAAGCTAAACGAAGCGTCCTCTGCAATCGGGGTCAAGTAAGCCATCAATAAAGCCTGGATGCCCAGACATTCCATCATGTTCTCTGGTGCTGATGGATAAGCAAATCGAACTAGCCGATCAATATCGACTTCATACTCTTGAAGGGATTCATCACGTTTCTGCCTTCGGTTCTTCAGCTGTGATTGGTACAAATGTTCTACATGTTCGTGGCCATATCGCATGTCCAACCTTTTCTTCAGCTGCTCGAAATCATCCGTTTCTTCAAGTGGTATCGTTTGAAGTACATCTAAGGCATCTCCCCGAAGTGCGATGGTTAAATTTACGGCTTTCCCCCTGTCGGATCAATTATTTACTCTAGCGGCTGCTTCAAACTATTTCACTTAATTGGTCCATGACATCTTTTAGTCGAACGTTGGGGCCTTGACTCGGGAAAAGCTGCCAATGTCTTCTAACTTGGGGAGCGATTCTGGCTTGCAAGGTTTTGTTTGTTCGGTCTTCTGTTCTTCATCTGGCGTATCTTGTGTCCTTAAATCTGCCATATTTCTCTCTAGCTCTATGACTTTCTCGTTTATCGTTGTCATCTTATTTTAGTTTCTCGTTCATCGTTGTCATCTTATCATCAATATACGATTTTAGAGACGAAATTTTATTTTCAACGTCAGCGACAATGTCATTTTTCATTAATAAGATATCGGCAGAAAGCTTGTCCATGTTAGCAGAAATATCGTTCTTCATATCAGAAAAATCGTTCTTTATAGCAGAAATATCGTTTTTTACATTCGTTAAAATCTTCTCTTCCGTGGCAGAAATCTTCTCGTCCATGCTAGCAGAAATATCATTCTTCATAGTATCGTTCTTCATATCAGAAATTGACGAGATTAAGGTGGAAGCCTCGTCATTAAATAAAACTGTTTCTGGATCAAAGCCGTCATTTTCCAGTGCCACTTTAAGTCTTTCTACTAATTCACTTTTCTTCCCAGACGTTTCCAACTCACGATTTTTCAATTCTGCTCTTAGTTCCGTCACTTTCAGGTCACTTAGTCTCTTGGCCGTTTTTACGTAGCAATATATTTACATTATCCCACTTGTATGTAATGTTTTTCTTATTTATTTAATGTTTTTATTTCGACGGGTGGGATAAATTTATACACACGGTATGTTTACTCACTTAATTTATTTATTCACTACACTATTTACTAATTTATTCTAGATACACGGTATATTCACTTACATTAATTCATATAAACACTTCACTACTTAATTTATATTTACTGTTTATTTCACGAGATCACTTTATCAATTAAACTTCTCCCGCCGGTTGGTCCTTTATATATTAGTGCCTTTTTTTATTCCAGATCATTCTAGAATGCGGCTCACATACAAACAGCCTACCTGGAAGTCTCTAGATAAGACTAGTCACAACATCAGTGAGCAATTTCGTAACAATATTATATGTGCCATAGCAGTATTTTTTAGCACATGTCTGGTTATAGATATTTCCAGACGGGTGATATAAAATACTTATATTATAAATAACTATTATCTAATAAGTGTCGTTCTGTTACATAATCTTCAACAAATTGTTTGTTAATTGCCTACCAAAAATGACGATAAATTGAAATAAAAAATTACCAAGTTTTAGAATACTTTCAACGACATTGTTTTCAAACCTGAATTGTTTTAAACAGTTGAACAAATGATAATTTTTGTTTGTATATATAGTGTGTATTATTGAAGAATGGGTTACAATGAAACTTTACAAAACAAGTTTTAATAAACGTGGGAATGTCTTGGTTGCTCTAGTCAGTTATCGTTACAACGCGTTACATAACAATTTTTAAATCGTTTCAATGACTACGGTGTTTAATTACAAATGGAATTGATTAAGTAAAAGTATGCACGGAAGCAGTGGAGTATGACGAATTATTACGAAAGGTATTCATCTCAGAGATATACTCGTATTTTAGGAATAGTCTTTTTGCCGAACTTTTCAAACTCCCAAAATTTGAAGTCCATCAAAATGTCAATTAAAAGCTATAACTAGGTGTTGCGATCTAAGTTGGTCACACTGTATATTTTTTACTAAGTTATAATGATAAAAAAGTGTATTAAGAAATACATGCATGTTCTCTATTCCGAAAATATTTCAAAAAATCAATTTGGTAACTATATTTGTTACCGAGTTAAGTTAGATTTATTTATGACCTAATTTTTCCTTACACCCTGTAATTATGGAAGAACAATATTAAATATTTCCACGATAATTTCTCACCATATTTAATACTCTTAAAATCTTTTATTCTCTTGTCTAAAATGATCCCATTTATCGAATGGATATTGTTTGATTAAAAATAATAATGTTCCCTTCGTTATCTTTAACTTCTTTGTTACTGTTGAATATTGATAGCCATATCATGCTGGAAAAATTCAGTCAGTTGTCTTATAGTATTCAAGTGAATCGACAAAAAATTTAGTTTTGTGAATCGATTAAATTTTTTTTGAAAAAGAAATTAACTTATTCTGCAGGTGAGTTTTTGAAACGAAATTTATTTACATTAGATTCTAAATGAAGGTAACCGTTAGAAATGCTTCTAAAATGAGTAGAACAGAAAGAAAATCCGTGTGTGTATGTACTAGTGTATCCACGTTCGAAATTATTATACGGGGGGTGTCTCTATATTTCGACCCTTATAGAAAATTCAAAAATATGCAAAAACTTATTTTTAAAGGGGACAGTTTGGAGGCTGGTTTTCAACAAAATTACATTGATTTCGAAAATTGGGGACGGGGGTGTATACAACCCCTAAAATCTTAAATGGAAAGGGGGTTAACTCATACCTCTTAATAGATCTTGTTACGGGATTTCGGTTAGGATATAAATTATTAAAAATATTACATGTTACTTGTTGACTTCTGTATCGTTTTCTGTACCCCCTTCTGAATAGATTTTTTGGTTAAAATATGTCAACTTTGATGCTTAACAACTCGGTTATTAATGCCGCTGGAAAGTTGCAATATTTTTTTTATAATAGTGTTAACTCTCCTCTTTCGATTTTTACCATTTTCAATATTCCCATATCATAAACGTAGTTGCTACGAATTTTTTTAAGGTAAATTTTGATAAAAATTTTCATCTCAACTTTAACCCTGTATAATTCCAACAAATATTGAATGGAAGGAACGAAAAATGATTGTTCATTAAGATACATCTTTCCTCTGTCGAATGGTGTAATAATAAAGACAATATCTCTCTTCTTTTCGAAAATATCAAATTTTAAAAAGAGGCATGTCAAAAAGATTTAAAAAATTTCGAGGTTCTGGATAAAAATTTTGATAAATAGTAAACGTATAGAAAAAATGATCAAATATCATATATTTTCACCCGAGGATTCCATTATTATTATCCGTTTTCCGAAATTCTCTTTAATAAAGAAATTAAAAAATATTTTTCGAAATTTCTTCAAATAAACTATTTAAAGAAAAAATTTTAATTGAAAACTAATAATATCGTTCGATTCGTCTTAATCTAAAACCTCCAATTATAAATTTTTATAAAAATCGCATAATAATTACTATTTTTAAAACTTGCAAATATCCCGATTTCTGACGTTTTTATTTTTTTAAAGCCTGTTAAATAGAACTTAGAGAGAAACTGATTGGCTCATTGTATTTCTCGTCCCCGAAAACCCCTTTCCCTATATTTTCATACAAATCGCAGCATAAAAGTTACCGACCCCCCCTTGATGGATCCTGGCGAAAATTTCAAATTACGTTTTGACAGCTAAAAATTTGTTTTGAAGAAATTTTAATGTCTGGACCGTGTCCTGGGCCAAATTTATACCCCCGTACCAAATTTCGTATCAATCGGAGCATTTTGAAAATCTGACCTATAAAGCCGGTCCTGACACCTTGTTAAAGGGCAACATGAGCTGGGTTTTTGTAGGGGAAGGAAAAATCGTAGAAAAAAAATAAAAAAACTGTCGTGTAGATAATCAAAAATGATGAACATTGGCATAGTAATTGAGCATATAAAAAATCTGAGGGAGGGGTCATGGGGGGCAAATATTTTAAAAAAATTTTTGGCCGTGTACCTGATGGTGGTTTATGATAGTCCATTATGGGTAACTCACAGGAAAAATATGCCCCCTATGGGCAAAGCTTGCCCCCCTAGTTACATTGAATGTAACGGACAAATAATTTTTTTTTGCAAAATAATTTTAAAAAATGCTAGAAACTAAAAATGTACAGGGCGCTTAGACACGTTCATGTAAATTTTCTAGGCTATATAAAAGAAGTATATTTCGCCTAAAAATTCCGAAAATTCAATGTTAAAAATTTTTTCAACACCCTGTATATCCTCAAAAAAATTCAAATTTTTTTCTCTATCGATATATATATATATATATATATATATATATATATATATATATACTTTGGTAATTTTATCGAAAAAGGGGGCGCTACAAGACGCGCTAAATTTTGAGGATAAAATTTTTTTTCGACCACCGTAGCTATATACCGAATGCGCATATGCCTAAAAACATCATCTCGAACTTCCACGTTCAATTTCAGTCAACTGCTGGGGGTGTCATTGGGGGGTCCTAAAAATATTTCAAACCCATGACGCCTATAGGCACTCTAAATCCGGCAGATCCCCCAAAAAGGACGATTCCATCATTAAAATTTAGCGACACCTGGACCCCCAAAAAAAGGAGGGAGGGGGGTGAAAAGGGTTTAACATAACAACTTACGCTGGCATATTTTCAAGTCGGAAAATTGGAAAAAAAATTTAAAAATTCACTTTTCGATTAATCCCTGTATATTTTCTCCTATTACCCCCCCCCCATTTTTATGAGCTCTATGCACAGGTCCTAATTTTTTCTTCCAGATGCAATTTTTATTTTTTGATTATCCCGAATAATATAAAAGTGGATTTCAGTTGTCGCGGGAATTTAATTTTGATGCTCTCGATATTGATATTTCCATGCTTCGATCACTTCAAATTCTAATAGTATGAGAGATGGCGACCAAGATTTTTACCTCATAGCGGCTCGGCTAAAGCCGCACGGAATCGATAGATTATATGACCCTGTACCCAGAAATGCAATTTTCAGACACCAAGATTGTAGCGCGTACCCAGGAGACCAATAAAAAAAATAAAAAATGAGACAGAAAAAATAATTACAGCAGCCCTTCTGAAAATGATTTTGATAGGTTAAGTCGGGTCAATTGATGTGGAAAGATCAATTTTCAGACAAAAAACATGTCGCCTTACATTTTTATAGCATTTCGAACATGTCAACAAATCTGACCTAAGTGACTCATAGCAATCTGTCTGAAATTCGTCGTCAATGATTGAATACGTTCCCCAGATGTGGAAAAAAAATGATATCAGACAAATTGAATGTAGCATGTAACTGACAACTTTTCAATTTACAGTACTTAGCCCGGTTGCATAAACGTGGGGCAAGTTTACCCCAGAGGTATCGTTCAATTGTTTCATACACATATTTATCACACATTTATCTAATGTGTCAATGTGTATTGATAATTTGAATTAAAAATTTAATGTTAAAATAAGAAGTTACCTGAATCTGTGGAACTGACAGACTGAAGGAATAAGGTTATAAAAATAGTGTTTATTGACAATCACACAAATTTATTTTAATTTTTAATCGCTGTCTGACTCGTCTTCATTGTCAAAGTCACTTTCGTCTTCAATTTCGCTTTGAAGGTCGTCGCAGGGATCATCAATATATTCTTCTGTAAAATATATATTATATTAAAAAATAAAAATTCTACAGTAAAGGCCATGACAAAAATATTTTCGGTGGGTGTTGATGAATCGTCGTCCAATATGTCGGCCAGATCTGGTAATTGGTTCCCGGTGAACCACACAAGGTCCAATTGTCCCTCATTGTTGTACCATCCGAAATTCGTGGGGTAAGATGTAGTTGGACATTTCTTGTGCACGTTACTCCATACTTCTGAAATGTATTGCGTTCGCAATAGATGTTGTAGGAGTTCTGTTTTGCACGGTGGCATATTACAAGCGTCGTACTTTGACAAATTCAAAGCGAGCGTGGACTCGTGCTGTTTCAATTTGTACGTCTGCATGAAAATTTCCGTTCTAGCCGCATCAACGTCGTTGATTTTTTTTTTGATTATATAATCGGCAGGTGAACTCCTCAAAAGGTGGGTGCAGACATAGAACAAAACTTCGTATCGTAACTCCGTCGCGCAACAATTGTTTGTTACGCATCGAAGATACGGCGTGTCAACAAATATAGCGTATCAATACATCGTCGCGTATCTTATGAACGGGACATTTTGCCGTTCCGTCTTTACTAAAACAGAACAATTAAATTAGTCTTTTTCTTGTGTGCAATGGAGGTTGTTGCAGCAGCTTATATATACATGCATTACTTAGTTAAAAATAATAAAAAAAGACTCGCAGAAAGACGCTAGTGGCAGACCCGGTTGTATACTAATAGAAGTGTGTACAGCGGAAATCATTTATTGTTGGATTTAAAATTTCAAGCAACTAGTGGTCTTTACAAAAATTTTACTAGAATGTCTCCAACACACTTCGATTACTTGATTAATTTAGTTAGACCCAAAATAGCACGAAAAGATACTAGATGGAGAACGGCAATTTCTGTTGAAGAAAGGTTGGCAGTAATAATTCGGTTTCTGGCGACTGGTGACTCTTTCACCAGTCTACAATACCTTTTTAAAATTTCTAAACAATCGATAAGTGCTATAGTTCCTGAAGTGTGCGAAGCCATTATAGAAGAATTAAAAGAATATACACAGGTAAGAAACTGTTTTATTAAAGAAGTATAATAAACACACATTAAACAAAACAAATGTTTATCTTAAATTCTCTAATTCAATATCGGGCATATACAATAGTTGGCGTGGTAAAGAACTGACTGGAATACTGCGACTTGAATGATCCGAAATACTAGAATTAGCATAATTATATGCTGGAGATGGTACCTGTGAATGCTGTTGAGTAAAACTGGAAGCTTGGCTATCCTGATACTGTTCAAATTGAGAATGTTGTGGCACAGAATTTGCAAAGAATGACTGAAGAGTATGAGAGTATGATGCAATCGCCACATGATGCGAACTTCTTTAATTAACGTTTAGCATGAAAAATTCTCAAGAATGGGGCTTATTTGAAAGCTTACCTGTAATAAAATGCCTACTGCATACCCTCTGGTTCTTTAGTTTAGAGTCCGTGAGATCGTCTCGCCTAATTGCTACTAACCAGAGTTTTCTTCGTTTTTGTCAGTAACAAATCTACAGTTTAAAATAGTCGGAACTGAAAAGAACCTCACATCATCCCTGTTGGAACGACTTCCACAATCAACTACAATACACGTATGTGACATTTTCAATTAAAAACAACACTTATAAAGTCAATAAAATAAAAAAATAACTAGAGTTTAGTCACAAAACAATCACGCAATGAACTTTAAAAACGTTTAAATCCTACAGTCTCTTACGAGGTTATAACTTTGCTTGCCCCCGGACGCCATTTTGAATTTATTTTGACAGTTTGAGGACACCTGGAACTTTCCACATTGTCTGGGTGCTTTAGATGGGAAGCATGTATGTTCTACAAGCTCCAATTAACACCGGAAGCGAGTTCTTTAATTACAAATCAACATTTAGTGTAGTTCTTTTTGCCCTAGTGGATGCTAATTATAACTTTTTGTATGTTGATGCTGGAGGCCTAGGAAGAATTTCAGATGGTGGTATCTTTAAAAACTGCTCGCTTTACAAAAAATTAGAGCGAAATGACTTAAATTTACCTGAACCAGAAGCTTTACATGGCAGGCAACAGAAAATTCCCTATTTTTTTTATTTGAGACGAGGCATTTGCCTTAACTGAGTCGTTAATAAAACCGTTTTCGTGAATACATCCTACAGGATCATTGCAAAGAGTGTTTAACTACGGATTATCTCGCGCACGAAGAACTGTAGAAAATGTATTTGGCATCGCCTCAGCCGTTTTTAGAGTACTTCGTAAACCGATATTACTTGAACGCAGAAAAGCTGAATTAGTTATAATGGCAGTAGCTCATGTACATAATTTTTTAAGAGAAAGTTCCACATCTTGTGCTTTGTATACGCCACATGGAACCTTCGATACAGAAATTGATGGAAAGCTTGTAGAAGGAAAGTATAAAACTATAACTAAAGAACCAATGTCTTCTTTATTTCCAATTAGAAATATTTCCAGAAGACCAACCGAAAATGCAACACGAATTAGAGACGAATTGTCATCGTACTTTCAAAACGAAAATCGACTTTTGTGGCAAGATATTTCAAAACCCACTAAATTCAAACGAAAACTGTAACACAAGTATATCATTTTCAATATAATAAAGCAAATTAGAATAGTTATTTAGTAATATTAAATAATACAATTGTATTTTTAAATCCTACAAATAATGAAATGTAAATTAAATTATTTTATATTTTATTTCATTTACTCACCAGTGTTAGGCTCTTTGTTTTTTTTTCAGGAATAAATAATAATACAATATTTTTAAAATAAGTCTGTAATAAACACATATTTATTGATATTTGATAACTAATTATTTAAATTATATTTAAATATTAACATTTTATTTAACTAATTTAAGTAATAAATTATATTAAAATATGAAAACAGTTGTCTTTGAAAAACTGATTAAATAGCTGAGTCATTTAAAGCTAAGAACAAGTCATCCGCGTCTTTTTGCTCCTGTTGACTATTCGAATCTTTAAAATCATACATTTTAACGTTAAATAATTTTAACATATTAGTAGATGGATTAAAATTAACGCATGAACCATAATTTTTTTGTAGGTTAAATCTTATCATTATTAAATTTTGTAACAAATCTAACGAGAGTTTATTTCGTTTATTTAATTTAAATTCTTAACCTCAAGATTGCCTTTCTCTTTATTGTGTCGAAAAAATGTCAATACAAATTAGAAACATATTTTATGCTGTAATTATATTCATTTTCATTATTTTAAAGAGATCGGCAATTACTTATAAGGGTAAGTATGTTGTAATTATGGAAACGTCTATTATCATACATACCTTTGAACTTCACATCTCTTTCCCATTTACTAGTATATTTTTGAGAATAACCAGAAATTGTTTCTCCCTTTGGCATTGCAATCAGACGTAGAAGTAACAATCAATTAACGAATATAGTTTTATTAGTCTAACGTTTACATTATTTAAAACAAACAATTATTTTAAACTAACAATAACAAATTATAACTTTAGCTGTCAGCTGTTACAACTAGCATATAGACATAGACATATGCATCAGCACCATCTAGTAACCATCAATGACAGTAGTATCGTTTGATCAATTCAAATTTTTTTATAAACTTTTATTGAATACAAGTGTATGAAGTATGGAGAGTAGTGCAATTAAAAAAAAATAATTAAAATTTTATCCCCAAAAATAACCCCAAAAAATTATTCCCCCTAAAAAACTTCCTGTATAGATTTTTTCTCCCTAAATTTAGGGAGAAAACCCCCAAGTTGGCATCACTGTTACGCAGTGCCGTCCACACTTGTTACGCGACGGCGTTACGATACGAAGTTTTGTTCTATGTCTGTACCCATCTTACGGTATCGAAGACGTCGTTCCGATCAGAAGAACATCGAGCCAGTTTTCCGAAAGCCTCTTGGTACCGTACACAGTTTTTTAGTATGGTTAGAGGTCTTTTTTTTTCCTTGCGGTAAAACGCGGGATTGTAGTCGCAGCCAGTCATTGCATGAAAGCCCGATCTGGCTAATGATGGTCCTATACTCGACAGTCGAAATTGTGTAAAGTGACGTCATCGGTTATCTACCGATTTAAAGTGAACTCCATGAGCGTATCATAGTTTAAGGGTGCGAATACTGAAATATCTGGAATTTCAATTTTTAACATTTGAAATAATAACTTATCACAAGTTGTTCATATGTAAGTTAAAACAAAATAAAAAAATGTTTAAAAGTCAATTCCAACTTACTACTACTAAAACTAAAAAAAAGTTGTTTGTCAAGACCAAAATAAATTACCAATAAGTATAGGTATGTTGCGAGGTCACTTGTAAAATGTCTGACTAACTGGAAGCGGTATCACTTCCTGACGACTCCTCAGAATCATCGCTTTCTCCTCCTATATCGATAATGAGTGGTTCCGTCATTACTTCTACACGTATGTCTAAATCCCAAAACTTTATTTCTTCTTTTAATACGTGTTGAATACATTTACGCCAACTCTCAGCAGTAACGGTATGCAGCGCCTCGTCAAACAGTTTCTCAACGTCAGCCATTTTGAATGTACTGTTTTTTCTCGCAACATAATTTTTCACTTGGGCCCAAACCAGCTCGATGGGGTTTAACTCACAGTGGTAGGGAGGAAGTCTAACAACTGAGACGTTGAAATCTTTCGTCATTTCATCGACAACGTACTTAATATAACTGCTTTTATGTTTCCGTACGAGAGATAATAATTCAACTTTTAGCATTGCCTCGTTGTGCGGAATGCTTTTACTCTCTAACCAATCAATTATAACCCTCTTGCGGCTAGCTGAAGTAGGTATTTGCTCCAGTCGACGAGAGTGGTATGAAGCATTATCCATAACTATCACTGAACCAGGAGTTACCTTTGTTAAAATTGATCTAAACCATGTTTCAAACCGGTTACCATCCATCTCTTCATGGTAATCGACAGTTTTTTTGGACTGAAAACTTAGTAATCCACCTTCTACAAATCCTTCCTCGCTGCCAATGTGAGTGATAATCAGTCGACGTCCTTTCCCAGAGGGAGCTTTTAAACCGGAAGAGAAACCCTCCATAAAGGCTTGTCGATTGCTTCGTATATTCATGTCTTGCCACACTTTTGACACAGTGTGGCCTTCATTTAACCATGTTTCGTCAAGATAATATATGTGCCGTCCTTCGTTACGAAACTGTCGTATCTGTTTTAAATAATTTCTCCTCCATTCCACAATGTCATTTCGTTCAATTAAGGCACTGTTTCTACTTCTTGTTTGGTAACGAAAATTCATTGATTTTAAAGTTCGTGTCAAAACTTTATCACTGATGTTTGGTAATGTATCATCAGCTTCTATTACCTTGCTCAATTTAGCTACCGAGGGGATTTCATTCCTAAAATAAAAAGAATGTATTTCCCTACGTATAGCATTCCGTGTTTGGTCGTCCAAAACAATTTTCTTTCTTCCCCTACTTTCCGGTTTACAGTTTTCACCTTGTTCTCTTGTCAAAGATCCGTCCCGCGATTTCTTTAGAATATTGTATATAGTACTCTCAGAAACTTTAGTTAAATAACTGCACTTAATCACAGCGTCACTAACACCCAACTGTTTGTCCATGGCACGCAGTCCTTCGTACACATTTAATATGAGGACTTTTTCTTCCCGAATTAAATTGTTACGACGCCGTTTTTTATCGCCAACACCGCTACACTCCGCCATTATTGTCACTAAATATACCGATATAAATATTACAATAAATACCAATAATAACCGATTTATCACACAAAACCACAACACAAATACTGATGTTACGTTCATGAAGAGAATAAACACCTCACATAACTGTTTACTATCACTGTCTCATTCGCGTAGCTCGACCTATCTATCTCGTTCTCAAAGCCGGAACATTGAAGCGACTCTCCAACATTGTCAAATCGGCGAGTTTTTCACAACAAACTTTGCGTTCAAGAAATATACATAAACACTTTATTTCACATTTCAAGTAAACTAATTATTATTAGTCTGCTTGAAATTTGAAATAAATATATTAAATTGGTATTGACTTAATTACATTGCATCTTTTGTACCGGAAATATTGACACAATGGATTTGAAGTGTATTTATAAAATACAGCATTTCTCTCTAGAATACATATGGCAACTGCGCTTCAACCAAAGTGTTGATTAGATAGCTCTGACTCACTTTACACAATTTCGACTATCGAGTATAATACGTAATACAGTCGAGAAACGTTGATGTAACGTCTTGAATTACTGAAACCGACGTCCATCGAGATGTCTACCGGAGCTTTTACAAACTCCATGTTTTTCAGCAGAATTATGAAGATGTCTGTGTCAGAACAGCGAATTGTCACTCGATATCGGTGACACGATGTCGGAGTAAATTGATTTTCTCCTCGATGGCTTTGTGCTCCGATAATCGGCCACTTCGTTGCACTTTTTAAGGTTATCCGCTGTGAATGTTTTAGTTGACACATTTGTTGTTTTTTTGCAAAACACTCACCGTGGATTCGACATCTTCTAACATATTTTGCACTACTGTATATCACAGTTGAAACACGCGTCGTTACACTGGTCAAAACAGAACAGCCATCTTGTAGGCAGCAGCTGTGGTGAAGCGAGAGACAAGGACGTAACACGTAAATGGCCGTTCTTGACACAGGAGCGTAACAAGAACCGGAGTATTTGCCGGGCGACTTCGTTATAGGCGACACTCAAAATTTCTGAAAACCGTATTTTCGTATTTTGGGCATCCATACGAATGATTTAAAACAAAAATGAACCGAGCTGCTATGAGTCACTTAGGTCAGATTTGTTGACATTTTTGAAAATACACTCAGGTCAAACGCTACGAACAAAATGTCTGAAAACACAAATTTTAGTGATAAAATAACAAAATCTATGTACATTTTCAATATCAGAACCAATTTTTTTTACACAGCAGAAATGGCCCCCCGCGAGGATGCTACACTTCTGAGTATTACCAGGCTAGGGACACTGCAGACCGTGCCATCTATAGAGCCTGTAGAGTAACTAAAATCGGTAGATAGTTCCAAAAAATTAACGAAAACTGTAACGTCGTTAGTAATAAAATTTTATTGATTAATAAAATTTTATTGATTTTTATTACTGCGTATGGGCGATGTCATATGGCTCGTCCCCACAGGTTATCTGTTATACTCTTATCGTTTCTCAGTTCAAGTGTTGAGGTTATTATAAGGTTTCGGTATTTTGGTGTGATTTTCAATTGTTATAGTGTAATATTTATCTGTTGTTTAGTTGCTTTATTGTTATTAATTGAAAAGACAATGTCAAAGTGTATTCTGAAGGAGTCTAATAAGTGGTGTACTTGGTAAGTTTTATTAAAAATATTTGAGCGTTTTTTCTTTCTCAATTAACAACCATTATCTTTATTTTTATAAAACACTGGATTTTTACTAATTTAATCGACAACTTTAGAGATCATGGTTGTTTTTTACATTAGCTAATCTGAAAATTGCTGCATTACTAAAGTGAATATTTCTATTTAAAGTTTTGTTCCTCCAACCCAGGAAGGTAAAATTAATATGGCTGAATCGAAGTGGTAATAAATCATTAAATTTGTCGACGAGGAAACGATGGAGGAAATGCTCCCTTTATTTTCAAAAACAGTGTTTCTTTAGATTTCAGACAGAGGAAGAGAGTTTATTAAGACAGTTTGATTTGCCTTCCCCTATGAGTGGAAATTAACAAAAATTGAAGGTAAGTTTTATTGTATTCAATATAGCATGCTTTAATTTTGGACATTTAAAAATGTAAATTCAGTGAATGAAAAGACGAGTATTGAGTGTGTAATTTTATTAAAATTACAGCTAAGCGCTTTCAGCCATTACGCCATTCTTAAAGCACATAACTAAACGTTTAATTTGAAATTATCAACTAAATGATATGTGTGTACACCCTCTTTATAGGGTAATTTTAACAAATTTTACTTAAATAATGATGTAACATCAAACATATTATTTCATTGTATGTAGCAGTAACAGGGTTTGATGTTTTTTGACACCTGTTGTATGTTTTTCTCTTGTCGACAGCTTTGAGAATGGCCTAATGGCTGAAAGTGCTTAGCTGGAATTTTAATAAAATGACACACTCAGTACTTGTCTTTCCATTCACTCAATTTATATCTAGTGTGTGCACCATACTCAGACAATTCCATTTTAAAATGTACCTATTGAAAAAATAATAATCTGGGTTTCCGTTTATGTTATAGCTATTCCCTCTACCAGCTATGGGATGGAAGGTATTGATCCCTTGCCGATTTTCATAGCTCATGGTATGACAATTTATGGGAAATGAAAGTGAGTATTAATTTTTGTTGAGGCAGTACGTCTAAGTATTTGGTCTAGCGGTAACCAAAAATCCAAAATATCCAATAAAGACAAAAAATAAACAAAACAATAAATCAAAAAATAGTTAAAAACCAAAAAAAAAATCAAGGATTCGTAAAAAAATCGAAAACTCCAAAAAAAGTAGTTTATCTAAACATTCAAACATTTTTTGATATTTCATCATGTGTTGTTTTCTTTTGTTGATATACATTTTTCCTTTAAACGTATTTTAATTACTTTTGTTCTAACATTCACAGTAATTATACTCAAATGTTTTCTTTCACATAAAGTTGCCAATAATACTAGTTAACAACTCATTGCTAACACTTTTTTTGATTAAGTAAGTAGCAATTTTTACGTTTTTATCTTAAATGTTTTTCACTGATGGTGAAGAACCTCGATTCCAGCTAGCTCAAAAGAATCGAAAATGTTATTCAACGGTAGAGTAGGGATGGATTCATAAATTAAACATTGTTAGATTGAAACCATTGAAATTTTAATTTGTAAATCACACATATGATCTTTGCACGACCGAGTGGTACCCCTTGGTGTTTACAGGTAAGTTTAAAAATACATCGATAATAATGTTTGAAGTAGAGGTTAGTTAGTAATGTATAACTTGTAGGAATTATGTTAAAATTTCAGGTTCAGATGCTTGTCCTTCAGATAGCAACCCTTTGTAAATGGTGAATGTAAATATAAATCGGAAAGTTCTTACTTGTATGATTGGCCGTAAGTTCAACGTCAATACTTGCGGTAGTTGGGTTGACTCGATCTGGATCCTCCTAGGTTTCAAATCTAATGAGATGAATCGCCTGGCATGCATCAAAATTCATGCAGTACGAGGTTACTATACTCGATAGTCGAAATTCTGTAAAGTGACTCATCGCTCTTACTGTCCATAAAATCAGTTGCAGAAGCGAACTTCATGAGCGCATCATTTTTGAAGGGTTCTTAATAGTTCTAAATAAAAAATAAATAGAAAATGTTCTTGTACGCTCTGGCGTTTAAATTTGAGAGAACAGAAATACGAAATTATTATGGTAGGTATCATTATGTATATACAGGGTGTTACCAAGAATAATACACATTTTTAAGGATGAGCTATAATAAGATGTATATAAAAAAGTCGATAGTCGAAATTCTGTAAAGTGACGTCATCGAGAGATAATAATTCAACTTTTAGCATTGCCTCGTTGTGCGGAATGCTTTTACTCTCTAACCAATCAATTATAACCCTCTTGCGGCTAGCTGAAGTAGGTATTTGCTCCAGTCGACGAGAGTGGTATGAAGCATTATCCATAACTATCACTGAACCAGGAGTTACCTTTGTTAAAATTGATCTAAACCATGTTTCAAACCGGTTACCATCCATCTCTTCATGGTAATCGACAGTTTTTTTGGACTGAAAACTTAGTAATCCACCTTCTACAAATCCTTCCTCGCTGCCAATGTGAGTGATAATCAGTCGACGTCCTTTCCCAGAGGGAGCTTTTAAACCGGAAGAGAAACCCTCCATAAAGGCTTGTCGATTGCTTCGTATATTCATGTCTTGCCACACTTTTGACACAGTGTGGCCTTCATTTAAACATGTTTCGTCAAGATAATATATGTGCCGTCCTTCGTTACGAAACTGTCGTATCTGTTTTAAATAATTTCTCCTCCATTCCACAATGTCATTTCGTTCAATTAAGGCACTGTTTCTACTTCTTGTTTGGTAACGAAAATTCATTAATTTTAAAGTTCGTCTCAAAACTTTATCACTGATGTTTGGTAAAGTATCATCAGCTTCTATTACCTTGCTCAATTTAGCTACCGAGGGGATTTCATTCCTAAAATAAAAAGAATGTATTTCCCTACGTATAGCATTCCGTGTTTGGTCGTCCAAAACAATTTTCTTTCTTCCCCTACTTTCCGGTTTACAGTTTTCACCTCGTTCTCTTGTCAAAGATCCGTCCCGCGATTTCTTTAGAATATTGTATATAGTACTCTCAGAAACTTTAGTTAAATAACTGCACTTAATCACAGCGTCACTAACACCCAACTGTTTGTCCATGGCACGCAGTCCTTCGTACACATTTAATATGAGGACTTTTTCTTCCCGAATTAAATTGTTACGACGCCGTTTTTTATCGCCAACACCGCTACACTCCGCCATTATTGTCACTAAATATACCGATATAAATATTACAATAAATACCAATAATAACCGATTTATCACACAAAACCACAACACAAATACTGATGTTACGCTCTTGAAGAGAATAAACACCTCACATAACTGTTTACTATCACTGTCTCATTCGCGTAGCTCGATCTATCTATCTCGTTCTCAAAGCCGGAACATTGAAGCGACTCTCCAACATTGTCAAATCGGCGAGTTTTTCACAACAAACTTTGCGTTCAAGAAATATA
Source organism: Galeruca laticollis (assembly GCA_963921935.1). Classification (NCBI taxonomy): domain Eukaryota; kingdom Metazoa; phylum Arthropoda; class Insecta; order Coleoptera; family Chrysomelidae; genus Galeruca; species Galeruca laticollis. The sequence continues at coordinate 86,687,885 of OY998184.1, forward strand.
CATAAACACTTTATTTCACATTTCAAGTAAACTAATTATTATTAGTCTGCTTGAAATTTGAAATAAATATATTAAATTGGTATTGACTTAATTACATTGCATCTTTTGTACCTGAAATATTGACACAATGGATTTGAAGTGTATTTATAAAATACAGCATTTCTCTCTAGAATACATATGGCAACTGCGCTTTAACCAAAGTGTTGATTAGATAGCTCTGACTCACTTTACACAATTTCGACTATCGAGTATAGTTACATCTACTATTCTGCTACGGATGAATGATGTAATGTGGAAATGGTTAGACAGCTTAGAGGAAGCGATACTTATGAAAAGCGGTGAGTGATACAGCGAAGTTCAGCACATATAGTAAGCGAGATAGAAACAGACAGAAGAAAATTAGAAGAGAAGGAGAAGGCCTAAAAAAAAGTAAGGAATATGTGAAATATTAGCTATGAATTTAATAAAAGTGAATTATGGATGATTTTTACTTACCCAAGTTGTAGGGTGGCCTTAAAGAGGTTTTTAGATTTTGGTCCAGATCCAATATAGATAATTTTGTCTACACAGACAATTATGACCAATAAAATCTAATAAAGTTTACTTTTTTCCAGCTTATAAGATCCGATTTACAATCGAAAATTAAGGAACCATGTGCTCCGAATCAAAGCTGATATAAAAAGAAGGAAGGGTCAAAGTCCAATCAAGTAGGTTTTGTAGGCCATCCACAGAACTCAGGTGAAGTCACAGAACACAGAACATTCAGCGAAATAGTAAGTTGGATTGGTATGAAATAGTAAAAAAAAAGAAGAATAGATTGTTTTCCATGCATATGATAGATATCAAATATCAAAATATAAAATTGACAATTCAATTTGGAAAGAAGAGATTAAAACAATAAATTGGAGTAAACAAAAGTGCTTCGAGTTTTAATTATATTTTTATAACCAGGTAAATTAGAGTTTTCAACTTATAATGATAAAGGATACGATATCTTATTATGATTTAGTTAAATAAAGCTCTGTTGTAAATGTAAATAAACCATTGATTTTTGGTTAATGTTGAATGTTGAAGTTATTGATTTTACTCTAATCATTGAAAAGGTGAGTTTCAATATATTTTTGAAAGAAATTATTATGTCAACTATTTGTATATAAGTGCATGATTACATTCCCAATAAATTTTGTACCAATGTTTTTTAAAACCGTAACACAATTATACTCCAGTAGTTTGTCCAGCTCTGTGTGTTTATAGGAGTGTAATAATAAATAAATAAATTAATGTAAACTTATCATAAATAATTTTCTACTTTTATCTTGATTGAACATCATTTAAAAATCTAATGATACTCCAATCTAGGAAATGTATTACACAAATTATTTTTTAATTATTGCATCGTTTTTACATTATAGTTTATTTATTGTCATTCTGTTCGTTAAGAAAAGTACTTGGTGAAAGAAATTATTTGTTGTGTTTTTATACCAAAATAAATAAACTGTTTATGTGAATAATATTTTATTTTTTCCAATTTAATTAACCATTTATGGTCCATCATTTGATATTTCATTTAATTGAACTGAAGATATAATCATTATTGTGTTAAATTGAATGAAATGTCAAATGATGGACTATAAATGGTTATTTTGAAATAAAATAATTAAAATACAGTAAATTTGAATATACCGCCTAAACCTAAAATTACAGAAATCTTTTTAACATCACTCAATTGTTTACTCGACAGGCTCTTTAGATGGCGCCACAATCAGTATCTCATCTATCTGTGAGTTATCTGTGAGTATTACTATTTACCAGTCGGCTCTAGGGTCATCTAAACTATCGATTTTACACGGTTTTAACCGTGCGGCTATGAAACATGGTTTTGGTCGTCATCTCTCGTACTATAAGTTATGAACATGCCGTGAATAACGATGATAATATTTTAAATATACTTCTATCCTATGTCAAGTATGCAAATTAGTCGGTAAGATATAGTTTGGACTTGTTCTTAATAGATTAATAACGGTAATTGCAATTCCAATTCAGAGTAATTATAATTCTCATCCTACGTATTCCTTATAATTTTATCTCAAGAATAATATCGTGACGTCGCTTGTGATTCAATCAAACTCACTTGACACGGTTTATTCAATAAAAAAAAAATTAATTGATATAACCTCTGCACTTGCGACTGAACAAACGTTGCTGACTGTTCGTATCAAGAAAGAATGCAGCATGAACCTTTTTAATTCGAAAAGGGTTTTGTTTAAATGTAAAGGGTTCGTGTAAAGTTAATATATTAGTAAATAAAATAAGTATTCCAATTATTTAGGGAGTTCAAATATTGAAGAACGGGATCGAAAATCAATGTTATCGACTATTCGTTATGTAATGTTTTTCTTATTGATTAAAACGTTTTTATTACGGGTGGGATAAAGTTTAAACACACGGTATGGCTACTTACTAATTTATTTGAACACTAAACTACTTACTAACACTTAATTTATATACACTTAACTAATCACTTAAATTTAATTTATATCAACACTTTACTGTTCGCCATTTATATCACGAGATCACTTCATCAACTAAACTGAACTTCTCCGCTGGTCGGTCCTTCATATATATTAGTGCCTTTTCTACTAGATAATTCTAGATCGCGGCTTACACAAAAACAATTGGCTCTCGCATTTTCTAGATAAAACTGTTCACAAAACAATGTCTAAATAAGATAATCACAATCGTAAACCATTCTAAGAAATACCTGCGCGTCCGCCATAATTTTAACTTTCATATATGGCATAGACAGAGTCGGATTCAGGGAATATACCAGTGTGCTGGTTCGTAACATTACCCCCTCCTTAAATGGCAGTTCCTCCTGGAACTTTTGTGTAGCCGAGTCTGAATGTTTGAATCGGCAACTGGCCCCATTTCTACACTTTCCGATCTTATGGAAATAGCAGGGCACCGTCTTCATCGGATACTGATAACGGGGGTTGTAGCTGCAAATTCATATCTGGACACCGGTATCTCAAAAGATAATCTCTACCATGTTCCTGATAACTCGCCAATCCAACTGGTTACTTGCTATCTTAGGCATAGCCAGTTTCTTCACGCTGGATTCTAACACATGGTCTCGGAGGTTTCGAAGTGCTTCCCACATATCGCGGTAGGTAGATCGATCTTGAAATTCATTTTTAGTTACCACGTAGAAGACGTACCGCGAATTATGTTTCAGTTTTAGTGTCTTGCCAGGGGCTGGAATCTGGTCTTCAAGTTTTTATAATTGCCCGAACTTCTTACGAAAGGCGAATGCCAATCATCGTGCGTTCTTGAGACGGGCGGAAATGTTGTATGCCAGTGAATAATCTTCCGGGAAAGTGAACAAATCTAGTCGTTGTTCTGAAGTAACTCCATATCTAGCTTTACCGGTACCTCCATACGCGCCCATAAATTCATCGAAGGTAGGGTCAGACACATCTCGAATATGGTTTACTCCTTTCTCTACGTCATGGTCTCCATCGAATGGCGCTAGTCAGTTTTGGTGAACTACTTTTGGTTTTCCGTTGGGAATCTTGCTTATGCGAAATATAACATCATTGATCCTTTTCTTGATTAAGTATGGACCTTCCCAGGATGTTTGTAATTTTGGAGAAAATCCTATTCTCCTCGTCGGGTTGTGGAACCATACTTTATCCCTTTCTTTAAAACCGCCTTCTGTGGCCTGCGTGTCGTACCGACTTTTCATTCTATCGCTGGCAACTTGAAGATTTGTTCGAACTAATTCATGAATATCGTCCAGCCTTCATCTCAATCGGATCACATAGTCTTCTCCAGCTAGATCTTCTCCAGGCCGACAGCCAAATTCCAGGTCACAAGGAAGCCTCATGTCACGCCCAAACAGGATTTTCGCAGGTGTTTCACCCTTGGACTCATTGACGGTAGATCGATAAGCCAATGCGAATAGGGAAAGATACTGGTCACAATCTCTCTGATGGCTGGGAACTACTTTGGACAGGTATTTTCCAATAGTCTTGTTCATTCTCTCGACCATCCCATCTGTCTGTGGATATAATGCTGTTGTTTTCTTCATTCCCAGCTTCTCGCAAATCTCCTGGAATAGATGGCTTTCAAAATTTCTTCCCTGGTCACTGTGGACTTCCAATGGCACTCCATATCGGCTGATAAATTCTTTCACCAATTCATCCGCGACAGTTGTGGCCTCTTGGTTCGTAATAGCGTAAATTTCCACCCACTATCTAAAATAATCCATTACAACTAGTATGTATTTGCTACCATTTTCTGTCGTCGGAAATGGTCCAGCGATATCTAAAGCAATCCTTTCGAAAAGGCTTCCAACATTATACTGTTTCATAGATGCCTTTCTCTTGCGATGTGCTCCATTACTCGTAACACAAGTCGTACATTTCTTACACCAGTCCTTCACATTGTCGGAGCTGTTCATCCAATAAAACCTTTCACGGACTCACTGAAGGGTTTTCTTCACTCCCAGATGATCTCCCGATGGACTGTCGTGTAACTTCTTCAGTACCTCAGCTACTCTCGCTCTAGGGATAACTAGCTGTCTCCTCATCTCGAAACCATCATCGTTTTCAAGGACTCTTTTCAACAGCCCTTCTTCCAGGACAAGGGAGTCTCACTGAGTCCAATACGCTTTGAGTTTCGATGAAAATCTTGACACTTCTTGCCATGTAGGTCGCCGATTTTCTCTCTTCCATTGCCGGATCATCTTCAGGTGAGGATCATTCTCCTGATCATCTCTGATCCTGGTGGGTAACCATTCCTCGTTGACTACAGTAGTTCTTGAAACTGCAGCTTCCCTAGATTTCGCCATGTTGCATTGTGAATAGTCTACAGGGCATGACCGTCTAGGCAAATAGTTGGCTTTTCGGTAATTCACATCAGCTGGATGTTCACACCCCTGTCTGATTTCCCCTGTGACTGGAGTCTTGGGGCGCTTAGACGGACTACGTACATGTTCTAGTTCGCCACAATTCCAGCATCTGATCTTTCTCGGCTTCTTGTCCATCATACTTTTTATTATACTGACGAACTGGGCTAATCTGTCTTCGTCACCTTCTTCTTGGATGGTCCTAATTTTGTTATATCCCGAAGCCTTCCTTGCTGCTTCATATTCAAGAGAAGCTGTCAATGCGTGGCTAATGTTTTCGGATGGGCTAAACGAAGCGTCCTCTGCATATCAGGGTCACGTAAGCCATCAATAAAGGCCTGGATGCCCAGGCATTCCATCATGTTCTCTGGTGCTGACGGATAAGCAAATCGAACTAGTCAGGCAATATCCACTTCATATTCTTGAAGGGATTCATCACGTTTCTGCCTTCGGTTCTTCAGCAGGAATTGGTACAAGTGCTCTAGATATTCGTGGCCATATCGCATGTCCATCCTCTTCTTCAGCTGCTCGACGTTATCCGTTTCTTCAACTGGTATCGTCTGTAGTACATCTAAGGTATCTTCCCGAAGCGCGATAGTTAATTTCACTGCCTTCTCTCTATCGGACCAATTATCCACTGTAGCGGCTGCTTCAAACTGTTTCACATAATTGGTCCACGACATTTTTCCATCGAACATTGGGACTTTGATTCGGGTAAAACTACCAATGTCTTCTAACTTAGGGTGTGTTTCAGGCTTGCAAGATTTTGTTTGCTCGGTCTCCTTTTCTTCCGCTGGCGTGTCTTGAGTTCTTATATCTGTGATCTTTCTTTCTAGCTCCTTGATTTTCTCCTCTATCGTTGTCATCTTACTCCCGATTTTTTCGTCCATCGTTGACATTTTATTCTCAATTTCAGATTTTAGAGACGAAATTTCATTTTCAACGTCAGCGGCAATGTCGTTTTTCATTAATAAGATATCAGCAGATATATCGTTCTTAAAAGTAGAAATATCGCTCTTTATAGTTGAAATCTTCTCGTCCATGTTCTCTTCCATGGCAGAAATCTTCTCGTCCATGTTAGCAGAAATATTAGCAGAAATGTCGTTCTCCATAGCAGAAATGTCGTTCTTCATATTCGTTGAAATTTTCTCTTCCATGGCAGAAATATCGTTCTTCATAGCAGAAATCTTCTCGTCCATGTTCTCTTCCATGGCAGAAATCTTCTCGTATATGTTAGCAGAAATATCAGCAGAAATTGACGAGATTAAGGTGGAAACCTCGTCATTAAATAAAACTGTTTCTGGATCAAAGCCGTCATATTACAGTGCCACTTTAAGTCTTTCTACTAATTCACTTTTCTTACCGGACGTTTCCAACTCACGATCTTCCAATTCTGCTCTTAACGCAGTCACTTTCAAGTCACATAGTCTCTTGGCCATTTTTACGTAGCAATTTATTTATATTATCCCACTTCTGACACCAATGTAATGTTTTTCTTATTGATTAAAACGTTTTTATTACGGGTGGGATAAACTTTAAACACACGGTATGGCTACTTACTAATCTATTTGAACACTAAACAACTTACTAACACTTAATTATTAATTTTTTTCAACACTTTACTGTTCGCTATTTATATCACGAGATCACTTCATCAACTAAACTGTACTTCTCCGCTGGTCGGTCCTTTATATATATTCGTGCCTTTTTTTACTAGATAATTATAGATTGCTGCTTACACAAAAACAATTGGCTCTCGCATTTTCTAGTTAAGACTGGTCACAAAAACACTGTCTAGATAAGATAATCACAATCGTAAACAATTTTAAGAAATTTCTGTGCGTCCGCTATAATTCTAACTTTCATACATGGCATAGACAGAGTCGGATTCAGGGACTATACCAGTGTGCTGTTTCAGTATCAAGAAGAAATGCATCATGAACCTTTTTAACTTGAAATGGGCTTTGTTTAAATATAAGGGGTACGTTTAAAGTTATATATTAGTAAATAAAGTAAGTATTCCAATTATTTAGGGAGTTATTCGACTTCAAATATTGAAAAACGTGATCGCAAATCAATATTGAATCATCAACGTCTTCCTAGGTAGATAGTGTGTCACTGAGGAACAAATCTTATATAATGAATAACGGTTACACTAAATTAGTTCTCATATGAAAGCTTTCGTGAACAATTATCTAAATAATGCTGAAAATTACATCAATTTTTTTTGCGTGGTTCAGAAGTTAAGGGGTAAACAGAAAGACAGACTTTATTTTCTACCTACTATGTAAAGAGATGATTAATACCAATCTTTCAAGGTTACTCTGTATAGAATAATAGTAGTTGGAAATTTCTGAGTCAACAGAAATATATTTTTAATTCTAAATATGCTTACTCATGAATTTAACCAAGTGATTAATAAATATTTACCCAACCTTTCTTATTCTTACACGATGGGTAGGAATCCCAAAAACCAACGTTTTAATGGTTTTTTAGTGGTTAATTGCAAAGTATTAATCAGAAAGAATAGATATTGAAAAGAAATTTGAATTAATGAATGTTAATTAAAATAGTAAAAGAAAATAAATACGTTAATTAAATATTTATTCAGGCAACTCGGAGTTTAATTAGTACATTACGTATCTAGAAGGGAAAGTTACATTTCCGGCCGAGGCTAAAGGCGGGTTTATACAACATTTACATAGTCATAATCATAATCACAGTCAGAATCATAAACTTAATCATAATCATAACTCTGAAAGGCGTTTATACAATTTTAATAGTCACAGTCATAAGCATAAAATTCATATAAATGAAATTTGCCAAAAAGTCAAATCAATTAAGTTAATATAAACAATGATTGACGGAGCACAGAAATACCTACAAAAAACGGCCAATAAAATTAATTCTTCAACCAAGACGCCTTTTTGTCATCATTGCTCATCGCGTGTTGGTTACGACACATGCGCATTTCAATTCTCGTCTTAATCATAATCATAAAGTTAAAAGTTAGGAACTTCAAGGTCAGTAAAATTATGCTTATGATTATGATTGTGATTGTGACAATTGTATAAACGATGCTATAAGAAATCATTAGTTTAACTCTTATGATTGTGACTGTGATTATGATTATGACTATGTAAATGTTGTATAAACCCGCCTTAACAAACAAGTCCGGGAATGTGCTTTTACTATACTGCCCAACTAAGTAAAAGTGCCGTATGTCACATAGGTAAGTCTTTGAGAAATCAAGGCTTAAAGTTGAATGTAGCCCTGAGTGATAAAACTCAATAAATTGGTAACAGTTGGCACTATTGTGTCACTGACAAATTCAATTTTTTAATATGAGCTTAATATTTCTATTATTTTGGCCTGTGCGATTTTTTAACTGAAATTGTTTCTTAATTTTCTAATAACACACTTTGAAGCTCGGTATTTCGTGAATGTGTGGTATATTCTCCCTTTTTGTTCTCATAAATTATACCTTTGTGACTTGTGAGTACTACTCTATAAGGTGAGGTCAATATTTCCATAATTTTGGTCTGTGAGAATTTTTATGTGCGCCTGTTTTTAATAAGATGTAGGTACAGTATACGCCAAAATAAACAGTACCGAAAATAAAAATAATTTTTAATTTCTGTAATGTAAGTGTTCAAAATGTTCACCATTTCGACGCAAACAAGCTTCATATCGATTTTGTAAGTCAACAAACATATCTATAAAAAGTGGTTGATGTAACTGCCGACAAATATTTTGTATTCTTCCCCGTAGTTCGGCAATATTCGCAGGCGGATTTTCCGAGTGAAATATTTTGTCCTTCATTATGCCCCAAATGTATGCGTCAGGTGGCGTCAGATCAGGTGAATGAGAAGGATATTCGTTGTCTGTTCCCCGAGAAATTATTCTATTATCGAAATGCTGACGGAGTAAGTCTAAGGTGCGCACAGCTGTATGGCTCGTTGCACCATCTTGTTGGAACCATTGCGTGCGAAACTGTAGATTTCGTGCACGGCAAAAGTTATTTAGATCTCTCACAAAAGGTATAATAATTATCTCTCTATAACGCTCTTGGTTGATAGTAAGTGGATTTTGATTATTATCTTCAACGAAATAAGGACCAATCATTCCATGACCAGATACCGCGCACCAAACGGTAACTCGAAGACTGTGGAGTGGTTTCTCTACAATGACATCAGGACGTTCAAATCCAAGGAATCTGGTCGTTTGTCGATTAATATAGCCGCTAAGATGAACGTGATTTTCGTCTGAAAACCATATGTTTTTCAAAAATTCGGGATCTTCGTAAATTAAACTCAACATGCGACCACAGTAAATTTCTCTTGCACGTTTGTCCGCAGCATTTAGTCGTTGTCCAACTTGAATACGGTATGGATAATCACCAATTGATTTGAACATGCGACGTAAAGACGTTTCACTAATGTTGAGTTTACATGCAGTTCTTACAAGACTTCTTTGAGGTGATTGCACAACTTGGTTAAAAACACGTCCTTCATTTTCGTTAGTTTTTCGACGACCTGAAGAACCTTTACGTTGACACAATACACTACCAGTGCGACGAAGTTTTTCAACAACAGCTAACATCACACTTTTACTAGGAGCTGCTTTATTAAATTTTTGTTGATATTTTATTGACACCTGTTCTAAGCTTGGACCATCATTACGACCTTTTCCGTATGAACGAAAATAATGCTCTACCAAAAAAACTTTTTCTTCCGTTGTTAGAACCATTTTTAAATCAAATTTAACTGCAGCGTACTATTAATATATCAACTAATGACAATTAAGTCAAATATGACAAATCCATATTACATAAACAACTCCACAGCACTCTCTGTTTCGGTACTGTTTATTTTGGCGGATACCGTACTTCACATTGGCACAAAATAATTTTATCGTCACTAAAGTGCACAGAAATCGTCACTGAGGTGCATAAAAATCGGCATTAAAAGCTCAGAAATCGGCATTTAAGTAATCCATTACAGGACGATTCCTGAAAGTGTTGCCAACGATATAGTAATTATTATATAGGGGAAAGATGTACAAAACCATCTCCCTAACGAAAATTCAGCAAACCACTCATAAATGAGCTGCTCAGTGGAATAACGGCCTAAGCCTCTTGAAGGTGATATGGAAATAAACGTAAAAAAGGAATGAGCGAGTTTTTTAAAAATTTTATTTCAACTGTACGTAACATTTTCAATAAACATTCAATGTAGCCCAAATAAATAAAGTAAAAGCTAGTGTTTTAATAAAAGTATTTTTTTAAATTCTGAAAATTAAATAAAAATCATGTGGCTTGGGCCACTATTATATATAACAAAAAATTAAAATCTCTCTCAACTGTGGCTTGGGCTCGTAACCGTACACACATCCACTTAGGTTTCTGACACTTCCTCCAAAACTTCGTCATCTAAAGCATTGTCAAGATCATTGTCTACGGCTTCCTCACTAGTATTTAAATGATTATAAAATGAATGATGAATTTCCGGAATGTATGGAAACAGAGACCGTAAATCTTTCATTTTATTTTTTTCTATTTTTCGTCCTTCAGGATATAGCAAGTCCAGTTCAATGTTCTGTAAATCTGTTCTAGTTTTTCTTTTTTCAACATTTACAGACATAAATGGTGCTATAAAGTCATCGTCCACGTTCGTATATTTATAAAATATGTTATAAGGGTGAGATTTATACAACCGTATCCATTGAAATTTTAACCATTCTACTTGCCTTCTTTCATTTTTTATTTCGTTATCGTCTAGTTTTCTGTTCGTTATTAACTGTTCTAACTTTTTCGTGCATATAAAATCATTTTCGGTCATCTTAATTACCTGAAATTTAGGATGTTTCTTCTTCGCAGATGCTATGACTTTCACCCAATCATCAGGTATGTAAATATTTTCTTGATATCGTTTTTCTCTTTCAATCAACCCAAAATCTCTATCGCACGGTAAGTATGAGTGACCGGACACTAAAAATTTCTGGTCAATTTGTTCAATATTATACTGGTTGGAACTTGTTACAAAATTACAAATGGCAGCAATTTTGATATTTCTATTCTGCCCCTCACATTGATCACTATACATTATAACTTTTTTGGTGGTTACAAAATGATTAAAAAAATGTAACAGACAGGAACCAATTTCAGGTGGCCCACGAGATGCTAATCCTTCATGGCATGTATACATGTATGCTTGATTGGTTGCCAAATTATGAATACCCAAACAATATGTCCATAACTGACGTTTATAGTAAACAACACCTGTAGATAGATTTGGTGTGGGTAATGTTTTCATGATGTCAAATGCAAATATTGTGGTATCATTGTCCAAAGTTTGGGCAAAAATCGTATCTTCCTTTAAACCAGACCGTGCAGATTCGACCTTTCATAAATGAAGTTCCTTTTGAATTGCGACTTGGGTCTTTTCTATTTGTGTACCGTGCCGTAACTTAACATTAAACGCATCACACTTTTTACAAGTGTCTGAATATGGCTGTCGAAAATATAAATTAAATCTCTCAGTAAATATTTTACTAAATATGAACCTCGATACTGCATTATTTCCCATTTCTTCCTTGTAAAGACTATACATGTTAGCAATACATAAGTCAGGTGAAAGATATTGGACATTAGGACTATTTGTTCTTCTGTAGTGACTTCTATAGGTAGGAAATTTCTTAATGAATGAAATCACACCATTCACCGCTTCTTCACTGGTCTTCTTGTTACATGGCTATTTTCCTCTTCTATCCAATGGAGCTGTGGTCTCAGTTGAATAACTACCTGGATTTTTAGATGTAACTGCCCGAGAAATTCTTCCGTCCGAGACTCCTAAACTTTTTTTGAAAAAAGTTTTACAAACGGTAACATCCACACCAGCTTTCGGTAGTAGGTATATGCGAGTATTCTGTCTTCTTGGTAAATCGGTCAGCGCTATTCTGCTGTAGGTTCGTAATTTGGGTTCAACTTTTATTTTACCAAAAATAAAAGCTGTCTGTAAATTGAAATTTTTCAGTTCATAGAAGTTATCAAAAATAAGTTTCCTTTCTTCTAGTGTGAATAAACTATGACACTTTTTAGGGCATGTGCAATCACCATCATAAAACTTCTTTGCAAGAACAACCTGACCTCGTACATTTAAATACTCTTGACCTGCAGCTCTGGCTCTTTTTGCCGTCTCTCTTTTCCATTCGGTATGATGTCGTAGTCAGTAGAGGAGCTAGGCGGGTTCTAGACCATTTCTTATGTAAATTAACATGGGAAATCGCCCAGGGTCCAACGTGGTAATTTTTGATGCAATTTTGATCTGTGCATGCGTCAATCAAGAGGCGGCCGTGACGATGACGACGACGTGACGATGACGACGACGACGACGTGTCGACGACAACGACGACGTGACGACGACGACGTCGTCATGTCGTCGTCGTCACGGCCGCCTCATGATTGACGCATGCGCAGATCGAAATTGCGTCAAAAATTACCACGTGGGACCTTGGCGATTTCCCATGTTAATTTACATAAGGAATGGTCTAGAACCCGCCTAGCTCCTTTACTGTAGTCGTTTCCTACTCAGCTTTCTTTTTTCTTTGAGAGACAAAACATCTTGAAGTTGACTAGGGCCAGGGATCACAGTAGGGTTGTCAATCGCTGTTTCATGTTCATGCAAATTATCAGGCGAAAAAAGCCCACGTTCTTCATCTGACGGAATGCATTCAGATCCCGAATCCTAAGGTAGTAGTAGTATTTATTTAAATAGGAATCCTAATTTATAATACATAATATATACATCAGTTTACAATTACACATCAGTTTTTTTCTTTTTACAATAATTTCAATTTTCATCACAATAGAATATAATCAAATCCAATATAATAAAACTATATATTCTCTATTTACAATATAATGTCAAGGCACGCTTAAATTCAGACAGACTTTTTGATTTTTTTATATTTTCTGGTAGGCCATTGTAATGGATGAATCCTTTAAAAAACAAACTCTTTACATTATAGGAATGATTTTGCCTCGATACATATAAGCTGTTCTGGCTCCTCGTATTGTAGGTATGAATTTCATTGGTAAATGTAATATACTTACAAAAATACGTTGGCAAAAGATTATTTATCATTTCATAAATATAAGTCATAACTAAATAATATAATCGCCTCTCTACCTTGAGTAATTCCAAAGTTTGAAGCATCATAGAGATAGGAGTCATTCTGTTGCATCGTAGTATAATTCTCATTGCACGATTTTGCAGTTTTTGTAATTGAGACATCTTATTTAAATCAAAGAAGTATAGTAGTGTCGGGCAATACTCAAAATGGGGCTGAATAATGGTCTTATAAACGGTTATTCTGGAATTTAGACTCAAGTGTTGAGACACTCTGGAGAAAAAATAAAGTTTTTTCAAAATTTTCTTTTTTATGTACTCAAAATGGCCACTAAATAATAAATGATTATCCAACATGAATCCTAAATATTTGATTTCTTTGACAATTTCTTTTTGTCCATTATTTATTTCTATACTTATTTCATCATTGCTTATTTGATTGTATTTATGAGGTGTTGTAATTATCATAGCCTTGCTTTTATTTACATTTAGCTTTAGTTTATTCATTTTTAAATATTTATTCAAACTTCTTAACACACTATTTATTTTAAACAATACTCTATCTAAATTCTCATCACTTACAGATATTAATGTATCATCTGCAAAGATATGAATGAAGTCACAATCAACAAATTTATCTATATCATTTATGTAAATCAAGAACAAGATAGGGCCTAGAATACTTCCCTGAGGAACTCCATGCTTTACCTCAATAGGAGGTGATATTGTATCGCCAATTTTAGTAACTTGTTTTCTATTAGTTAAGTATCCTTTTATCCAATTTAATACCTTACCCCCTATACCATACCGCTTTAGTTTTTTAAGTAATATTTTTCTATTTACGGTCTCAAAAGCTCTTCTTAGATCCAATGATACTGCTATAGTATATAAATTTTTGCTCATATTATTCTTCCACTTAGTGACAGTCAGCTGGATAGCTGATTCACATGAATGTTTGGATCTAAAACCAGACTGATTAATAAACAACAAGTTATTTGACTCGATATGTTCCAATAATTGCTGACAAATTACTGATTCCAATAATTTTTCCACAAAAGGTAAAGAATTAATCGGTCTGAACTCACTACTTTTATTAGTATTAGTAATCTTCTCAACAGGTGTAACGATACTAGTTTTCAGTTCCTCTGGGAATACACCAGTTTCCAGTGATGTATTAACAAAATGACACCACACATGCCCAATAACATCAAAACTGTTTTTTACTACTTGACTATTAAGTTCATAAATTGTAGATCCTTTATTTTCCAAATTTTTTATAATTAATCCCAACTCTCTCAAAGAAATTGTTTTAAAATTACTAAAATGATTCTCACACTCTTGGGTATTACAAATAAACTTAATATCCTCAATACTAGACACCATTTCACTAATACTATTAACAAAAAATTCATTAAAATGTTCAGAAAGCTCACGATTATTTCTTATAAGAGTACTCTGACCATTGTTTTCAAAATAAACACCATTGGAAAAATTACTATTGTATTGTTTAGGGTTAATTAATTTTTTTAATGTTTTCCACAACAACTTTGGATTTTTTACATTTTTGTCAATTTCATTATAGTAATAAATATTTTTCTTTTCTTTCATTAAGTTAACCACTGCATTACGTTTGTGTTTATAACTTTCCCAGTTAATATTATTCGGAATACTTTTAAATATTTTATATGCATTATCTCTATCTCTACTCAACTTTTTTATATCATCGTCCTCAAACTCGGAGGGTTCTCCTACGCTGGAATCTGACATTTCGTTTCTGAAACAACAATAAGTCCAGTTACTATAAAAACAATGACCAGTTGACGCTCCGTATCATTTTCAATAGGCCACTCTGTATAACACAAGATTCAATATTTTATTACTGGCTTTTCATCGTACTCCCAAAATAATTAAATTATTTTTGTGTTTTGGATCCGGTTAAATATCCGCAACGTAGCAGACAATATAAGAAATTTTTCCCAAAAGTAGTGTTGTGTTACCAGACTATAGTAAATCACTATCATCTTATAAACACAACGTCCAAGTTTTACCCTAAGAAGAATTTCAACACAATAGTCATACCAGAATTTGTTTTAAAATAATTAATTATTGTTCGTTAATATTATTACCTAACCTAAGAAAACAACACAGGACTAAAATAAATCATAATGATGATATTATTATAATAGATACGATAGTATTTAGATTATGTTGTCTATAAGATAAAAAATACAAACCTCCCTCTTTTTTAGATGACACAACACAACAAAGTAACAGCACAATAAAAATAGTCACAAGGATACAACTGCAGCAAAATAGAATATAAACATAACCACAAATCTCACCAAACGACCCACAAAGCTTGTTATATATCTTGTATTTTTACAAGTATTGTGGCCTAAGTGATTATAGGCCACTATTATATTGACTAATTGTAAGAAACTACAGTGGCTCAAACGATATTGGGCCACTCTTCCATATAAAAATATTGTAATTATGTGAGAGGAATAACTACTGATTATTTTCCCTCTACCGTATAATGTCAGTAATAAGGTTAGGCCACTATACTTTTGAAAGTTTACGTCCTTCGCCAATAGATGATAGTAGTAACCCAACTTTGTATATTTTGTGGGTTGGCCCACTATTTCCCTGAGCAGCTCAAATATCCCTTCAAAATAAAATTCCTTTGGTGTTTAACTAGTCCCTCTTTCACATTCACTTCCTAATGTAGTGAATTTTTTATTGCAAAATGGCAGTAGATGAAGAAAAATAATGCAAAATGTTACAAAAGAATCATTTTGTACATTAGGGTGTACAATATGATCCCTCGGGGATCATCTTACACACCACTTACAAACCAGACTTACTTAATCGTTTATATGAACACTATAGATATTGGTAACTTATCTTTTAGTCAAGGCTTACATTTTTGCGTAAATTTTTGATGCGAATATCCCGGTCAAACTCACAATTATAATCATCCGCGTCATCACTTTCAATTCCAGCACACTCTTCATGACGCCATTTCGTACACATGATGCATCGGACCCAACCTTCTCCATGCTGATCGTTAGAAAACTTATTCTGGCAATACAAACATTCAGTATCACTGCTGTCATCAGACGAAGTGTCAGATGCATCTTGTGGTATGGTTTCCTTCCTCTTTCCTTTTACTTACTCTTCACTTTCTATTTTTTTCTAAATCAAGTTTATTCCCAAATCTCGCTTTTCTTTTCGCTGCCCAATTTGCTTTTTTCGTTTCATCATCAGCTTTCTTTTTTTTATCTTCCTCGAACTGATTTTTATAAGGAGTGCTTGTGAGTATTACTGTGCCTCCAGATGGTCTTTTCTTGGTGCACCTTTTCTCACCGTGGTCGCCTCAGTTGAAATTTTAGATGGTCCACTCATTGTTACTGATATTACGGATTTAGAATCTTCAGATTCGGTCCCATCGATAGTCTACATGGGATCTTGATTGTTTCGCAAGAAGCCATTTTTTCCCTTTCTTGTAGTCTCAGTTTCTTTTGCTCGCGAAACTTCGCACCTGAAGGTCTCTTTCTTTTATCCTGAAAAAACAAATAAATAATTAGTACTCATGGGGATTAGGAATTAACTTCTAAAGTAAGCATAATAATAAGCACCAAGTTTGCATATTTGAGTAAAAAGCAATTTGTTCGAGCCCATTCAGCTTAAACCCTTTCAAAAATAAAGGCAGAAAAAATATTAAACTAATTTTAACTTATAGCCCATACTGTATACTTATTTATTCGATTCTTGTATGAATAGTTGGCAACGTTGTATGTGACTTATAGTGTTAACGTGTACCACAAAGGTGACATTCCTTTAGCGACTCGCTATTTACCGTTCCACGAACTGTCGTTAAAATTCAACTTGAACATGCAGCCACTGGATTTTTTACGATACTCGACTTCGCTTCTTCTTTATGTACTTCCAGTACCCGTCGAACGCTTAGTACCGAAATCGAAATGCAAATCTTCGACTCTGCAACCGGTCCACGTTTTCTCTTTTTTTTTCAATATGTTCTTTTAAAGTTATTTTTTTTCAATTCGTTGCCGTTTAAATCAATTTCAAGGACCAACGTTTCGATCGGTTGTTCATGTCTCAACTTGTCGAAAAAATATTTGCTGAAGATAAAGAAACTTAATTGGAGAAACTAAAATAAAGAGACGCGTTTGCTTTTTTCATTGTTATGTTTATGAGAAGGCATCTTGTTATGTTTTCGGTAATAATACACTACATAGAAACATGAATATGTTATTAAAGTAATTAAATAATAAACTATCAGAGAGTATAGATTGACATTAAATTAAATTACATTATATGACATAATCATCAGGCATTTTGGGTCATGTTTTTTTATTTATTTTTGTGAAGGTAGATAGGTGCTTGAAATAAAGCAAAACAGTGGTGTAACTAAGATGAAGCTTTGGGGGGGATGAACTACCAGGAGATCTGGGTATCGGAAATTTTTTAAAATTTTGAGCCCCTATAACTGCTGTTTAGCTTTGTTTTTCTTATAAAATTGTTGCCTATAGTTCTTATCTTTTAGTACATTTCAATAACATATAGGTTTTCTGTGATTATGTATTGGATTTTTTTTATTTTTAGTGTTCGGGGGGGGGGGAGGGGTATGAAACAAACAGAATAAAATCCTACCAAAATAAATTCTTGTTCACGCCCATTTTAAAGCATTTACTTAACTAATGGGGTACAGACACGTTTTTTATAAATACTAGAAAAACACTCAATATTAAAAATCACATTTTTTTAGGAACAAAGAACAGAAATACTACCTAATGTCTACATATATATATATATATATATATATATATATATATATATATATATATATATATATATATATATATATATATATATATATATATATATATTGTTGTAAATAGAACATATACAGAACCCATATAGAATCCTGATAAAGGATATAAAATTAAAATTTTGTCAATAAAAATAATTTATAAAATGATGTATCAAAATAATAAAATACCTCGTATAACAATATAACTAAGTACGACCAATGGTTATAATCAAAAAGATAGTAAATAAATATAAAAAGAAATCATAAACAAACATCAGAAAAAACAGTTGTAAAAATTAATTCTTCAACTTAATAAAAACAACCTTAGACAGAACCTCACAAGTAAACGCAGATCAAGAAATAATATAACGCTGCATGGAATCTTAGACACCCAGAGCATCTGTTTATATTTGAAAAATAAATAGAAACTTCTAACAAATGTAACTAAAACTATAATGATTAAACAATAAAAAGACATTTAGAAGTAATAAAATATATAGAATAAGATATTTAGTTAATAATTAATCATAAAAGTAGGTATAGGAAATATTATAATAAGTAGGAATCTGTAATATGGGCAAGGTCAAGTTTATACCAAAATAAAACAGTTGAGACAAATTATACCAACATAAATTATTTTGAATGTGAAAAACAATAATGAAATAAATGATTACCGACAGTTTATGTATATAGGTGTAATAATATCAAACATAATGAGAAATGAATTGTATATATGTATAATAAGTAAATATGTAGATTGTAGAAAACGTAGAATTAATGAAATTGCATTGACCAATCAAAACAGCGCAAATAAACAGTGATATGGAAAAAGACAATAATAATAAGGTGTGAGTGAATAAGTCAATGACAATAAGTATATTAGGTATAAAAAACTATAGTTTGCAATAAGTTTAAGTCAGAAAAACAATAAAAACAACAATAAACAAAGTGACAGGTGAAATTTTCAATCGAACATTCGAGAACAAAAACCACTTCCGGTGACAGACGATAAAAAGGGTTGTGTTCGATGTAAAATGGGGGAAATTGGTAGTTGAGAGTCAGTGGTCATATAGGTAATACTAATAAAAAGTTATCCTAGTTTTTTTTAATGTAACAAAGTTATAATTAGTCAAAGGAAAAGTATAAAAATCAATATAAATCTAATCAATTGTAAAATAAATCAAGTGTAACAAACTTTTGTGAGACTACAAGTAGCAGAGGAAGAAAATTATCACCCAGATAATGAAAAGCAAAGGCATTCAACATCAAAGGCGGGAAAATCTATTGGGAGCGTCTCCTCCGATGTAGCATCATTTCAAGAAAAAGGAACAAAAGGTCGGTTGTGTGTTTATTAAATATATTTGGTACCAAATAAATGAAACTTTCAAATAAGAACGTATAAATAATAATTTTAAAATAATAATTTCAAGTGATATAAAAATTTTAAGAGCTCATATACCTGGTTTAAAGTTCTGTTATCTTTACATGAATATAATATACCAGAGAAAAGTAATATTAAAACTTACCATTATAAAGTGTAGATAAATGTATAATTTCTTTCATGTCGAACTTCACCAAAAATATATATAAAAATTTCCACTAGTAACAGACCACAACTAATTCCAGTTTATATCAATACACAATTATTACCATACAGTAAAATAATATTTAAAAACGTAAATTTTGAATCGATAAAATATCAAATATGTTTCCAAGTTCACGTCCCGAAGAAAACTAAAATTTAACATTTTAAAATCATTTCATAAATCCTCTTAGTTAAAAAAAAGGAAACACTTTAAAAAGTTTTTTTGTTTAACATAGAAGCAAAGTTAGAAAGAGCGGGTGTTTGCAAATTTCTAAGAATTTCAACGCTCACAAGATTTCGACCAAGTTATGCAAATGAGCCAGAAAAAGTCGTGGTTAAAAAGAAAGGTATAATTTTTTTGGAATATAAAGAAAGTCATATTCAAAGTGGAAATTTAGATATATATAAAATAACTCATTATTTATGTATAACGTAAGAATTGGTAGAACAAAAAGGTTAATCATTTATTTTATTAATAAATAGTTTCATCAGTCTAACTGTATAATAAGCTGTAACAAATAGTTTGTATATGAATCATTTTTTTATATGTGTTTTCAAAAGTTTTATTTCACAAAAATTTTTATCAGTCACATAAATATATCACATTAATAAGCAAGGTTGATTTTATTATCATAATATGCCCAGAACCCTACTGATTTTAAGAGTCGTAAACGAATAAGAGCAGCCGAGGTAAGAAAACATAAGAATTAAATAAACTACATAAATAAAAGGAAGCATTGAATAAAAAATATGTAATTTGGCGAACCCAACAATAGTATAAAAAGTTTAAAATTTACAATAAATATAATATCATTTCATATTCACATATCCATATATTCAAATCATACATTGATATATATTAATACTTAAAGTCCAATCATATTCAACTTGTATAAAGTATATTAATAAATATAAAGTACTTAAAAATCAAATCATCACACACATATTTAACTGTACCACAACGTAAAAGACATATATATATATAGAACGTAAAGGTAAAAGTTAAATCACATATAACTTACTTAGCCGCAAAGTGGGGCAATATATAAAATAAATTAAAAGTATCAATCATATTTAACTGCTTCCCAACGTGGGCATTATATTAAATAGAGTAGTAATCCTATTTAACTGCAACCCCAAAGTGGGGCATTATAAAAATAAAAATATAATCAATCCAATTTAACTGTCTCCGCAACGTGGGGCATTTAAAAAATAAAGCAATAATTCTATTTATATATATATATATATATATATATATATATATATATATATATAAATTCACTTATGTTCTTCAACCTTCCGATAATATTTAGAATTATATCTTCTTGGGTTCAAAGGTTGTGGTATGAAACAAATATATTAGTTAAAATATATTTTCGAATAAAGACTTATCAAACTTGACGTTTCGCTCTTATTTTAGGAGCATTTTCAAAAGAATATGTGTAAATATTAAAATTAAATTACATAAAATACAGTTATTGTAAAAATTATTTTGAAAAAGTCAATAAAATGTCATGAATGAAGTGTCAATAGTAATAGAATACCTACCTTAGATATTTACGCAACGATATTATGTTGGGAGTGATAAAAATAAATTAATTAATTAATTTGTAATAAATTTGACTCAATTTTTTTATGTCTTGTTTGTCATTAACTGATAATTTATCTTGTTTTATATATATCATTTCTTTGATTTTGAGTTTTTGATAATTTGTGTCTTGTTTTAAAATTTTTGTGTTTTTGAAATCGAATTCATGATTTTCGTTATGTTCATGTTTGTGTAGCGCTGTGGATGCATTTTTAGTGTATTTATGGCCGTTTATTCGGCTTTCTAGATATTGTCATTCCTACATAATTTTTTGAACAGTTTAAGCATGGTATGGAGTATATAACATTTTATTTCTTATTATTTTGAGTTTTGTTTTTTAATTTAGTAAATAGTGACGATAGTGTATTATTTGGTTTATGGCATATTTTGATATTATGTTTAGATAATATATATTTTAGTTTTTCTGATAATTGATTCGTATAAGGAAGAGCTATATATATATATATTTTTTTCGTGGTTCTAAGTTGTTAGTGAATTTGGTTTTATATTGTTGTTGTAGTATTTGTATGTACGTTGTTGAATAATTTTATTTATTTGATTTGAAGGATAGTGATTATTTTCTAAAACAATCTTAAGTTTTTTAATTATTTCAGGACGATATTTAGGCGAAGTTAGTTTTATAGCTCTATCTATCAATCCTATAATAACACTATTTTTTGTATTTTTGGATGGCATGAATTAAAATTTAGATATCGTCCTGACCAAGTTTCTTTTGTGTATAATTTAGTTTCAATTTTATTATCATTGGTTTTAATTAGTGTAATATCTAGAAAATTTATATTATTGTTTTTTTCAATTTCTATGGTAAATTGTATTTTAGAGTTAAAAGAATTAAAAATATTGAGGAATTCATTACATTTGTCTTCTGGAATAGCAGCTAAACAGTCGTCAACATAGCGTTTGAAGAATAATATATCAAATTTTATATGTTCTAATACTTTTTCTTCTACATATTCCATTACAATTTGTTCTAAACTAGAGGAAATTGGAGATCCCATTGTACAACCATTTAGTTGTTGAAAGAAAGTATCATTATATTGATAATAATTACTGGTTTGAATAAGCATAATACCTTCTATAAATTCATCATAGGTAAGTGATGTGTGTTGTTTTATTTCATTCCATTTCTCTTTTAAAACATGTTTTATTAAGTCATTTGGGATATTTGTGTACATTGAGATAACATCTAAGGATATGATTTTATAATTATTAGGAATATGTACTGTATCTAAAAATTCTTTCAGCATAAATTTTGATATATATATATATATATATATATATATATATATATATAGCGCAAATCGTCATGGAATATATAGAGGCAAAAGTATTGAATGATATAAATTTTGATGTAACATTTTTTAAAAGATACGTTGATGACTGTTTAGCTGTAATTCCGGGTAACAAGTGCGAAGCCTTCCTAAGCGCTTTTAATAAATTCAACCCAAGTATCCAATTCAGTTTAGAAATCGAAAACAACAACAAAATAAATTTTCTAGACATGACACTTATAAAAACCAATAACAAAATAAAAACCAAACTTTATACAAAAGAAGCATGGTCTGGACGGTATCTAAATTATACTCATGCCATCCCAAATCACAAAAAAACAGTGTTATTATAGGATTAACGGATAGAGCTATAAAATTAACTTCACCTGAATATCGTCCTGAAGTAATGAAAAAACTCAAAAATGTTCTGAAAAATAATCAATATCCAGAAAATCAAATTAATAGAATCATTAAATAACGTACATATAAATTATACAATAACAACATAAAACCAAATATTCAAATAAAATCAAGCCAAGAAAAAAATACATATATAGCCCTACCTTACACAAATCAGTTATCAGAAAAACTTAAATACATTTTATCAAAACATAACATCAATGTAAGCCATAAATCCCACAACACATTATCGCCACTTTTTACTAAACTAAAAAACAAAACCAAAGATAATAAGAAATCAAATATTATATAATCCATACCATGCATGAATTGTCCAAAGAATTATATAGGAATGACTACACAATACTTGGAGAGCAGAATTAATGGACTCAAATATACAAAAAATGCATCAACCGCTTTACACAAACATGAAAGCACTGATAATCATGAATTTGATTATAAAAAAACAAAAATTTTAGCTCAAGACACCAATCATCAAAAATTATCAATTAAAGAGATGATACACATAAAACAAGATAAGTTTTCTGTGAATAATAGACAAGATATTAAAAACTTAAGTCAAATTTATTATAAGCTAATTAACTAATATGTAAACAAATGGATTAGCTGTCATTTAATTCATCTTTTCCGAAATACATTGAGAGTCAGGTTTAAAGGGAACTCTTCTTCTTGCCATAAGTTACGGCCTGAACCCTTCCCCCTTAGCGGTTCTATTGGTGTTGGTAAATAGAACCTGCGCGCCGCTCTCACGTTTTGAAAAATTGTTTAATGACGACTACCGTGAATTGTTTGAACCAGTGATGTCAAATGCCCGTTTCCATTTCCGTCTTGGAGGGAAAGATTCCTGCTTGGTGGCGTCCTTTTCGGCTGTGTTTATTGAAAGATGATTTTACGACGTTAATATCGTGCAAGTTTTATGTTTTTATTATTATATTATACTATAACAGCCTCAATGTTGTTAATATTGTTGCTAATTTGAATGTCAATTTTCCCTAACTGATGCCATGTGATGAGTTCTTCAATCTTATGTTTTACATAAAGGAAAATAATTTCACATTGGATGTAAGTACACTTTCGTCTCTTTATTGATGGAATTGAGAATAATCCCATTTTTTCCTCTATTTGTAGCGTCCCTGATGATGAAAACGAACATTTTCGAAAGCTTGGATAAAAACCAATAAAGAATTCTCTTTTTCCCTGTTGCTGCATTCCCCAATATTTCTGAGTTTTATTCCTAACTGGTCAGCAAAGACTAGCGTTATATATATATATATATATATATATATATATATATATATATATATATATATATATATATATGTACTACTTTCTACTTATACTTAGATATTTAAAAAATATGCAGATACCTACTTCTAATAACAAATACCTAGGTAACTTCGTTATAAAATCAAAAATGATAGCTAGGTACAACAGAACAATAAAAATAGCTATTGTAGTAGTGATATTTTCAGAGACTTTGCTGTTGCTCTAATGGCGACAATTTATACCGCGGTCGGCAATGTTCCTCAGTCTGAGAACAGAATATAGAATAAGCGATAGATGGCGCCGCTAGGTGTGCGGTGGGTAAAATAGAGCGTGTCATATGCCATGTCATATAAATCACATGACATGTCGGGTCTCACTCTCACATGATGTGAGACAAACAGAAACGGACAGTTACAGATTACAAGTTATATACAAATTTCCAATTTCCAAATACAAACTACAAATTTAATATTTTATAATAAGCAAGAGAAATCACGGACAAGCTTACCCGTAGGGAATGGGGACATGACCCACTGACCCATTACTCGATTCATGGCTGTGTAAGACAGACGTTTGACAGTGGCCATTGCGAAGCAATTCTATCTAGAATCGATACTTTAAAAAAGCATTATGTAGTTTAGCTTATTACTAATCTGGATCCAATTCCTCTATTTTCAAATTTATCTATAGACTGTAAACCTATTGCAGAGAGATCACGTCGATATTGTCCTGACGATCTCGAGTTCATAAAAAAAGAAGTCGAAAGGTTATTGAATGAGAACATTATAGAACCATGTGATTCACCCTGGCGTGCACAAGTTCTGATAACTTCAAACGATAACCATAAAAAACGAATGGTCATTGATTATTCTCAGACAATTTCAGACAATCAAAAAACATATACTTAATTCTTGGCAAGTAATATGGAATCATACGACATGAAAGAAGTTAAGCCACAAGTCGATTTAGTTCGACGAAGAGACCAAGTTGTCTTAACCCGACTGCGAATAGGTCATACACTCCTTACACATCAATATCTCCTCAACAAAGAACCAGCACCAGAATGTATACAGTGCCATGTTTCTCTTACTGTAAAACCTATCATCTTAGAGTGTCCTGAATATTCTAGATATAGAAGACAGAATAAATTAAGTGCGATATTCAAGGATGTGCTCACCAAAAACACTAGTGCTTTAATTAAATATCTCAAAGACATTAATTTGTATAACAAAATTTAAAAATTATTCTATAACACAAATACATCACATACTACTTGTGTAAGTCCTCCTGCTAATAACTCTTAGTAGTTGATGCGGGCATGTTTGTACCAAATAAAAAAAATCAATAAATTTATTATGCTTGATGCTTTTCCTCTACCCCGGATTGAATATATCGTGGAAAAGGTATCAAAGATCCCCATCAGAGGAGATGAAAAGAAGTTCACCGCTTTCGAAGTTTGTGGTAACCTTTATCAATTTCTTAGAATTCCGTTCGGAGTTACCTGCTTTCAGAGGGTAATTCAAAACATCATCAACAAAGAGGGTTTGAAAGATACTTTTGCGTATTTAGACGACGTGACGATTAGCGGATCCGATAAAGTACATCATGACCATAATCTTCATCTTTTCATGAAAGCTGCCGAGAAGTATAACCTAACTATAAATAAAGAAAATAGTGTGTTTTCTTCGAACAAAATAAAAATTCTTGGTTATTGTATAGAGAATAAAACAATCAAACCTGACCCTGATAGACTGAAGCCACTTCTGGAACTACCTACACCAAACAACATGTCCTCTCCGTCGAATAATGGGAATGTTTGCACATTACTCAAAATGGGTTCCCAAGTTTTCTGAAAAGATTCACCCATTAGTAGAATGCAAAACCTTTCCTTTGTCTAAGAGTGCTGTAGTGAAGAAATGCATTGCTAATACAACTGTTAAATCAACACTGCTATGTTCACTGTGGAAACCGATGCCTCAGAGAATACGATAGCAGCTCAGTTCTCCCAAGATGGCAAACCTGTAGCATTTTTCTCAAGAACTCTCTCTAGTACTGAAAGAATACATTCATCTGTGGAAAAAGAAGTATACGCTATAGTTGAAGCACTCAAGAAGTGGAGACACTTCCTAGTTGGACGACATTTCAAACTCATAACAGACCAGAGATCAGTGTCTTTCATGTTTGATCATAAAGTTTCAAGTAAAATGAAAAAGTATTGCGGTGGT
This sequence comes from Galeruca laticollis, assembly GCA_963921935.1. NCBI lineage: Eukaryota > Metazoa > Arthropoda > Insecta > Coleoptera > Chrysomelidae > Galeruca > Galeruca laticollis. The sequence goes on from OY998184.1 coordinate 86,714,133, forward strand.
GCCTAGAATTATCCTGTTTCAGTTACGACATCATTTATAGACCTGGACTAGAAAATACAGTAGCTGATACTTTTTCAAGAATAACTTCAGGTATATCAAGAGAACAAAGAGATAAAACTTTATATAACTTACATACCTCCTTATGTCATCCCGGAGTGACTCGGTTGTATCATTGGATTCGATGTAAAAATCCACCTTTTTCCTTGGATGATATTCGAAAAATTACCGCATTGTGTCCAGTTTGCGCCGAAATCAAGCCAAGATTTAATAAAAGCCAGGGAACTCTAATAAAATCGACATCTCCATTTAAGAGGCTCAGCATTGATTTTAAAGGACCCCTACCATCAACAAGTATATTTTAACTGTTGTTGGTGAATATTCACGATTCCCTTTTGCTTTTGCATGTCCAGATACAACTTCCGCAACCGTCATCTGGTGCTCGAAACAACTTTTTGCAATCTTTGGAATGCCTACGTTTATACATTCTGACCAAGGAACTTCGCTGGTATCCTATGAGATGAAAGAATATTTGCAATCAAACGGTATTGCTTCAAGTCGTACAACTGCCTATAATCCTCAAGGAAATGGACAATGAGAGAGATATAATGATATAATATGTAAAACCATTCAGTTGGCACTGAAATCTAAGAACCTGAAGATAGATAAATAGGACTCAGTTTTGCAAGAAGCTCTGCATTCAATAAGGTCCCTTCTATGTACAACTAATTGTTCTACTCATGAAAGAATGTTTATTCATCCACGAAGATCGCAAAATGGATTATCAATCCCAACATGGCTATCTACTCCTGGCACTGTATTCTTAAGAAGGCACGTTAGAGCGAATAAATACGATCCTTCAGTGGAAGAAATGGAACTGGTCGAAGTAAATCCAGATTATGCTCACGTACGGTTTTTAAATGGTAGAGAAACTACTGTTTCAACTCGACATCTAGCACCTCGAGGAGATACATCATTGCTGAAGGAAACCAGTACAAATCTGTATCAAGAAAATTTGGGTTCAGGTTCAACTGATGGTTCAGGGATATTAGACAAGGAAGAAAGCAATCCCAATGTTCAATTTGATCAAGTGAAAGAGATTTTGCCTCGTTGTTCAGAACGAAATAGAAACCCTCCAAAGCATTTTGAAGATTTCATAAGAAACTGAAGAGGGGAAGAATGCTATATAGTTCACTTTGCTATTATGTTATTTGTTTATTGTCACTGTCAAGTTGAAAGTTGATTAAAGCCTCAATTCAGGTTTATTATTAAGGCGGGTTTATACAACATTTACGTAGTCATAATCATAATCAGTCACAATCATAAGAGTTAAACTAACTATTTCTTATAGGTCCGTTTATACAATTGTCATAATCACAATCCTAATCATAAGCATAATTTTACTGACCTTGAAGTTCCCAACTTTTAACTTTTATGATTATGATTAAGACAAGAATTCAAGTGCGCATGCGTCGAAACCGACAGACGACCATAGAAAAAGTATATATAAAGAAAACTCGACATATATACTTTTTCTATGCAGGCGACATTGACAAGGGGGCGTTTCCATCACAGAATCCATTTTGTTGGCAGTTTTTTCAGGTTTTGTTTTAAAGGTGGGTGATTTGTGGTTTTGTTGTGATTCATTGTTTATACCATACAATGTAGAACTGGTTTTGAAAGATTAAATTGAATTGATTTTTGGTCATACGCGAATACTTAAAAAATTGTTCGTCATCAATATGCCACATATCTTTTAGTAGCGTAGCAAACAGACCCTCCTCCTTCCGTTTCCAATTAATAGGTCTAGTTTTCCATCAGCAAAACTCAAAAATAAATAAGACATATTTATTGTTTTGACGACCTCCTGACTAATTTTAATTTTTTTAAAAATTGTACACTACCGAGGAAAATACACAAAATCTATCAAAAACAGAAATGACCATAGATAACCTTTATGAAATGACGTTTGAGCACTAGTTTGACGTTTGTTTAACTTATCTATGGCTGTAGGCTAACTTCATTTATATGAATCTTAAGCTTATGACTGTGACTATTAAAGTTGTATAAACGCCTTTTAGAATTGTGATTGTGTTTATGTTTATGATTCTGACTGTGATTATGATTATGACTATGTAAATGTTGTATAAACCCGCCTTAACACTTAGGGTCACAAAAACAAAAAAGGAATATTAGCTCTCCTTAAAGTAGACTATGTATAGTAGATTTTCAAACCAGTGTAGCAGATTTCAGTAAGATTTTAGTTATGCCTATAGTAGATTTCTATTTAGAAAGGTAGTCATATTGCGTCTCACTTGTGGACAGTGTGTTCCCAAAATGTTATATGACAATTTAATTTATGAAAACAACATTTTAGTCGTTTTGATTGTTTTTACTCATTCAACTTGTATGTTTGCGGTCAATTTTATAATAAAATAAAAGACATTTCCCTTTGTCTATCATCTCATGTAATAAAAATCCTATTCTGGTAACCGGATATTGATTAAATTACAATACGTGGTATTATAAAGATATATCTGTGCATTTTGAAACTAATAAATTTTCTAAGTATTTCGAAATATTTCACAACTGAATTCTAACGATTCTACGATGTTTCGATCGTTTACCAGGAATTGATAATAGCTTTCAATCTTGTTATTTGTGATTTTAATGATTGCGTCAATTTATTTATAAAAAATCAGTTGATTTAATATCGAAAAATTACCTACACTCCTAAGATACTTTTGAGGTTACCGAACCTAAGAAAAAACTAACCACTAATAAATACCTTGTTCTTTTTTGTCAGTGTTTCATCAACAGTTTTTACCAACATATAATTATGTAAATCTATTCAATTATACGAGGCGTGACTGAGAATCAGATACGCTTCTATTTTAAATTTATTTAATTATCCGGAAAAAAAATAAACGGTTTTAAGGATTAAAACTAACTTTTCCGCATCTGTGGTCCTGAACAACATTCTATCATAAAATTGTTACTTGTATACATTACGGGGGATATATCGTGCTAAAAACCGAAATTTCTCCAAAAATAACCAAAAATTCAGTATATCTGGATTTATAGGACCCGCTGTACTAGCTTTAGTCAACTGAAAATCAATAGGGTACATCTGTGAGACACCTTGAACAATATTCAATTATAAAATTGGTCAATCGTATACTCTCTGGGGGCTGTATCGTGCTAACAAACTGAAAATTCTCCAAAAATGACAAAAATTTGGTTAGAAATAATTTTGAAGTGTGTTTGAATCAAAATTATTTTCATTTCAATGGAGAGGTTTATAGCAGTAAAGATGGTTTGATTATGGGCAACCCTCTCAACCCCCTACTAGCAGAAATATTCATGGATAATATAGAAAAAAGAATTCATGAACACCCCCTTAGTAAAAAATTTATGTACTGGCACCGATATGTGGACGATATTTTAGCTAGCTTCATCGGTACAAATAGACAATTAGAGAGCTTCATTACTTACATAAACTCGATTCACAATAATATCAAATTTACCGTAGAACTTGAACAAAATAAGTCTATAAACTTTCTAGACCTTACAATTTCAAATATAAATAATAAACATGATTTTTCTATATTTCATAAACCATCACATACAGATATTACAATTCATAATAGTTCGGTTCACCCATTCAGTCATAAACTAGCAGCTTTCAATAGTATGATACACAGACTCTTAACAGTCCCATTAAATATTAATAATTATAACAAAGAATTAAATATCATAAAACAAATAGCAGTTAATAATAATTACGATCCAAATTTAATTGACAATATCATAAATAAAAAGATAAAAAAACAGACTTTAGAACAAGTATTCCCTTCAGATAAAAATAATAGACAATTTAAAAGCTTAACATACTTTGGAACACCATCCTTAAAAATTAAATCATTTTTAGAAACTTTAGACATGAATATTTCCTTTAAAACTGATCACAATTTATCCAAATTCATTAAAAATAATAAATCTAAATCTTCAAAATTAAACAAATCAGGAGTTTATAAATTAAAATGTGGTAATGACAATTGTGATAAAATTTATATCGGTAGAACTTTTAGAAATTTTAAAACTAGAATTTCGGAATACAAACGTAGCTATGACAACAAAAAATTAGATTCTAACTATTCAAATCATTTATTAGAAAACCAACACATTTTCGACCCAAATTTTGAAATTCTCCATGTAGTCGGTAAATCCTTTAGTTTAAATTTATTAGAAGCCCTAGAGATTAACAAAAATAAATATTCAGGTAATCTCCTTAACGACCAAATAGATATCAATCAGTCTCCTTTATTGAACCTCTTTACCTAGAAGATAGCTTAGGAATGTTTGTAGTGAATGAATTTCCAGGTAATATCTTTTAATACCATTGTTAACCTTAGTAAATAGATTTAGCACTGTATATATTAAGACATTTTTATATTTTACCTTCATTCGTTTTGACAAAGCTACTGTGTTAGTGAAACGCGTCAACAAGTTTAAATTGAACATTAGTTCAAATATATGAAGATTTAAACAAACTATATTGTTTTATTTCATCGTTTAGCATTATAGACTCTGCAGAGAAAGAAATTGGATTACAACAAAACAAAGCATCCAAAGAATGGTTCGACGAAGAATGTAAGCTGGTAACCGTAGAGAAAAAACAAGCAAGAAATAAATGGTTGGAAACAGGAAAATATGAAGAGATGGAAAAATACAGAAAGATAAGGCAAAAGCGGAAAAAACCTACAGAAGAAAAAATCAAATTGGGTTGCAGAACAAATGCAAAAAATAGAAGAGAACAATAGGGATAATAGAAAACTCTTCGAATATGTGAGAAAGCAATACAGTAGCAGAAACGCAATTGGGACAGTAAAAATAAATAAAAAAGAATGGGAAACATACTTTCAAAATCAATACCAAAACAATCATATTATGGACGAAAATTATAAGGAAGCAGTAACGGACGGAGAAATCGGTGAACAACAGTACAGACCCTCTTTCGAGGAATTTATAGATGTTGTGAAACAACTCAAACCAAACAAGGCGGCAGGTCCAGATGATATAAATAACGAACTAATCCAACATGGAGGAGAAGCCTTACTTCAACAAATATATGACCTGATAATGAATATATGGACAGAAGAACGTATGCCAAACGAGTGGAGTATTGGACATATAGTTCCAATCTTCAAAAAAGGTGACCCAACCAAATGCAAGAATTACAGGAGTATAATGCTGCTTAACACTACATACAATTTGTTCGATTTTGATTTAATTACAAAATTCTCCTGTGACTTTTCATTTTCAACTTTTCCTGTATAACACCATTCAAACTTCATTTCATATAAAAAACCACAGATAATTGTATAACAATTTCTTTTCTCCACAAAACTACATGCGTCGGCTGAGTATCAGCTGTCATATGACAGTTTCATTTAAATCTCTATTTTTTCCCATTGGTTACATTCTCACATAACGTTCCTTGTTATCCCCACTTAAAACCACACATAAAAATATCCATAACAACACATTCAATTTATCATCATCATAAAAGAAACCGTTGATAGTCAAGTTACAAAAAAAAGCATAAAGAGACATAACACACATCTTGTCATGAATTAATCATAGAAAAGTAAAAGATATCAATTGTATTATATAATAAGCGGTTGTGATATTCTTATTTGTGACGCAATATGAACAAAATGTAAAACTATACAGATATATAGTAAAGGTGCATGTAATCATCGGTTATCATTTAATAAAACATTCAATTCATCGACGTGTAAAAGTATTTATGATCGTCACATTAAGGCGATTGGTCCTTCAGAGCTCAGTACAATATAAGCGAAAACGACATTCCGCAATATTGCTTTTCCATCAAAAGAGGAAAACGCAAAACACAATTATTAACCAATCTAATAAAAATAGAACTAAATAAACAGGCTGAACCCATATTAGGTCAATATCAACAGGGATTTAGAAAAGGAAGATCTACGGTAGACGCCAAAACCTACTAACACAGACTATCGAAAAGTGTTATGAACATGACATTGATCTACATGTATTATTCATCGACTTTCAGCAAGTGTTTGACTCTGTCAACAGAGAATGGCTAATATCTGATATGAGGAACATAGGAATTTCTGAAAAACTTATAAGACTAGTGAAAATGACAATGAAGGATTCTACTGCAAAGGTGATAACCAGAGACGGGAATACAGGAGACATAAACATTGATGTAGGTGTAAGGCAAGGAGATAGTTTGTCTACAACTCTTTTTAACATAACCCTAGATGGAGTGATTAAAGCGATAGACATAAAAGGAATGATTAGTAACAGCTCCACACAAATAATAGGATATGCCGATGACTTAGCTTTAATTACTAGAGACAAAGAAACCCTAAAAAATACATTCAAGAACTTAATAAAAGAGGCAGCAAAGAGAGGGCTGGTAGTTAACCAAGAGAAGACAAAATATATGCAAATTTCGAGGAAGACAGACAACACAACCACTATAAATATGGGAGGTTACACTTTTCAAAGAGCAAGTCAATTCAGATACCTGGGAATAGTAATTGATGAGAAGAACAACAAAAGTGCGGATAATAGCAGAGAACAAAGTGTATTGGAAGTATCAGAAACTGCTAAGGGACAAAAGCATCAGTAAAAAAACCAGAATTAAAATTTATAAAGCTGCAATACGACCAGTAATAACGTATACCGGTGAAAATATGAGCTTAACAGTATTTTGTGCCCTATGACAAACTTTTATGTACAAAATACTCTATCACCATTGTTCTCCAAATTAAAAAGTCAAATAAATGCTTCAAAAAAATCTAACGTCATATATTCTATACCATGTTTAAATTGTCCCAAAAAATATATAGGTATGACAACCCAACATCTTGAAAATAGACTTAATGGCCATAAATATACAAAAAACGCCTCCACTGCGCTTCATAAACATGAGAAAAATGAAAAACATAAATTTGACTTTAATAATACTAAAATAATAAACCAAGATTCCAATTACAAAAAACTAACAATAAAAGAAATGATACATATCAAAAAAGAGAACAATGCAGTAAACGATAAACAAGATATCAAAAATCTGAGCCAGATATATTATAATTTATTATAATAATAACATCAGTATAACTGTACAATGATATAGAAAACCAGGAAAACTATATCTGCTGATATATATATATATATATATATATATATATATATATATATATATATATATATATATATATTGTATTGGTTTCTATATTTATTTATTATTTATTATTTGAAACTGAAAAGTCATTAAGCAAGTATACCAACTCTATCAAAGGGTAGGGTTCAATTGCGCCATTCAAATTTACTCTAATTATTGGATTGTGAAATTAAAATGAACAAACTTATGATTTCAGGAATTTTTTAAACATAGAAATTTATAAACAGAAAATGTGTACAGATATACTACAAAAAATTAAATTACTATTACTATGGAACAATTAAAGTGTTTTTTTTTAAATAAAGGCCTATTTTGATTTAGAGATCTCTAATATAATATTTTAAAATGGTACCTTTTATTTACTAACTTTGTATCCACTTCAAACTAATCTTCACTCACAATTTCTTTATTGTCGTACCACTCAAATAAGCAAACCTGGAGCTGAAGTAATATCACCATAGCCCATCATCCACGGATGCACTAGTGCAGGTACTACTCCAGAATTAAAATACGAATCGTACTATTCCCCTCGATAACCTCAGCTACACTTTTTATCTACAACCACAGTTCCAAGAAGTGAACTTTCACCTTTCCTTTCCAGTCCTTCTCAAATGTTCGATGTTTTCTCTATCGCATATATAGAATTGCACCACGGATCAAAACTGCAATTATCCCTCTTGCGGAGATTACCTGGCGTTTATTTTCTACGAAAACTTTTCAAAAGTGAGTTTAACTGTTTAGGCTATATTTTTTATAAGTTTTTCTTTAAATTTTACCACATTTACGAGTAAAAATATAATATTCTTCCCCTTTGACGTTTTCCAAATCAACTGAAGTTTTTGATTTCTATCATAATCTATCTCGTTGCGGGTTGCTATCGAAACTTTTCTACATCATATGAATTGTATAAATATTGTGTGATTAACGACGATTCGCTGTTTATATTACAATAACCATGAATTTTTAAGCCGTATATGAAACATGAAAATGATATTTTAGTATTAGAGATTAGAATATATACAGATGAATATTTTTATACATATAAATATTAACATAACTTATTTACTGTTTATTAAAAATTCCTGAAATCCCTTGCATAAAACAACATATTTACTAACTATATGAAAATTTGACGTGTTTTTTTTAAAATCATTTTAAATTTCATTCTAATTTCGACGGATTCTTTTGAAATTATATCATGTACTGAATTATTAATGCTAATTTCCGTTGAATTTGAATCAGATTTCAATATTTTCGATTCTGATGGTTCAAAGAGTATATCGTCTGTTTCAATATCTTTGGTCAGATTTTCTTCAGTATTGTGGTAAGGATTTTGTTCACTGTTTTTACTATCAGCATCTATAATTGATTTAGACATGTTTTTTTTACAATGTATAAATATTCATTAAAATGATGGCAAATAAAGTACAAGATGGAAAAATCAATATGACTTATTTAACTAATACTATTAATCCTTATTAAATTGAATACAACCAAATGAAACTGCTTCAATATATATATATATATATATATATATATATATATATATATATCCTGGTTTTCTATATCATTGCACAGTTATACTGAACTTAATTGGAAAAATGATATCCAGGATATCACCATAGGGCTAATAATATCTAAGCTTCAATATTTGTAATATCACATCTTCTTCTTTTTTCTATAAACATATATTAAGTCAATCACAATTTAGGTCACTTCTTGGTCTAGCCAAAAATAACTACTAACATCAGGTAGGCATCAAATGAAATGTAACTTCTGTCATTCTGACGATGATATTGATTTATCGAAACAATTGTAAATTTTTTAGAATTTTCAATAACTTTTATTATATTGTGGAATTAACTAGAAACCGTGAGTTTCATTTAAAACACTATTATGCGCGGATTCCACGAAGTAAGGGTCGAGACAGTTAATTTCGTTTAAAAAATTATTGATCATATACATTAAAAGTAATCCCACTGAAATCTAGTGGTTCATACTCATGTTTATATTCACATTTATTTATTGGCATGTATATAATATACATTTTTTGTAATATTTTATATTTTTAATCTTAATTTTATATTTTATTTTGTGCATGTTTTATTTTATTCGTATTATATATTACTTTTTTTCATGGTTGCTTTATACATGTTTCTGTTTAATTTTGGTACAGTTTGTTTGTTTATTTGCTTATACTATTTTATTGATATAACTAATTGTACATTTCTATTTCTATTTATGTTTTGCGCTTACATCCTGGATATTTTTATGCTTGTATTTTGTAGCTTGCTGATTTATTTTTCGTTTTTTCTTTTTGTCTAGTTGTTTTTTGGTCATCTAGCTTATTAAGTATGTACTTCGTTATTTTTATTGTTTATTAAGTATGTACTTGGTTGTTTTTATTGTTTATTGTTAACATTATCTATGATAAATAAAGCATAATAATTAATAACAATTAATTCATTTACAACAGTTTTTTTCGTTCAGATCTTTGGTAATTTACGTGTCCGGTCCGTTGAAATAGTTCTAATACACTTTGAAATGCTTCTGTTCTTGGTTGTCGCCTATCAGGGAATTGCTGATAATAAATTCTTCTTGCCAGTAACACATATTTGTTACATTCTCCTAGCACAAAAACCATATACCATATCAGATAGCTCTTCCTGAGAAAAATTCATGTTGATAATAGTAAGCAGGAAGCAGGAACTAATAAAAGTAATCTAATGTCAAATTTTTAAACCAGGTTATTCTCAAAGTCATAGCCAACTAGAATAACGTGTGATTTTAGTAATGTTTAGGAAACTATATTAAACGTTAATTCCCTTTTTCTGTTTATTTGTTAATGGGTAACAATAGGTAACAATGGGAATATTAGTAATTTGGATTTTGTATAATGATGCTTATGCTTGTAATGCAATAACTCATAACCTATTATTTTCATAGTCAACTAGAATATTCTGTGATTTTAGTAATGTTTTATACACCAACAGTCTTAAGTACTCATGTATTTAATATTAATCAATTATGCGCCAGACTAGATTAATTTGTGTTTTTTCTTCTTTAAAATTATTTTTGGTTGAATATTTCCACCGTCAAACTAATAAAATTTCACCTAATATTTGGTTCAAATAATGTTTGGCTGAAGCTATCATCAATAACTCACAAATTAGGGCAATTAGGTATAGTGAATGCTTAAGAAATAATAAAGTGCCATACAATACCATTTCATTACGATACTACGATCCATTTAAGAAAACCCATTAAATGGTCATTCCGATTTATGACCAATCCTATATATGAAGAACGAATATCTCGATATGTTAATAATTTTGGAAAATAGTAAACTATATCAAAAATCGTTTAATCGTAAATGGATTTCTTGATATCAAATCTATACAATCGTACAGGGTGTTGGTGTTACTAGGAAATTAATAAAAATCTAAAAAAGTGCTTATATCTTTTAAATTACCTTGTATAAGATTGCAATACCCCATATCGCACAAACAAGAAAATCGAGGAGAAGGAAAAAATTTGGAAATATACAGGGTGTTCCGTTTAAAAAAAGATAAGTTAGGTTCATCCTGCCAATATGGATGGCCCTGTATATTTGAAAATATTTTTGTGGTATCCTTCAAAATTCGTACGCTACTGTACTTTTAACAGCATTTTAACAAATTTTAGTGATAACCACAAAACTTTTATTTGAAACTTTATTTCTGCGGACAGTAAATAATACCACACATTATATTCGTAATGTGACATTGCTGCAACCATATCTAAATCTTTGAAAAATGAAAGTTTCCTATATTAATATTTAACTATAGACTAAGTGAGGTCATTTCGTAGTTGTGCTAAATAATTATTGCCCTTAAGGGTTACGGTTACGGATTCCAGCAATCCCTGACCAATCATTAACCTTTTGAAGGTTTTGTGTATAATTAAGTAATTACAATCTGTTTGTGTTTTCAATAAACTTTCGTGAGATGCTGTATAGTATATAACAATACATTTAGATTAAAACACTTACATTTGATTAAACTAAATTTGTGTATAAAGAAAACAATCCTATCTTATCAGACGGATTAAAAATGGAGAATGTAAAAGAGTATCTCCAATATTCCGCGCATGCCTTGAGGCGTACCTTAATAAAAAATTCAATTCAAGTCTAATTGATGACATCTGAGCTTCGCCATCGTTTTTTCAAGCTAAATTATAACGAGCGGGAATAGCAGGCCGCTAGCCACAGTTTAAATCTTCCAAATAGCAATTGGTAATTTTTAATACCACCATTATTAAATATTTTCCCAGTGATGCTGGTTGCTCTGTTTAGTTGTTGTTAACGACCAAGTTGCGAACTTCACAGTTCCTTTCGTAACCTCATAGGTGAGTTTTAATTGAAATTTCATATTTCTTAATCTATTTGTATTATATAATTTTATTACGATAATAACAATAAAAAATATATACAGGGTGTGATACCGGAAATGAAAGAGATTGTTTTTTTTAATTGGTTGATTTAAATTTCAAGGGATCTTTTGATCATATCCTTAATCAACTGTCTCATATATATCTCCCCCCTCTGTCATTATTATCCAGTTCAGGATTCAGGATTTTTTTGAATATGGGCAAAAATTTGATATCGATGCATATTCTTTCTAGCATTTGAGAATAATGGTTTCCAAAAACTAATGTAACAATTTTACTGGGTAAAATTTTTTGTGGCCAGGCGAAACAAATTTGCTCATTTTATTATTTATTTTTCGAATAAAATGTTATATAGGGTATTTAAAAAGATATGACGTACATAATAACACAAAGAAAATGTGGTGATAAAGACAATAATAACAAATTTATTGTATATAATAGTAACATTTTACATCTGCCAATTGTAGTTTAATTTTATCAATTTTAAGTAATTTAGAAGATCAAGTTATTTTAATAAACTTGTATAATACTAAATGTAAATAAAAAAAAACATGTCATGTTATAGTCATAAAAGAACAAAATAATCAGTAAGTTAACTCAACGCAACACGTAATCTCAGACATAACAAAAATATAAATGAAACTGAAATCAATTAACGCAATGCGTAACTTTAGACATGACCAAAATTTAATAGTAACATGGAGGATAGAATAATAAATTGAGACATCAACAAAAGCTATCATATAATATGAAAACAATTTAAACTTGAATAAATAAAACAACTGTGAATTTCAATATTATTTACACCTAATACATATAAGTTATAAACAGTGGTGTAACTAGGATGAAGCTATGGGGGGGATGAACTACCGGGAGATCTGGGTATCGGAATTTTTTTCAAATTTTAAGCCCCTAAAACTGCATTTTAGCTTGGTTTTTCTTATAAAAGTATAGCCTACAGCTCATAGCTTTTAGAACATTTCAATAAAGTATAGGTTTGCTGTGATTATGTATTAGATTTTTTCATTTTTAGGGTTCGTTCTGTGGGGGGGTTTTTGAATCTATATGAAGTTTAATGACTTTCAAAACAGTTTCATATTCGTTTCTGGTCACAGAAACTTCCTTGTCACAATTTAGGTCAAGCTGCTGTCTCCTTGTTGAAATGCATTGGGAATAATTCACAGCGTCTGCACTAAATGGAAACAATCCACATTTTCTGAAACCGTTTTTCATGATTTCTGGTTTGATCGATTCTTCAAAAGCGCTTTGGAAAAGGGGGGCAAAGTTATTTTTTGTAACTGATGTATTGATGTTCTGTTTATGTTTCAAAATGGTCTTTTTCCAGTGTCCTTTGAGAGACTTGAATACTGATTCATCACAAGGTTGCAAGATATGTGTTGCATTGGGCAGAATGCAGTATAGTATTATTCTTTTCTGTTCACAGAAATTATACAAATCCATATTAATATGCGATTTATGACCGTCAAGCAATTATAAAACAGGAAATTTAATGTTGTTTTCTTGAAGCCAAGGGAAGAAAAAATTCGCAATAAATTCATAGAATGTTGCACTGGTCATCCATCTGATCGGCCAATACCCCACTCCTCAGGTATAGTTTGTGCAATATCTCTTGGAATACGCTTGTACGGGTACACAATCATAGGTGAAACAGAATCTCTTGAGACGGAGGACTGTTATGCATTCTTTTTCTGGGCCACTAGCAATTTCATAAAAATTCCTGTAATTTTTGGGACCCAGAAGCTTTCCAGTTTTGGTACAAGTCTGCAAACCGGTTTCATCCTCATTAAAAATTCTATCAGGGTCAGGAAGAATGTCTTCACCGCCTTCTCCAATTAAATATTCCTTCATCTCCTGAAACCATTTTCGAAAATTTTCCTTTGTTACAGATGCTCTCGCCTTGAATATTAATTCTGTATTCCTTGTGATTATTTCTGGATGTCTTTGTAAAAAAAGATGTAACCATTTCCTACCCGGTCTATCATCCACGAATTTATTGGGCCTATCAACAGCTTTGAGGACACGTTGCACCTCATCGGGATGCATGGGAAATCCTAATAGAGCTTTGGATAGAATCCAAGTTTCTAGAGTAGTTTCTTCTTCGGAGGTCAATATGGTGGGAGGTCCCATTTTTCGAATCATGGGAACTTTTCCAGTGGTTTTGTTGAAAAGTGTACTTTTCGGAATCCCATATTGTCTGCTGGCTGCATTGATGGTGATTTCCTTTTTTCTTATTGCTTCCATGGCCGTCTGGAGACAGTCATCGGAATATCGGAATCTTACTTTTTCTGATGTTCCGGCTTGGACTTTCAACCTTCCATATTTCTGTCAAATTAATGAAAAAAATAAACGGTTTTAAAGATTAAAACTAACTTTTCCGCATCTGTGGCCCTGAACAATATTTTATCATAAAATTGTTACTTGTATTCACTTCGGAGGATGTTTCGTGCTAACAAACCGAAATTACTCCAAAAATGTATTATATCTGGATTTATAGGACCCGCTGTACTCATTCTAGTCAGCTGAAAATCAAATGGGTTACATCTGTCAGACACCTTGAACAGTATTCAGTCATAAAATTGGTCACTTTTGTACATTCTGGAGGCTGTATCGTGCTAACAAATTGAAAATTCTCCAAAAATGAGACAGAAATTTGGTACTTCAAGTACCATAGAATATCAAGAGAGTTCATCTTTGAGACGCCTTGGATAATATCCAATCATAAAATTTGTCACTTGTATATACTCCGGAGGCTGTATCGTGCTAACAAACTGAAATTTCTCCAAAAATGACAAAAATATAGTAATTAAAGTACTATAGCACCTGTTGTACTGGCTCTGGTGAGTTGAGTATCAATAGGGTTCATCTGTGTGATGTCCTGAATAATATTCATTCATATAATGGATGACTTGTTGAACTCCAGAGGCTGTATCGTGCTAACAAACTGAAATGTCTCAAAAAATGACAAAAATTACGTACTTCAAGTACCATAGTACCCGCCTTTAACAATATTTAATCATAAAATTGGTGACTTGTTGCACTCCGGAGGCTTTATCGTGCTAACAAGACATGTAACGAAAAGTGGCCGACGACAACGAAGACGACGACATACACACAGGATTTTTGGAACGAAGTTCCTTATCGCGCGTTGTGAAAGGAGGCTAGACGGAAAAAATTCTTACGAAAAGTTGTCACGACACTTTTTGAAGCTATTGTAAGCTGTGCGGCGTGCGCATGTTTCTCCAACCAAGTCATACGATTTATAATCTCCACATTTTGTGTGTTTAGCAAGTGTACGCGTCATAATTTTAATAAATTCAAAAACAAATCATATTTTAATATTACTTAGTATAGTTTTTTAAACGTCGTACTTCAAGTACCATAGCACCCGTTGTACTGGCTCTGGTGAACTGAAAATCAATAGGGATCATCTGTAACATGTCCTTAACAATATCCAAATATAAAATTGCTGACTTATTGCACTCCGGAGGCTGTATCGTGCTAACAAGACAAGTAAGGAAAAGTGGCCGACGACAACGACGACGACGACGACATACACACAGGATTTTTTTTCTAAAAACCGTTTTTTCGTGTTGTTGTTGATGGAAAACGTAAAAATATCTGAAAAAAAAATTTCAAAATTCCAACTTTTTTTGGGGTAAACCAATACTTTTCTCGCATATAGAAAGGTTGGGCGTAAAAGTAATATGAAAACAGAAAAAACAGAGAAAGAATAACTTGTTCATTCACTGGAGCACCATTGATCTATGTTAAGATCAATGAACGAACAAAGTCGTTCATTTACTGGTTAGCAAAGTTAGTAGACATTTCCTGACGGAATCCGTGAAACAGCCTTTCTAAACGAGTATATAAGGATCAGATCGATGAAATCTAGATTAACACGTAAAATCCCAATGAATGAACATTTTGTTCGTTTACTGAGCCCAGCACATGCACCAATGAATGAAAACTCAAATTATTGAATTTAATAACGATTTCGGTGTATTTTGAGGTTAGGTTTACGATAAAATCAGTTAAAATCAATTAAATGATGTGATAATGACAATACACAACACATCTCATTTGTTAATATCTTATTCTGTACTGGTTATTGCTTAGTATCGTTCCAATAACAGATACGTTTCTCAAATTTTGTCAACAAAAACACAGCGGTACGTTTATTCATAAGAACTGACTTGAACTAACGAAGTATCACGTTAAGAAGAACATGTTACACGTTATGAGGGATATTGCAGTGTTTACGAGAAATACACCATATTCTTAATAATTTCAGATATATTTCAATTTGTTCATTCACTGGTGCATTTACCCTATCTACTTATTGTCATTAGAGAAAGTTACTTTATCCCTGAAAAGGATTGCATCTGTTCTAATTATTCATGTTGAAAGTAAATATATAATCTTTACTTTCGTCACAATGGAACGCCTTATCGCGTTATCTATGAAATATCAACTACGATTAGTATAACTTGTGTAAATCACAACAAACGCAGCGATCATGGTAAGATTCAAAATCCATTTGATTTTTCTCATTTATTAGAATCAGAACCAGAATTGTAGCGTAGTTTTATAGTAAGAATATCAATCAAACACGGACACAGTGAAGAAATAAAGGGTAAACGTGATATACCAAAAGCAAACTTACTTACAAGATTGCTGTGATGTTTTTAGTCTTTTTGTATGGATGGGAATGCTGGACCTGAAAGAAGACAGTGATGTTTAAAAATAATTAATAATTATTAATAGTAAATACCAAACATCTATCTACGACCGATATGAGTAGTAGTGCTTAGATAATTCATCCTCGTTGAACTAATAACAAAGTTCAAGGTATTGTTAATTTAAATTTAATTCATTTTGATCATCTAAGACTGGTTAAAGTACCAAAAGTTTTTTATCTTTGTTTTTTTCATACATCTCTTTGGTATAAACCCAATTAGCAACGAATAGTTTGAAAAATATTTTGTAGTATTTATCAATTTGATTACATACAGGGTGCGCCAAAAATATGAAAAATCTTCACTGTCACTTCCACGTGTTACTGGTTACTCAAAAGTAGAATGAGAGAGAATTGAGCTCAAATGTCAAGAATTTGAGTAAATAGAAGCTGAATAAAAATGGATTTTCAGTGGTTTTTAACAAATATGATTGAGAACTCTATTGGAAAAACTAGTATTGGTTCTACAAAGATAACGGATAATCGTTTTGTAAAATATTTTCCAGTGTTGTGTTTACTGATCGTATTATTTAAATTTTCGTTTTACTTTATTCCTGGTAGTCGGTCAACATTTTTATTAATTAAAAATAGGGAGATCTTTTATTGTTTACTTTCTTTTCCCATTTATTTTCTGGGCGGGTAAGATGTAAAACACCTCGAAAAAATGGTTGTATATTTTTGTTTTAAAGGTAATTGAATTTTTTTTCTTTTCGATATAAATCATTTCTTTGATTTCACGTTTGATTCTGTTTTCTTCTTTCTCTAAAATTTTAATGTTTTCAATATCAAAACTATGGTGGTTTTCGATTGCGTGTTTTGAAATAGCTGTGGAATGTTCATTGTTGGTTTTCATGTTGTATTTGTGATTGTAAATTCTGTTATGTAGGTATTAAGATGTTTGGCCTATGTATTCACTATGACAATCTTTACATTTGACATTGTAAACTACATTACTTTGATTCAATTTTTCGGTTTAAGTTTTGTGAAAAACAGCCTTTGAATTTTTGCCGATGCACCTTGTAAACTGATATAATGTTTTGGTTGAGATATTATTTCTAGAGTTATTAGTATTTCTATTGTTAATGTTGTTTGCATTATTGTATGTATTTTAAGTATTCGCTTTCTTAATATTAGATTCTAAATGTTTTCTGGATATTCATTACTTTGTAGGACTTCTTTAATCTCCTTCAAATTATCAGGTTTGTTATTAGGATGTGAAAGTTTTAGAGCTCTGTCTGTAAGATTATTAACAACACTTCCTTTGTATGTAATTGGCACATCCAGAAATTTTTTACAGTCTTATAATAAAAAAGCGAATACATAAAATATATAACAACAATAATGCAAACAACACAAACAATATAAATCCTAATAGCTCTAGTAATAATATCTCAACCAAAACATATATCAGTTTACCATACGTAGAGTAGCGGCGGGTAATATGAAATACACCGGCTAATATGGAATACCATATAATTGGCTAAACTTATGATGCCATCTACAAGGCGGTAGCAAAAATATGCTCATCGTAAGTGCAGATTTATACACAAACACGCGCGTAACTCTGTAATCGTTCGTTAAATAGTTATTCAACACCTGTTTTTCAGTCATGCAGAATTTTTGTGGAGTTCCGTGAAAATTTAGTTTATTATCATTTAGTTGGTGATTTTTTATTCATATTCTCATCAGAGAGCAAGTAAGTACTGTAGATTAATATAAGATGTAGTTATTGCGGGTCTATACTCGTCTAGACATCTTTAAAAAATCCTAACCTCAACACAACTAAGTGCGGCTAATATGGAATACTATTCCATATTACCCGCAAAAGTTTGCCCCATAAAAGTGCCATCTAAAAATTAATTTCTATTGTTTCAGTCTTATTCGAGCACCAGGGTATCAATAATGCCTAAAACTACGGTCGTGGATAAAAAACGCAAAAAGTGGAATGAAGAAAATATGAGGAAAGCAGTGATAGCAGTCAGGTCTAAACAAATGGGTTATTTGAAGGCTTGTCAAACATATAATGTTCCTCGAGCTACACTTTTCAGGCTGTGCAAAAAGAACATGAAGCCTGAAGTTGTGTGCCGTACCAAATTAGGCCGTAAGCCCGT
This sequence comes from Galeruca laticollis, assembly GCA_963921935.1. Lineage (NCBI taxonomy): Eukaryota > Metazoa > Arthropoda > Insecta > Coleoptera > Chrysomelidae > Galeruca > Galeruca laticollis. The sequence goes on from OY998184.1 coordinate 86,732,665, forward strand.
TTTACCTGATTTTTTGGAAAAAGAATTAGTTAAGCACTGTCTAGAGATGGAGAAATTATTCTTTGGCTTGACGCGTCGCGATGTTTGTAATGTTGCTTTTCAATTAGCAAGAAAAAACAATATTCCTCATCCATTTTCATTACTAAGAAAATCAGCTGGCAAGGATTGGCTTCATCAATTCAGAATGAGGCATAAAAATGTTTTAAGTCTGAGAAGACCTACTGGAACTTCGTACGCTCGCGCCTTAGGATTTAATAAAGAAAATGTAGACACATTTTTCGACCTGTTAGAGACCCTAATGGAGACGCATAATTATTCGGCAAGCCAAGTTTATAACGTGGATGAAACTGGTTTAACCATTGTTCAATCAAGAAATCCAGAAGTTTTTTCTCTAAGGGGCAAAAGGCAAGTTGGGTCAATGACGTCAGCCGAACGAGGTTCACTTATAACCTCAGTCCGTTGGATTAGCGCAAGTGGCAATTTTGTACCCCCCTTCTGATTTTTCCCAGAAAAAATGCAAGTGAACTTCTAAAGAAGGCTGCCCTGCCAGGAACCATTTTTTTCCTTTCATCCGTCAGGCTGGATTCAGATGGATACCTTCACACAATGGTTCAAACATTTTCTAAAACATGTTACACCGAGTGCAGAAAATCCCATTCTACTGATTCTAGATGGTCACCATACTCACACTAAAAACTTAGACGTTATTTTGGATGCCAGAGAAAACCATGTGACTTTACTTTGCCTACCGCCACATACAACTCATAAGATGCAGCCATTAGATAAAACTGTTATGGGAGCATTAAAGACATATTACAGTGAGGAAGTAAGGCTATTTTTAAGAACAAATAATCGGCCTGTCAATCATTTTGATTTAAGCGAACTTTTTGGTAACGCGTATCTGAAAATCCAAAGTGGTGAAAGATGTGTTAACGGATTTCGTCAAACTGGATTGTTTCCAGTTAACCGGAACGTATTCACCAAAGAAGACTTAATTCAGGAGGCACAAAGAAATGAGGTCCAAGTACACTCAGAAGATGATGTGCTCCGGGAGAAACCTCAACCAGAAAACACGGCTCAAAATGCTACCATAGTTTTACCACAGGATATAATTCCCAAGCCAACTTTAAGGAAGAAAGAAGGCACGAGAGGTCGGAAAGCAGGTCAAGCCAAAGTTTTGACGTCGACCCCAAACAAAGAAGAGTTGGAGCAGTCAATAGAAATAGCGTCAGTTAAAGAAAGGGATAAAGTTAAAAGAAAAATAGAAATAACTAACAAAAACAAAGAGCATAAAAAATTTAAACTTGCAGATGCAGAGGTAGCTGGACCAAGTGGCGTACCAAAAAAGAAATTTCAAAAAAAGGCAATAAAGAAATCAAAAAAAGGTAAATATTCATCAGAAGATTCCAACAGTTCTGCATCTTTACATGACTCATCATCCAACGACGATGAAGAATTTCCTGTTTATGATCGTCCATCTGAAGAGGCTGAGTGTTTGTTTTGTTCGGGATTATATTCGGCTGATACAAGGGGAGAAATCTGGATTCAGTGCGCAAGATGTGAACTTTGGGCTCATGAGTTATGCGCCGACACGCCAAAGGATGTTTACATTTGTGATTTTTGTCGCTAAAGTTTCCCTATAAGCATATATTTTTTAGTTCATTCAGTGTTTCATATTACCCCATAGTGTATTTCATATTACCCGACCATTTTTTTGTAATGTCAGAATGTACTTATTTTATTTAACCTCATATTTTTTTTTAATTCATAAAGTTTTAGAAATTCCAGACTTTTATTTGCTTAGATGGATAGTTATCACAATATTTAATGACTTTTCTAATGCACTGTACTGCACCTAGAAGAATTTATCACTATAATAGAAAACAGTATTCCATATTACCCTCCGCTACTCTACAAGGTGCATCGGAAAAAATTCAAAGGCTGATGCGTGGAAATAATATAAATACTCGTAAATGTAGTACACAAACCTAATAATTATACTAAAGCGTTTTTCACTAAAATTTGAAACAAAGTAATGTCGTTTATAATGTCAAACGTAACGGTGAATACATAGGCCAAACATCTCAATACCTATATAAAAGAATCTATACTCACAACTACAACTTAAAAACCAACAATGGACATTCCACAGCCTTTTCAAAACACGGAATTGAAAACCACCATAGTTTTGATTTTGAAAACATTAAAATTTTAGTCAAAGAAGAAAACAGAATCAAACGTGTTATCATGGAAATGATTTATATCAAAAACAAAAATTCAATTCACTTTAAGACAGACCTTCAAAGTCTCCCAAAAATATACAACCATTTGATGGAGTAACTGTAGGTTACCAGCCTGTGATTATTATTTATGTATTTCTTTAGGGTTTTATAAATCAGACAGGTGTTAATAACTTTATTTCATTTGAAAATATTATAGAACGTAATACCTACGTCCATAGTAGATAGCGGTATTTATATAGTGTAAGTTTTAATATTACTGCTTTAAATGAAACTATTTCTAGATAATTCCACAATATATTGAAAAAAATGTTAAAAATTCTAAGACATTTGACATTTGTTTGGATATTAAATATCATCGTCAGAATGACATAAGTTACATTTCATTTGATGCTTACCTGATGTTTAATATATATTAATAGAAAAAAGAAGAAGATATGATATTACAAATATTAAAGTTTACATATTATTAGCCCTATGGAGATATCCTGGATATCTTTTTCCCAATTACAGTATGTACAAAAAGTATGAGGAGTAATAAACCCTAATTAAGAATGCAAAATCTTTACAGGGAGCACCATGAAATTTTTGATAAATCTCTTACTTTAAGTTACATTTCTTCCGTAAATCTAAAAACCAGGTAGATCGACCCCGTATTTGTTTCAGTTGTAGCAAAGTTTAGGGTTTATTCATTGTTAAAGGATTAGCAGATAAGCAATAACGTAATGCAGTGGTGTGTATTTTGGGAAAAAAATACGTTTTAAATTATAATATAATAAAAAATGAAAAGAAATAATTATTGGAATACATTTATTACTTACATTTTATTCTATATCCGACTCGGAAGAGGAAGAATCGTTGTTGACATTAATAATAATAGGGTCGATTAAATCATCACAAATATTGTCAATTTTCCACATATTTGCCTCTACTTTGATAACATGCTCGATACAGTTTGTCCAATTTTCCTTACTCACATGACTTACAGCACTCTCAAACAATTTCACAACATCGTTTATTTTAAAAGTAGTATTTTTTTTCCAACTTCCCCCTTTACCTGAGCCCATATTAATTCTATGGGATTAAGTTCACAATGATAAGGGGGAAGTCGAAGAACTGATATACCACGAGAAGAAGCCATTTCTTCTACAATGTAGGTTTTGTATTTATTCTTGTTCATTTTTGCAATTCTGTAAAGTTCTTTCCTTAGTGGATCTTTTGGAAACTTGATATTTTTCGAAATAAGCCACTCCAAAAGCTCTGCTTTACGCCAACGACATGTGGGCAATGCTTCTCGTAACCGTGAATGGTAACTTGCGTTGTCCATAACAATAACAGCCCCTTTTGGAATCAGATCCAACATTTGAACAAACCATTCCTCGAAGACATCCCCATTCATATCTTCGTGATAGTCCCCCGTGCGTTTTGAAATAAAAGTTAATAATCCACCATCAACAAAACCTTCGGAACTTCCAACATGGACAATGATAAGTCTTTTTTCTTTTCCAGATGGTGGCTGCAAACCTAACGACAAACCTTCCACGAATGCCTGCCTTCCGCTTTTAATGTTTTCATCTTGCCAAGATTTGGAAACTGTATATCCAGCATTTATCCATGTTTCGTCTAAGTAGAAGATTTTAAAATTTTGTTCTCTGGCATGTCGAATGCTTCTTAAATAGTCTCTTCTCCAAAAAACTATTTCCGGTTTATCTATCAAGAGAGATTTTCTATTATGTTTTGTATATCTGAAACCCACATCTTTCAAAAGTTTGCATAATGTCATTCTGGAGAATTTTGGATAGTCCGTATCTTCTTGCACTGATGTCATAATTTTGTCAAGTGTTGGAATTTCCTTTCGTAAGTAAAATCCATGGACTTTACGCCTTAGTCTTAGTTTTAGGGGGTTGAAGAGTTCCATTCTTGCTTTCTTTTAGTAATCTATCAATTGTTGATTTAGCAACATACCAGCCGTTAATTCCACAATATCATCAACACTTGCACTTGGATCCTTGTTTTTCAATGATATATAACAATTCAATATCAGAGTTTTTTCATTTAAAGATAATGGACCTGTTTGGTCGTTTAGATGGTCCTTGGCTTATCGACATTATTTGGTACTTGCACAATTAACATTCAACAAATGTTTTAAATATATTCCAACTGTTTACAATATTATGACAACCATACAACTTCATACAACTTTACTCAAAGAACTAATACTAAGTACTGATTTAATGTACCTACTTTCTTTTAAAATAATATTCCCGATAATGTTTCTAAGAAAACTGGGTTGTTTGGAAAATCTCTCTCAATAATCGAATAATCTGTAAATAGGTGTAATCGTATTAAGCCGAAAACAGTAGGCCACTTGCCATTTAAAATTTCTGAGAAAAATTCCCCAAACACTACATATAGGAGTAATACAAATAAAAAATATTATGAATAAACGGGCATATCCGAACTCTGCCGCAAAATAAAATTTTACCTGACTTGTATTAGAGTCATTAGGGTTTATAATAGATAAAATCGGAGGCCCATAGAATTATGTATATTTCTGAAAGGTTTCAAAGATTTCTTGAATTAAATATTTTGAAGAAATCTTGATTGTTTTGATCGATATTTAGGGGATTAGGGGAAGGATGTTGATGCACTTACACTATTGCCTAAAAATCAGGAAGAAGTATTTAATAGTGTTCGCGAATTACAATTACGAACGAACCGAGAAGAGGAATTTCTATTAACAGCAGACCAGGTATTTAAAATTATTGTGTTCTCCTGTTTTTCCAACCTTAATTTTTTATGTAATTCGGATTGTATTTTGATGGATGGGACTTTTAAATACTGTTCAACTTTTTTTTACCAAATGTTTACCATTCATGGTTTTAAAAGCGGCTATTACGTACCTCTTGTTTTTTGTTTGCAGCCGGACAAATCAAGTCAAACATATTCAAATTTGTTTTTAATTTTAAGACAAAAATGTAAAGAAGTGGGCTTAAATTTTCAACCTAAAGAAGTCGTAGTAGATTTTGAACTAAGCATTCACAACGCTATATATGAATGTTTTGGCAGAGATCAAATTCTTTTTGGTTGTAAATTTCATCTCTGTCAAGCTTAGTTTCGTAAGATTCAGGAGTTTCATTTGGTAGAAGAGTACAGACAGAAAGGTTCTGTAATTGGCGAATACTTAAAAGTACATTTCGGTATTATGTATCTTAGTCCTGAGGAAGTTGTACAATTTTTTTATAATGAACTACATTTTTTGCTTCCGAATGACCTCTACCTCTATCACTTTTTTTTATTAAAATTAGTACATCCCGTTACCTCTGACCTAAATCGTATATTCTTTAGCATAGCTGCAACTCATTCGTTCAATACAAAATGTACCTTACGGTATACCCTCTTAAAATATATTTTGGTACGTCTATGAAATCTACTTAAATGAATGATTTATTACTCCTTGTCCTTTCTATATAGACTATAAGATCAGTATAACTGTGCAATGATATAGAAAACAAAGAAAACTATATCTGCTGATCTTTACAATTATCATTCAAGAAGACAGTTTGAAAGTGGAGAACTCCCTAGATTTATCTATTCATTGACGACTGCATATTGTGAGTTTCTTCTGTTTTAAATGAAATTGTTGTATTTGTCGCTAAAGATATTATCTATGAAATATTATTAAAAATATTTCCTGCATATGTGATGATTTTATTTATTTTTCATTTCTTTAGTTTGCTTAGGAAATATTAGTTATAATGCCACTTTGTCCTCTTTTTTATTAATTAGTTTATTTATAATATGTAATGGATAACCGTTGGATGTTGCTATTTGTCTAATTGTATTAATCTCTCTATCAAAATTACATTTGTTCATAGGAACTGAAAATCCTCTATGTATCATTGCTGCTAATTTATGTGACATGCGATGATTGGAACTATATGGAATAGTCACATCAGTGTGTGTTGGTTTTCTGTAAATTGAATAATCAAGTACATTATTAAATTTTTAAATGAAGAAAATTTATTGTGCTATTTTCTTCAACTTCTAATGTAAATTTTATTTTTGGGTATAAATTATTAATGTGGTTGAAAAATATAACTAATTGTCGTTCACTACCTATAAAACAAGCTAATATGTCATCTACATATCTATACCGAAATAAAACATTTTTTGAAATATTACTTTCAAAGATTTTTTTTTCTAAACCGTCCATAAAAATGTTTTCCAAAATTGGTGATATAGGGCTTCCCATTGGTAAACCTTCATTTTGAATATATATTTCTATTGTTAAAAGTGAAATAATTCTGATTAATACATAAATTAAATAAATTAAGTATATCTGAAATTATACCTGGATTAATATTTTTATCTTCTAGTAATTTTCTTACAAGTGTTAGACATTCTTTAGGAGGAATTTTAGTGAACATATTGGTAACATCAAATAAAATGAGTTTAGAGTTATCTTGCAAATTGAATGCTTTTAATTTTTTGATTAGTTCTATTGAATTTTTAATTGCGTATTTAAATGCATATCCGTAACTATTAAATATAGTTTTAAGTTTTTTTGCTAATATATTATTAGGATTATTAACATAAGAAACTACAGGTCTAATTGGTTTCGTTATTTTATATAATTCAACGGTTCCATATAATTGTGGAGAATGAGGACTTCTTTTCGTAATCACTTAAAAGATAATTTGAATTATTAACAATATCTCTTACGGTATTAGAAAACTTCTTTGTTTTAATAGTTTATTGTTTAGAATTATTTTCATCTCATCTTTTGATTGTTAAATGTATTATAATTAAGTAACACATTATCCATTGTAGAAAAGCTTCTTGAAAACGGCAATACTACGAATCGTACGCCGTTATTGAAAAGAAAATAAATGGGAAAAGAAAGTAAACAATAAAAAATCCTTCTATTTTTAATTATTAAAAATGTTGACCGACTACCAGGAATAAATTAAAACTGTAAAATATGTATTTTAAATTAGAGTACATATATGCAGTACAACGTATTTTACAACATTATCATTAAAATAATATTAAAAATTTATTTCTCGTTCGAGATTATACATTTTATTTGTGGAATTATTGTTTTTAATTAGTGAGAAATTTCTAAGCATTGATAGCAAATAGCTAAACATGTTTTGATAAAACAAGTTGTGAAATGAGTCTGATTGTACTATGTTATAATTTTATACAGGGTGGTTCTTTGTTCTTTGGAAGTTCCAAATGGAAGTTTCAGACATACTTGAACATTTTTTAGTATTGCTTGTATTATTAAAACATTTTACACAAGGTGGTTCGAAAAGCGTAAGTACTTTAAAATTTTTTTTAAGACGTTATTAGAATAGTTATTTACGTTATAAGTCAGGGAAATGATTTAGTACGGTACGAGATAGATGTTTATGGACGGGGCGACGATGGAACCGAGTCAATAATATCTATAGTCCGTTTTTTAAAGGCATGGAGTAATAAAAGCTCATTAGGTATGCAAAACCGATACAGGGTGTATAATAAAATATCTCCGAAGTTTATCTAATGTACTAAAATTTCTCATTTGTTACGAATTTCAGGGGGGACTAAAGGACTTAGTCAATGTTTAAGTTCGAAGTAAACTTTTCTCTACTAAATATGGGTTGATAAAATAGTTTCTGTATAGTTTTTTATTATTGTTTATCCTGTGCCAACCTACCCCTTAGTCTGAGCCAACTAACCCCAAAAGAGGGGTAGGTTGGTTCACTAAACAATGGGTTGAAACAATACTTAGGAAGTGTCCAATTTTGGTCATTTATTTTTCATATTCTTATACAATAAAGGTAAGACTGCAGTAAATTATTTAAAAAAATTTGAAAAAAACTTTAAAAATGTCAAAAAAATTAATTTTTTTCTAAAAAGTGTACCAACCATTTCCGGTCTCCCCTACTGTAAAGTACAAGGATACCGTAAAGTGCCATTTTCCGGACTCAAATTAGTATTGTAAAGTCGACTTTAGTATGAAAAAAAACTTTATTTCATTAATCACTATACTCCGTTTTTAAAAGGCATGGAGTAATAAAAGCTCATTAGGTATGCAAAACCGATACAGGGTGTATAATAAAATATCTGCGAAGTTCATCTAATTTTGTACTAAAATTTCTCATTTGTTACGAATTTCAGGTAGACACCCCGTAACTCTGTATTCGGTTGGGTCGCCTATTGCATTGAAAGGGTCGCTCTATTGTATTTGAATGAACAAATAAACAATTTAATCCTCAGAGGCGTGCAATCAGGACAAAACAAACTTGGTATATGAATATGAAGGCACTATGAAATTATAATTACGAAAACCATTCAAAAGAGTTCACAATATCGATTCAATAAAAACACATTTTTTTGTGTTCCTATGAATAAATAATAAACATAAAATATTATATAAAAAATAGCAAATTTTTTTGCAGTAGGTATCAACTTTACTACTAATATACCGTTTACAATAGGAGAGGAAAAAAGAAAAATGCAGGAATAAACTACGAATTAATGTAATATTTATAAAAAAAAGTCTAACAAAGAATAGTAATAACTAACACAAAAACTAGTCTATATATCAGAATCAGACGATTCTGTTGAGCTTCCATTATTAACATTGATTATAAATGGTTCAATCATGTGTTCACTTATATGATCCATTTCCCACATATTTAGATCTTCTTGTATCACGTGTTCAGCACATTTCTTCCAGTTTTCTTTGGTTACGTTACCTAACGCGTCTTCGAATAAAACTTTTACGTCACTCATTTTGAATGTCGTATTCTTTCTTGAAACTTCCCCTTTCACTTGGGCCCAAATTACTTCTATGGGATTGAGTTGACAGTGATAAGGAGGAATCCTCAGCACCGTTATACCACGCGCTGATGCCATTTGATCTACAACGTATCTACTATATTTGTGTTTATGTGAATTGGCCAGTTGCTCATTTTTCAGAGGGTTATCTGGGCATTCAATATTTTTCGAGGTTAGCCAATCGTGGATATCTTGTTTACGCCATGCAGTTGAAGGTAATTTCTCCACTAAACTGGAGTGATAACTTGTGTCATCCATAACAATGACTGAGCCCGTTGGAATTAGATCTAACATTTGTGAGAAATATTCTTCGAAAACGTCTGCATCCATATCTTCATGATAATCTCCGGCTTGCTTCGACTCAAAGCACAACAATCCACCGTTAACAAAACCTTCGGCACTTCCGATATGATTAATGATGAGTCGACGTCCTTTTCCTGCTGGTGGATTGAGGCCTGTTGACCACCCTTCAAGAGCTGCCTGCCTCCGACTTTTGACATTCGTGTCTTGCCAAAACATTGAAACAGTATGACCTTCATTTAACCAAGTCTCATCCAAATAATAAATTCGTTTTTGATCTAGTCTTGCTTTCCGAATATTGCGCAAATAACTCCTCCTCCAAATGACAATGTCGTCTCTATCAATCAACATTGCGTTCCGATAATTTTTTTATATTCAAATCCAAGTTCCTTCAAAATTCTCCATAATGTACTTCGAGACATTTTCGGAAAATCTTAATCTTCTTGAACCGAAGCCATAATTTTGGAGGGAGTTGGGATCTCTTTTCTAAAGAAAAAAGCATGCACCTTACGCCTTATTCCATTCTTCAAGTCGTCGTCCATTTCAAGTTTGGGTCGGCCTGGGGACTTTGCTGGGGCTGTGATGTTTCCATTTTCTCTCTCCTTCATTAAATTATGAATTGTTGTTTTTGAAACACCCATCATTGTTGCAGTAATCTCCACAGTTTCATCAACACTTCCTGTCAAATTCATGATTTTTCTTCTAATTTCTTCGTTCTTCAACGAGGAATAGCAATTTAATATCAGATTTTTTTTGGTTCAGCGACAATGGGCCAACTTTAGGTCGCTTAGATGGCGATAAATCCTCCATATCTGGTCGAATTTGGTTGGAACACTGTATAGTTGGAAGGTGTAGTTAGGTGTTTATCTCGTGTGATGAGAGGAGAACTTGTATAGATGAACAAAAATAAACACCAGTTAACAATAACGGTAAAAAATAATAACAAATAACAGTAATAATGGGGAAATCAATCAACACAGCAGTTTCTCCAGAACAGATGAACTGTAAATTGAAAATATTCAACCTTTCCGCTACTTTTATAGTTGAAAAGTTCTAGTAAGTACATTGTATTATGGGGGCATTTTCTTAGAACTGAAAAGACTATATTTCACAATAATAAAACCATTTTTGAGCTACCTGTTTATCAAGTTTCTTCAATTACCTGATAATTGGGTGAAATAATTGGCAAATGGGGTTGGTTTGGATATATATATATATATATATATATATATATATATATATATATATATATATATATATATATATATATACATATATATGTATTTGTATAAAATTGTTATTAACATTTATTTTATTATTTATTGTATGTAGGATTATAACTACCTGGAGCTTAGTGGAGGGACTCGTCTACGCCCTTTTATACATAACAATAAATTTTCTGGAAAATTGATGTCAGTGATATAATCCACAGTTTATTATATTATTGATAATTTGAAATTTCATTTTAAATAATATTACAAAACGGTTATTTTCGGAAATGAGATAATTTTAGAAGCCTTAAATTTTTTTAAATGACTAAATGTGGTACGCCTATGGTTCCGGCCAAAATGAGTGATTTATTACCCCATGCCTTTTAAAAACGGAGTATAACTATTCTATGAACTTGTTCTATAGTTCCATGTTCTTGTCGAAATCCAAATTGATGTTCTGGGATGTTATTTTTACTGTCTAATATTGGCTTGATACGTTTCATTATTAATTTTTCTTGGACTTCGGAAAGCACTGGCAATAAACTGATAGGTCTATATGATGTTAATTCTTCTATTTTTTTCATAGTTTTGGTATCGGAATTATAATTGCTATTTTCAGTTGTGGTGGAAAATAATTTAGGGTTATTATTATTGCAGTTATTCCTTTCTTTGTTAATTCCTGGAGTATTCTGCTTGTTATCAGATCATAACCAGGGACTTTCTTTGGATCAATATCGTTCATTATGACATAATTAAATTGAACCATTCATGGGGAATATAGTTTTTAAGTTACGGTTGGAGACAATAATTTTTCATTCTAATTATTTATGAAGATACAGGGCAACAGCAGCTCAATGGAAATAATGCGGAATAATATACACTTCCATATTTTTAGCACGTACTGTATTTCTAAAAAAAAAAAATAGAAAATGGATGAAATTAAAAAACTCCTAAAATTAAACTTGATTCTCACTAATTACAATCATTTTCTGAACGAATGTCCTCATTATAACGAGTTTAACACACAAAAAATTCATTACGTAACGTAAGCATCACTTGAAATTAATTTCTAATTACCGGATATTATTTTTCAAATAACTACAACTGAAGTTCCATTAATAATAAAATAATTGTTTACACTAGTAAATTGTTGTTACACTACATCAAACGATTATTATTATTTCACCTTGCAAGATTCCCAACCAGGCGATTACAATGTGTTTTATTTAAAATATCATTTTAGTGCAAAGTGATGTGTGCGAAGTTGTTTATAATATAATCTATCAGTTGTTAAATGATCATATTTGACAGGTGAATTATGTATTTTATTAAAGGTAATATGTTTTTAAATAGTATACTAAATACCAAATGACGAAAAGGTTACTTTAGTCACGAGTTTTACTAGGCACGAGTGGAGCGAAGCGGAACGAGTTCCTTGTGAAACGAGTGACTAAAGACGTTTTTAACACGAGGTGCTTACTATACTTTTTCTTCGCCCGCGGGAAGGAAAAAATTATATTATATTTGAATGATATCATTACATGACGGACGATGACTGACAGCTGACTGATAAATCAAATGACGCAGAATAACAAAATTATCACGGAACATGAAATTTAACATACAAAAGATACACTTGATTTGACGTTTAAAAAACAAAAGATAAACGAGATGTGACTTTTCGCATTTTAAACACTAGTGTTTAAAGAGTCGTTTTGTACATGTCAAACCCGTGTTCAAAGTGCGGTTTTAGTAGCGGAAGTAGAAGAAATACATTATTATAGTTTATTTACGATAAAAAGACGATGATGTCATTTTTAGTTACTTTCCTGCTTATCAGAATAAATATTAATTTACCAACCGTAATTTACGGCTAACGGGTTGGCAAAACTTCAAGACGTTGTCAAATCAACTGGTAAAATTCCCCAGTTTGTTTTGACAATTATTGACATTCGATCATCGTCTAATATTTACAACTTTTTTTGGTGCTTTTAAATTCATTGCTTGTTTAAGATTAAAAAAACAGTTATTTTCATAACTAATTATTTAGGCAAATCTGCAGTGTGTGGTTAATAAAATGCCGAAGCAGCTGAACAGAAAATGCCAAGAGATGGTAACATCTTTGTTGAGTTATTTTGAACGAGAATGCCGAAATGGGGACCCGCTTCTCCCGCTTACTGCTGTAAGAGACGTAAGTAATAGTATTCGCTATTTGGTATCATCATTATTAATATTATTGTTACATATTTAAATGTAAATGATTAAATGTTTCTAATGTTAGGTTAGGTTAATTAAACTTGATAATATATTATTATTTCATAAATTGGAGTAATTATATTGTAGAGAGTTGCAGAAGCTTTACCACTGTTAACCGTATTGCCGCCAAGCATAATAGAAGTGAACAGCCTAAAAGCCCACCTAAAAAGAGACAACGCATAAAACCTTCTGTTGAAATTGATAAATTTGATCAAAATGCTTTCCGAAATGTTATATACGAAATGTATGGAAACAGTGAGTATATTGAATTTACTGTTTTATTTTATTCACAATTAACTAACACAATATTTTTTCAGATGAACACATAACCTTGAAAACTTCAAGAGACAAACTCCAGGAGCGTGAACTCTTTAATAGTTTAGTGTTTTAAATGAAACTCAACGTTTCTAGCTAATTCCACAATATAATGAAAACTATTAAAAATTCTAAAAAATTGACAATTGTTTTGATAACTGAATATCATCGTCAGAATGACAGAAGCTACTTCTGTCATTCTGACGATGATATAAAGTACCAATAACAGCTACCAAAAAGGCTGATAAACAGAACTGGTTGATACAAAATGATATTCCTTTTGAAAATACTTTCTTCAAAACCCAATTATTGAATTTAGTACAACGGTAAGTTGATATAAACATTTTTCAATATATTATGGTTATACTTAAATAACTTATTTTTTTTAAATATATGCATTTTTGTAGGAATAAACCACCAACAGTATATGAAGCTGACATATTATCTGAAAAATATGGTCACAAAGTGCTTCGACTTGCCCCTTACCACTGTATGTTCAACCCAATTGAACATATTTGGGGCATAGTTAAATTTTTTTATAGAGATCATGTGGGAATTGCTTCTAATGATATTGATTGCTTTAATAACGTTATTGAGGGACGCATGCAGACGTTCATTTAATTTTTTTGCAACCAAATGCTGACGGTGAATAATACAATGTACAGCGAGTACATTTGGCACTGCTTTTCGCAAATGTGCTATAAAACCCTTATGACGCCCTTATGTAGTCATTGCTGGAGCACCATCAGTAGGAGCAGACAAAATATTGCTAATAGGAATTTCTTCCTCTTGAAAAAATTCTTGCATGATATTAAATATAGAATGTCCCTTTGTATCAGATTCCAAATTCTTAGCAAATAATAACTCTTGATGAATTTTTTCTTTTATAAATCGTACGTATGATAAGAGTAGAGCTTCGTTACTTGGTAGAGTTGATTCATCGAGTTGAATGGAAAATTTGCCAGTCTTTAGGTAATCGCATAATGATATTTCAACGTCATTTGCCATTTCATCTATTCTTCTTTGCACTGAATTATTACTGAGAGGAATTTTTTTAATGATATCAAATGGTGTCTTATGATGGAGAACAGTTTTTAATATCTCTTCGACTGCCGGCAAAATTAATTCATCGCTAATGGTGTGTGATTTTCCTGACTTTGCGATTAACAATGAAACGTTATATGAGGCTCGTAGCCCATCATCGCCTCGTTTAGAAGACGATGCAAAAAGGTTTGATATAGTTGGCTGTTTTAAATATTGTTTTTCGAGTTCTTGAAAATAGAATATATCTTTGTTCTTCTTATCAGGATGCATTTTATGTACGTGCACGTGATTTGGACCCGCTATTAGACTTTAGTCGGTGGATACTTAGAAGGAGAATAATAGTTAGCAGGTGCCTATTCACTGATAACGCCACATTTACAAGGGATGGGGTTTACAATCTATGAAATTCCCATGTTTGGGATTATGAAAATCCTTTTGCTACAAGACAAACACATTCGCAGTATAGGTTTTCGGTTAACGTTTGGTGTGGAGTTTTAGATAATCACCTTATTGGACCACATATGTCCTACCCCGTATATTAACAGGGGACGACTATTTTGCTTTTTTGCAAAATATATTACCAGTGCTATCAGAAAATGAGGAAATTGGAGGAATGTTTTTCCAGCACGATGGTGCATCGCCTCACTTTAGGGTAATTGTGCGAAATTTTCTAGACGAGCATTTTAGATACATGTGGATAGGGAGGGGCGGGCCCAATAATTGGCCTTGCCGGTCGCCGGATTTTAACCCAGTGGACTATCATATTTGGGGATATCTGAAAGCCAAAGTATAATCTACTGAGATAAACAGCTTAGAAGATCTTATTCAAAGAATTGATGATGCTTGCGAGGAAATCAGGGCAAATCCATTATAGTTCGGGAAAGTATGGTCGAAAAATCTGTTAACTATCAAAACTTTCATTCTTAAATGGAAATATATTGACCCAGCAACACTCTATTAGATTGTCTAATAATTTTCGCTGGAGCTTGCGACGCAGCTTGCAAGCACAGCTCAGACCACCTAAAATTCAAGTGATTTATGCTCGTGTCATTCCTGGATATGTTCTTACAAAAAAATCGTGGGGATGAAAATTGAAGGAAATCTTATGCTCTTGACGGTAACGTAAATAGTTTTTTCAAAAAAAAAATTTCCGATCTTAAATTTTCCAAAAAATGAAAAAATTTACGAAAATTATATTTTTGGTTGGTAATTATAAATAAAATATTAATATCGAGGTCAAAACATAGATAAACATAGAGGGCAAACTTCTAAAAATTTACATTTTTTCAGATTTGGAAAATTCAAAATGGCGGCTGCGCAAATTGGAAACAATTTTTTTTTTCAATCGCGTCTAAATTTATGAACATTAACGATATTGAGAAACGGTTTGTTGCAATCGACAGAGTGAAAATTATATTTTTATAAATACCATAAAAACAAAATTTTTTTACATAATTTTTTAGAACATTTACCGAAAATAAAATTTTTTACATCTAGCTTTTTCTCATTTTGGCGTTGAAAAATTTCTTAAAAATATCTTTTCACTTTATAAATATGTTTGTTTCTGAAAGACGAGTATTTTGAAAAAAAATTTTTCAGATGCGACTTTTACAAGCTGAGATAAACAAATTCAAAATCTGCTAGATACTGTCATAATATTAATTGAAATTTTTAAATTTTGATCACTTCGCTAGGTTGTTGAATCCCAACTCAACTTAAAACACAATTTTTCATTTTTCTACCGTTAACTGGTCCTTTCCAAAGAGAACAGTTATCCTAGCTCGCTCGGCCAAACGGTGCGGCGGCAGCTGCTTGGTGTTTTGTTGGGGGGTCGACGACGTACTTGTACCCGACGAATTATTGAACATTATATCGTGTTCTTGTACCACAGGGTGCTCTACTACCAGGTGTGGTTGTAAAAAAGTTGGCATACATTGTACGATATTATGTAAAAATTGCGAAGGCAAAAACTGTTGTAACATCGAAATTGTAAGTACGGTATTTGACAATGACGAGGATGATAATGAATCTCTGAGTGATGAGCTAAATTTTGATATGACTCAATTATTTGATTGTGAACTTGCAATTGATAGTAGCAATAATATCGATGAGGATTTGTTTGCTAATGATAATGACGAGGAAAATTGTACAGAGCCATTTCCTCAGAGACCAAAAAGGGCGAGAATTTGTAGAAAATAGATGTAAATTTGTAAATAAGTATTATTCTTAGTATCTGCGTTTCGAATTATGTATAATATATATAATAAATGGATTTATAGATATAAATAATAAATATCATTGTACCTTATTTCTAGCAATATGTAAAGGTTGATAATAACCCTACTATTAGCAAACCACAAATAGAAAATTTTTACAAAGAAAACCAAAATAAAAACTTGAGCTTCATTCAACTGCGAACGAGCGCTGACCCACCACCACAACGCCAAGCAGCTGCCGCCGCACCGTTTGGCCGAGCGAGCTAGGATTACTATTCTCTTTTGAATGGACCAATTGACGGTAGAAAAATGAAAATTTGTGTTTAAGTTAAGTTGGGATTCGACAACCTAGCGAAGTGATCCAAATTTGAAAATTTCAATCAATATTATCACAGAATCTAACAGACTTTGAATTTGTGTATCTCAACTTGTAAAAGTCCCATCTAAAAATTTTTTTTTAAATACTCGTCTTTCAAAGACACACATATTTATAACGTGAAAACATATTTTAAACAAATTTTTCAACGCCAAAATGAGAAAAAACTAGATGGAAAATTTTTTATTTTCGGTAAATGTTCTAAAAAATTATTTAAAATTTTTTTTAAAAATTTTGTTCATGTTATTTAGAAAAATATAACTTTCACTCTGTCGAATTCAAAGTCTGTTAGATTCTGTGATAATATTGATTGAGATTTTCAAATTTTGATCACTTCGCTAGGTTGTCGAATCCCAACTCAACTTAAACACAAATTTTCATTTTTCTACCGTCAATTGGTCCATTCAAAAGAGAATAGTAATGCTAGCTCGCTAGGCCAAACGGTGCGGCGGCAGCTGCTTGGCGTTGTGGTGGGGGGTCAGCGCTCGTTCGCAGTTGAACGAAGCGCAAGCTTTTATTTTGGTTTCCTTTGTAAAAATTTTGCATTTGTGGTTTGCTAATAGTATGGTTATTATCAACCATTACATATTGCTAGAAATAAGGTACAATGATATTTATAATTTATATCTATAAATCCATTTATTATATATATTATATATAATTCGAAACGTAGATACTAAGAATAATATTTATTTACAAATTTACATCTATTTTCTACAAATTCTCTCCTTTTTTGGTCTCTGAGGCAATTGCTCTGTACAATTTCTCTCGTCATTATCATTAGCAAACAAATCCTCATCGATATTATTGCTACTATCAATTGCAAGTTTACAATCAACTAATTGAGTCATATCAAAATTTAGCTCATCACTCAGAGATTCATTATCATCCTCGTCATTGTCAAATACCGTACTTACAATTTCGATGTTACAACAGTATTTGCTTTCGCAATTTTTACATAATATCGTACAATGTATGACAACTTTTTTACAACCACACCTAGTAGTAGAGCACCCTGTGGTACAAGAACACGAAATAATGTTCAATAATTCGTCGGGTACAAGTACGTCGTCAGTCATGTTAGTAAGGGTCTTTTGGGCGTTCGAAGAGAATGGGCGCTGCCCCCCACCAGAGCGCCAAGCAGCTGCCGCCGCACCGTTTGGCCGAGCGAGCTAGGATTACTGTTCTCTTTTGAATGGACCAATTAACGGCAGAAAAATGAAAAATTGTGTTTAAGTTGAGTTGGGATTCAACAACCTAGCGAAGTTGTCAAAATTTGAAAATTTCAATTAATATTATGTCAGTATCTAGCAGATTTTGAATTTGTTTATCTCAGCTTGTAACAGTCGCATCTGAAAATTTTTTCTTTCAAAATACTCGTCTTTCAAAAACAAACATATTTATAACGTAAAAAGATATTTTCAAGTAATTTTTCAACGCGAAAATGAGAAAAAACTAGATGTAAAAATGTTTATTTTCGGTAAATGTTCTAAAAAATTATGTAAAAATTTTTTTAAAAATTTAACTTTCACTCTGTCGATTGCAACAAACCGTTTCTCAATATCGTTAATGTTCATAAATTTAGACGCGATTGAAAAAAAAATTGTTTCCAATTTGCTCAGCCGCCATTTTGAATTTTCCAAATCTGAAAAAATGTAAATTTTTAGAAGTTTGCCCTCTATGTTTATCTATGTTTTGACCTCGATATTAATACTTTATTTATAATTACCAACCAAAAATATAATTTTCGTAAATTTTTTCAATTTTTGGAAAATATAAGATCGGAAATTTTTTTTTGAAAAAACTATTTACGTCACCTTCAAGAGCATAAGATTTGCTTCAATTTTCGGCTCCACGATTTTTTTGTAAGAACACATCCAGAAATGACACGAGCATAAATCACTTGAATTTTAGGTGGTCTGAGCTGTTCTTGCAAGCTGCGTAGCAAGCTCCAGCGGAAATTATTAGATAATCTAGGAGAGTGATGCTGGGTCAATATATTTTCATTTAAAAATGAAAAATCTATTATGGGAAACTTTTGACTTTTATTTCCTTAGTTTCCCGGACTATTAATGATAAGACGAGCAACACGAAACATCTTAAAAAGAGCTCGTAAATGCATAGAACAAAATGGTGGACATTCCGAACAATTATTATAAATAATTTGACATTCCGTGTAACTCAATTTTTTCTGTTCTTTTGGAATAAACTATTGATTTATAAAAATCTTGATAAAATATTTTTTTTCTTAACCCGAACCTGGATTATAACTGTTTTTGTTACATGATAAGATTTTGATGCTTATGTAACTTACACCTACCAAAAATGAAAGAAATCTATAGGGTGGTTCTAAAGTTATTACGTACGAAAATGTCAATGATACATTTAAATAACTTTGACATTAAAAGTTAAGCAGTAAAACGGGATGTGCACTTCGAAAAAATATTTTGGTGCCACTCTATTTTTTCTGTTCTCTTCGAATAATCTAATGGATTTTAAAAATTAAAATTCTGATATACAGGGTGTTGTTTTGGAAATTATCGAATTTTGCAAATTTTCCTTAAACGAGTCCTGGTTTTATAATTATTTTTATTGCACTATCTTATTGTGTTATCAATGCAATATTATCCTTACCAAAAATGAAAGAAATATATAGGGTGGTTCTAAAGTTATGGCCTTCAAAAGCATTGGACTAAATGAATAAAACACCCTGTATCTCTGTTAATAATTATGTTAGACCAATTAACCAAGTCTATTTGGAACCACCAAAGTGTCCTCTACTTGCAGTTAACCTATGGTGGTTTAACTATGAAACACCCTGTCTAATACTCTTATATATACCGATATAAACAAGGATACTATCAATAACTAATAATAACAAAGATTCCAGGAAGCCTTTTTAATAACGTCGAGTATGCAAAACTGTTGGTGTTCACATATTAGTTTGTCCATATCAGTGGTCTATAATATCTACACTATTTCGTCATGGCATTCGATATTTGAGAAGAAAGTTCAAATCGCTATTAATACTTGAACCTTCCAGTGAGTTATCTATTGAATGACAATCTGAACAATCGCTAGAAATAAATGATTCAACGTAATGTTTCAAGTGCATTTTTAAAACGACATCGGGTCTAAATATTATGTATTGTTTGAACTGATAAAATTGCGTTTCCAGTCCCTTAGAATTTGATAAATTTTGTCGTTAATATACAATCAACGTATCGGAAAAAACATTAGTAATAACTACTAATTGACAGAACCATTTTGTGCTTCTAAACTGATATTAGTTGTCTTTAATAAGAGAAATTAGTGTCTCAACGTAAGTGATACATTTTTTGGTAAGTTTTTGATGATTTTGAATTTTATTGTGCAGCATCTCTATAAATAATAAGAATAAAAAGATGAAATTTTCACAGTTTATTGTTTAATTATTTGTCTATTCATAGAGTGTAAATATGAAGAGCTGTGATGAACGGTTCCGGAAATATGAGCTCTATATTACTTTTTTAAATGAAACTTTTTCCATAATATATTGGAAAAATGAAAAATGTTTAAAAAAATCGACAGTTGTTTCGATATTACTAAATATGATCGTCATAATGACCAGCAGTTACATTTCATGTGATGCCTACTTGATGATTAACAATTATTTTTGGAGAGGCCAAGAAATGACCTACTTTGTGATTGACTTAATATATAGGGAGTACCGGGACTTGATGAAAAAAATTCGGGAGTGAGTAGATGACGTGAAAATAATGTTGTGACATAAAAAAATCAGGATTTTTTCATACATATATAGTCTGTTTCTTATTGACTGACAGCACGGGAAAAGGTCACAGATGCTAGTCAGGTAGTAAAGCATAAGCGTCACAGTTCATCTAAGGAATTTATTTACTATTTAAATTTATACCCGATGTGATATACAGTGCTATTCAAAAGTCCCCTGCCCCCCTTGTATATTTTGAACGGCTACACTCACATTAATAAGATTTGGAGGGTGAAAATAAAGTGTTGTAAACTTCTCTACGAATGGTAACAGGTGACGTAATAGTAATAGATGACGTCACAGTGCCACTCTGGCCAATAATTTTAAATAGGACCTTAGGGCAAGTGATATCTCGTTTGAAAGGCATTGACATTGGCTACATAGCCATATTAATTTTGTTTGGGTTTAATTTAATTTTGACGGATAAATTAAATAAATACCAAAATTAATATTTCACATTTAAATATTGAAGATCTTTCAGTCCGCCTCTGGTTAGTTGTCAAAAAAATTGACGTTTTTAATTTAATAGTATTTGTTGCTTTGCAAAGTTTTTCTGCATAGCTTAAATATTTAATTTTATTATTGTTTAACGAGACGTTTAAGAGTTTACATAGGCAAATTGGTACGTACTCAAGCCGACAAAGTAGCAGCTATCTTAATAATTGGTGAATCTAGAAAGAATCTCCATGAAGCGGAACGTTTATTTAATGAGAGATACCCAGATCGCCATATCTCGAGAACTTATTTGAGGAAGCTTCTTCACAAGTTTGAAGCAACAGGTAGTGTTCAAGATGCCAAACGATCTGGTCGACCAACATTTAGTGATGATAAAAAAATTGATATAGTTGCTGAAATGGTAGTAAACCCTACTTCCTCTTCAACTAAAGTTGCGTCTATCTGTGAAGTAAGTAAAAGTACAGTACAGAGAGTGTTGGCTAAAAATAAATTTCATCCATACAAGTTAAAAATGGTGCACCACCTTTCGGATGACGACCCCGACAGAAGACTCGAATTATGTGAATGTACGACAAATAAAATTATTCAAAACCCACATTACACAAAAACAATTTGTTTTAGTGACGAAAGTACTTTTTGCCTCAATGGAAATGTGAATACACAAAATGTAAGGTATTGGAGTGACACAAATCCTCACACCTTTCGTGAACAACATACCCAATTTCCAGAAAAAGTCAATGTTTGGGCAGGTATTTCGGGAAACCACATAGTTGGTCCTGTTTTCCTAAATTCAAATTTTAGCGATTAAATGTATCTGGAGATATTACAAAATGCAATTGAGCCGGTAATTCTTGAAATTCTGGAAGATAATCAAGATTAATTCGGCCATCTGGAAATAAAATTTCAACAAGTTGGTGCTCCTGCACATTATTATGGTGCAGTAAGACGTTACCTGGATGAAGAATATCGAGGTAGATGGATCGGCCGGCGAAGTCCTATAGAATGGCCACCTCGGTCACCAGATCTGACACCATTAGATTTTTTTCTATGGGGGTACTTGAAATCCAAGGTTTATACTACGGCACTAGATCATTGGCGTTTTGAAAAAAGAATTACTGAAGAATGCAATGCTATTTCAGCTGATACATTCGAACGAGTACGACAAGAGTTTACTAATAGGATGTATTGTCAGGAAGTAGACGAAGCACATTTCGAACACTTGCTATAAGAATCCATTGTTGATATTTGATTAATTAAATTTAAAAAAATAATTTCAATAATTTTGGTATTTATTTAATTTATCTGTCAAAATTAATTTAACAAAATTAATATGGCTATGTATCCAATGTCAATGCCTTTCAAACGAGATATCACTTGCCATAAGGTCCTATTCAAAATTATTGGCCAGAGTGTCACTGTGACGTCATTTATGACTATTACGTCACCTGTTACCATTCGTAGAGAAGTTTACAACACTTTATTTTCACCCTCCAAATTTTATTAATGTGAGTGTAGCCGTTCAAAAGATACGAGGGGGGAGGGGACTTTTGAATAGCACAAAGGTAATATAAATATAAATTCGGTTAGTTAAAACAACTAACTGACCTTCATACATTTGTAGAGTACATACAGTTAAAACAATAAATTATTTTTGAAATAATCTTGTAACGCAACTATTCTGACTGGATATTTCATTAATTATCTTGAGAATTTGGATCAGGTCAATTCTTGGGAGACATATTAAAAAAAAACCATTTATCAATTCATTCTCCAGATAATTACTTTCTGATTTTCGAAATATTGATAATAACATTTCCAAGAAACATTACAATAGGGGTCCTACTAGGGATTGTCCCAATGACTACTTAGAAATTTTGCAGGTATATACGGTGAAACTTGGTCTTGGCCATATTTGTATAATTTGTTTTGCTTAGAGTCGCTTATGTTCCATAAGTGTTAACTGTGTTGTGAAAAATGTCTTCAAGTTTTACCCCAGTAAAGTGTAAGAGCGCGATTAGCTTACAAACGAAGACTGTAGTGTTAAATGTGCATGATGCTGTTATACATCAAATGCCGGCTGCTACTGTTAGAAATATAGTTTCGACATGTTCCAATATGACAGGAGTTAGTGAATCTACTATTCACAGGCTTCTAGAGAGAGGAAAAATGGAAATATATCTCCACCTCAAAAGTCAACTGGAAGAAAACCATTTGACCTTGATGAACATATGCAAAATATAATAAGACGAAAACTACATGAATTATATTTTAAAAAAGAGATCCCAACCCTTGATAGAATTCTAAGAATTGTGAAGGAGGACGAGAATTTGCCTGACATAGGGCGAAAAACTTTGTGGAAAATATTACACAAATTAAATTTTACTTTGGAAAAGCAAAGTCGCAAATCAGTGCTAATCGACAACGAAGAAATAATATGTTGGAGACGCCAGTATTTACGAGATATCCGAAAATACAGACAGGAGGGAAGACAAATCTATTATCTAGATGAGACATGGCTCAATGAAGGACATTCAGTGAAAAAAATATGGCAGGACAAAAGTATTCAAACCAGTCGTCAAACTTTCATAGAAGGTTTATCTACTGGACTGAAAACTCCTATAGGTAAAGGTCGCCGACTAATAATAACGCATATTGGATGCAATCAAGGGTTCGTTGAAGGTGGTTTACTGGAGTTTCAGTCAACATCAACCAAAGACTATCATGAAGAAATGACTGCAGGCCCCCTATTCTGTAACTCAAGCGAGAGCTCGTGCACGAGTTCTCTCTCGCAATTTAGCGTTACTGCGCATGCCACTCTCCTAAAGATTATAAATCCGTATTCTCTAAGGTAGGAGAGTGCTCACATACTCCTATGCGACTACTCTACTGGGTAAAAGCAGGGGAGTAAGAGAACGGACTTGCGCATAATATTTTTAGTCACAGAATAAATATAAATAAGAGGCCAATAAAATGATGACAAGGACCGTTTTATTTTTGTCCTTTAACTAAACCTACAAACTTAGTTTTAATTGTTATTTATTTTTAAAGAAGAGTTAACACGTTTAGTTTTTGTGGTTTTTAATTTGGCGTAAATTTTCCATTACGCAATTCTGGATGATTGTTCATAAACTCTATTAACAATGTTTTTTGTGCTTTACACAACATTATTATCGTCTTTTTTTAATATAGTAAATAACTAATACACAAAACTGAAATATACACACAACTCAAATCACCCACAAATAACAACGTTGGACAACAACAGAATCTAAAAATATTTCTGCGTTTCTTTTCCTCATATAACCTAAAGTACATTTAAACTACTAAATAGTAGGTCGCCGATTCATCGTGAATACGGTTTTAAGAATTATGTGAGTGAGGAGTGAGAGAGTACTCATACCAATGAATAGTCGTGTACGATCTCTCGCTTGAGTTACAGAATAGGGGTCCAGATGTATTTTACACAAATGGTCGAATTAATTCCAAATAATGCTGTAATCGTTATGGACAATGCCACTTATCATTCGCGATTAACAGAAAATCTTCCATCTACCTCTTGGAGAAAAGCTGATATTAGAAACTGGTTAATCGTAAAAGATATACCATTTGAAGATGATATGTTGAAAAAAGAACTTTCAAAGGTTGCTTCAGATTACAAGCTACAATTTAAAAAGTTTTTCATTGATGAAATAGC
This sequence comes from Galeruca laticollis, assembly GCA_963921935.1. Taxonomy (NCBI): domain Eukaryota; kingdom Metazoa; phylum Arthropoda; class Insecta; order Coleoptera; family Chrysomelidae; genus Galeruca; species Galeruca laticollis. The sequence goes on from OY998184.1 coordinate 86,757,373, forward strand.
CAAGAATCGTGGGATAACAGTGCTTCGTTTGCCGCCATACCATTGTGAATTAAATGCGATAGAGTTAATATGGGCCCAAATGAAAGCTTATGTAGCTAGACATAATAAAACATTTAAAATGAAAGATTTTCGTGAACTCATGAAGTACTCATTGACAACAATAACTAAAGAGAACTGGAGAGATGCTGTGAATCATGTAATTAAAGATAGTGATCTCTCTCGACGAGTCTTCGGATGATTCTTGTATGGCCAGCGAAGAGGATGATACTATAGATTTATATTTTCTATAAATGGTATGTTTACTCTACTTAATATACATTAATTCAGTGTCAATAAATTTGAATTATGAGAATTAAACTATATTTTCTTTAATTAATTTAATTTAATAAAAATGAAAAGGTAACCTGTTAATAGGCCTAAACGAATGAATTTTATTTCAACTGTAATGTTGACCGAATCTAATTAAATAAGCAAAATGAACTAATATCGTAATCTCCGCCACTGCCGCACTGTTTATCCTTTTGCTGGCATTGTTCAGTTTTATTACCATATTGTATTTTGAGCTGAAACAGGGATGTACAGATAACCAATACACACACCTACTTGTTTTGCATTAGAATTTTAGTATTTACTCGTAAAATTCTTAGGATCACTCTGTAAGAGATAATTTTCTATTTGAATATTTAATGAGGCTACTGTCCTGTCAGACATTAAGAAATAGACATGTTTTCTGCACAAATTATGTGATATATTATAAATTTGTGTAAAGAAGACGACTACTCTAAAACGTTTTTCCTGTAAATGGATGGCATTCATTTCTCGAAAAGATAACTGTTTAAATATAAGAGCTGGAATTCAGAATCTAAATTCAATTTAGTCATGCAGTTACTAGGAACTGAAATATTTCTAAAATTATTCCTTTGCGAGCCCATAAGCTAGTAACCAGAAATTTTCCCGATCGTAAAACATTATTCATTGTGTTCCGAAAAGAATCATATTTAAGTCAAATTTTTGTTCTAGGCTGAAGAAAACACCGAAATGAGTTTGTTAAAAACGTTTGGGGACTTGAAGAATACCATCAAGATCAAACCCCAGCAATATATAATCGATAATTGGGTGTTCAAATTGCATTACAAAGCTACTGTGATATTCTTTTTAGTTGGTTCTATTCTAGTAACGTCTAGGCAGTATATAGGAGAACATATCAGATGTATATCAGATAAAGGAGTTCCCGATCATGTCATGAATACATTTTGTTTTTTCACGACTACCTTCACTGTGGTAAGCAATTTGAAATCGTGGGGATTATCACGTTATATTATACGATAAAAATTAAAGTAAAAGAAATATGGAGACAGGTAACATTTTATGTCAACAAATTCCTTTTTTCTTGTCCTTATTTATGATTAAAAGGAAGTTAATGGTTATATCAAAAACTGTTCGTAATACCATTTGAAGCACTTATTTCCATTATAACAAAATTATTCTTTAAACCAAATTATGTTTTAAACAATTGAGATATCAATGAAAATTAGTGTTTCAAAAAGTTGTAAGGATAGTTATTTAATAATAATTTTATTGCAGCCTTACGTGAATAAATCCAAACATCATTTGGAACAAATGTTTGAGGTTAGATAATTGATGATAAGGCATGATTTGCATGCTCACTTTACAGAAAAAAATACACTTATCTGTATAGCTTCTACACAATTTTCTCAAAAAAACTGTGCACGAATGGCTTTCGAATAAAAATATGCAATTTCCATTTTCACAGGATATTTCCTAATTAAAAATTAGGTCAATTACATATTAGTCCTATTAATTTGAAATTTAAATTAACATCCAAAAGGCAAGCTGAATATTTGTTCAGAGATTTTTTTATTAATTTGTTTACTTTGATTTAAATTTATCGCCTATTGATTTAGTGGCAGCATTTTCATTCTCCTCAATTTCTTGCGCACCTTGTAGACTAAGAGCCGGACGGGAAAAATTTTCTACTTACGTTCGGCACCATGAGTGCCCATCAACTAAGTACTACCGCCTAAAGAAAAACGTTTCAGCACTATGCCGTCTATTTTGCGTGGCACATGGGTTATCTGCGAAAAGTCAAACTTGGTATTTTTGTACCTGGTAAATTAATTAAATCTGAATGTACGGCATTTCGAACCAAGCTAGATATTGGAAAACTAAGACACAAAAACCTTTTGCCGTACAAAAATTACGGTGCTGGAAAGAATAAATAATTTCCATTTTCCGCAAATTTTCTTCGAAGAAAAAATTATAGAAAACGGCATTTCGGGTTTAAGTAAATAAATTTATTCAAAAGAAATATTATACTATGTCGTATCATTTCTCTGGCACTAAGTGCTTTTACCTTGACGCCCATGCTGTCATTTCAACCCCTTCGAAAAAAATCATTAGAGGAAGTACGGCACAAAGTTCAATGGTTTACTTATGATCTAAAATAAAGAGATTCATGAGTGCCGTATAAAATATTTGACAAAAAAAATGTATAACCTGATTATGTGCCCTCTGAAGTTGGAGTCCTTTGTGTTGGGGTAAAAATAATTTTTTCCTGAACGGCAAAAATTTTGGAAGCAAGTTATTTCATATTCTATTCTTTATTCAAAAATGCCGTACAAATTTATTGGCACCAGAAAAAATAATTGAATATAAATAAAAGAAATTTTTTATAATTTCTCCAATTTTGAAAATGCGTTTACAGCAACTCCAGTAATAGTCTATATTCAATTTTATTGCAGTTGCAGTTTATAAAGAAATACATCATATAAAATATGTTATAGAAAAAAATAATAATGTCATTACATTTTGGTGGAACATAAAAAACCGCTGGCAATGAATTTAAAAATTTGAAAACAAAAATTATCGTTTTACAAATTACAGTCTTTGAAATCCATATATTTAAGATTTTAATGCAGTCACAAAATTATTAGAATTCAATGAATATGGAAAAACGAGTAAAATGTGACTTTATACGTTAAATTTGAGTGAATAATTGGAAAATTAGGGTGTTCTTACCACTTTTTGTAAATTAAAAAAAATTGTTTGAATATGAATACTTAATATTTCAATATAGCGTTATAAAACTATAATAACTTGAAGAAATAAAAGAGCTGAATAAAATGAGACCCTAAACGTTTAATTTGATTGAGAAATGATAAAAACTAAAATGAAAAACGTTTATAATTTTTGCAAATTTGAAGGTATCACAATAATTCAACAATATTTTCAAATTTATCGTTTAAAGGAGTAAAAAGAGTCATTATATGTTAAGATCAATCGACTATTACCATTACATACACCTCGATAAACATTTTCCTACAAATTTAAAAATTCAATTATTTAAGAATAAAAAATTAATGCTTGAGTGTATCATTTGAAAACTTTAAGACTTGAACAAAATAAAAAAACTGCATAAAATGAATCTTTGTACATACTTACGCTACACACAGTTTCCTTTTCAAAAATAATTTTATTTTTAGAAAATTATAAAAAAATATTATTGAAACTTTTATATTGGTTTTTATTCTGTTACATAAAATACAAAAAATAAACATAATGTAATAAATGAAAATACATATTAACCTTTATGTGACTGGGAAGAAAAACACCTTCTTACGACGGCGTAGGTACCTGGGTACCTACTGTATAATAATTTGGAATATAAACGCAAAATACCTGTTTTTATAAAAAAGCTCCATATATGTATTTATAGGTACACAATACGTGATTTATGAATTTCTAACTTATCTGTATTTGACAAAATAAGACTTTGTTTAAATGGCAACAGCGCAGCGACATCAACTGAATTTATTCCTAGTTACAGGTCAGTTGCATGTTTGAGTTTGTCGAATAAACAACTGCGGGTGATTAAGCGTATTTGTTAAATTTTGTTTTAGAATGTCTGATAGTAAGGCTGGTTCAAGCCAAGCCAATATTGCGAAACCAAGATGGCGAAATAAAAGGTAAGAAATAAGACGATTCTTTGATTTTAGTAGTGTATGAATAATGAAAACTGTCACGTTATTTTGCTTACCTGTGGTCTATGTGTGTAGGAGCCGCAGTGGAGTGGAAGTTTTTTTTATCTTACAAAGAAACAAGAACAATAATTATACTAATAAAGGTAATTCGAAATATGTTATTTCAGGCTGACCTCTGCAGAATTACGAGAAGCAGTAGAACATTTGTCTGATGAAGAGCCATTTGTTGCGTCCGATGAAGACGAATATATTCCACAATTGTTATCAGGTGGAGAATCCGAGGAATCTGATATAGAAAAGGAGCCTGTAGTGGAGCAAGAATATACTGATTCCGATGAAAACGTTGACGAAGAAGAAGCGCCTACAAAAACAACTTGGGCTGGCAAGGATGGCACTCAGTGGAGTGACACATCATCAATACAAAGGCAAACAATAGGTCGTAATATTCTGCACGAAAAAAGTGGCGCATCATCCTTTAGTCGTTCATACACGGCTCGAGAAATTTTCAAGTCTATTATATCTCCAGAAATGTGTACCTTAATTCTAAGGTATTCTAACAAAAAAGGTAGAAAAGTAACGGACGAATGGAACCGAAAATTGGCAGATAAATATCCACCTCCCAACACACCAAGCCCGAAAGTATTCATTCCATTTACTGAAGTAGAATTAGATGCATTTTTAGGAGTTCTTATTGCTGCTGGCGTACACAGGTCTAATAGGGAACACGTATCTGAAATGTGGAAACTAGAGTCCTTACTTCTATTTCGAGCGGCCATGTCTCGAGATCGGTTCAAAATGTTTCTCAGATTTATTCGCTTTGATGATCAGAACACACGTGCCGAACGTGCCAAAAATGATAAAGCTGCCCCAATTCGAGATATTTGGACTATGCTAAATTCAAATTTGGCAAAGAACTACAAGCCAAAAGAATGTATAACAGTAGACGAACAATTGTTTCCTTACAGGGGACATACTAAATTTACCCAATACATTCCATCGAAACCCGCAAAATATGGAATAAAAATTTTTTGGGCTTGCGATGCGGCAAATGCTTATCCTTTACAAGGTCAACTATACACTGAAAAACCATTAGGTGGTGAACGACAGGTAAATGTCGGTGAGCGTACAGTTTTGGATCTAGTGGCAAAGTATAAGGGTTCGGGAAGAAATGTAACAACGGATAATTTTTTTACAAGTCTGCAATTGGCCCGTACTTTGAATTCATGGAAGATGACTTTGGTAGGGACTCTCAGGAAAAATAAGGCATTTTTACCACCAAATATGCAGGTATCTAAAGACAGGCCTATATACTCAACAATTTTCGCATTCAACAAAGATGCAACAATATGTTCCTATGTTCCAAAGAAAAATAAATCTGTTATTCTTTTATCAACGATGCACACTACAGGCCAAGTAGATGATACTACCGTGGCGAAGCCTGAAATAATAAAATATTATAATCAAACAAAAGGAGGCGTTGACACCATGGATAAGATGCTAGGCGAGTATACAGTAAAACGTAGAACAAATCGTTGACCATTGGCATTTTTTTTCAACACAATAGATGTTGGTGGCTTGGCTTCTTATTGTATTTACAAGGAACATAATCCAAATTTTAGAGCAACTGATCAACGTCGAAGATTTCTAAAAGATCTTGCTCATGACATGTGCTTGCCCGCTATACAAATGCGATCCCTTATTCCAAAAGTTGTTGGTAATTATTTCACACGTCAGTCGCTAGAAATGGTTCTTGGTCGACAAATAATCGAGCCCGTTGTTACTCCAGCCGGAGAACAACCAAGACGGGATGCTTCTGGGCGTGTTATGGTTGTTGGTAGCTGCCAAATTTGTCGAGAATTAAAGCTCAAACAAAGGAAGACTCGTAAAGCGTGTAAATCCTGCTGTAAGCCAGTTTGTAATGAACACTCTGTAGATCAAACTATATGTAAAAAATGTTGCCAAAAAACCAACTGACCTTATATGTAAGATTTTTTTGTTTTTTTGTTACCATTTATATAAATAAATATATGCAGATAAACTTCGCGTTTTCATTCTGGCTATAAAAAATATCTATTTGCATTTAAAACTGATAGAGGTACCCAGGTACCTACACCGTTATTTCTGGGTGAAAAAACTTTGGACCTTATTTATTTCTAAAATAGCGTAAAAATATTATTTCTATTGTAACATTGTGTAGAAAAAACCTAGATTAGAAATGTCACGAAATCACACACTTCAAAGAATTTAAACAAAAAAAGTATTTATATCTAAAATCTGAATAGGTACCCGGGTACCTATTCAGTCACATAAAAGTTAATAAAATCAATCAAAATCGTCTTCATCATCTCCAATTTCGAGTTCGCTTTCGGAATCTGTTTCAGAATTATCATTATCAAGGTCATCATCACCAGTATCTAAAATAATGAAATCAATTAATGTTATTATAAATTTAAATTAACTTATAGTTATCTGAACAATATGTAATGTTTACCCTTATCAGTATCCATTCCATCTGCTGTTTTATTTTCAATAATAAGGCTGAAATTTCTTGGCACCTCATCCTCATCAAACCAATGGAATACATATTTATTATTTTCAAAATTCCATCCATAATCGATTGGACGTATTGCGCTTGGGGTCTTCTTATGTGCATTACTCCAAATTTGCGCAATATAAATTGTTCTTCTAGTATGTTGGACCAATTTTAAGGATCAGTTGTACCTTCAAATTCTATCTGATTAACTACTTTTTTTTTAAATAAATTATTGTTCGAAGAAAATTATGTTAAAAGTTATAATTAATTTTACAATTTTACCTCATCCTACATAAAACCATTTTATTCATTGGATTTTAAATATATGCAGCTCAATAAAAAAATAAAAAATACATTTTTACAAAATAAATAAATTTACTTTACGGAAAAAAATTATGATGTGCAAACGTTTTTTTTTCGAACTGTAGGGACTCTTTTCCACTGAGTGCCATGATATTTATACGGCAACATTTTTTTAATACCTAATTTTTAATATATTCGATTAGGGCACAAATGCCGTACAGGAAATTTTTATTTAAAACAATATCCCTTGGGTAGGGATATTTTTTTCATTTTCAAAATCCATTTCCCTGCAATGAGCTCATGTGCCATAAAAAATGTACGGCACTATTATTTAACGTTTATTTTTATATTGTACTTTCTAATTCTTTTAATTTTAAGGTGCCTCTAATGATTTTTTTCGAAGGCGTTGAAATGACAGCATGGGCCTCAGGGTAAAAGCACTTAGTGCCAGAGAAATTATACGGCATAGTATAATATTTCTTTTGAATAAATTTATTTACTTAAACCCGAAATGCCGTACAGTTTTCTATAATTTTTTCTTCGAAGGAAATTTGCGGAAAGTGGAAATTATTTATTCTTTCCAGCACCGTAATTTTTGTACGGCAAAAGGTTTTTGTGTCTTAGTTTTCCAATATCTAGCTTGGTTCGAAATGCCGTACATTCAGATTTAATTAATTTATCAGGTACAAAAATACCAAGTTTGACTTTTCGCAGATAACCCATGTGCCACCCAAAATAGACGGCATAGTGCTCAAACGTTTTTCTTTAGGCAGTAGTACTTAGTTGATGGGCACTCATGGTGCCGAACGTAAGCAGTAAATTTTTCCCGTCCGGCTCTTAGTCTATTGGTTTGTTTATGAATTTGAGTTTGAGTCATTTTTAATGGTTCGATTGTTCGTCTGTGATATGTTTGTTTCAGTTGTGTTGTATCATATGGTGTCTTCTTCCATATCTATAGCTGTTTGTTTTTTGTTTTCAATTACAAATCTATTCGGTGTGGAGGTCCTGTTGGAGTTATTCTGTCGACAGATGAGGGTTTGGAACTATGTAAAAGTTAGTCTCCAGACACTTTTCTTGGTTGAGTGAATGAAAACGACGAATACTCAGTGTGTATTTGTTTATTAATTTCCAGCTAAGCGCTTTCGGCTATTAAGCCATTCTCAAAGCTGTCGTCATTTAAAAAATAGGTGTCGAAACCATCCAGTTGATTAAGAACAATGTTCAAAGTTGAATCACTGTTATGATTAAGTCATTGAATTAAAAACAATAGAATAACCCTATTAGAAGGGTGTAAAATTATAATTTAGATGATGTAAATTCATTCAAAAATAAAATTTGAAATTATTTTTGAATGAATTTGCATCATGTAAATTATAATTTTACACCCTTCCAATAGGGTTATTTTATTGTTTTTAATTCAATGACTTAATCATAACAGTGATTCAACTTTGAACATTGTTCTTAATCAACTGGATGGTTTCGACACCTATTTTTTAAATGACGACAGCTTTGAGAATGGCTTAATAGCCGAAAGCGCTTAGCTGGAAATTAATAAACAAATACACACTGAGTATTCGTCGTTTTCATTCACTCAATTTACATCTAGTGTGTACACCATATCCACAGATAGTACTGTTCTTGGTGTTAAAAGTTTAACAATTTTCTATGTAGTGGCCGATCTACGACGGAAGGAGGCAAAAAAATATTTGTAAGAATATGAATTTTAAGCAAAAGATTAAGCGTCTTTCAAAATTATTTTACATAAGAATGAAATAATATTTTTACACCAATTTAATTCGGTTTTAATCCATTCTGGTTTAGAATCAGGAACCAGATGCATGTTAAATTACCTTTTGATTGCTTCATTACATGAAAGTCCTTTTACAAAATTTTCCCCGTTCAGCCCTCCCCCCCTCAAAATAAATTCCTGGATCCGCTACTGTTTTTAAACACTTGTTTTCCGTGCTTTCTAGTTTCTTTTTATTGTATTATAGCTTCATAGATACTTGCAATTTTGTTTAGTTATTGGAGGCTAGATTAGATTTTAATCTATTGAAACTCAAAGTTTATCGTGCTGGAAAGTATGTTAGCTCAAGTAGTCCGGGAAAGTAAGGAAATAAAAGTCAAAAATTTCATTCATTTTTAAATGAAAATATATTGACCCAGCATCACTCTCCTAGATTGTCTAATAATTTTCGCTGGAGCTTGCGACGCAGCTTGCAAGCACAGCTCAGACCACCTAAAATTCAAGTGATTTATGCTCGTGTCATTTCTGGAAATAAGGTACAATGATATTTATAATTTATATCTATCAATCCATTTATTATATATATTATACATAATTCGAAACGTAGATACTAAGAATAATATTTATTTACAAATTTACATCTATTTTCTACAAATTCTCGCCCTTTTTGGTCTCTGAGGAAATGGCTCTGTACAATTTTCCTCGTCATTATCATTAGCAAACAAATCCTCATCGATATTATTGCTACTATCAATTGCAAGTTCACAATCAACTAATTGAGTCATATCAAAATTTAGCTCATCACTCAGAGATTCATTATCATCCTCGTCATTGTCAAATACCGTACTTACAATTTCGATGTTACAACAGTTTTTGCCTTCGCAATTTTCACATAATATCGTACAATGTATGACAACTTTTTTACAACCACACCTAGTAGTAGAGCACCCTGTGGTACAAGAACACGAAATAATGTTCAATAATTCGTCGGGTACAAGTACGTCGTCAGTCATGTTAGTAAGGGTCTTTTGGACGTTCGAAGAGAATGAGCGCTGCCCCCCACCAGAACGCCAAGCAGTTGCCGCCGAACCGTTTGGCCGAGCGAGCTAGGATTACTGTTTCAACAACCTAGCGAAGTGATCAAAATTTGAAAATTTCAATTAATATTATGACAGTATCTAGCAGATTTTGAATTTGTTTATCTCAGCTTGTAAAAGTCGCATCTGAAAAATTTTTTTTTCAAAATACTCGTCTTTCAGAAACAAACATATTTATAACGTAAAAAAATATTTTTAAGACATTTTTCAACGCCAAAATGAGAAAAAATTAGATGTAAAAATTTTTATTTTGTTTATGTTATTTATAAAAATATAACTTTCACTCTGTCGATTGCAACAAACCGTTTCTCAATATCGTTAATGTTCATAAATTTATAGGCGATTGAAAAAAAATGTGTTTCCAATTTGCGCAGCCGCCATTTTGAATTTTCCAAATCTGAAAAAATGTAAATTTTTAGAAGTTTGCCCTCTATGTTTATCTATGTTTTGACCTCGATATTAATATTTTATTTATAATTACCAACCAAAAATATAATTTTCGTAAATTTTTTCAATTTTTGGAAAATTTAAGATCGGAAATTTTTTTTTTGAAAAAACTATTTACGTCACCTTCAAGAGCATAAGATTTGCTTCAATTTTCATCTTTACGATTTTTTTGTAAGAACACATCCAGGAATGACACGAGCATAAATCACTTGAATTTTAGGTGGTCTGAGCTGTTCTTGCAAGCTGCGTAGCAAGCTCCAGCGCAATCTAGGAGAGTGATGCTGGGTCAATATATTTTCATTTAAAAATGAAAAATCAGGTATGGGAAAGTTTTGATAGTTAACAGATTTTTCGACCTTACTTTCCCGGACTAAAGATATTTTTTAAGTGATTCTACATCAACTGTTTCCTGACATTTTTTTTGAATATTTAGTAATTCGGTGTTATATTCTGAAATGTCAGTTCTAGTTGAGGCTTCTCGGTGGCATTTATTTGTCAGTTTGAGACAGTTTAAGTTCTTGGATTTCAATTCTAAAGTTTTATCCGGTATTCTTTTAATTTCATTGAGATACTTGTAGTAGTTGCAAGTATCTGTTGCCTGAAATGTAGCTTGGTTCGTTCTCTTCTTTTGTAGGCTTTGCAGGTTTTTGGTTGTCGTCTCAGTAACCTTGTTTGGTCGAGAAATTTCTGTTTGTTAGCACGATACAGCCTCTGGAGTGTATATAAGTAACCAATTTTTTAATTAGACATTGTTCAGAGCATCTCACAGATGAACCCTATTGGTTTTCAGCGCACCAGTAACAGTACAACGGATTCTATAAATCCAGATATACTATATTGGACATTTTTGGAGAAATTTCTGTTTGTTAAACTATAAATTTTTTAAATGTATGCTAAAATACAGGCTTACCTTTTTGATGGCAATATCTATCTTCATTTAATTAAACTATATCGATGGAATGTATCAGTGGCAGCGAAATAAAACTGTGCTAAAAATCTATTTGTTAAACTGTTAATTCTAATTTTCTAAAGCTTATTTTACACGTGCATATATACTACTAAATCAAATACAAGAATGTCCAGGAACTTGAAATACATATCTTTGGTATTAATAGTTCATATAAATATTTATCTCTGAGTTATAGGTTTCTAAATTTTCTAAAATGTGATGAAATATCTACAGAACATGAATTTGGATTCAGGAAAAGTATTGGTATATTTTTTCGCTTACAATTACTCTTAAAATTGCTTTAATAACGAAAAGTATTGAATAATATGCTTCATAGGAATAAAAAAGTGAGTAACATGACCCTTTCTACAACTGATGAAATGGTATCATTATGGAGTTGATCTTTGAAGTTAAAAGTGTGAAAATGTTCGAAGATATTCACCGATACATACTACACTCTAAAAAATAAACGCCTTGGTATTTACAAATTGTATATACAGCTTGTCATCGGAAAATTTACGAATATTATTAACAATTTTTTTTTGTTTCAACTTCCTGGACGGCTTGTATATGATTTAAAGTTACTTATTCGTTGAAATTTATTTTTAGATTAAAGAAATGGATTCCCATTTATTAGATACTGGTAATTTGGCTCATCCAGGTGTTGGTCCATACGGAATTGATTCTAAAGAGCCCGTTGTTCATCACGCCTATTATCAGTGGGTTCCTTTCGTATTGTTTTTTCAAGGAATTATGTTTTATTTAACCCATATGTTATGGAAAAAATTAGAAGGTGAGTTTTTTTTGTTTAATTAAATGTGTAAATTGTCGAGATGTTCCACAATTTAATGGATAATAATTACTGCATTTTGAGCGGACTGTATTATATATATATATTTATATTTTTGTTTGTTTCAGGTGGGAGATTGAGATTTTTAGTAGACAGTTTGAGATTGTCTGCGTATTCTTTGCAAGACAAAGAAATTAAAGTAGGCACCAATAAAATACCGTCAAAATCAGTAAGGTATGTTATATTTATATCAACGAACTGGTATTTTATGCATGCAACAAATAATTTTCCGTAATACTAATCTGAATATTCAACTGGATAATTAACTATTTTTTATTGAACATAAATTGTTATTATAATCACAGAACGTAAATTATTCAGTTTAACATAATCACCTGCATAGTTGAATAATATTTTTTTGAAAATTATGCATGAATGATGCGATATTTGTACTTAAATAATGATTGCAAATGATGTAAAACAGCTAAATTGTGTTTAAAACATTCCATGTTTGTTAAATAAGGAGAGGTGAGTGAGGTTCTAAAGACAAATGCTCTATCATCAGCTGCTCATTTCAAATCTCAGTTTGAATTGATGTTGAATATAGTTTATTTCCGATAAAAAGACGATGATATATATCATTTTTAGTTACTTTCTTGGTTATCAGAATAAATATTAATTTACCAACCGTGAATACATTTTATCCTCAACAGCCAGGGCAATTTACAGCTAACGGGTTGGCAAAACTTCAAGACGTTGTCAAATCAACTGGTCAAATTCCCCAGTTTGTTTTGACGTTTATTGACATTCGATCATCGTCTAATATTTACAAGTTTTTTTGGTGCTTTTAAATTAATTGCTTGTTTAAGATTAACAAAACAGTTATTTTCATAACTAATTATTTAGGCAAATCTGCAGTGTTTGGTTAATAAAATGCCGAAGCAGCTGAACAGAAAATGTCAAGAGATGGTAACATCTTTGTTGAGCTATTTTGAACGAGAATGCCGAAATGGGGGCCCGCTTCTTCCGTTTACTGCTGTAAGAGACGTAAGTAATAGTATTCGCTATTTGTATTCATCATTATTAATATTATTGTTACATATTTAAATGTAAATGATAAAATGTTTTTTATGTTAGGTTAGGTTAATTAAACTTGATAATATATTATTCTTTCATAAATTGAAGTAATTATATTGTAGAGAGTTGCAGAAGCTTTACAACTCAGCGTTACCACTGTTAACCGTATTGCCGCCAAGCATAATAGAGGTAAACAGCCTAAAAGCCCACCTAAAAAGAGACAACTCATGAAACCGACTGTTGAAATTGATAACTTTGATCAAAATGCTTTCCGAAATGTTATATACGAAATGTATGGAAACAGTGAGTATATTGAATTTACTGTTTTATTTTATTCACAATTAACTAACACAATATTTTTTCAGAGGAACACATAACCTTGAAAACTTTAAGAGACAAACTCCAGGAGCGTGAACTCTTTAATGGTTGTTTAACATCACTCTGGAAGATAGTGAAAAATATTGGATTCAAATACCAAAAAGATGATCCTCGTCGTGGTTTAATGGAGTTGACACATATTGCATTAAAACGTGTACATTTTCTACATGAATATGTCAAGATAAAAAGGGAAGGTTTATACCAATTTGTGTTTTTGGATGAGACCTGGATATTTAAAGACGGTACTGTTGGACGTTCTTGGCAAGATTCTAATCATAGAAGCGTGAAAAAAACCAAAATTGGTGGTCAACGGTAATTGAATAATAAAATTTAGCAGTTATTTTATGATGTACTAACCTTCCTGCCATTTTAAGACCTTTTCAAATATTTACTAGTCACACTATTTTATTTAAATCTATATAATTATTAATAGTTGTTTTGAGCTATGCAGTCTATCTAGGAAACCTAGTAGTAATTTGTTATTTCCTTATTGTAGGTATATAGTATTGCATGCTGGTTCCTCTTCTGGATTTATTCCTGGAGCAGGGCTGGTTTTTTCTTCCAAAAAACAAGACGGTAATTACCACGGTGAAATGAACCGAGAAAATTTTTTGCATTGGTTTGAATACCAGCTTTTAGTGAACTGCCACAATTGTAATGGATAATGCAAGTTATCACAGTACAGTGATCAATAAAGTACCAATAACAGCTACCAAAAAGGCTGATATACAGAACTGGTTGATACAAAACGATATTCCTTTTGAAAATACTTTCCTCAAAACCCAATTATTGAATTTAGTACAACGGTAAGTTGATATAAACATTTTTCAATATATTATGGTAATACTTGGATAACTTATTTTGTTTAAATATATGCATTTTGTAGGAATAAACCACCAACAGTATATGAAGATGACATATTATCTGAAAAATATGGTCACAAAGTGCTTCGACTTCCCCCTTACCACTGTATGTTCAACCCAATTGAACATATTTGGGGCATAGATAATATTTTTTATAGAGATCATGTGAGAACTGATGGTTCTTCAACAGAACAAGCAATAGGTGTATGGAAAAAGTCTTTAAAAAAAGTGACTCTTGATATTTGGTCAAGGACAAGCCTTTTATTTTTAAATAAATATTTTTAACTCACGCCCTACGAGGCACGGAACAGTAAAAAAGAAGAACTGTCAATCTAACATCAGATTGACTTTTCTAGTTTTTGTTAAGTAAAGGAAAAAACTACAGCTTGGCAACATCACAATATTTTATTTTGCAACGTCATCGTCTTTTTATCGTAAATAAACTATAGGTATCCTCAAAATATGATTTTCGAGGTCCCGTTCTTATTTCAAGTAGTTTTCTTTCAAAGATAAAACGGCAACTCACATTCGTCTGGGGGTAAAGAAAAATGATATACAACACACTGCAAGAAAGTTAGATACCTTGTTGGGCGTGATATAAACGCCGGGAAATCCAACTTTCTGGAATTCGGTCGCAATATTATATCCTTTGTATGCATCGTTATCCTTTTGAAAACAGATATACGATTAAATATAGTAGCATTGTTGTTTCATAATTCTACCTTTTCCCTTTTTTTGAGTAACTATAATAAAATTAGTGAATCAACTCATGCCTGGTTGCACTTAAATAAACTATTTTTTAGGGAACAGAAAATCTATCAAGTGAGACAATTATTCGTTGACGGTATTTATATCAACAAATATTGGGCAGTCAAATTGATGTTATGCGAAATCCTCAATTTGTTCCACGTCATTCTACAGTTTATAATAACTGATAAGTTTTTGGGTGGCAAATTCAGTAATTTGGGATCGACTGTGTGGTCGCAAGGTTTGGATTCAAGTGTAGACGTATTGGACGAAGTTTTTCCCAAGGTAAGAACTTAACTTAGAAAACACAATTAATTCATCGAATTAGACACAAATTAGTAAGTCAAGCCACAGCTAGCTTATAATTAGTGATTTTTGACATAAATTAATTGATGTAAGTAGTATGTAAGCCACTAGACTCCACCCTTTCCGATTTTTTCGTATTGTAATGTTTTTCTTATTTATTTAAACAGTAAACGGGTGGGATAAATTTTAAACACACGGTATGGCTACTTACGAATTTATTTAAACACTATACTACTCACTAACACTCAATTTATATATACTCAACTAGTCACTTAAATTTAATTTATATGCACACAAACTTAATTATTAATTTGTATCAACACTTTACTGTTCGTTATTTCGGTGTATTCTTGTTTATTTCTCGAGATCACTTTATCAACTAAAACTAAAACTTCTTGGTCGGTCCCTTATATATTAGTGCCTTTTTAACTGAATAATTCTAGATTACGGCTTACACAAAAACAATTGACTTTCTGGCATTCTATAGATAAGACTGGTCACAAAAGCAATGTCTAGATAATATAGTCACAATCGTAAACAATTCTAGGAAATCCCTGCGCCCGCCATAATTTTAACTTTCAAACCTTGCTTAGACAGAGTCGGATTTAGGGACTATACCAGTGTGCTGTTTCGTAACATCACCCCCTCCTTAAATGAAAGTTCCTCCTGGAACTTTTGTGTAGCCGAGACTGGATGTTTGAATCGGCAACTGACTCCATTTCTACACTTTCCGATCTTATGGAAATAGCAGGGCACCGTCTTCATCGGATACTGATAACGGGGGTTGTAGTTGCAAATTAATATCTGGACACCGGTATCTCGAAAGATAATATCTACCATGTTCCTGATGATTCACCAATCCAACTGGTTACTTGCTATCTTAGGCATAGCCAGTTTCTTCACGCTGGATTCTAACACATGGTATCGGAGGTTTCGAAGTGCTTCCCACACATCGCGGTAGGTAGATCGATCTTGAAATTCATTTTAAGTTACCACGTAGAAGACGTACCGCGAATTATGTTT
This sequence comes from Galeruca laticollis, assembly GCA_963921935.1. Lineage (NCBI taxonomy): Eukaryota > Metazoa > Arthropoda > Insecta > Coleoptera > Chrysomelidae > Galeruca > Galeruca laticollis. Next base: position 86,773,634 of record OY998184.1, read on the forward strand.
CAGTTTCAGTGTCTTGCCAGGGGCTGGAATCTGGTCTTCAAGTCTTTCTAATTGCCCGAACTTCTTTCGAAAGACGAATGCCAACCCTCGTGCGTTCTTGAGACGGGCGGGGATGTTGTATGCCAGTGAATAATCTTCCGGAAGAGTGAATAAATCTTGTCGTTGTTCTGAAGTGACTCCATATCTAGCTTCTCGAATAAGGTTTACTCCTTCCTCTAGGTCATGGTCTCCTTCGGATGGCGCTAGTTGGTTTTGGTGAACTACTTTTGGTTTTCCGTTGGGGATATTGCTTATGCGATATACGGTGTGTACATAAAGTAACGTAACTTGCTAATATTTCGATTTCCGTTAGGTATACAAAAAAAATGTCGAATAAAAGTTTTTTCAAATAATCCAGAACATCTGCATAAGTCGATTAGAAGTATACAGGGTGCACTGTTGCTCCAAAATAACTTGTTAACATATTTTTTTAAATAGTACTCCATGTACGGTATCCGCCAAAATAAACAGTACCGAAACAGAGAGTGCTGTGGAGTTGTTTATGTAATATGGATTTGTCATATTTGACTTAATTGTCATTAGATGATATATTAATAGTACGCTGCAGTTAAATTTGTTTTAAAAATGGTTCTAACAACGGAAGAAAAAGTTTTTTTGGTAGAGCATTATTTTCGTTCATACGGAAAAGGTCGTAATGATGGTCCAAGCTTAGAACAGGTGTCAATAAAATATCAACAAATATTTAATAAAGCAGCTCCTAGTAAAAGTGTGATGTTAGCTGTTGTTGAAAAATTTCGTCGCACTGGTAGTGTATTGTGTCAACGTAAAGGTTCTTCAGGTCGTCGAAAAACAGAATGCACTAACGAAAATGAAGGACGTGTTTTTAACCAAGTTGTGCAATCACCTCAAAGAAGTCTTGTCAGAACTGCATGTAAACTCAACATTAGTGAAACGTCTTTACGTCGCATGTTCAAATCAATTGGTGGTTATCCATACCGTATTCAAGTTGGACAACGACTAAATGCTGCGGACAAACGTGCAAGAGAAATTTATTGTGGTCGCATGTTGAGTTTTATTTACGAAGATCCCGAATTTTTGAAAAACATATGGTTTTCAGACGAGAGTCACGTTCATCTTAGCGGCTATATTAATCGACAAACAACAAGATTCCTTGGATTTTAACGTCCTGATGTCATTGTAGAGACACCACTCCACAGTCTTCGAGTTAACGTTTGGTGCGCGGTATCTGGTCATGGAATGATTGGTCCTTATTTCGTTGAAGATGATAATCAGAATCCACTTACTGTCAACCAAGAGCGGTATAGAGAGAAAATTATTATACATTTTGTGAGAGATCTAAATAACTTTTGCCGTGCACGAAATCTACAGTTTCGCACACAATGGTTCCAACAAGATGATGCAACGAGCCATACAGCTGTGCGCACCTTAGACTTACTCCGTCAGCATTTCGATAATAGAATAATTTCTCGAGGAACAGACTTCGAATATCCTTCTCATTCACCTGATCTGACACCACCTGACGCATACATTTGGGGCATACTGAAGGACAAAATATTTCACTCGGAAAATCCGCCAGCTAATATTGCCGCACTACGGGAAAGAATACTAAATATTTTTCGGCAGTTACATCAACCACTTTTTATAAATATGTTTATTGACTTACAAAATCGATATGAAGCTTGTTTGCGTCGAAATGGTGAACATTTTGAACACTTACATTACAGAAATTAAAAATGAATTTTTATTTTTATTTTCGGTACTGTTTATTTTGGCGGATACTGTATATATTTTCAGTTTTTCGTAATCTATTAAATTACAAATACAACCGTCAAGACCGCATAATTCTAACCTCATTTGTTCTACAGTTATTGAGAAAAATAATTTACGGGAACGTTTTTATTACCAAAATAATTAACAAGAACAAATACAATCTTATTCAATGAGATGTTCAAATTGTCTTCCTTCTTCTATTTGACAGTATCCAAGTCGATTACAAAAAGCTGATATGGTATTACGCAATTGCTGATTTATTATTTGATGGGCTGTAAACAGTATTCTATTCCTCAGTTCATCCAGATTATCAGTTCTTCTTTCCTGTTCGGTAAACATACTTAAATTTTAATTACAATAAACATCTTTCACTAATGACAATGAGAAATAATTCATGACGTTTAAAAACAATTCATGACAGAAAAACCTACTTCTTTTTTGACATAAACAATTTTTTTATAATTTTAGATTCAAACCAATGTAACTTTGGAATTATTGAAGGTAGAAATATGCAGTTTTGACGGTTGTATTTGTAATTTAATGTATTATGAAAAACTCAAAATATATACATGGTGAACTATTTAAAAAAATATGTTAATAAGTTATTTTGCAGATGGTCTGAATTATTTGAAAAACCTTCTATTCAACATTTTTTTTTGTATTGAATGAATGAATGAATGAATGTTTATTTATAAATACATACATGTTAACATACAAAAAATAAAAATACATATCATCGAATAATAATTTAACATAACATAAAAACTATAAAAAATAATCTGAGGTATAGTGTTCATGAACAGATATGATGTACATTAAATAAACAAGAGTAGTGGGGTACCCATCAAAGAACTTGTCTTCGGGTATTGATTCTTTATAGAACATATATCTTAAATGAGTCTGACAAATGTTGAAACTTAAAAAAAAACATAAATAGTAATAACCAGTATTTACATTTATCATTTATTAATTATGACACTAATAACTAATAACTTTTACAGGTGAAAGACATATATTTAGGACAATTAACATTTTTATAAACTAAGAATATACACTCATATACACACACATAAACACAAGGTGCAAAACAACAAACAATATTTATATAACTAAAATCGGATCAATTACATTAGCGAAATACTTTCTGCCCTTTGAAAATATCCATTCCTTTAATTTGTTTTTGAAAAGACAAACTGAATTATATTTCTTCAAAGTGTGGGGTAAATTGTTCCATAATTTTGATCCAATAAAGCAGAAGCTTCTCTGGCCTAGTGCTTTATGTGTAACAGGGGCATATATAGCGGATTGTGTATTCTGTCTCGTTCCGTATGTATGTGGTACCTTATATGTATAATGCCTGTTAGAGTACAAGAAACAAAGGGTTTTGAATCAAAAAAGTTACCGAATGTCCAATACCTTTGAATTAATATATACTTGATACGAGGAGAATCTGAAAGGTTTTTTTAGAATAATTTTCAGAATGAGTTTCTGAACGGTATTGATAGAGTTTAGATAATTATTCCTAATTCCTCCCCAACCAATGATCCCATATAGTAATATGGATTCAACAAAAGCGGAGTATATAGTTTTCAGTTGTTCATGAGATAAAAATTCAACTAGTTGTTTGAATCTGTAGATTAGGCCTCTGAGCTTATTGGTGATGTTGCGAGCATGAACGTCCCATTTCAAAAAGGAGTCAATATGTATACCTACATATTTGACCGTGTGCACGAGCTCAAGAGTACGATTTCCTACAGAGATAGAATTATAATCCGGCAAAAATGGTCTATATGAAGTAAATGGTATTATTTTAGCTTTAGTGGCGTTAACAGTCAATTTGTTCGATTCAAACCACTTAAGGATATTCTGCATATCGTCAGAAGCATTTTTATGGATTTCTGACCAGTTTTGTTCTTCGTAAATAATAGCTGTGTCATCAGCGAATGACAAGATTACTCCAGTTGAGTCCAACTGTAGCAAATCGTTCAAGTAAATTATAAATTACGTTACGTTACTTTATGTACACACTGTATATAACATCATTGATCCTTTTCTTGATTAAGTATGGACCTTCCCAGGGTTTTTGTAATTTTCGAGAAAATCCTTTTATCCTCGTCGGGTTGTGTAACCATACTTTGTCCCCTTCTTTAAAACCGTCTTCTGTGGCCTGCGTGTCGTACCGACTTTTCATTCTGTTGCTGGCAACTTGTAGATTTGTTCGAACTAATTCATGAATATCGTCCAGCCTTCTTCTCAATTGGATTACGTAGTCTTCGCCTGCTAGATCTTCTCCAGGCCGACAGCCAAATTCCAGGTCACAAGGAAGCTTCATTTCACGTCCAAATAGGATGATCGCAGGCGTTTCACCTGTGGACTCATTGACGGCAGATCGATAAGCCAATGCGTATAGGAAAAGATACTGGTCCCAATCTCTCTGATAGCTGGAAACTACTTTGGACAGGTATTTTTCAATAGTCCTGTTCATTCTATCGACCATTCCATCTGACTGTGAATGTAATGCTGTTGTCCTAGTCTTCTTCATTCCCAGCTTCTCGCAAATCTCCTTTCGAAATTTCTTCCCTGGTCACTGTAGACTGCCAATGGCACTCCATATCGGCTGATGAATTCTTTCACCAATACATCCGCGACAGTTGTTGCCTCTTGGATCGGGTTAGCGTGAATTTCCACCCACTTTGTGAAATAATCCATTACAACCAGTATGTATTTGCTACCAGTTTCTGTCGTCGGAAATGGCCCAACGATATTTAAAGCAGTCCTTTCTAAGGGCTTCCAACATTATACTATTTCATAGGTGCCTTTCTCTTGCGATGAGGTCCATTACTCGTAGCACAAGTCGTACATTTCTTACACCAGTCCTTCACATCGTCGGAGCTTTTCATCCAATAAAACCTTTTACGGACTCGCTGAAGGGTTTTCTTTACTCCCAGACGACCTCCCGATGGACTGTCGTGTAACTTCTTCAGTACCTCAGCTACTCTCGTTTTAGGGACAACTAGATGTCTCCTCATCTCGGAACCATCATCGTTTTTAAGGTCTGTTTTCAACAGCCCTTATTCCAGGACAAGGATGTCCCACTGAGCCCAATACGCCTTGAGTTTCGGTGAAAATATTGACACTTCTTGCCAGGTAGGTCGCCGCTTTTGTTTCTTCCATTGCCGGATCATCTTCAGGTGAGGATCACTCTCCTGATCTTCTCTGATCCTGGTGGGTGACCATTCGTTGTTGACTACAGTAGTTCTTGAAACTGCAGCTTGCCTAGATTCCGCCTTGTTGCAGTGGGAGCAGTCTGTTGGGCACGGCCGTCTGGACAGGGAGTCGGCATTTCGGTGACTCATACCAGCTCGATGTTCGATGTTGAAATCGTACTCTTGAAGTCGTTCAATCAATCTAGCGATCTGGCCCTCGGGATTCTTGAACTGCATCAACCACTTGAGTGCTGCATGATCAGCCCGGATTAGAAATTTCCTACCATAGAGATACTGGTAAAAGTGTTTCACGGACTTCACTACCGCCAAAAGTTCTCTTCTTGTGACGCAGAAATCTTCTCGTCCATGTTAGCAGAAATTGACGAGATTAAGGTGGAAGCCTCGTCATTAAATAAAACTGTTTCTGGATCAAAGCCGTCATTTTCGAGTGCCTCTTTAAGCCTTTCTACTAATTCACTTTATATATTAGTGCCTTTTCACTAGATAATTCTAGATTGCGGCTTATACAAAAACAACTGACTTTCTGGCATTTTATAGATAAGACTGGTCACAAAAACAATGTCTAGATAAGATAGTCACAATCGTAAACAATTCTAAGAAATCCCTACGCGTCAGCCATAATTTTAACTTTCATACCTGGATTAGACGGAGTCGGATTTAGGGACTATAACAGTGTGCTGTTTCGTAAAAATATATTTAGGGAGAAACTATCACCCAGGAATCACTGAAATTTGATATGTTAACACCGAATTTCCATAGAATTTCTCAGATTTTTCCTAGATTTTCAACAGTAATTCGACGTCCCAAGCACGGGGGTGGGAAGCCCACGTCCTCCTTACCCTCCCTCCTCTACCTGACACCACCACCCTGATTCGCTAATTATACAGAACGTAGTATTAATTACATCATACCCTGAATAATCAAAGAGATATTCGACCAACAGGGTGTTTGTGAAATAATTCTAATAATAGAATAATATAAAAATTACCAATAAACAATACGTTACAATTAATTATATTTTTAGTAAGATCAAACACAAGACTGCTACTAATAAATTAACTAATATAGTTTATGAAATTCCTTGCCATAACTGTAATTAGAAATACATTGGTCACTCCAAAAGATCGCTAACCAATCGAATATATAAGCTTTAATATTTGTAATATCATATCATCTTCTTTTTTCTGTTCATATATATTAAGACAATCACTTATTGGCCTAGCCATTAAGATTACCTTTACCTTTATGATTAATATTTATGGTTGATTTAATAATTCCATTCATATATTAGCTCATTTAGTACCACAATGTACCCCTCCAATTCTAATACCTTTTATAGTATGTTTTGAAACAATTAGAAATATCATTCGACCTGGTACATTAGCGATTCGTTTATCAGCAAATATAATTGCAGGACATTTATTAATAACTTTACTTGAAAATACTGGTCCTATTATATCATTAACTTTAATTAATTTATTAATTATTGTACAAACTTTACTTTTAACTTTAGAATCAGCTGTTGCTATAATTCAATCTTATGTCTATCTTAAACAACAGGTAGGCATCGTTCGAAATGTAATTTCTATCATTCTGTTATATTTTTGAAGGTTTTCACTTAAGTAATTTAATGGGCAACCCTATATATTCTTAATTTCAAGCTTTCTGGTGTAACTGATGCCCACCGGATTGCTGGAACATTTGAATGTTAAATAAATTCTTGTGTCAAAGGTCAATCCAAGTTGTAGACCATTTGTTAGTTTCACAAAATGTCTGAAAGATGTTGTGGGCAGTTTATTTTAACCTTCTAACCAGGAAATTTATTACTGCTGCATCAGATCTTTGAAATAGAAGGCAATAATTAAAAACTACATGTTAAGATGAATATGTATGAGTGGAAGGTTATTTATTAGGATATATTCTACACATGTGATTTTGTATTTGTTGTTTTTTTCCTTTTACCAAGAACAGTTTAAAGGACCCCGCATATCTCTTATGGAATCAAGAGCACCATCAAATTGTCTGAATTTTCGATATGTACTGATGTTTCATGTCTTGATCAGAAGTTTCCATAGGGCCAACCTTATCCTATGGCTAGATTTTGAGTTACAGGGAGTTGAAGTTCAAAATCCCAATTTTTTAAAACGGTCCCCTAAAAGTCCCTCTTGAATATTTTTTGATGTTACAGCCAAATATATCAACACAAAATACATACCTATTATCGGAAATAAAATATCTGTTGCTTACAGGGTGATTCGTGCTTTCACATACCTGTTTTCGTTAAATTACGTATTTCTACAAAGGAAAAAGCATTAAATATTGTTACGAAACTGCACACTGGTATAGTCCCTAAATCCGACTCTGTCTAAGCCAAGTATGAAAGTTAAAATTATGGCGGACGCGCAGGGATTCTTAGAATTGTATACGATTGTGAATATCTTATCTAGACATTTTTTTGTGAACAGTCTTATCTACAAAATGCCAGAAAGCCAATTGTTTTTGAGTAAGCCGCAATCCAGAATTATCTAGTGAAAAAGGCACTAATATACAAAGGACCGACCAGGAAGAGTTAGTTTAGTTGATAAAGTGATCTCGTGAAATAAACAAGAATACACCGAAGTAGTAAACAATAAATAAGTGAATATAAATTAGTTAAGTGTTTATATAAATTAGTTTAAGTCGATATACTGTGTATAAAATTAGTGAATAGTGTAATGAATAAATAAATTAAGTAAGTGAACCTACCGTGCGTTTAAAATTTATCCCACCCGTAATAAAAACGTTTTAATGAATAGAAAAACATTACATTGGTGTCAGAAGTGGGATAAACGTGAATTATTACTCAGTTACCACGATTGGATCCTGCGTACCAGTGACGTCTATAATTCGTCAAACAACGACCACTTTCAATTCTAATGCCAGATTCGAACAAATGTTATCAGTAGCTGGTCAATCTTTGGATCGAGCTGAAAAAATGAGAATGAGAGAATTTCTCTTGCAGTATCGAGACCTATTCGTACCAAAAGGAGGAAAGACTGGTAGAACATCAGCCGTCAAATACAAAATCGATACTGGTAATGCTAAGCCAATTAGGCAATCAGCTCGAAGACTTCCACGAGCGAAGAGAGAGGAAGCTGAAAGAATAATTCGAGAGATAGCAGAAGGAAAAGTAATAGAACCATCTACTAGTCCATGGATGTCTCCAGTAGTGCTCGTCAAGAAAAAGGATGGAACTACGAGATTCTGCGTGGACTATCACCAGCTTAACTACGTGACGAAGAAAGACAGCTATCCTCTGCCTCGAATTGACGATACGCTAGACACTTTGGCCGGCAGCAAACTGTTTTCCACCTTGGACCTGAAGTCTGGTTATTGGCAAGTGGAAATGGGCCCAGAAGACAAAGAGAAGACTGCTTTTACCACCGGATCTGGATTATGGCAATTCAACGTCATGCGATTCGGGCTCTGTAATGCGCCTGCGACATTTGAAAGACTCATGGAAAAGGTCTTGAGATTGTCATGGAAGACATGCCTGGTTTATGTGGACGACATCGTAGTACTGGGGTAGACATTTGACGAACATCTGAAGAAATTGGAAGACGTATTCAAATGACTCCAAGCTGCCCAGCTCATGTTAAACCCGAAGAAATGTCAGCTATTCCAAAACCCAGTCAACTATCTAGGTCCCATAGTGAGCAATGAAGAAGTGGCGGTGGATCCAGAGAAAATTGCTTCCATTCAGCAATGGTCACAACCAACCGACAAACATCAAATTAGGAGTTTCCTTGGACTTTGCACGTATTATAGAAGATTTATCAGGAAGTTTGGAGATATCGCCAAGCCTCTAACTCGACCTACAGAAGAAGCAAGAGCTTTCCAATGGGACGAGGACTGTCAAACGGCTTTTGAAACCTTGAAAAGGCATTTAACCTTGGCGTCGATATTAGGATATCCATTACCAGAGGGAGACTTTATTCTTGACACTGACGCAAGCATTGTAAGAATTGGTGGAGTGCTCTCATAGATCCAAGGAGGACAAGAAAGAGTGCTGGGATATTTCAGGAAAGTCCTCTCCAAACCAGAACGAAACTACTGCGTCACAAGAAGAGAACTTTTGGAGGCAGTGAAGTCCATGGAACACGTTTACCAGTATTTCTATGGTAGGAAGTTTTTAATCCGGACTGATCATGCAGCACTTGAGTGGTTGATGCAGTTCAAGAATCCCGAGGGCCAGATCGCTAGATGGATTGAACGAATTCAAGAGTACGATTTCAGCATCGAACATCGAGCTGGTGTGAGTCACCGAAATGCCGATTCCCTGTCCAGACGGCCGTGCCCAATAGACTACTCTCACTGCAACAAGGCGGAATCTAGGGAAGCTGCAGTTTCAAGAACTACAGTAGTCAATGAAGAATAGTCACCCACCAGGATCAGAGAAAATCAGGAGAATGATCCTTGCCTAAAGAAGATTCGGCAGTGGCACGAAGTATCAAGATTTTCACCGAAACTCAAGGCGTATTGGGCTCAGTGGGACTCCCTTGTCCTGGAAGAAGGGCTGTTGAAAAGAGTTCTTGAAAACGATGATGGTTCCGAGATGAGGAGACAGCTAGTTATCCCGAGAACAAGAGTAGCTGGAGTACTGAAGAAGTTACACGACAGTCGACAGTCCATCGGGAGGTCATCTGGGAGTAAAGAAAACCCTCCAGCGAAGGCGTGAGAGGTTTTATTGGATGAACAGCTCCGATGATGTGAAGGACTGGTGTAAGAAATGTACGACTTGTGTTACGAGTAATGGACCACATCGCAAGAGAAAGGCACCTATGAAACAGTATAATGTTGGCACCCCTTTCTAAAGGATTGCTTTAGATATCGCAGGACCATTTCCGACGACAGAAAATGGTAGCAAATACATACTAGTTGTAATGGATTATTTTAGAAAGTGGGTGGAAATTTACGCTATTCCGAACCAAGAGGCCACAACTGTCGCGGATTTATTGGTGAAAGAATTTATCAGCCGATATGGAGTGCCATTGGAAGTCCACAGTGACCAGGGAAGAAATTTTGAACGCCATCTATTCCAAGAGATTTGCGAGAAGCTGGGAATGAAGAAAACAACAGCATTATATCCACAGACAGATGGGATGGTCGAGAGAATGAACAGGACTATTGGAAAATACCTGTCCAAAGTAGTTTCCAGCCATCAGAGAGATTGTGACCAGTATCTTTCCCTATTCGCATTGGTTTATCGATCTGCCGTCAATGAGTCCAAGGATGAAACACCTGCGAAAATCCTGTTTGGGCGTGAAATGAGGCTTCCTTGTGACCTGGAATTTGGCTGTCGGCCTGTAGAAGATCTAGCAGGAGAAGACTCTGTGATCCAATTGATAAAGTATGATTCCACAACACGACGAGGAGAATAGGATTTTCTCCAAAATTACATTACATCTAAGCAAAAAGAAGATGATTATTTGTTTAAAAAAGAGCTTCTTCGTATATGCTCTTGCGATCTATTTATATTATATCATGAACAGAATTATTTCTGTAATACATCTTCACATAGATATCTGGAAATTTATCCCAAAAATCGAACGTTTTCTATACCTATATATTGATCCTATACAATATAAAAATAAACAATTGACAAATCATTGATAAATAAACGTAAGCCTACTTTATTATTTTTAATATACAAATCATTCAAATTTACCTTTAATATAATAATTTGCTAGCTAGAACAACGCTAGACCATTTTATTTATAATTTTTTTCAAGGTTAAAGTCAAATGTCAAATAAAAATATAACTAAATACAATAACCAACTTTACACTAAAAATTACTATAACAGTGTTCAAAGAGCTTCATTGTGACACTGTAAACAATGTTATAATGAAGTCTCTTTTATACGCGAATTATAAAAAATACTTCGTCTCACCCTATCGAGTGTAAATTTGTTAAACAATTACTTTGGTTTAAAAATTTTATTGCAATAATTGAAACCTACCTTTGTTAATGGAATTGTCGACTTGCCATTGTTTGCCTCTTCGCTCATGAAATTTAAAACGTTCATAATTATTTCACGACACTACTCACTCAACTTTTTATGAACAACTTTACTTTCTGGAGTCGCCATAACAAGTTAGTATTGCACAACCACGGTAATCACACTTTTCTCTGAACTGTACTGACGAAACGAAGCTTGCGAATTCTGACAGCGAAGTGAGCTCTTGCAATCCGCATACGTCTTTGCTACGACGCATCGGAAGTTGCCAAACTTCCGACTGCCAAAATTAATTTGCCAACCTTTACTGTATTTGCAAATGCCATATTAGCAAAAAAATTGAGTTAAAATACTGTAATTTTAAGTTAAATAACTGAATAATATTAAAAGGTATTATAAACAATTATAAGTGACACTTATTGTAAAACTCAATGACAGATAGATGTTCATTTTTTATTGTGAAAATATTTTATCATAGCACGCTAGATGTATACCAAGATGCCTTCTCTTGGATAGTAACTAATATTAGGAGTATAACAAAAATATAATTTCAATTAAACCTTTTGACTTCCTAAATTGCAAATATATACAGGGTCGTTCCGATTTTTGAAAATTAAATCTGCATGTTTTCAACCAATACAGTATGATCTTATAAACTGCTTTAACTAGAATAAATAAATCTTAATTAGGATTTATAAAGATTAAGTGGCGAAATATATTAAATATACAGAGTGGTGTATTGGTATGGCAGGAACACTGCCATAGGATAATGTTGGGGCCATGGAGGCTTTTGATCAGTATAACACTACACATTACTTTCTCTGTGGTTTAAAAGCAATAACCTCTTCTTAGTTATCTGAGACAAAAAGGTTTTACACATAAAAAATAATTTTGACGACTCTTTTATAGTTTTTAATTATAAAGTTATAATGAAAGTGAATCAAAAAGGTTTTTATTATTAATAAACCCAAAATATTGGTACAAAACAGTAATAAATAATATATTATGTTATAATATAAAGTATGTCCCGGCTAACAAAAAACTTTTATTTTGTTCCAGATAACAAAATGTACTTTCCACAAGTATGGTCCCTCTGGTTCCATCCAGTACCACGATGCTATGTGCGTTATGGCTCTCAATATCATCAACGATAAAATATATACAGGTTTATGGTTCTGGTTCATTTTTCTATTCATATGTTCCATTTTGGGGCTTGTCTGGAGAATCGTTACAATATTTTTACACGCCAGAAGTGCGACATTCAATAGACTAGTATTCTCGAACTCTTGTCCTGGAAGACTGAATCCTTGGAACGCATTGAATGTGTCCTACCATTACAGTTACACAGATTGGTTGTTTTTGGTTTACTTAGCTAAAAACGTAGATGCGTTGGTATTTAAAGAAATACTTCTAGGAATAGCTGAGGATTTAGAACAGAAAAAGTCTATGAAACAACCTTTACTACAAGCTGAGGAGCTGGATAAATATTCTTGAATGAATGTGTGTGGTTTTTTGTATTTGAATGTTTGTTATGAAAGGATGTTTATTTGAAACAATATTTAGAATCGTTGCTTTTCAGATTATTTATTGAAAAAGTTGAATGTGTTAATAGTTTTTAGGGATAAAATCAACCCTTAATTTACTACTTTACTCTACTAAGTTAAAGTATAAAAGGTAGAAATCATTTTCATTCTCACTATAGTAGGTAAGAATCTTGTCTAATGGTAATGCATTCACCCTTCCCATTCTTGAAAAATATTCAATATTTTTGTATTAAGTTATTCAAGAAGGGGAAGGGATTAACCCTACCCCTTCTTGAATAACATAATGTGCGCGTATTGGATATTTTTCAAGAAGGGGAAGGGTGAATGCATTCATGCAATGACAATTAATTGATGGTATAACTAGAGAAACTGACGTCAAACTTGATTTCACCTCTTCTTCCCATAATAGGAGGAGGTAAAGTACAAATGACAACGGAAGTCTCAACTTCTGAAATATCTTCCACATCAGGCCATGTGAAAGCGGATCTGCAAATTACTGTATAATTCGCATCTTCTATTTTTCCTATAAAATATTGGCAAAGTCTAGTTAAGATCCAGTCTCCAATTTTAATTACATTTTTTTCAAGGTCGAATCGTCTAATGCTTCGGCACCCACTTCAGAAAAAGTTTCAAAATCGCTATCTTCATCATTTAAATGCAAATATGAATATTCCTAATTTGTTTCTGAATCGTAGATGGTTTTTGTATTTTCATTCATTCTTTCACGTTTCACTTGATTAATTTTCTGGTCTTCCATCGAATTCTCTTCTCTGGTCTTCTTCTGTCCCTTGGTAGATGTCTGTTAAGTAGCAGCATTATTTCTTTTGGTACCAAATTTCTTTTAGGCTTCGTATTCTTTAACTTCTCTTCATGCATTCACCCTTCCCCTTCTTGAAAAATATTTAATACATTGTAACGCGCATTAAGTTATTCAAGAAGGGGAAGGGACTATAATCTTCGGATTCGCCCTTTCCCTTCTTGAATAACCTGATGTGCGCGTTCCATGTATGAGGATGTTATTCAAGAAGGGGAATGATGAATGCAAATTTTTCGACGGATAATCTGCAAAATAGGTGAGTACTATCGATTTTTCGCAAAATCAGTCAAAAATTCGTGTCTTCGTATAGTTCACCGGACCTCTTTTTTTTGGTAATAAAAGATATTTCCAATAGGTTTAATACTGTTTTAAAAAAGTCGTCTTTGCCCGCTAAAAGTGGTATGGATGGAATCAGCTTGTCAAGCTGAGTCGAATGACACCCCTCCTCCGCCCGTCAGGTCCTAAGAAACAGATTTGAGCCCTAATTTACAATGATATCCTAATATTAAAGTCCATTAGAATGTTCCATTTTTCCAAAAGTAAAGTGGAAGCGAAAGAATCGTATTTGGCTGCATGAATGTAGTCAATAAATGAAGAGATGATGAACATTATACAGGTATCAAGTAAATGCTTTATTAGATGCATTTATGCACATGAGTAACGTTCTCTCGTGTTCTTTTGCCTTATTCTAGTTCTGGAGATGTGTGAGACCTTTGAGATTATTCTCTATAAATATTGTTCTATACCTTAATGTAAATGAGCATATTTATACCAGGCTAAGTCATTTTTAGTTAAGATTCTTCCTTATTGTAATGGAAATTTCTAGCCTTTATACAAGGTAAGTGTATAGTCCAATTAAATGAATATTTTAATTACCATCCAAGTGGTAAGCCTGAATTTTTGAATGTAACGTAATTTTAGCATATATTTATGGTTAAAAATTCTATTTGGGGGGTAGAACATTATTAAAATTTCCCTAAAAATCACTTTTTTCAAAAAAACTCAAAAAAATTAGAAGATATTAAAACAAGTTTCAAACAGAAATTGTGGAGATTAAAATTTCTTATAAAATTGTTCCAGATCACTTTTGACGCATCACATTCAGTTTTCTTCATTTTGTTGGACGAATGTTCTATAAACTTGTTCTGCTATTAGTGGTGTTAGGTTAAACAAACTTTTTTTGGCTACTCTATATTTATAAATAAAATATTTATTTGACTGAATTTCATAAACTAATGTTAGGTTTTTTTGTATAAGAGATATTTTTTATTGTAATTTACACATACAGGAACTGAATAAATATATTTATTCTTTTGAAAATCGGATTTTTGTATATCAATAACCTACAGATCCTCTTCAGATAGACGTTTTCCAGCAAACAGAAGCTTACATATTTAACAATATTGTTACATCAAAAACCAAATTTGTACAGAGTGTCTCAATAAAAATATATCAGGAACCGTTTATAGAATAACTTCAGTAAAAAAAGAAATTACTTACAGAGTTAACTGTCTCGACCCTTACTTCCTGGAATCTACTTATATTTGTGTTTTAAATGAAACTCAATGTTTCTAGCTAATTCCACAATATAATGAAACATGTTGAAAATTCTAAAAAATTGACAATTGTTTCGATAACTGAATATCATCGTCAGAATGACGGAAGTTACATTTCATTTGATGCCTACCTGATGTTTAGTAGTTATTTTTGGCTAGACAAAGAAGTGACCTACCTTGTGATTGACTTAAAATATGTTAATAGAAAAAGGAGATGTGATATTACAAATATTATAATAACGTCGAATATGTCAAACGGTGAAGTCCGGTTGGTGTTTACATAATATTAGTTGGTCCATATCAGTGGTCTATCTATAACACCTGCATTATTTCGCCATGACATTCGATATTTGAGAAGAAATGTCAAATCGCTATTAATCCTTGAACCTCCCAGTTATTTATTGAATGACAATCTGAACAATCGCTAGAAATAGATGATTCGACGTAATGTGTCAAGTGCATTTTTAATACGACATCGGGTCTAAATATTTATGTATTATTGGAACTGATAAAATTGGGTTTCCAGTCCCTTAGAATTTGATAAATTTTGTCGTTAATATACAATCAAGGAATCGGAAAAAAAACATTAGTAATAACTATCACTTGACAGAACCATGTTGTGCTTCTAAACTGATATTAGTTGTCTTTAATAAGAAAAATTAGTGTTTCAACGTAAGTGATACATTTTTTGGTAAGTCTCTGACTGATTTTAAATTTCATTGCGCTGTATTTCTATAATTAATAAGCATAAAAAAATGAAATTTTCACAGTTTATAGTTCAATTATTTGTCTATCTATAGAGTATAATTATAAAGAGCTGTGATAAACGGTTTCCGAAATATGAGCTCCATATTACTTTTTTAAATGAAACTATTTCTATATAATTCCATAATAGGTGCGTTCTTTTTGACTGAGATCTCAGTTAATCTCTACTCACATCAGTAATGTGATCGTTCTTTTTGTTTTACTCACTTTAATTGAGCTGAGATTTTTCCTCCCCCTTCACCGATGCTGAATGTGTTGTAAGGGAGTATCAGTTCGAATTGAGTCGGAAATAAAGTGGAGGGGATGATTAAATATTTGATTTGCTTGGTTTATTAGTAGTTTTAATCAAGGTTATCTAAGGTTTTAACCATTGACATATAAACAATAAACACACATTATCTATTTTTCTTTTATTACAAATTATGGATACATTAATTAACATTATTAGATGCTGATACGAATCTGTCGTATAGTTTAAATCTATCGACAGATCGCGCGCTTCAATTGAGATGTTCTTTTTGGTGCTTACTCACATCACTTTATCTCAGATCACCTTAACTGAAGTGATCTGAGATCTCAGTCAAAAAGAACGCACCTAATATATAGAAAAAATGAAATTTAATGAAAATTGACAATTGTTTCGATATCACTAAATATCATCGTCAGAATGACAGATGTTTATTAATTATTTTTGACTAAACCAAGAAGTGACCTATCTTGTGATTGATTTAACATAATATATGAATAGAAAAAGAAGATATGATATTAAAAATAGTAAATCTTAGATATTATTATAGTCCGTTCTAGTTCTTTTGGCACAAAAAGGAAAAGAGAAAAAGAACTATAGTCCGTTTTTAAAAGGCATGGAGTAATAAAAGCTCATTAGGTATGCAAAACCGATACAGGGTGTATAATAAAATATCTCTGAAGTTTATCTAATTTTGTACTAAAATTTCTCATTTGTTATGAATTTCAGGTAGACACCCCGTAACTCTGTATTCGGTGGGGTCGCCTATTGTATTGAAAGGGTCGCTCTATTTTATTTGAACGAACAAATAAACAATTTAATCCTCAGAGGCGTGCAATCAGGACAAAACAAACTTGGTATATGAATATGAAGGCACTATGAAATTATAATTACGAAAATTATTCAAAAGAGTTCACAATATCGATTCAATAAAAAGACATTTTTTGTGTTCCTATGAATAAACATAAAATATTATATGAAAAATAGCAAATTTTTTTGCAGTAGGTATCAACTTTACTACTAATATACCGTTTACAATAGGAGAGGAAAAAAGAAAAATGCAGGAATAAAGTACGAATTAATCTAATATTTATAAAAAAAAGTCTAACAAATAATAGTAATAACTAACACAAAAACTAGTCTATATATCAGAATCAGACGATTCTGTTGAGCTTCCATTATTAACATTGATTATAAATGGTTCAATAATGTGTTCACTTATATGATCCATTTCCCATATATTTAGTTCTTCTTGTATCACGTGTTCAACACATTTCTTCCAGTTTTCTTTGGTTACGTTACCTAACGCGTCTTCGAATAAAACTTTTACGTCACTCATTTTGAATGTCGTATTCTTTCTTGAAACTTCCCCTTTCACTTGGTCCCATATTAATTCTATGGGATTGAGTTGACAGTGATAAGGAGGAAGCCTCAGCACCGTTATACCACGCGCTGATGCCATTTGATCTACAACGTATCTACTATATTTGTGTTTATGTGAATTGGCCAGTTGCAAGAGCTCATTTTTCAGCGGGTTATCTGGGCATTCAATATTTTTCGAAGTTAGCCAATCGTGGATATCTTGTTTACGCCATGCAGTTGAAGTTAATTTCTCCACTAACCTGGAGTGATAACTTGCGTTATCCATAACAATGACTGAGCCCGTTGGAATTAGATCTAACATTTGTGAGAAATATTCTTCGAAAACGTCTTCATCCATATCTTCATGATAATCTCCGGTTTGCTTCGACTCAAAGCACAACAATCCACCTTTAACAAAACCTTCGGCACTTCCGATATGAGTAATGATGAGTCGACGTCCTTTTCCTGCTGGTGGATTGAGGCCTGTTGACCACCCTTCAAGAGCTGCCTGCCTCCGACTTTTGACATTCGTGTCTTGCCAAAACATTGAAACAGTATGACCTTTATTTAACCAAGTCTCATCCAAATAATAAATTCGTTTTTGATCTAGTCTTGCTTTCCGAATTTTGCGCAAATTTCAAATGACAATGTCGTCTCTATCAATCAACATTGCGTTCCGATAATTTTTTTTAAATTCAAATCCAATTTCCTTCAAAATTTTCCATAATGTACTTCGAGACATTTTCGGAAAATCTGAATCTTCTTGAACCGAAGCCATAATTTTGGAGAGAGTTGGGATCTCTTTTCTAAAGAAAAAAGCATGCACCTTACGCCTTATTCCATTCTTCAAGTCGTCATCCATTTCAAGTTTGGGTCGGCCTGGGGACTTTGCTGGGGCTGTGATGTTTCCATTTTTTTTCTCCTTCATTAAATTATAAATTGTTGTTTTTGAAACACCCATCATTGTTGCAGTAATCTCCACAGTTTCATCAAAACTTCCTGTCAAATTCATGATTTTTCTTTTAATTTCTTCGTTCTTCAACGAGGAATAGCAATTTTATATCAGATTTTTTTCGTTCAGCGACAATGGGCCAACTTTAGGTCGCTTAGATGGTGATAAATCCTCCATATCTGGTCGAATTTGGTTGGAACACTATATAGTTGGAAGGTGGAGTTAGGTGTTTGTCTCGTGTGATGAGAAGAGAACTTGTATAGATGAACACCAGTTAACAATAACGGTAAAAAATAATAACAAATAACAGTAATAATGGGGAAATCAATCAACACAGCAGTTCCTCCAGAACAGATGAACTGTAAATTGAAAATATTCAACCTTTCCGCTACTTTTATAGTTGAAAAGTTCTAGTAAGTACATTGTATTATGGGGGCATTTTCTTAGAACTGATAAGACTATATTTCACAATAATAAAACCATTTTTGAGCTACCTGTTTGTCAAGTTTCTTCAATTACCTGCTAATTGGGTGAAATAATCTGCAAATGGGGTTGGTTTGGATATATATATGTATTTGTATAAAATTGTTAATTACATTTATTTTATTAATTATTGTATGTAGGATTATAACTACCTGGAGCTTAGTGGAGGGACTCGTCTACGCCCTTTTATACATAATAATAAATTTTCTGGAAAATTGATGTCAGTGATATAAGCCACAGTTTATTATATTATTGATAATTTGAAATTTCATTTTAAATAATATTACAAAACGGTTATTTTCGGAAATGAGATAATTTTAGAAGCCTTAACTTTTTTAAATGACTAAATGTGGTACGCCTATGGTTCCGGCCAAAATGAGTGATTTATTACTCCATGCCTTTTAAAAACGGAGTATAGGAGAAAACTTTCGGTCGTGTGAATCTGCTGGATAAATCCAGTTCGTTACTTGACGGGTTCCTTTTTCCGTTAAAAATCTTGCATTTGTAGATGTAATTATTTCAGGCCATTCTCCAGGATCATCAGATATTACTATGGAATTGGAAATTGGTGCATCTACATCTGATGCTGATGCGAAGGCAAGATTTTCAATATTATGTTCCTGGCTAACATTTGTTTCTTGCCTCACTATCAAAAACAAACGAGGTATTTGAAGAGCAACTAGGGCGAGCATCATTGCCAGTATTCTCAAGCTCAGGAACACCACTTGTTTGTTTTTCTGACGGCTTCAAATATTTTTTCAAAGAATCGGCTAATTTTTCCTTCGCTTCCATTTTCTGCTGTCTTTGTTGGTGATATTGGTAACCTGATAGTCGTTTTCTTTTTCTGTCCTTAAACAGAAAATTTCATATTCAAATCAAAGGTGATAATTAGGTACTTAATCATATTAGTGTTGTCACAGGGTTGTATTAATACTTTGATAGTTACTCACCATTTTTACAATTCAATGAATTCACAAACTTTTAAATATCCACTACGCTACTAACTTGATTGAAAATATACAGAAACTGGTCTTGTTTAAAGAATAAATTGAAATGCGGCTTTCTGCAAAATCAATACAAATTTATATTCATTTTCACTTTTGTACAGTTTCCGACTTTTTTACCCTTTGTATCTAGCCGCTGCCGCTAAATAGAATCAAGTACCGACAAAGCAACACGTGCCGTCGGCGTCATAAAAAGATCATCACTTCGAGCAGCGGTGGCGTTAGAGAAGAGAGAGGCGGTTAGTCAAGTGTATGGTCTAGCTTTTTTGCGCCCCCTTTATTTTTATGATGTCAGGAAATATATGAATCTTGTTGTTGAGTAAATAAAGCTATCCATCATTTAGAAATTAGAAAATAGGAATAGAGGATAGTTTATGTGAAAGAATAATAATAATTAGGTAGAAAGAACATTTCAAAAGGACACAAACACAATTTAAAAAAAATTAAAACTTAAGAATTAGGTGATGAATTTGAAATCAGCACACATATGATTTTGACATTGCAACGAAAAACAATCAGAGCTTGTTCATCGAAAAAAGTGGAAGAGGTTTTTTGGAGATGAACGAGGTATGACATGTGATAGAAATTATAAGAAATTTTAAACAAGTTATTGGATAGAAGGGCAGATCAATATGGTATGGTTTAGGAAGATAACACTTCAAGAAGGAGGATTAGTGGGGTTGTGAGAACAAGGTTGGTCTTTTTCTGTCTTTGCTGGTACCAACATTTATATTAACCTTCATAGGACTGGCCGGGGTCCGTTTGTACTCCATGACGTATGTTTTTGCTGTATCTTTGCAAACGCAAATTTTTAAACATTGATCTTTCATCTAGCTGCAGTTTATGAATTATTTTGATAAAATATGATGTATTTAGTAGTTTTTATTGGCTGGTATAAACAAAAAATAGTTTTATATTCCAGGGGTCTCTTCAGACCCCGGTCAGCCTTTTACGTCCGATAAAATAATCCCGGTAACTGTTAGTAAAATCGGGGAATCCCATACATTTAACGTTTGTTTACTCACAGGGAATTTACCCATATAATTGTAAAATGTAAATTACCAGTTCAAATGGGAGATTCCCCGCACTGCGATATAATTTTTAGACTTGAATATTCGGGTTAGTCTCTTGTGATATTGCGACTAGGGTACATCGTTTTGAAAATGATTCAGTTTTTATTTAGAAACAATCGCAAGGGGCTTACTGACGATGAGATGTTACGTATACTTGAAAGTGATGATCCACAGTTTGATAGTGTTATCAATGAGGAAACATCGAGTGACTTAGAAGATGAAGACATTGTCACAGAAGTAAAGGGAGAAAATGATGTAATAGTTGTTGATCAAAGTATAGAGAAAACGAACCCAGAGGAACCAACAGTTAGTAACAGTCAGGGCATTCCAGTATATAAATCTAAAGATGGAACTGAGTGGTCAAAAATTCCAGGAAACACAAAAGTTAGACGTTCAAAAGCTAATATTCGGAGACATGCTCTAGGCCTTACAAATTACAGTTCTGATATCTCAAGTATAAAAGACGCTTTTCTTCTTTTCCTATCTCCGGATATTCTGAACATAATAGTAACCGAAACAAACAGAAAGGCACAAACATATTATGATAAATGGAATATGGAAAATCCGAATAAAATTAAAGTTTTTATACTTGTTGACTCTACAGAGATTGAAGCTTATATTGGACTGTTGCTTATTCTTGGCGCACTTCACGGATCGAAAGAGGCTATCGAAATGCTCTGGTGTCAATATATTTCTTACTGTCGTCCTATAATTCCTGCTGCAATGTCAAGAGACAGATTCAAACAAATTACTTCATTTTTACGCTTTGATAATTTTCAAACAAGACAAGAACGAAAATTAGTAGATAAGCTAGCTCCGATAAGAGATATATTCGATATTTTCACTTCTAATTGTAAAAAATCACTTAATCCTGGCGACCATCTATGTGTAGATGAGCAGCTTGTACCATTTAGGGGTAAGGCACCATTCCGAGTCTATATGAAGAGTAAACCTGATAAGTATGGAATCAAAATATGGGCTCTTGTGGACTGCACCACTTCTTATATTGCAAACATGCAAGTTTATTTGGGTAAGTTATTTGAAAAGCAATATAGGCAAACTTTCTATTCCTATGTATCTATTAATTTTTAGGAAAACAAGGTAACAAAGCGGAAAAGGGTCAAGGTCAAAGGGTTGTCCTAGATTTGACAGAAAAATTTGGAAGGCGGACTTGGAATAACGACCGATAACTTTTTTACAAGTTTAGAACTTGCTGACAAGTTGTGGAAAAAAATATTACTTTATGTGGAACCCTTCGGAAAAATAAAACATTTATTCCCAGGGAACTTCTACCGGCATCGTACAAGAAAGAGTTTTCAAGTATGTTTGCTTTTAGAAATCAAAGAACGCTAGTATCCTATGTTCCAAAACAAGAACATGCTGTCATCTTACTTTCAAGTGAGCATACTGATAGTGAAGTAGCTGGAGAAGAACAGCACTATAAACGAGAAATTATTCTTCATTACAACAAAACAAAAGGTGCTGTCGACACTTCAGATAAGTTGGCCAAAAGAATATACAGTGCAGAGAAAGTCAAACCGCTGGCCAATGGCAATATTTTCGAATCTTATAGATATCGCAGGAATAAATGCGTATAAATTGTGGTTACTGCAAAACCCGGATTGGCGAAAAAACAGTTTAGATAAACGTAAAATGTATATTTTGGGACTAGGAAAAGAACTCCTAAAGAAAAACGTTTTTCGGCGATATAATAATAAATACATTCAGACGAATAGAAAACGGCATATGACAGACCTTTTTCCCGAACTACTGGATGCAATAGAACATAGAGTTGAACATCAAAACATTACCAGGGGGCGCTGCCATATGTGTCAAAGAGGAAAAGACAGAAAATCCAGAAAAATATGTATTAGGTGTAATAACTTTGTGTGCCTAGAACATTCAAAATCGGAGATAGTTTGTAAAAAATGTTAAAATGATATGTAGCTAGTAGTATTAGTGATTAGAGTATTTTGTATTTTTTCGTGATGATTTTTGACTAACAAATGGTTAATAGTAAAACTTGATTAAAACTTCTTTTCTATATATTTAATTTAAAGAAAAATACAGCATTTCTGCAATTTTACGCATGGGGTCTTCTCGGACCCCAGTTAGTCCTTTTCGTAAAATTTTGATGTCCGTCCCATGAAGGTTAAAGATATAAAAACAGATCTGATAAAAGCAATTACAATAACATAAGTACTTACACATTTCTATTTGACGTTCATTAATTTGGACTTCTCAGTTTTTATATTAGCACAAGACATTTCATCACTTTGTTTCTTTGTTCAAATTTAGTACTTACGCATTTCTATTTAACGTTTATTGATTTCGACCTCTCAGGTTTTGTATTATCATGGGACTTTTCATCACTTTGTTTCTTTGTTCAAATTTATAATACAATCAATTTAATATAAAATGTATTCTTGAAATCATTGTTTTCTTAAATATCACTTCAACGGATACGAATTAACATCTGTTATTACTGTGAGATCTGGAATCGACTATTCTACTAAGAATTTTTAACCATAGGCGCACCAAATATTATTTAAAAAAAATATTAATAGTTGTTTGAATGAATAATAGATAAAGTATTGAAGTATTGGAGATAACGAGTAAAAATAAGTGGAACCCAAAATGTAGAAAGAGTATCTCATTCTCACCGCATAAATAAATACATAAAAATTTTCTTTTCCTTTAAAGAGAAAAAAATCAAAATAGTAATACAATAATAACAGAAATTCCTCTTACACACACAAATATAACAAATTTGGCGCCCAACGTGGGGCAAATAAAATTTTAATTATTATATTCACATATTGATAAATATTTATATTCCGTACAATATATATATATATATATATATATATATATATATATATATATATATATATATATAATATATATAAATTTTTTTTCCATTTTTCGTGGGCATCAGGTTAATAGTAAACACAGTATCAGTTTATGTTTTAATTTGACGTTTCGCTCCTTCAATTTGGAGCATTTTCAAAAACTTCACATATCGATGTTTTACAATAAAATGAACAAGTTTAAACGATTAAAATTGAATGTAGACATACAGGCGATAAAAACTGGTAGTTAATAAAATAATTTCAAAAACAAATAAAATCGAAAGTACATGCTTCAGAAACAATTCATTCACAGTATACAGGGGACAGTCAAATGGTTGATGTTATTATTATAATAAATTATAATATATCTGGCTTAGATTTTTGATATCTTGTTTATCGTTTACTACATTGTTCTCCTTTTTTATATGTATCATTTCTTTTATTGTTAGTTTTTTGTAATTAGAGTCTTGGTTTATTATTTTAGTATTATTTAATCAAATAATTTAAATATATATATATATATATATATATACATATATATATATATACATATATATATTAATACAGTACCTCTATTTAAAATGTAAAAGTAACATTAAAATAAGGAAAACCATTCATATTTGTATGCAATACTTTCGATACACACTGTATTATATGTATTATCAATAATATTGAAAGATTCGGTATACAAATCAAATTTGACATTTTAATTTTCGGATGACGTTTATGTAGAATATATTTATTGATAGACAGATTATATTACATTTTGGAGAATATATTTGAAATTTTAAAATACAGATATCTCTGCTATCAGAATTACAATGGTAATAAAAGAATTCAAATCTCTCTTTGTTATAGGGAAACACAAATTAGTATTTTTTTTAGAAAAAGGAATTTTTCGTAACCACAGGAGAAGAGATTTATTTATTTGAAAAAAGTTTAGGCAGTTGAATTTGAAATCCCCACGAGAATTTAATAAAATTGTATAAATATACAATCAGATTATAAAGCCATACATTGTAAAGCCAGTGCGTGCATAATTCGTAAAAGAATTGCATCGTATCAAGTGTAAGTGGTTCCAGTTTCTAAATCAGATATTTAGAAAGTGTTGCAGAATTCTAAATACACTTAGAATACGTACGAGTTTTCCTGTCCTATTTGGTGAGTCCACTCCAGTTTAAAATTATTTCTCGAGAATTAACAGGCCTTTTTAAATACATTTCGAAAATAGATGCATCTATAGAATAATATTCGCTAAACCAAATTTACGTTACACATAAAAGATCTTACATCAAGTGAAAAATTTTGAATAGACAATTTGAAGACAAATTTGCGTTATTTGACATTGATACACGTCAAGGGTATATTAAACGAGTTGAACTTTTGCTTAAAAAAATTACAATTAGTTGAGTTCTAGAATAGGTTGTAGTAATATTAAGGTTGGTAGAAATTATTATCTTTTATAATTTGTTATCTGATTATATAATATATAATTTTGATTCCAACTCACGGTGGTATTCATTCAGCATCTATTTTCATCGTATTTAACATTTTCCATGCTATAGAAATTTTGATTTAATCAGTGACATTCACTTAATTTCCAGTGACAATTAATTTGTAAATGTCATAATTCAAGTGCCTTTTATTATATTAAAAAACAGTGACTCGAGATTCTGAATATAGAATAATATTTGAAAATTACAAAATTTGAATTATTATTATTTAAAAAAAAATTTATCCCATCCTGAGACTAGAGTGATTAAGTCTATTATGAATTAATTTATCTTTCTAAATCCAAAAATTAATATTTATCTTGGCCGGGCATTGTTTGACAACTACTGTCAAAAGTAAATTATTTTACGTACGCTGCTAAAGGTGTGTGTACAAGAGTGACGCTACAATCACAAATTGTGAAAACGTCGACAAATAATATTGTATATTGTTATATTCATATATCAACTATAATATAACTATTAAAAGAATATGTAATATATATATATATATATATATATATATATATATATATATATATATAGGTAATTCACGCAAAAAGAAGAAGGGCTACTGAAACAGAGTGGTAACCGCGGACATGCATGTTTCTGGCTCATTTGATTTCATCAGCACGGTATAACCAAATAAGGATGTGAAATTTGGGAGCAAAGATGTTAATCGAAACATGGGAAAACACAAAACAACGGATTTCAGCAGTGAAACCAAAAGCTCATTTGTGCCTTCAATTGGAAGATCCCAAGTTTTCAGGACAACAACCAAGATCGACACGGAGGCGCATATAGTCCCCCCCCCGCCATGAACCTTCCGACCCATAGTAAATAATAGAGAAGATGTAAGAATATCGCGTGATATGTTAACAACAACAATAAAGAGATTCATGGGTAATTCACGCAAAAAGAAGAAGGGCTACTGGGTCGGAAGGTTCATGGCGGGGGGGCTATATGCGCCTCCGTGTCGATCTTGGTTGTTGTCCTGAAAACTTGGGATCATCCAATTGAAGGCACAAATGAGCGTTTGGTTTCCCTGCTGAAATCCGTGGTTTTGTGTTTTCCCATGTTTCGATTAACATCTTTGCTCCCAAATTTCACATCCTTATTTGGTTATACCGTGCTGACGAAAGCAAATGAGCCAGAAACATACATGTCCGCGGTTACCACTCTGTTTCAGTAGCCCTTCTTCTTTTTGCGTGAATTACCCATGAATCTCTTTATTGTTGTTGTTAACATATCACGCGATATTCTTACATCTTCTTTATTATATATATATATATATATATATATATATATATATATATAATAAACAACGAATAGATTAGTGGGTATTGCACGCAAATAGAAGAAAGGGCTACTGAAAAGAGTAGTAATCGCAGACATGCATGTTTCTGGCTCATTAGCCGTCATCGGTACGGTACAACCAAGGAAAGATGTGAAACATGGGAGCAAAGGTGTTGAATGAAACATGAGAAAATATAACAGAATTCAGCAGGATAGTCAGACACAGCATTTGTGTCAGTAATATTAGAAGATCTCGAATATTCGAGACAACAACCAACATAGACACGGAGGTGCATATAACACTCCCGTCTGAAACTCTCGACCCAGATAAATGAAATAATAACAAGATGTACGAATAGTGCGTGACATATGAACAATAAACAACGAATAGATTAGTGGGTATTCGAGATCTTCTAACTGACACAAATGTTGTGTTCGACTATCCTGCTGAATTCTGTTATATTTTCTCATGTTTCATTCAACACCTTTGCTCCCATGTTTCACATCTTTCCTTGGTTGTACCGTACCGATGACGGCTAATGAACCAGAAACATGCATGTCTGCGATTACTACTCTTTTCAGTAGCCCTTTCTTCTATTTGCGTGCAATACCCACTAATCTATTCGTTGTTTATTGTTCATATGTCACGCACTATTCGTACATCTTGTTATTATATATATATATTGAAGTGAAATATATCTACTAGATGAATTTGAATCAATTAGCATCATACAGATAGTGTGAATCTTAGTAATTCAGTAAAAAAAGGAAATAATCCGTAAAGACATAAGTTAAACATGTCAAGAAACATTTAACTATTGTATACAATCGATAAATTAATTTAAGAGATTGCTATTCAATTTAGTATCTATTTTCTTTTAAAGTATATTTCAAAATAAAGGAATATAACAACAACAAGTAAATTACGTCGAGCGTAATATTATACATAATTATGGTAACCACTGTATATATCGTCACATAAAATTTCAAACAAAATTCAATTATCACAATTTTATATTTTGTAAACACTTTCGAAAACCCCGTATATCGTATAAACTTTTAATTATTTGTATGAATACGTCAAGGTCAAAAGATCAACGCCAAACGGCGACGTTTTGTTAACAGTTCGTATGGAGTGATTCGGAGTGATTATAGAAGTGAATAAGAACGTAGTGAATTTATCTACACTAACGCAATAATGGATATACTGATTTGGAAAAAACAATGTTTGTTTATCAACAATTGAACTATGAAAAACAAAATTAAAAATAAATGAATGTTGTTGATTTTAAGCTTGGGGAGACGCCGTGAAAATAGTTTAGAGGGAGGACGTGTTTTATTTTACCTCTCCAAAATTCTTACAAAACCCATATAACTTATAAAAAACATTTAAAACGTTAACTTAAGTGCTTAAAAAGAACTTTGAAAAGTGAATTAAATAAAAATATATTTCGTATAACTAAAATAAAGTGAAACTTTCGTGAAAATCGTCTAGACTTGGTAAGAACTATAATTACCTCATTAATATTATTTCGATGGACATCCAGGTATCTTTAATTGATTAAGATACATCAGCTGGTGATATTAATCCAGTTATCACCATTCCTACATCCTGAATTTCGTTTTTATTCGATCACAGTTGATCGTTTTCTCTCCAAGAACATCACATTTCAACGTTATGAAGATCTAAACCATGAACATTATTTCTCCGTGTGTATATTAAAACTTCTCCTATAAAAAGAACATTCACTGATATATTTATTTGTAGGTTAATCATTTCTAGTAACAACCCATTAGTTAAACATTAGTAATAATTATTCAATCTCCACTGATAACGGACACAAAACACTAGAAACATATTAAAATACGTACTTACTAAATTTCATATGATAACTTCAATAATAATAATTCTTAGTCACATCACCTTTGCTTTCATTTTGTAAACTAGACATATCTTAACAGAACGACACACTATACGATAAGCGCATTATAAAGATCTATGGTTGAGGTTGAACGTTTATAGATGTACATCTAAAACATAGAGTAGGAATTAAGCGAAATTTACTTGTTGCGCTGAATAATATTTATAATTGATAAAAAAACGTTTATGCGAAGTTTGCGCAATGATAATATTCATGAATTTAAATATGTAATAGTTATTTGTCGATATATTTAAAAGATTTCAGTATTTTCTCTTATTAATTAAAACGTTTAATTATCTATGTTCGTCTTATTTTTCTCTGATATCTACCTATAAGATTTCTGTTGCTAGCAAACGTCAAGTGCCGAATCTCATCCCTGAGATGCAGTGTTTAAAAGGTAAAACAAATTTGTAACATCTTTGACTTATATAATATTTATTTTTGAATTGGAAATAGCGGCAAGCGAAACCAATTCTGGCGCCCTTAATTAAACTATTATAATAAAAATATAAAATTACACTCCAAAATGACTCCCAACGCTGGGGCATTAAATTAAAATTTATATAAATTAAATTAAAAATATAAATAACATTCCAATATATATATATATATATATATATATATATATATATATATATTGAACCAGTCCTCTAATATATATAAATAATTTACGTATGAGATTGAATATTAAAAAGATTTTTTATTAATACGTGGGGTCTACCATTAGACACTACCTAGTTAAAAACTAAATTTAACATAAACGAATGAATGAAGTAAGCAAAGGTATTATCAAATATTGAGAAAACCAATTATAAAGAAAGGCTTAAAGGATAAGGAATAAAATTTTAATGATAACATTATAATTAAGTATTAAAATTTTACCTTCACAATTAAATCCTAAGGTCAAGTCAATGTTAACAATTTTCAAAATCATCTGAACACTGCCATGTCAATATCTGGATGTAGTAGAATGTTGTTTTGTTTGAAACCTAAAATAACAAGAATTAATAGTCAACTTACTAATTCATTAGCGATATTCACAGACGATGGTAGTAAAAGTTTACAATTTGAAAAAGAATTTATAAAAAAAGAAAAACTTTATGAAAGATGACATACGGAACAGAGCTATGTTATATGTCAAGGAAATCTGTTAACTAAATAAAATTTAATGAACAGGAAGTAATAAAATCTAGTGATTTCCTTGCTAACCTAAAATCATTGATTTGGAATTGAATATAAAAGGCACATTTGGAAATAAATAAGAGTTTATATAAAATAAAATTAGTAAAAATTCATAAATTGAAAACAGTTCCATATATATCAATAATCATTTTAGGTTGTAGAAATTGTATATTTAATTGTAAATAAATGCACCATAAAAAGGGAATTACAACAAATTTTGGGATTGTAATACATGTAAAGGACATTTTATATATTCCCTAAGACATTATAAACCCATTTATATAAGTGTTATTATCCTTCAGGACAATTTTAATCAAAGAATTTTGTATTTTCATGAAAAACACTCAAATTGACAATTATCGAATAAAAAAACAATATAAGGAGGCTTTGTTTTTGATATGTGAAAAAGTTTGTTGATTTAAAAAAGAATTGAGAATCGGGCGTTGGTGGAAGAATGGTTAGCATCTATGTAGCTCTCCTCTACAAAAATTTTCACAAAACTATGTAAAAGTATATAATTTAGTTAAAAACCATTATAAAATCATAATATCAATTTTGTTTCAACTGTGTAATAGAGTGCAGTGTGCAGAAAGAGTATTTCTTTAATAAGAAATTCCCAAGAAAAAGAGACGCTTAGCAGTTCCACAGTGCCGAGAATTGGAAATAAGGTCGGTGGTTTTTAAATTTTTTTAATTTGGAATTCCAAAGAGAAAGAAATAGTGAGCAATAAAAATATTATTTGAACGTTTACATTAAAATTTCTAAAAAAAGGCCAAAAATGATGAATATATATTTCATATCCATGGATATCCACTTTTAAAAAAATTTTATTTCACATCATCATTGTTTACATTGCACGTAAGTACCATTTCTCTTCTATTTCTTCTAATGCATGTTTAACTATTTCTATAACTATTCATCAATCACTTTACTCGCATTTTTATATATGTATGTAACTGTATAGTATAATTTTCTATAATATATCAATGATTGCAATGAATGTAAGGACGTTAAATTTATAAAAACATTCATCCAAACAACATCGACTGTGAATCATACGTTTTGTGTCGTTGTGAAACAATATACGAGGATTTGTTTCTCCTATGCGCCGACGCAGTCATTTTAAGCATTCAGTGCGCATGTCCAGTCAAGAATGCAGGAGCGGTGTAAAGAATATTTATGTAATAAGAATTTGAATATAATGTCAACAATTTATTAAATCATTTCGCTAAAGTGTTGGTATTTTTTTTATCATTCTGTTTAATATTCATAATACATTTAGAAAATGGTGCTCAATTCATTCATTCTATAATAATATTTGGAGTCGATAAAAAAACAAGGTATATATTTTATTCAGGAATAAAACATACTAGAAAAATTTCAGAATTCAATATTTAAATGTGTATCAAAGTTATACATATGCGTCCAGAACTCAAAGGGAGGAGTTTCATGCTGCCGACTATCATATAAATTATAAATCAAAATTAAATTTCACAGATTATCATCAGGAGCTAGCCGAAGGTAAAGTAAAAAAAGGTAAAATATACAATACGATAAAAATAAATCATATAAAAATAAATATCCCATAGTAATTACACAATTAATATATATATATATATATATATATATATATATATATATATATATATAAAGTAAAATTTCATAAAAATTCGAGGTGTGTCTATATGAAAGATAAATTTCATGAGCTGGTAACCAGATCCTAAAACATTATTCAATGTGTTCTCAAACGAATCATATTTAAGTAAAATTTTTGTTCTAGGCTGATCAAAATACCGAAATGACTTTGTTAAAGAGGTTTAGGGACTTGAAGAGTAACATCAAGATCAAACCCCAGCAATATTTAATAGATAATTGGGTGTTCAAATTGCATTACAGAGCTACTGTGATATTCTTTTTAGTTGGTTCTATTCTAGTAACGTGTAGGCAGTATATAGGAGAACATATCAGATGCATATCAGATAAAGGAGTTCCCGATCGTGTCATGAATACATTTTGTTTTTTCACTCCTACCTTCACTGTGGTAAGTAATTTTGCTGATTTGAAATCGTGGGGATTATCACTTTATACTTTACAATAAATATTCTGGGGCCAATTAAAGTGAAAGAAATATGGAGACAGGTAACATTTTATGTCAACAAATTTCTTTTTTCTTGTCCTTATTTATGATTAGGAGGAAGTTAATGGTCAAATCAAAAACTGTTCATAATACCATTTGAAGCCGTCTTTTCATTATAACAAAATTATTTTTCAAACAAAATTATGTTTTAAACAATTTAGATTTCAATGAAAATTAGTGTTTCAAAAAGTTGTAAGGATAGTTATTTAATAATAATTTTATTGCAGCCTTACGTGAATAATCCAAACATCATTTGGAACAAATGTTTGAGGTTAGATAATTGATGATAAGGCATGATTTGCATGCTCACTTTACAGAAAAAAAATGCACTTATTTTATAGCTTCTACACAATTTTCTCAAAAACCCTGTGCACGAATGGCTTTCGAAGAAAAATATGCAATTTCCGTTTTCACAGAATGTTTCCTAATTAAAAATGAGGCTAATTACATATTAGTCCTATTAAATTAAAATTTAAATTACCATCCAAAAGGCAAGCTGAGTATTTGTTAAGAGATTTTTTTATTAATTTGTTTACTTTGATTTAAATTTATCGCCGATTGATTTAGTGGCAGCATTTTCATTCTCCTCAATTTCTTGTGCACCTTGGTTTTATTTATGAATTTGAGTTTGAGTCATTTTTAATGGTTCGATTTTTCGACTCTGATATGTTTGTATCATCAGAGGAGTTTCACTTGTGTTGTATCATATGGTGTCTTCTTCCATATCTATAGCTGTTTGTTTTTTGTTTTCAATTACAAATCTATTCGGTGTGGAGGTTCTGTTGGAGTTATTCTTTCGACAGATGAGGGTTTGGAACTATGTGAAAGTTAGTCTTCATACACTTTTCTTGGTGTTGAAAGTTTAACAAATTTCTGTACAGTGGCCGATATACGAGGGGAGGGGGCAAAAAAATATTTGTAAGAACATAAATTTTAAGCAAAAGATTTAGTGTCTTTCAAAATTATTTTACATAAGACTAAATAATATTTTCACACACATTTAATTCGGTTTTAATCCATGCTGGCTTAGAATCAGGAACCAGATGCATGTTAAATTACTTTTTGGTTACATGAAAGTCCGTTTACAAAATTTTCCCACATTTAGCCTCCCCCTCAAAATAAATTCCTGCATCCGCTACTGTTTCTAGACACTTGTTTTCCGTGCTTTCTAGTTTATTTTTATTGTATTATCGCTTCACAGACAATTTTGTTTAGTTATTGGAGGGTAGATTAGATTTTAATCTATTGAAACCTAAAGTTTATCGTACTGGAAAGTATGTTAACTCAAGGTATTTATTAAGTGATTCTACATCAACTGATTTCTGACATTTTTTTGAATATTTAGTAATTCGGTGTTATATTCTGAAATATCAGTTCTGGTTGCGGGTTCTTGGTGGTCTCTATTTGTCAGTTTGAGACAGTTTAAGTTCTTGGATTTCAATTCTAAAGTTTTATCCCATATTCTTTTAATTTCATTAAGATATTTGGAGTAGTTGCAAGTATCTATATTGCCTGCAATGTGGCGAGGTTCGTGATCTTCTTTTGTAGGCTTTGCAGGTTTTTGATTGTCGTCTCAGTTACCTTGTTTGGTCGAGAAATTTCTGTTTGTTAGTACGATACAGCCTCTGGAGTGTATATAAGTAACTAATTTTTTAATTGGACATTGTATCATAGCATCTCACAGATGAACCTTATTAGTTTTTAGCAGACCAGAAGCAGTACAACGGATTCTATAAATCCAGATATACTATATTGGACATTTTAGGAGAAATTTCGGTTTGTTAACCTATAATTTTTTTAAATATATGCTAAAATTCAGGCTTACCTTTTTGATGGCAATATCTATCTTCATTTAATTAAACTATATCGATGGAATGTATCAGTGGCAGCGAAATAAAACTGTGCTTAAAATCTATTTGTTAAACTGTTAATTATAATTTTCTAAAGCTGATTTTACACATGCATATATACTACTAAATCAAATACAAGAATGTCCAGGAACTTGAAATAAATATCTTTGATATTAATAGTTCATATAAATGTTTATCTCTGAGTTATAGGTCTCTAAAGTTTCTAAAATGTGATGAAATATCTACAGAACATTAATTTGAATTTAGGAAAGGTATTGGTATATTTTTTCGCTTACATTTACTCTTAAAATTGCTTTGATAATCGAAAGTATTGATTAATATACTTCATAGGAATAAATAAGTGAGAAATATAACCCTTTCTACAACTGATGAAATTGTATCATATGGAGTTGATCTTTGAAGTTAAAGGTGTGAAAATGTTCAAAGATATTCACCGATACAAACTACACTCTTAAAAATAAACGTCTTGGTATTTACAAATTGTATATACAGCTTGTTATCGTAAAATGTACGAATATTATTAACACATTTTTTTGTTTCAACTTCCTGGACGGCGTGTATATGATTTAAAGTTACTTATTCGTTGAAATTTATTTTTAGATTAAAGAAATGGATTCCAATTTATTAGATACTGGTAATTTGGCTCATCCAGGTGTTGGTCCATACGGAATTGATTCTAAAGAGCCCGTTGTTCATCACGCCTATTATCAGTGGGTTCCTTTCGTATTGTTTTTTCAAGGAATTATGTTTTATTCAACCCATATGTTATGGAAAAAATTAGAAGGTGAGTTTTTTTTGCTTAATTAAATGCGTACATTGTGGGGATGTTCCACAATTTAAGAAATAATTACTGCTTTTTGGTCTGACTGTATTATATAGGGTGTCCAGAAACTCTCCTGCCAAATTGAAACTACAGTTACTAAAGGTGATTTTAAGTCGATTTAGCTCAAATTACCTTAATCCGAAAATGCTTCCTAAGCAGCCAGCCCTTTGAAGAAGACGTACTTAAAATATTCAAACTTGATATAATCAATAAACAATTACAAACCAGTCGTTTGCTGTAAGTAATTTTTTTCCAGATCCATCACAAGCGTGTCAGTTGGGGGGGACCAACAGGTATTTTTTGTGTTTTTTACATAAAATCATGTTGGATTATAATCTGGCTTTGAAAAATCAACAAAATCTGACAATGTGTCAAATTATATTGATTCTAAACAACTATTATTGTTATTATTGTTATTGTGTGTGAAAGATAAAAAATAATAGTTAATTTGATCAAAATGGTTTATTTTTCGAATGAAGAATATGCTGATATGCATTTAGTTCATGGGGAAGTACAATGTAACGCTCTTGTAGCAGGGCGAAGATATGCGGAAAAATTTCCAAACAGAAGGCATCCTGCTCGCGCAACATTTGTAGCCGTACACCAAAGAATAAGAGAAAGTGTGGCTCACTAGTACATAAAAATACTGAAATTGATAGACGACCTGATGTGACAATGGAATACGAAGACGATATTATTATTGAAATCGAAAATAATCCCGAGGTTAGCACCAGAAGACTCGCTACTATGTATCCTGGCATTTCCAAATCATCCATATGGAATATTATTCAGAAAGAAAACCTTCATCCTTTCCATTATCAAAAAGTTCATGCCATGGTAGATGGTGATTTCCCTGCCCGCATAGATTTTTCAAACTGGTTGCGGAACAAAAAAAATCAGGATCCTAATTTCTTTTCCAGTATTATATTTTACGATGAATCTACGTTTACCAGAGACGGAATTTTTAATTTACATAATGCACATCATTTAGCCTACATTGATGATAATACTCATGCAACAGTAGAGAAAAAGCACCAGCAAAGATTTAGTATAAATGTTTGGATATGTGTAATCGGTAATCAGCTTCTGGGACCCGTACAGCTTCCTAGCCGTTTAACAGGATAAGAATACCTTAATTTCCTACAAAATGTTTTACCTGATTTAATCAATGAGGTTCCCCTGATGATCCGAAATAATTTATGGTTCATGCACGACGGCTGCCCAGCTCATTTTAGTAGAGAGGTTCTTCAATATCTCGACAATAACTATTACGATAAATGGATTGGAAGAGGTGGTCCAGTTAATTGGCCCCCAAGATCTTAACCCATTAGCGCCTACAGTCACCATATGGACCCAGCTGTAAAGGTATCGTTTAACACAATAAAAGTATAATAAAATAGGCAACCAAAATTACGTTTATCGCATGAACACTTAATTTAGACTTGTCTGGACCCGCGTTGATGAATACTCATCAGTTGTTTATTAGATTTCTCAAGCGACGGAAGTTAGAAATTCGTATTGTGGTAAAAAGTGTTTGATAATGGACATCCGATTGGTGTAAGTATATTTTCAGTACATTTTTTTCGGAATATTAGGATCAAATCAATTTTACATATTTTAAAAGATCTTAAAATATCACTTAATGTATATATTTTTGTATCAAGATTACAAGTAACAGTTAAAAATTAGTGTAAATATTGCTGCCCATATGGACCCACTAGGCGGTTATGTAGTCAAAATTTATATTTTCATAATTTCAGTGGACTGACACTAAAGGAAGCTATAGATTTGGCATTTGAAGAAGATGATGTAACAGACATTTTTTTGAGCCGCCTGAATCAAATTTCCTTACGGATGAGGACTCAGGTGACGAAGACGAAGGTGGTAACCCGGATAACATGAATGCTTGTCAACTTCGTGCTGGTGCGGAAGTTGTATTTGCAGACTCTGGACGCCTAGGAGTTGTACAGTCAGACCTAGAAGCAAGTTATGATGACAACGAGTTGCAAAACGTAAATAGCCAAATAAAAACTGATGCAAATCGCCGCCTGGCAATTTCTCTGCCAGAACCTACAACTTTTATTGACGGAGACCTTCATTATACGCCGCGCAACTTTCCAAAAGGGGATTACAATAAATATTCAGAGATGAGTTGTGTGCAACTGTTTGAATTGTTTTTCACTGATGAGTTGCTAGAAATGATAGTTTCTGAAACAGGAAAATATGCTCAACTTATAAATCAACCAAACCCAAACGTGACTCTTTCTGAATTGAAAGTATTTATTGCAATTCTCTTAGTAAGCGGATACAATAAGCTACAATATAAAAGAAGCTACTGGGAAAGAAGCCCTGATATGCAAAATATTCTGGTGTCTGATGCAATGAGACGGGAAAGGTTTCTACAAATTTGCCGTTTTATTCATTTTGCAGACAATAACAATATAGATAAAAATGACAAAATGTACAAACTCCGACCACTTACAGATATGCTCAAAAAATCGTTCTTAGAGCATTTTGTCCCAGAAGAAAATATTGCTTACGATGAATCCATGATACGCTACTTTGGGCATCATGGATGCAAACAGTTTATCAGAGGAAAGCCTGTAAGATTTGGCTATAAGGTGTGGTGTATGAATACACCTAGTGGATACTTGATAAACTTTGAAGTATATCAGGGAAAAAACCCTAGATCTAATGAGGAATACCAAAAAAATTTCGGAAAAGCTACAGCTCCCATGGTACAGATGATCGAAGAATTGGGTGACAAAGGATCTCTCAGATACAAGTTTTTCGTTGATAATTTATATACCAGTACAAACTTGTTAAGTAAACTAATGGGTACGAGGTTACGGGTACTGTGAGGGATAATATAATTCCTAGAAATTGCCCACTTGTTTCTAAAAAGACGATGGAAAAGAGGGCCCGGGGAGAATATTGTTCGACATTGAATAAGGAGACTGGTATTCAATACGTTCGTTGGAGGGACAACAAGGTTGTAACAGTCGCAAGCACATGTTTTGGTGTTCGGCCGGTCAAAAATGTAGAAAGATATTCTAAAAAAGATAGCAAGACTATACAAGTACCTAGGCAATATCTTCTTTCACAGTATAATAACAGCATGGGAGGAACAGATCTGATGGACAGTAATATATCTTGGTAAGATATAAAGAGCAATATTTCTATAAACGAAAATATATGGGAAATTTTTTTGCAGTTATCGAGTCGGCATACGTTCCAAAAAATGGTACTGGCCAATATTTACTTACCTCATCGACGCAGCTCTCCAAAATGCTTGGACGATATATCGGAAATCAGGGAAGAATATCAGCCACTTAGAGTTTAGAAGAAGTATTTGTCAGGTGAGAGTATATCTATACAAACTGTTTACAATCCATTCAATTTTCAGACCTACTTAACGACATATAAAGTCCCCGCTAAAAGAACTGGAAAAGTAGGTAGAGCAGCGGGAAGTGATTTTCGAGTGTCTGATTGCGTCAGATTTGACCGCAAGGATCATTGGATTTTCTCTGTACCTGAGGGCAAAAGAAAGAGGTGCGCCATGCCAGCTCGCAGTTCAAAAGGGCGTACAATGTGCGAAAAATGCAACGTTGGGCTTTGTATTTCATGTTTTAAACTAATTCATACAAATGGGACAAATTAATAAATTTTTTCCATATTTTATCTTGGCGAACGCCTAGTGGTCCACCATTTTTTTCCAAAAAAAAAATTTTTCTTTATTTTTGCTTAAATTTAATAAAAATAAGTTGTTTTAGCACAGTTTTGAATAAAACTATTGCATACATAAAGAATTTTCTTTTCTCGGCGCTAATGGGTTAAACCCATGTGATTTTTGTATTTGGGGTTATTTAAAATCATTAGTTTATGCTGTTCCAATAGAAACCCGTAATCAGCTGTGGCAAAGAATTCTAAACGCTTGTAATAAAATTAGAATTAATGCAGGAATTTTTGTGAAAATTAGACGATCTTTAGAGAAAAGAATAAATGTGTGTATTGAGACAAATGGTCGTCACGTAGAGCATCTGTTGTAAAATTAATTCTCTTATTTCTATTGGTAACTATCTCTAACTTTTTTTTAATGTTGATTGTTGTTTTATACCCACACAAAATAAAATTAATTTAAAATTTGTTACCAGTATCTGTACAATTTGTTGATTCTTCAGATATTACAGATTATAATCCAACATGATTTTATGTAAGAAACACAAAAAGCTTAAATTTATTTTTCTCGAAAACGGTTCATGATATCGATTTGAAAGAAGAGAGCATTTTTTATGAAAATTATCTTGAATTTTCCAAATTCGGCGTCTGATACATAAAAAATTTGAAAATAAATTGTTGGTCCCCCCAACTGACACGCTTGTGATGGATCTGGAAAACCTTTATTTACAGCAAACGACTGGTTTGTAACTGTTTATTGATTATACCAAGTTGGAATATTTTAAGTAACGGTATTTTTGAGTAATTTGAAGAAAACTCATATGAGGGCGTCTTCTTCAAAGGGCTGCAGCTCCCTTAGGAAGCATTTTCGGATTAAGGTAATTTGAGCTAAATCGATTTAAAATCACCTCCAGTAACTGTAGTTTCCGTTTGGCAGGAGAGTTTCTGGACACTTTGTATATATTTATATTTTTGTTGGTTTCAGGTGGAAGATTGAGATTTTTAGTAGACAGTTTGAGATTGTCTGCGTATTCTTTGCAAGACAAAGAAATTAAAGTAGGCACCAATGAAATACCGTCAAAATCAGTAAGGTATGTTATTTATATTTATATCAACGAACTGGTATTTTATGCATGCAACAAATAATTTTCCGTAATACTAATCTGAATATTCAACTGGATAATTAACTATTTTTTATTGAACATAAATTGTTATTATAATCACAGAACATAAATTATTCAGGTTAACATAATCACCTGCATAGTTAAACAATATTTTTTTGAAAATTATGCATGAATGATGCGATATTTGTATTTAAATAATCATTGCAAATGATGTAAAACAGATAAATTGTGTTTAAAACATTCCATGTTTGTTAAATAAGGAGAGGTGAGTGAGGTTCTAAAGACAAATGCTCTATCATCAGCTGCTCTTTTTAAGTCTCAGAAAGAATTGATGTTGTATAGGTGAAACGACAAAGTTTTTTCGTCTGGAGATAAAGAAAAATGATATACAACACACTGCAAGAAAGTTAGATACCACGGTGGGCGTGATATAAACGCCGGGAAATCCAACTTTCTGGAATTCGGTCGCAATATTATATCCTTTGTATGCATCGTTATCCTTTTGAAAACATGGAAGTTATAAGGTTAAAGATGGCAGCGTTGTCGTTTCATAATTCTACTTTTTCCCAATTTTTGAGTAACTATAATAAAATTAGTGAATCAACTCATGTCTAAAATATTTTTTTTAGGGAACAAAAAATCTATCAAGTGAGACAATTATTCGTTGACGGTATTTATATCAACAAATATTGGGCAGTCAAATTGATGTTATGCGAAATCCTCAATTTGTTCCACGTCATTCTACAGTTTATAATAACTGATAAGTTTTTGGGTGGCAAATTCAGTAATTTGGGATCGACTGTGTGGGCGCAAGGTTTGGATTCAAGTGTAGACGTATTGGACGAAGTTTTTCCCAAGGTAAGAACTTAGCTTAGAAAACACAATTAAATCGTCGAATTAGACAGACATTAATATGTCATCAGCTGGATTAGTAAGTCAAGCCACGGCTAGCTTATAATTAGTGATTTTTGACATAAATTATATGTAAGCCACTAGACTCTACACTCTCCGATTTTTTCATATTGTAATGTTTTTCTTATTTATTAAAACGTATTTATTACGGGTGGGATAAATTTTAAACACACGGTATGGCTACTTACTAATTTATTTAAACAATAAACTACTCACTTTATCAACTAAAACTAAAACTTCTTGGTCTGTCCCTTATATATTAGTGCCTTTTCACTAGATAATTCTATATTGCGGCTAACACAAAAACAATTGGCT
This sequence comes from Galeruca laticollis, assembly GCA_963921935.1. Lineage (NCBI taxonomy): Eukaryota > Metazoa > Arthropoda > Insecta > Coleoptera > Chrysomelidae > Galeruca > Galeruca laticollis. Next base: position 86,814,054 of record OY998184.1, read on the forward strand.
TTCTGGCATTTTCTAGATAAGACTTGTCACAAAAACAATGTCTAGATAAGATAGTCACAATCGTAAACAATTCTAAGCAAGAACTGCGCGTCCGCCATAATTTTAACTTTCATACATGGCTTAGGCAGAGTCGGCTTCAGAGACTATACCAGTGTGCTGTTTCGTAGAATTACCTCCTCCTTAAATGGAAGTTTCTCCTGGAACTTTTGTGTAGCCGAGACTGGATGTTTGAATCGGCAACTGGCCCCATTTCTACACTTTCCGATCATATGGAAATAGCAGGGCACCGTCTTCATCGGATACTGATAACGGGGGTTGTAGCTGCAAATTAATATCTGGACACAGGTATCTTGAAAGATAATCTCTACCATGTTCCTGATGATTCGCCAATCCAACTGGTTATTCTCTATCTTAGGCATAGCCAGTTTCTTCACGCTGGATTCCAACACATGGTCTGGTAGGTTTCGAAGTGCTTCCCACACATCGCGGTAGGTAGATCGATCTTGAAATTCATTTTTAGTTACCACGTAGAAGACGTACCGCGAATTATGTTTCAGTTTCAGTGTCTTGCCAGGGCCTGGAATCTGGTGTTCAAGTTTTTATAATTGCCCGAACTTCTTTAGAAAGACGAATGCCAACCCTCGTGCGTTCTTGAGACGGGCGGGGAAGTTGTATGCCAGTGAATAATCTTCCGGAAGAGTGAACAAATCTTGTCGTTATTCTGAAGTGACTCCATATCTAGCTTTCCAGGTACCTCCATACGCGCACATAAATTCATTGAATGTAGGGTCAAACACATCTCGAATAAGGTTTACTCCTTCCTCTAGGTCATGGTCTCCTTCGTTTGGCGCTAGTCGGTTTTGGGTGAACTACTTTTGGTTTTCCGTTGGGGATCTTGCTTATGCGATATATAACTTCATTGATCTTTTTCTTAGTGTTTTTAAATGAAACTCAAGGTCTCTAGTTAATTCCTCCACAATATAATACAAGTTATTGAAAATTCTAAAAAATTGATTAAGTATGGACCTTCCCGGGATTTTTGTAATTTTGGAGAAAATCCTACCGACTTTTCATTCTGTCCCTGGCAATTTGAAGATTTGTTCGAACTAATTCATCAGTATCGTCCAGCCTTCTTCTCAATTGTATCACGTAGTCTTCTCCTGCTAGATCTTCTCCAGGGCGACAGCCAAATGCCAGATCACAAGGAAGCTTCATTTCACGTCCAAACAGGATTTTCGCAGGTGTTTCACCCGTGGACTCATTGACGGCAGATCGATAAGCCAATGCGAATAGGGAAAGATACTGGTCCCAATCTCTCTGATGGATGGAAATTACTTTGTACGGGTATTTTCCAATAGTCCTGTTCATTCTCTTGTCCATTCCATCTGACTGTGGATGTAATGCTGTCCTAGTCTTCCTCATTCCCAGCTTCTTGCAAATCTCCTGGAATAGATGGCTTTTGAAATTTCTTCCCTGGTCACTGTAGACTGCCAATGGCACTCCATATCGGCTGATAAATTCTTTCACCAATACATCCCCGACAGTTGTGGCCTCTTGGCTCAGGATAGTGTAAATTTCACCCACTTTGTGAAATAATCCATTACAACCAGTATGCATTTGCTACCATTTTCTGTCGTCGGAAATGGCCCAGAGATATCTAAAGTAATGCTTTCGAAATGGCTTCCAACATTATACTGTTTCATAGTTGCCACTCTCTTGCGATGAGGTCCATTACTCGTAGCACAAGTCGTACTATTCTTACACCAGTCCTTCACCTCGTCGGAGCTGTTCATCCAATAAAGCCTTTTACGGACTCGCTGAAGGGTTTTCTTCACTTCCAGATGACCTCTTGATGGACTGTCGTGTAACTTCTTCAGTACCGCAGCTACTCTCGTTCTATGGATAACTAGCTGTCTCCTCATCTTCGAACCATCATCGTTTTCAAGGACTCTTTTCAACAGCCCTTCTTCCAGGACAAAGGAGTCCCACTGAGCCCAATACGCCTTGAGTTTCGGTGAAAATCTTGACACTTCTTGCCAGGTAGGTCGCCGCTTTTCTTCCTTCCATTGCCGGATCATCTTCAGGTGATGATCATTCTCCTGATCTTCTCTGATCCTGGTGGGTGACCATTCCTCGTTGACTACAGTAGTTCTTGAAACTGCAGCTTCCCTAGATTCCGCCTTGTTGCAGTGGGAGCAGTCTGTTGGGCACGGCCGTCTGGACAGGGATTCGGTTTTTCGGCGACTCACACCAGCTCGATGTTCGATGTTGAAATCGTACTCTTGAAATCGTTCAATCCATCTAGCGATCTGGCCCTCGGGATTCTTAAACTGCATCAACCGCTTAAGTGCTGCATGATCAGTCCGGATTAAAAATTTCCTACCATAGAGATACTGGTAAAAGTGTTTCACGGACTTCACTACCGCCAAAAGTTCTCTCCTTGTGACGCAGAAATCTTCTCGTCCATGCTAGCAGAAATATTCGCAGAAATGTCGTTCCTCATAGCAGAAATTTCGTTCTTCATATTCGTTGAAATTTTCTCTTCCATGGCAGAAATATCGTTCTTCATAGCAGAAATCTTTTCGTCCATGTTCTCTTCCATGGCAGAAATATTAGCAGAAATTGACGAGATTAAGGTGGAAGCCTCGTCATTAAATAAAACTGTTTCTGGATCAAAGCCGTCATTTTCCAGTGCCACTTTAAGTCTTTCGACTAATTCACTTTTCTTACCGGACGTTTCCAACTCACGTTCTTCCAATTCTGCTCTTAGTTCCGTCACTTTCAGGTCACGTAGTCTCTTGGCCATTTTTACGTAGCAATTTATTTATATTATCCCACTTCTGACACCAATGTAATGTTTTTCTTTATTATTAAAACGTTTTTATTACGGGTGGGATAAGTTTTAAGCACTTGGTATGGCTACTTACCAATATATTTAAACACTAAACTACTCACTAACACTTAATTAATATATACTTAACTAATCACTTAAATTTAATTTATTTGCACACAAACTTAATTATTAATTTATATCAACACTTTACTGTTCGCTATTTCGGTGTATTCTTGTTTATTTCTCGAGATCACTTTATCAACTAAAACTAAAACTTCTTGGTCGGTCCCTCATATATTAACGCCTTTTTCACTAGATAATTGTAGATTGCGGCTTACTCAAAAACAATTGGCTTTCTGGCATTTTATAGATAAGACTGGTAACAAAAATAATGATAAGATAGTCACAATCGTAAACAGTTAAATAAAAAAACTGCGTATCCGCCATAATTTTAACTTTCATACCTGGCTTAGACAGAGTCGGATTTAGGGACTATACCAGTGTGCTGTTTTGTAACAATATATTTAGGGAGAAACTGTCACCCAGGATTCACTGAAATTTGACATGTTAACACCGCATTTCCCTAGATTTTCTCTAGATTTTCAACAGTGATTCGACGTCCCAAGCACGGGGGTAGGAACCCCACGTCCTCCTTACCCTCCCTCTCCTACCTGACACCACCACCCTGTTTCGCTAATTATACAGAACATAGTATTAATTACATCATACCCTGAATAATCAAAGAGATATTCGACCAACAGGGTGTTTGTCAAATAATTCTAATAATAGAATAATATAAAAATTGCGAATAAACAATACGTTACAATTAATTATATTTTTAGTAAGATGAAACACAAGACTCCTGCTAATAAGTTAACTAATATAGTTTATGAAATTCCTTGCAATAACTGTAATTAGAAATACATTGGTCACTCCAAAAGATCGCTAACCAATCGAATATATAAGCTTTAATATTTGTAATATCATATCTTCTTTTGTTTTCCGTTCATATATATTAAGACAATCACTTCTTGGCCTAGCCATAAGTTTAGCTTTACCTTTATGATTAAGATTCATAATTTGTGGTTGATTTAATAATTCCATTCATAAACTAGCTCATTTAATACCATAATGAACCCCTCCGATTCTAATACCTTTTATAGTATGTATTGAAACAATTAGAAATATCATTCGACTTAGTACATTAGCGATTCGTTTATCAGCAAATATAATTGCAGGACATTTATTAATAACTTTACTTGAAAATACTGATCCTATAATATCATTAACTTTAATTAATTTATTAATTATTGTACAAATTTTACTTTTAACTTTAGAATCAGCTGTTGCTATAATTCAATCTTATGTTTATCTTAAACAACAGGTAGGCATCGCTTGAATTGTAATTTCTATCATTCTGTCATATTTTTGAAGGTTTTCACTTAAGTAATTTAATGGGCAACCCTATATATTCTTAATTTCAAGCTTTCTGGTGTAACTGTTGCCCATCGCATGAACATTTGAATGTTAATTAAATTCTTGTGTCAAAGTTAAATCCAAGTTGTAGATCATTTGTTAGTTTCACAAAATGTCTAAAAGATGTTGTGGGCAGTTTATTTTAACCTTCTAACCAGGAAATTTATTACTGCCGCATCACATCTTTGAAATAGAAGGCAATGATTAAAAACTACAGGTTAAGATGAATATGTATGAGTGGAAGGTTAATTACTAGGATATATTCTACATATGTGATTTTGTATTTGTTGTTTTTTTTCCTTTTACAAAGAGCAGTTTAAAGGACCCCGCATTTCTCTTATGGAAACAGGAGCACCATCAAATTGTCTGAATTTTCGATATGTACTGATGTTTCATGTCCTGATCAAAAGTTTCCATGGGCCCAACCTTTGCCTATGGCTAGATTTTGAAATACAGGGCGATGAAGTTCAAAATCCCAATTTTTTTAAAACGGTCCCCAATAAGTCGCTCTTAAATATTTTTTGATGTTACTGCTAAATATATCAAGACAAAATACATATCTATTATCGGAAATAAAATATCTGTTGCTTACAGGGTGATTCGTGCTTTCACATACCTGTTTTTGTTAAATTACGTATTTCTACAAAGGTAAAAGCATTAAATATTGTTACGAAACGGCACACTGGTATAGTCCCTAAATCCGACTCTGTCTAAGCCAGGTATGAAAGTTAAAATCAAGGCGGACGCGCAGGGATTCTTAGAATTTTATACGATTGTGACTATCTTATCTAGAAATTTTTTTGTGACCAGTCTTATCTAGAAAATGCCAGAAAGCCAATTTTTTTGAGTAAGCCGCAATCCAGAATTATCTAGTGAAAAAGGCACTAATATATAAGGGACCGACCAAGAAGAGTTAGTTTAGTTGATAAAGTGATCTCGTGAAATAAACAAGAATACACCGAAATAGTAAACAATAAATAAGTGAATATAAATTAGTTAAGTGTTTATATAAATTAGTTTAAGTGAATATACTGTGTATAAAATTAGTGAATAGTGTAGTAAATAAATAAATTAAGTAAGTGAACCTACCGTGTGTATAAAATGTATCCCACCCGTAATAAAAACGTTTTAATAAATAGAAAAACATTACATTGGTGGCAGAAGTGGGATAAACGTGAATGATTACTCAGTTACCATCAAGAAGGAAACAACGATTGGATCATGCGTACCAGTGACGTCTATAGTTCGTCAAACAACGACCACTGACAATTCTAATGCCAGATTCGAACAAATGTTATCAGTAGCTGGTCAATCTTTGGATCGAGCTGAAAAAATGAGTATGAGAGAATTTCTCTTGCAGTATCGAGACCTATTCGTACCAAAAGGAGGAAAGACTGGTAGAACATCAGCCGTCAAACACAAAATCGATACTGGTAATGCTAAGCCAATTAGGCAATCAGCTCGAAGACTTCCACGAGCGAAGAGAGAGGAAACTGAAAGAATAATTCGAGGGATGGCAGAAGAAAAAGTAATAGAACCATCTACTAGTCCATGGTTGTCTCCAGTAGTGCTCGTCAAGAAAAAGGATGGAAATATTAGATTCTGCGTGGATAATCACCAGCTTAACAACGTGACGAAGAAAGACAGCTATCCTCTGCCTCGAATTGACGATACGCTAGATACTTTGGCCGGCAGCAAACTTATTTCCACCTTGGACCTCAAGTCTGGTTATTGGCAAGTGGAAATGGACCCAGAAGACAAAGAGAAGACTGCTTTTACCACCGGATCTGGATTATGGCAATTCAACGTCATGCGATTCGGGCTCTGTAATGTGCCTGCGACATTTGAAAGACTCATGGAAAATGTCTTGAGAGGGTTGTCTTGGAAGACATGCCTGGTCTATTTGGACGACATCGTAGTACTGGGGAAGACATTTGACGAACACCTGAAGAATTTGGAAGACGTATTCAAACGACTCCAAGCTGCCATGCTCATGTTAAACTCGAAGAAATGTCAGCTGTTCCAAAACCAAGTCAACTATCTAGGTCGTATAGTGAGCAATGAAGGAGTGGCGGTGGATCCAGAGAAAATTGCTTCCATTCAGCAATGGTCGCAACCAACCGACAAACATCAAATTAGGAGTTTCCTTGGATTTTGTTCGTATTATGGAAGATTTATCAGGAAGTTTGGAGACATTGCCAAGCCTCTAACTCGACTTACAGAAGAAGCAAGAGCTTTCTAATGGGACGAGGACTTGTAGTGATCCCTAAAAGACATTATCAACAAAAGGACATTAGTTTAGAAATAAGAGTTAAATTTAGGTTAATATTAATTATAGTATTTAGCGACCATTGCTCTGAAACGGTCAATGTCAATTATCAATGGAGGCACGTTTCTGTTAATGTATAAACAAACATGTACAACTTATAGACGGTCAGACATGTAGTTAAACATAACTACGTTTCCTATAAAATAAGAGTGAACGAACCAGGATGGAATTATTGTTATTTATACTTTGTCTAAATCGATCGATATATTTATAATTGTGTATTTTAACGTACTAAAACTTGAACCCAGTGATTTTTATAAATGTGATGTTGTTTATTCTATTCCCGAATACAGGTTGCTAGGTAAGTGGTTTCCTCAATGATAATATGCCTTTATGGTAAACGTCAAGTATACGAGGGACACTTACTAAGTAACCACTACAGACTGTTAAACGGCTTTTGAAACCTTGAAGAGGCATTTAACCTCGGCGTCGATATTAGGATATCCATTACCAGAGGGAGACTTTATTCTTGACACTGACGCTAGCAACGTAGGAATTGGCGGAGTGCCCTCATAGATCCAAGTAGGGTAAGAAAGAGTGCTGGGATATTTCAGTAAAGTCCTCTCCAAACCAGACCGAAACTACTGCGTCACAAAAAGAGAACTTTTGGCGGTAATGAAGTCCGTGAAACACTTTTACCAGTATCTCTATGGTAGAAAGTTTTTAATCCGGACTAATCATGCAGCACTCAAGTGGTTGATACTGTTCAACAATCCCGAGGGCCAGATCGCTAGATGGATTGAACGACTTCAAGAGTACGATTTCAACATCGAACATCGAGCTGGTGTGAGTCACCGAAATGCCGATTCCCTGTCCAGACGGCCGTGCCCAATAGACTGCTCCCACTGCAACAAGGCGGAATCTAGGGAAGCTGTAGTTTCAAGGACTACTGTAGTCAACGAGGAATGGTCACACACCAGGATCAGAGAAGATCAGGAGAATGATCCTCACCTGAAGATGATCCGGCAATGGAAGAAAGAAAATCGGCGACACACCTGGCATGAAGTATCAAGATTTTCACCGAAACTCAAGGCGTATTGGGCTCAGTGGGACTCCCTTGTCCTGGAAGAAGGGCTGTTGAAAAGAGTCCTTAAAAACGATGATGGTTCCGAGATGAGGAGACAGTTATACCGAGAACAAGAGTATCTGAAGTGCTAAAAAAGTTACACGTCTGTCCATCGGGAGGTCATCTGGGAGTAAGGATAACCCTTCAGCGAATCCGTGAGAGGTTTTATTGGATGAACAGCTCCGATGATGTGAAGGACTGGTGTAAGAAAAGTACGACTTGTGCTACAAGTAATGGACCACATCGCAAGAGAAAGGTACCTATGAAACAGTATAATGTTGGAAGCCCTTTCGAAAGGATTGCATTAGATATCGCAGGAGCATTTCCGACGACAGAAAATGGTAGCAAATACACACTGGTTGTAATGGATTATTTCACAAAGTGGGTGGAAATTTACGCGTATGGAGGTACCGGGAAAGCTAGATATGGAGTCACTTCGTTACAACAAGATTTGTTCACTCTCCCGGAAGATTATTCACTGGCATGCAACATCCCCGCCCGTATCAAGAACGTACGAGCGTTGGCAACCGTCTTTCGAAAGAAGTTCGGGCCATTAGAAAAACTTGAAGACCCGATTCCAGCCCCTGGCAAGACACTGAAACTGAAACATAATTCGCGGTACGTCTTCTACGTGGTAACTAAAAATGAATTTCAAGATCGATCTACCTACCGCGATGTGTGGGAAGCACTTCGAAACCTCCGAGGCCATGTGTTAGAATCCAGCGTGAAGAAACTGGCTATGCCTAAGATAATGAGAAACCAGTTGGATTGGCGAGTGATCAGGAATATGGCAGAGGTTATCTTCCAAGATACCGGTGTCCAGATATTAATTTGCAGCTACAACCCCCGTTATCAGTATCCAATGAAGACGGTGCCCTGTTATTTCCATAAGATCGGAAAGTGGGGAAATGTGAGTTCATTAGTTGTTTTAAACGATCTTTAGATTTTAGTTCAAACATATTTTAATATGACCAAACCGCAACTCTAACTGAAATCGGAAGATGGTTCAAAACAAATAATAAAACCGAAATGTAATAGAGATAGGTATGAAATGAGTATAATAATTATACTTATAAGCTAAAAACCTATTACATTTAAATAGGTATCTTACACAAAATAAACATGTGCCCTTTTATATGCTCCTGTAGACAGAAACAGAATAGTTATTTATGCAACAAGTGCATAAAGTGGTGCTTTTTTCGCGATGGAAAAAATTGTCTCATTTAGATTGCTCTAAGTGGACTAAAAATGGCGTCGATTTGTTTGTAATGATGGCATAACGGTGCATAATATTGACACATAAGTGCACAATAGTATATTATACACCAAGGTGGTGAAGACTATTATTATCGACCGAGCACCATAATAAGGTGCTAGGTTTATAAATGTCTTCACCACCGTGGTGTATATACATTTTTTTCCACTACTAGCCAAATTTGAGACAAAAATCAAAAATAATTTTTTTTTTATAAAAATCATGACACATTAATCACACACCAATAGAATACCATTATTCCTATAGTTTATAATCACCAATATTAAGTGCAACGAATTAACGGAACCAATTATACGATCACGTCCAAAAATTTCACAAAATGTGGTTTATGTTTTACTTTGAACTTTGGACAATTACAGCGGTAGTCCGTTCACAACACTTGGGTACAAAGTGAGCGTTCATAAAACATTTAACATATACTTCACCATAGAGAAAGTAATATATTATTTGTCTATGTACTTCACACTCTACACCACAGCGTTTACAAACTAACCACGAGATTCGACGACAGTGCACCCCTAGTTCCCCGCTTGCTATCGGGGAAACTATTACCCTGATATGCGCAATTCGTATAATATGTACAATGTACACATCATGTTCTTGTTTATAAAGCTTAAGGCACCGGTAATCGATATTCTGTGGGTCAAGGTTAGCGACCAGTTTCTATCAACATAAGATTTTCAAATTACACTGGTGATAATGTTGAAGGTAAAAACATTCCTCGATCCACGTTTTTTCTGCAATTAACGGAAAATTAACAACACATTTCAATGTCAAAATCAAATTTTGATAGTGTCGATCTACAGATAGTTCAAACTGATTTTTTCATAGGCGTTTACTCCGTCAACTGATTGACACTGACACTGTTTTCGCTCCTCACCTCATCCATAGATTATGAACGCACTCCTTATGTCATCAGAAATTTTTGGTTGAGCGCGAATTTTAAACTGATGGCAGTTTTATTGAAATAATTTTATCTTGTTATCCATGGGTCGGAAATAATAGTCAGTGACTAATTGTTAGCATATAGGAATCCCAAGAAAGGCGAGGGCAAAGAGAAGCGATTCCAGTGGCGGAAACAATTTACTTTTAAATAAATAATGTGTAATAATATATTATTTTGAGCCGCTCTTATTGGACTGTTACCAAACTAATGCTGACGTCACTGACTATTATTTCCAACTCCTGGTATAGGTAATTTCAAGCAGTAAATATGTTAAAGACAATCTCCTGGGTATACAAAATTATGTTGCCATAGTTTTTGTCAAGGATAATCCCTGAATTCTCAAAACATTTGAATTTGTCCATTATTGACCTAGGTTAACAATAGAAAAAATTATTAACCACTAATAGAGAAATTCTACTTCTCAGTTGGTTAGAAGACTCAATAATTGTCAACTTCACAGCTAGTAGTGGAAAAAATACTTTATATAATTCGCGTATAAAAGAGACTTCATTATAACATTGTTTACAGTGTCACAATGAAGCTCTTTGAACACTGTTATAGTAATTTTTAGTGTACAGTTGGTTATTGTATTTAGTTATATTTTTAATTGACATTTGACTTCAACCTTGACACAAATTATAAATAAATAAAATGGTCTAGCGTTGTTCTAGCTAGCAAATTATTATATTAAAGGTAAATAACGTTCGCTAACATTTATTTATCAATTATTTGTCAATTGTTTATTTTTATATTGTATACGATCAAGATATAGGTATACAAAACGTTCGATTTTTGGGATAAATTTCCAGATATCTATGTGAATATGTATTACAGAAATGATTCTGTTCATGCTATAATATAAATAGATCGCAAGAGCATATACAAAGAAGCTCTTTTTTAAACAAATAATCATCCTCTTTTTGCTTAAATGAAAGTTTGTTTACAATTTACACAATTATTCGGTTATAAAATGTCAAAAGTCAGAAGTTCTGAATAAAACCATCTGTGATCTGACCAATTAGGCATCTACAGAATTGCCAACTTAAATTCAAACCACTCCTCCTAGTTTAAAAACAGGGATTATATGAAATTCTATTTTATTTAAATAATTAAATAAATGCGAAAATGCGAATTATAAAAAATATTGTCTAAAACTTGTGCCACAATGACTTTCTGTAGTACTCGTACTACAAAACGAGTCATTGTGACACTTGTTTTACAAATAACTATTGTCTCACCCTAATGTCACTTTTTTAAATCGTTTAACAAATAAATATTTTATGTACGAAAATCGATTTAAAAAATTTACTATCGAGTGTAAATTTGTTAAATAACTACTTTGGTTTAAAAATTTTATTGCAATAATTAAAACTTACCTTTGTTAATGGAATTGTTGACTTGCCATTGTTTGCCTCTTCGATCATGAAATTTAAAACGTTCATAATTATTTCACGACACTGCTCACTAAACTTTTTATGAACAACTTTATTTTCTGGAGTCGCCATAACAAGTTAGTATTGCACAACCCCGGTAATCACACTTTTCTCTGAACTGTACTGACGAAACGAAGCTTACGAATTCTGACAGCGAAGTGAGCTCTTGCAATCCGCATACGTCTTTGCTACGACGCATCGGAAGTTGCCAAACTTCCGACTGCCAAATTTAATTTGCCAACCTGTACTGTATTTGCAAATGCCATATTAGCAAAATAATTGAGTTAAAATACTGTAATTTTAAGTTAAATAACTGAATAATATTAAAAGGTATTATAAACAATTATAAGCGACACTTATTGTAAAACTCAATGACAGATAGATGTTCATTTTTTATCGTGAAAATATTTTATCATAGCACGCTAAATGTATACCAAGATACCTTCTCTTGGGTAGTAAGTAATATTAAGAATATAACAAAAAATATAATTTCCATTAAACCTTTTAACTTCCTAAATTGCAAATATATACAGGGTCGTTCCGTTTTTTGAAAATTAAATCTGCATGTTTTCAAGCAATAAAGTATGATCTTATAAACTGCTTTAACTAGAATAAATAAATCTTAATTAGGGTTTATAAAAATTAAGTGGCGAAATATATTAAATATATAGGGTGGTGTATTGGTATGGCAGAGATACTGTTTGAAAAAAGTCGGGATTTTGAACTGTATCTCAAAATTTAGCCATAGGATAAGGTTGGGGCCATGGAGACTTTTGATCAGGACATATCAAAAATTCAGACAATTTGAGGGTTCTCCTGTTTCCATAAGAGAAGTGAGAAAGAAATTTCAAACATGGAATCCACTTACGCATATCTTATAAAATGTTAATTAACTGTCTCGACGCTTACTTCGTCGAATCTACTCATATTACTGTTTTAAATGAAACGTACTGTTTCTAGATCATTCCACAATATATTGAAAAAACTATTAAACTGTTAAATATCGAAACAATTGTCAAACTTCCTAGAATTTTTAATAGTTTTTTCAATATGTTGTGGAATTATCTAGAAACAATGTTTCATTTGAAACTGTTATAAAATGTTGTTGAAGACTATCGGGTTGTTCTGTAGTGACAACACTACACATTACTTTCTCTGTGATTTAAAAGCAATAACCTCTTCTTAGTTGTCTGAGATATAACGAAAAAAAAGATTTGACACATAAAAAAATAAGTTTGACGACTCTTTTATAGTTTTTAATTATAAAGTTATGATGAAAGTGATTTAAAAAGGAAGTCAAGGTTTTATCATTAATAAACCCAAAATATTAGTACTAAACAGTAAGCATATTATAATATAAAGTATGTCCCAGCTAACAAAAAACTTTTATTTTGTTCCAGATAACAAAATGTACTTTCCACAAGTATGGTCCCTCTGGTTCCATCCAGTACCACGATGCTATGTGCGTTATGGCTCTGAATATCATCAACGATAAAATATATACAGGTTTATGGTTCTGGTTCATTTTTCTATTCATATGTTCCATTTTGGGGCTTGTCTGGAGAATCGCTACAATATTTTTACACGCCAAAAGTGCGATATTCACTAGACTAGTATTCTCGAACTCTTGTCCTGGAAGACTGAATCCTTGGAATGCATTGAACGTGTCCTATCATTACAGATACACAGATTGGTTGTTTTTGGTTTACTTAGCTAAAAACTTAGACGCGTTGGTATTTAAAGAAATACTTCTAGGAATAGCTGAGGATTTAGAACAGAAAAACTATATGAAACAACCTTTACTACAAGCTGAGGACCTGGATAAATATTCTTGAATGAATGTGTGTGGTTTTTTTGTATTTGAATGTTTGTTATGAAAGGATATTTATTTGAAACTATATTTAGAATCGTTGCTTTTCAGATTATTTATTGATAAAGTTAAATGTGGAGGTTTAATAGTTTTTAGGGATAAAATCAACCCTTTTTTTACTACTTTACTTTACTTTACTAAGTTAAAGTATAGAAGGTAGAAATTGTTTTCATTCTCACTATAGTAGGTAAGAATCTTGTCTAATGGTAATGCATTCACCCTTCCCATTCTTGAAAAATATGCAATATTTTCGTATTAAGTTATTCAAGAAGGGGAAGGGAATATAATCACTGGATTAACCCTACCCCTTCTTGAATAACCTAATTTGCGCGTATTGGATATTTTTCAAGAAGAGGAAGGGTGAATGTATTCATGCATTGACAATTAATTGATGGTATAACCAGAAAAACTGACGTCAGACTTGATTTCACCTCTTCTTCCCATGATAGGAGCAGGTAAAATACAAATGAGACAGCCGAAGTCTCAACTTCTGAAATATCTTCCACATCAGGCCATGTGAAAGCGGATCTGCAAATTATTGTATGATTCGCATCTTCTATTTTTCTTATAAAATATTGGCAAAGTCTAGTTAAGATCCAGTTTCCAATTTCAATTACATTTTTTTCAAGGTCAAGTGTGTGTAATGTTTCGGCACCCACTTCAGAAAAAGTTTCAAAATCCCTATCTTCATCATTCAAATGCAAATATGAATATTCCTAATCTGTTTCTGAATCGTAGATGGTTTTTGTATTTTCATTCATTCTTTCACGTTTCACTTGATTCATTTTCTGATCTTTCATCGAATTCTCTTCTCTGGTCTTCTTCTGTCCCTTGGTAGATGTCTGTTAAGTAGCAGCATTATTTCTTTTGGTACCAAATTTCTTTTAGGCTTCGTATTCTTTAACTTCTCTTCATGCATTCACCCTTCCCCTTCTTGAAAAATATTTTATACAATGTAACGCGCATTAAGTTATTCAAGAAGGGAAAGGGACTATAATCATTGGATTCGCCCTTTCCCTTCTTGAATAACCTGATGTGCGCGTTCAATGTATTAGGATATTTTTCTAGAAGGGGAAGGGTGAATGCAAATTTTTCGACGGATAATCTGCAAAATAGGTGAGTACTATCGATTTTTCGCAAAATCAGTCAAAAATTTCTGTCTTCGTATAGTTCACCGGACCTCTTTTTTTTTGGTAATAAAAGATATTTCCAATAGGTTTAATACTGTTTTAAAAAAGTCGTATTTGCCCGCTAAAAGTGGTATGGATGGAATCAGCTCGTCAAGCTGAGTCGAATGACAGCCCTCCTCCGCCCGTCAGGTCCTAAGAAACAGATTTGAGGCCTAATTTATAATGATATCCAAATATTAAAGTCCATTAGAATGTTCCATTTTTCCAAAAGTAAAGTGGAAGCGTAAGAATCGTATTTGGCTGCATGAATGTAGTCGATAAATGTAGAGATGATGAACATTATACAGGTATCAAGTAAATGCTTTGTTAGATGCATTTATGCACATGAGTAACCATCTCTCGTGTTCTTTTGCCTTATTCTAGTTCTGGAGATGTGTGAGACCTTTGAGATTAGTCTAACTCTATAAATATTGCTCTATACTTTAATGTAAATGAGCATATTTATATCTGGCTAAGTTATTTTTAGTTAAGATTCTTCCTTATTGTAATGAAAATTTCTAGCCTTTATACAAGGTAAGTATATAGTCAGTCCAATTAAATGAATATTTAAATTACCATCCAAGTGGTAAGCCTGAATTTTTGAATGTAGGTCAATTCTAGCATATATTTAATGGATCTATGGTTAAAAATGTTAATTTCATTTGGGGGGTAGAAAATGATTAAAATTTCCCTGAAAATTACTTTTGTCAAAAAAACTCAAAAAAATTAGAAGATATTAAAATAAGGTTCAAACAAAAATTGTGGAGATTAAAATTTTCTATAAAATTGTTCTAAATCACTTTTGACGCATTTCCTATAGAAATCGAAATATTTGCAATAAACAATCCAAAATTTAAAAATCAGCTGAGGGGATAATAAAAGAATTATAAAAAATCTAAAAATGCGGATTCTCTCGCAACCATATTTATAAAGTCGAAAAAGTTTTTTCAGAAATATATTTTTTTATTAATTTGTTTAAAAGTTATAAATATTAATAATTTAAAAAAAAAATTTATTTCAAAATTCAAAAAAAAATTCCAAATCTACAGTTTCTTGTATAGAAATGTTTTAAAATATGAATAAAACTTTTTACCAAATTTTGGTCGAAAAAAATTTTTTCAAAAATATTAATTCATATACTTAAGTTAGGACCATATCGAAAACATTTTATTTAAGATTTCGAAATTTGGCTCTACATTTAATCTCAAAAATCCCTAGTAACTTCTAAAATAAGAATTATGGGTCATTAAAAAGACTACGAATGATTCCGGGAGGAAGTTTTACAAATAGAAACCAAATTCATGAGAATTTTTCTACTAATAATGGTTCAAATTGTGTAAGTACAAAAAATCCGGAAATTTCCATATAGTCAAGATGAAAATTGGTGAAAATATTTTTTTCTATAAGAAATTATAGTTTTCGAGTGCAAGGAATCGATTGCAATAATCAGTTTTTTGATAAAACAATTTTTTCACCCTTAAATAAAGTGATAAAATTGCAAAAAAAACATAACTTCATTTAAAAAATCATACTGGCTTTAAACATAGAAATTTTCATCACAAGTTCGAAAGGAGTATACTCAAAAGATCAACCTATGACGGAAAAAATTTAGAATATTCTAACGGTTGCCGATTTCGAGATGCAGGGTGTCAAAGATGAAATACATAAAATTAAGAAATAAATTAACGGTCTTTTTTGAGGCCGTATATTTTGGAAAATAATAGTATTAGAAATTTGATAATTTTCCCATTTGTAGACAATTTAATCCTCAATCTCTAGAATATAAATGTAGGGATCTGAGATAAACAATTCGAAAAATATAAAAGAAATTAGAGGACCATGCCGTTTTGTGTATATGTTAATGGTTCAAAATATGATTAATACTAAAACTAAAAACCTTAACTCAGTTTTGTGTCCAAACTCGTTTTTTTCGCTACCGATTTAGTGGAAGTAGACGTATTTTTAGATTACCTAGACAAAAATATCAAATTTCGAAATTTTGCTCTATATTAAATATCAAAAATCCCACGTAACTTTGAAAATAATAGAGATGGGTCATTAAAAAGGTCACCAATGAAATCGTGAGGAAATTTTACTCAAATGGGGACCAAATTTGTGTTCTTTACAACTTCTTGGCTTCTACCTATATTATCTTCCTTTTTTTTTCAATATTTTACTTATCGTATGTAATATTTGATCTTCCTCTTTTCTTTTTGCCCGGTATTTTTTATGCCCATACTCTCTTATCTTGAACTGTGTTATCAATAAATTGTTCGATTACTTCTATTTTCAGCTCTTCCTGATTTCTTAATTTTTCTTTCTTTGTTACTCCTTTTACTCGTCTTAAGATCTTAGGTATCTCATTTTTGCTGCATTTATTATACCTTTTTTTCTCTTTGTTAGATAATGCCCATGATTCATATCCATAAGTAAGCATATAATCGCTTTTGTTCCATTTTTAATTCGGTTTTGTTAATAATATATTTACTTAATGCATAGTATATTTTGTTGGCTTTGTCTATTATATTATTTGGTTCTATTTCCTGATTTCCTCTTATGGTTATTCCTAATTATTGGAAGCTGCTTATTTGTACCATAGTTTCATTTTCGATGACGTTTTCTACTTCTTTTCTTTCTCCTCTTTTAAATCAATAGAAAATACATTAAGTATTGCGATAGTTACAACATTCCATAGAAGATTTTTAATGATAAATTGAATTGAATGCATAACAATTATTTATTTTAAAAATAGGAAAATCCGTAACTATAATTCAAATCGAATATCGTAGTAATGTAGGTAATATTGACATTCTTTGTTCCTCTATGTCAGAAAGTCTCACTTCAATTTCAGTCTCTTCATCACCTTTAATTCTTAAAATTAGTTTCACTACTTCCACGGGTCTTGAGTTTATTTAAAATTTTTGTCACTGCTGAACGCCCAATGTTTATGTGCTGAAGTCTATTATTGATAATATTTGCTGCCTGTCTATGTGTTTTGTAATTTTCTAGAACAATTAACACAATTTCAATTTTTTCATCACGATTTAGTTAATTTGGCATTTTAATTGTAATTTTATAAATACCAACTCACTCTGATTTTCATTGTCAAATATTTCGTCCTAGATTACTGTAAATTGTATCAAGTGAGAATAATGAATACAAATTATTAGTAAATAAACACAAAACCGGAATTTTCATGCTAAATATTTTGTTTATGCAAATATTTCGATTTCTTTTGCAAATACGTGAAAAATAATCTAAAACAATTTTATACAAAATTTTTTGTTGAAACTGTTTTTCATATCTTCTTCTATTTTAGAAATATTTACAAAAAAGTGATTTTAGGGCAACTACCACTGTAAAATGAATTCGACCTTTTTATCTAGAAATCCTTTAAATGTATGCAAAAATGAACTCACATTCAGTTTTCGTCATTTTGTTGGACGAATGTTCTATAAACTTGTTATGCTATTAGTGGTGTTAGGTTAAACAAACTTTTTTTGGCTACTCTATATTTATAAATAAAATATTTATTTGACTGAATTTCATAAATTAATGTTAGGTTTTTTTGTATAAGAGATGTTTTTTATTGTAATTCACACATACAGGAGCTGAATAAATATATTTATTCTTTTGAAAAACGCATTTTTATATAGCAATAACCTACAGATCCTCTTCAGATAGACGTTTTTCAGCAAACAGAAGCTGCAAAAGATGTATGGGCGGGAAATAAATGGACTGTATTATTTTTCTTTATATTTGGTTCAATGCATAGATTGATACCGGCAATAAAGATGATGCAGAAAATAAAAAAAAACATATAAAAAACAGGAAGCAGATAACACTTACCCTGGTTATGACAGTAGGTCTTCTTGGCGGTACCGACTGAGTATGAAGATAGGACCACCACGTGAATTCTAAAATCTGGAGTTACACACTTAATTTAAAGGTAAAAATAATTTTACCACGATCGACAACACGTACTGTGCACCGTTCAAACGCTACTCCACTACAAAATCATCACTATCTTCATCGTCACTGTCAAAATTAATAATAAGTGGA
This sequence comes from Galeruca laticollis, assembly GCA_963921935.1. Lineage (NCBI taxonomy): Eukaryota > Metazoa > Arthropoda > Insecta > Coleoptera > Chrysomelidae > Galeruca > Galeruca laticollis. Next base: position 86,832,514 of record OY998184.1, read on the forward strand.
GGCACATCGTCATATTCGCTCAAACCGAGGCAGAACTGATAGGCATGATTCAGGAACTATATCACGAAGCAAACAAGGTTGGACTAGAGATAAACATAAATAAAACCAAATTCATGACAAACGAAGATACAATTACCAATACACTAACCATTGAGAACCAGTTAATCGAAAAAGTAGCGTCGTACATTTATCTAGGCCAAGAAATAACAATTAGTAAGGAATGCCAGAATACAGAGCTCAATAGGAGAATACGGTTAGGATGGGCAGCATATAGCAAACTAAAACAGGTGTTTCAGTCAAATCTACCAATGAAACTAAAAGCAAAAGTATGCAATACATGTGTCCTGCCAGTGTCTACATATGCATCGGAAACTTGGGTCTTGACAAAAAAGAACTTGAACAAGCTCAAAACACATCAAAGAGCAATAGAGAGAAAGATAGTTGGAGTAACACTGAAAGACCGAAAAACTTACGAATGGATCAGGAGAACGTCAAAAATCGAAGACATCGAAAGGAGAATAGCCTCACTCAAATGGAACTGGGCTGGGCATATTGCTAGAAACAACAACAATTGGAGCAGCAAAGTGACTAGATGGAGACCTTGGGGCGAGAGGAGAATCGTTGGCAGACCTCAACAGCGTTGGTACCACGATATAAAACGCACAGCAGGTTTAAATTGGTATCAGGTTGCACAACACAGGGAAACCTGGAGAACATTGAGAGAGGCCTATATCCAACGGATAGAAAACGGCTAGAAGGACGGAAGGAAGGAAGGAGGCACATCCTCTCTATCAAATACTACTTCTCTATCCCACCCATCTTGTATTATTTTTCAGTGTGCTCTACTGTCTTTGACCAAATATCAGGAGTCACTTTTTCCATACACCTATTGCTTGTTCTGTTGAAGAACCATCAGTTCCCAGATGATCTCTATAAAAAATTGTAACTATGCCTCAAATATGTTCCATTGGGTTGAACATACAGTGGTAAGGGGAAAGTCGAAGCAATTTGTGACCATATTTTTCAAATAATATGTCAGCTTCATATACTGTTGGTGGTTTATTCCTACAAAATGCATATATTTAAACAAAATAAGTATTACCATAACATATTGAAAAATGTTTATATCAACTTACCGTTGTACTAAATTCAATATTTGGGTTTTGAGGAAAGTATTTTCAAAAGAAATATCATTTTGTATCAACCAGTTCTGTATATCAGCCTTTTTGGTAGCTGTTATTGGTACTTTATTGATCACTGTACTGTGATAACTTGCATTAACCATTACAATTGTGGCAGGTTCTTCCAAGTTCACTAAAAGCTGGTATTCAAACCAATGCAAAACATTTTCTTGGTCCATTTCACCATCTTGTTTTTTGGAAGAAAAAACCAGTCCTGCTCCAGGAATAAATTCAGAAGAGGAACCAGCATGCAATACTATATACCTACAATAAGGAAATAACAAATTACTACTAGGTTTCCTAGATAGACTGCATAGCTCAAAACAACTATTAATAATTATATAGATTTAAATAATATAGTGTGACTAGTAAATATTTGAAAAGGTCTTAAAATGGCATCATAAATTAATTGCTAAATTTCATTATTCAATTACTTTGGACCACCAATTTTGGTTTTTTTCACGCTTCTATGATTAGAATCTTGCCAAGAACGTCCAACAGTACCGTCTTTAAATATCCAGGTCTCATCCAAAAACACAAATTGATATAAACCTTCTCTTTTTATCTTGACATATTCATGTAGAAAATGTTCACGTTTTAATGCAATATGTGGCAACTTCATTAAACCACGACGAGGATCATCTTTTTGGTATTGGAATCCAATATTTTTCACTATCTTCCAGAGTGATGTTAAACAACCATTAAAGAGTTCACGCTCCTGGAGTTTGTCTCTTAAAGTTTTCAAGGTTATGTGTTCTTCTGAAAAAATATTGTGTTAGTTAATTGTGATTAAAATAAAACATTAAATTCAATATACTCACTGTTTTATGCGTTGTCTCTTTTTAAGTGGGCTTTTCACCTCTATTATGCTTGGCGGCAATACGGTTAACAGTGGTAACGCTAAGTTGTAAAGCGTATTGCCCAGGTAAGCCCAAAGGAGACAGAGTTCAATTAAATTAACTGATTTATTTCTAAATAAAATATTATTTACAACGACAAAAATAAACTAAAATTCAATATTCTATATATTTCTCCGGTACGTAAATATTTTGAAGGTCACGCTTCGACGGTCCGTATCCTTTCGTCGATTGAAAGGTACTGATGGTCCGAATAGTATGTAGGTGAAACTATAGCGGTGTGTATTTCGATTCCGGTGATATACTCGACGGTGTACGGGACTCTCTACGTCCTGTGGAATGTTCAGTCAGCCAGGGATATGAGCAACCGGCGGATCAATACTCTTTCGGTTTTAGTCTCAAGATTTGAGAGTATCGTTTGTAGCTAGTCAGTACCCAGCTTAACGAACACTTCTACGTGCAGGGACTGCAGTTTTTACAGCGTGTCAATACCACACCGAAATTATACTAACAGTTAAAGCGATCGTTTATAGCCAGTCAGTACCCGGCTTAACGGTGCTTCACTACGGAGATACTGTAGAGCTTTCAGTGTGTCAGTACCACACCGAAATTCTCCTAACAGTTTGAACAATCGTTCTCGTTTCCGTCAATACCAGAAACCAACGGCCGTTCTAATGAATGATGTATAAAGTAGGATCAATACTCCGACTTTGTACAACACTCGGTGGAAGATAGTGTAAAGCGTTTAAGGTTGAAGTCAATACCCTCGACCTACGCTTCGCACTGGAGGCGGCTGAACTTAGAGGAGCAGGAGTCCGTAAACAAAGTCGTCTCATCGTCTGTTGGTTTGCATTTTTATATCCATCGTAGTGGTAGTGGTGGAAGTCCCTTCTACTGTCGATTCTTCGTGCGCATCCTGGCGTGGGGGCTCTGCTGTTCTGGTGGGGTATCTCGTCATCGCGGCGCTAACTGGTTTCTTGAATCGAGTTTTATAGTAATGAATTTATGTCATTACAAGCTTCTGCAACTCTCTACAAAACATTAAAAACATTTAATCATTTACATTTAAATATGTAACAATAATATTGATAATGATGAATACAAATAGCGAATACTGATACTTACGTCTCTTACAGCAGTAAGCGGGAGAAGCGGGCCCCCATTTCGGCATTCTCGTTCAAAATAGCTCAACAAAGATGTTACCATCTCTTGACATTTTCTGTTCAGCTGCTTCGGCATTTTATTAACCACGCACTGCAGATTTGCCTAAATAATTAGTTATGCTGTTTTTTTAATCTTAAACAAGCAATGAATTTAAAAGAACCAAAAAAACTTGTTAATATTAGACGATGATCGAATGACAATAAACGTCAAAGCAAACTGGGGAATTTTACCAGTTGATTTGACAACGTCTTGAAGTTTTGCCAATCCGTTAGCTGTAAATTGCCCTGGCTGTTGAGGATAAATTGTATTCACGGTTGGTAAATTAATATTTATTCTGATAAGCAGGAAAGTAACTAAAAATGACATAATCGTCTTTTTATCGTAAGTAAATTATATATAAATTCATTTTGTAAAGGGCTGTCAGTCTGAAGTTGGAACTTTAGTAGAAAACCGAACCAATATTGTTGGAATCGTTAAATTTGTAGTTTTTAAAAAAATTTCTCTCCGATCTGTTGTCACCAAGTGTATTATTAGTAGAATATTTAAATCCTAACCTGTGAATTTAGGCGACGCGATTGCGTTTGAGGTAACAGACGTCGATTTTGCAGGACCTCTATATTTCGATGGCTGATTGCTATCATGATCAGTAACTGCATTAGAGGGTTGCCTGTTATCTCCAAGATTTCTAGACTCAAATAACTTTGACAACTTTATCTTGACTGCAAAAAACTTCTTAATATATGTTTCACAACTCCCCTACATCTCCTTTTCAAATGCATTGTCCAACAAAGCTTCATATAAATAATTCTTCACCACCGTTAACTGTTAATATTGTAATGTTTTCCTTATTTATTTAAAATAGTTTATCCTGAGGGGTGGGATAAATTCATATACACTCGGTAGGTTCACTTACTTAATTTATTTATTCACTAAACTATTCACTAATTTATATTAACTACATAGTATATTCACTTATACTAATTTATATAAATACTTTACAATTTACTTGTTCACAGTTTATCTCGCTCTGGTAAGTAGTCTTTTTATGTTAGGTGTCTTTTATTCCAGAAACTTCTCGATTGCGACTCACAAATACTATCGACCTCCTTGGAAATGTCTAGATAAATAATGGTACATAGTTCGAAGACTTTCATATATCGTGTTAGACAAAGTCAGATTCAGGACTACACCAGTATGCGATTTCGTAACAATATGTTAGTGCTAACATATCAAAAGTAACTTATATCGCGGAAATATCGGGTATTTTCGTATCAAAAGGGTCTCTATATCTTTATATTTTCTACAAATAAGGAATCCAAAAAACTAAATATGGCCAGTTTATCAAGATACATCTTTTTCTCTATCAAATGGCGTAAAAAGAAATCGGCATCTCTGGTACTTTCGGAATTATGAATTTTTTTAAGGAATCATGTCAAAATGTTTTTTAAAATTTTGCTGTTTTTAACCAGAATATTGAACATTTGTAGTAGGTATATGGGAAAATGTATGCGGTATTTTGTGTCCGAGAATACACATATTCATATATCTCTAAAACTGTATCCTTGGCAAGGAAAAAAATATTGAATTTACCATCGCTGTTCCATTTAAAATACGTAACTATGCTTCTTCCATACTTTACATGCAAATAGATACAAATAAATTTGTTTTTACTTATAAAGTGTACGTTACGATATAAAAAATGTATTTACATGACAAAAATGGAAAATAGCCAATCGGCAAGTATCTACTTAAGACGGATTTATTCTACGCTAAGGTATGATAGACATTGTGATTGTGGACAACCATCTATGCTAAGACATGGAGATCGTCGATCTGTCGGTCATCCGCGAACAACGACCTGCAACAGAAATGCAAGAAATGGGTTTTAAAGACGTGAACAATGTTGCCACATAAATATAAATACGAAAATATTGATGCAAATAAATAGATTTGTAGTACATTCTGATGATTAAATCGTATCATATTTAGGTATTTAATAAATCAATCGTAATACTGAACAGAGTCTGTTCATATCTATATAGTCTAGTCAACATGTACCATTTTTCCTAAAATTTTTGTATAGTCTCCGAAAATTACGACCATGGTCTCATTCGATTCGGAAAATTATCTAGAAAGTTCAAGGAAAAGTTCCAAAAGGGGCCGAAAAAAATTGCAAAAGTTATAGACAATTAAGTGAAAAAAAGTTGGGGTTTGGTTTTTTTCGAATATCTCGAAAAATTTTAAATTTGAAAAAAGATCTGAAAAGATCAGCAAATGTGCTAAAAAAAAGTCCCGACTCCCGGAACTGTAGCTCCAATATTTATAATTTTTACAAAGCCTTAAAAAATGAGCGAAAAACGTGTGATCGGGCTTCCGCGCGCGTTGCGTCATTCTGACGTAGCAACAAACAAAATTATTTAAACATATTAAATATGAATATTAAGGAATAAAAAAATTATTGTTGCATTGGGATACATAAATAAACAATAATCCGTGGTCAAAAAATTTTTATCCCAATTTTTTCATAAATTATGGATTTGTTAATTAAATAATTTTTCCAAATTTTATGTTGAGATAAAAACCACGTTAACTATTGAACAAAAGCCTTCGTGGAGTTATTGGTATTAGACTAACAAATAGATCACCGTAAAAAAAATTTCAAAATTTTGTTTTTCGCTTTTTTATTAACAATTGAAAATTAAAAAAAAGTTTAAAAAAAATTTTTTTTTGTTGATATCTTGAATGTTTTGATTTCTGATGGTTAAAAGCTACATAAAAATAATTTTTTTAAATTTTTTACTACCATTATTTAAGAAATTGTTATAAACAAATACATTGTTTATGAGCAAATAAAAATTTTTTTTTTTGTAATCTATTTATTAATACAAATTATGATTTTTATAGAAAAAACGGTTCCTTAAAAATTTTTTTGTTGCTATAAATGCGTTTGTTAATTAACAATGGTTTTTGAGTCTAAATTTTAAAATTAAGGAACCGTTTTTTCTCTAAAAATCATGATTTTTATTGTTCTTTTAGATACATAAAAAAATAATTTTTTTATTCGTTTTTTCTTTGTTTATTTAATAAACAATTTGTTATAAACAAATAAATTTTTTCCGTTTATTTTTTTTTAGTACTTAATCCCGAGATAAAAACAGCCATGTGTTGTTTTATATGGAAAAAGATTTTTTTTATTTTTTACATAACTTTTAATATTATTATGCCTTTAAATTTGTCCTATTCATGTGCTCTTTTGCTGTTATTATTAAAATTACTTCGAAACTATTGCAGATACGTCTATAACACTTCAAGTCTTTTTTGTTAACTATTAATTCAATAACAGCTGAAGCTATTTATTGCAGTTCTAGCTCCATTATTTATTTAATTTTTGAGCACTATTGGAAAGTCAAAAACTGCGATCAATTTAGCTAATTTACCACCTACATCTCCAGCAGCATATTTACACTCTTGCAGGACTTATTACCAAGTTCAGTTTTAGTTATGTAATTACCATTTGAATCCAGAAGATTGGGGTTGGATTAAGACTGCAACAATGTATCTGCCAAAGTAAACAACGGAAAAATCGGCACCCGATTAACTGCTAAAGCTACTTCATTGCAACTGCACGAAAGATTGTACCAATAGATGTGGTTGCAAAAAAGCAGGACTTCCTTGCTCATCATTGTGTAAGAATTGTAAAGGTGAAACTTGTTCGAACAGTGTGAGACCAACAATTGATGATGCTGATATTCTGATCCATCAATTACAAACACCCATCCATAATTCCGATGACAATGAAGACGGTAATGATTATTCAAATTATCCGATGGCTATAGAAGAATACTGCGAACCGATACTTCAAGATGACACTGGGGAGTTTGAAGAAATAAATAAAACGGTAACCGAAGAAACAATTGCAGAAACTGTTGATGATGAGTCACCGCCGGTTAAACGAACAAAAAAATTGCAAAGGAGCAATACAAAAAAGTAGTCAAGAATGTAAACAATAAAATATTTGATATTAATAAATTGTAAAATAAACATACATGACGTTTTTGATTTCTTTTATTTCATAAGATTAATCTGATTAAATATAAAAAATAGTTCACTTTACTTGCCAATCAGAAAAGAAAATCTTACATTATATCAAAAAACTATAAAAGATAATAGTTAGTTAATAATATTTGAGGCTTAAAAGTATGAGAAAAATATTTTTTAAATTTTTTTTAATAATTAATAGTTAATAATTAAATAAATAATGGAGCTAGAACTGCAATAAATGGCTTCAGTTGTTAATGAATTAATAGTTAAAAAAATACTTGAAGTGTTATAGACGTATCTGCAATAGTTTCGAAGTAATTTTAATAATAACAGCAAAAGAGCATATGAATAGGACAAATTTAAAGGCATAATAATATTAAAAATTATGTAAAAAGTAGAAAAAAATTTTTTTCCATATAAAACAACACATGGCTGTTTTTATCTCGGGATTAAGTACTAAAAAAAATAGACGGAAAAAATACATTTGTTTATAACAAATTGTTTATTATATAAACAAAGAAAAAACGAATAAAAATTTTTTTTATGTATCTAAAAGGACAATAAAAATTATGATTTTTAGAGAAAAAACGGTTCCTTAATTTTGAAATTTAGACTCAAAAAACCATTGTTAGTTAACAAACGCATTTTTTAACAACAAAATTTTTATAAAGAACCGTGTTTTCTCTAAAAATCATAATTTGTATTAATAAATAGATTACAAAAAAAAAATTTCATTTGCCCATAAACAATGTATTTGTTTATAACCATTTCTTAATTAATGGTAGTAAAAAATTTTAAAAAATTATTTTTATGTAGCTTTTAACCATCAGAAATCAAAACATTCAAGATATCAACAAAAAAAAATTTTTTATAAATTTTTTTTTCAATTATTAATTTTAAATTGTTAATAAAACAGCGAATAAACAAAATTTTGAAATTTTTTCACGGTGATCTATTTGTTAGTCTAATACCAATAACTCTACGAAGTGAAAAAATTTTTTGACCACGGATTATTGTTTATTTATGTATCCCAATGCTACCATAATTTTTTTATTCCTTAATATTCATATTTAATATGTTTAAATATTTTTTTTTGTTGCTACGTCAGAATGACGCAACGCGCGCGGAAGCCCGATCACCCGTTTTTCGCTCATTTTTTAAGGCTTTGTAAAAATTATAAATATTGGAGGTACAGTTCCGGGAGTCGGGACATTTTTTTAGCAAATTTGCTGATCTTTTCAGATCTTTTTTCAAATTTAAGAAAATTTCATTATTTTTCGAGATATTCGAAAAAAACCAAACCCCTACTTTTTTTTCACTTAATTGTTTATAACTTTTGCAATTTTTTCCGGCCCCTTTTGGAACTTTTCCTTAAACTTTCTAGATAATTTTCCGAATCGAATGAGACCATGGTCGTAAATTTCGGAGACTATACAAAAATTTTTGGAAAAATGGTACATGTTGACTAGACTAATACTGAAGTGACTAAATCTGTCTGCGATACAAGCGACGATAAAATTGTTCTCTGGGTCGGCGTGTTTCTATTTCTACCACAGAATTAATTTTTTCTTCGTTGAAAATAGGGTTTGTTTTGAAACAAAGTCATTAACGTTTCTTCTTTTATTCATTTACAGAAGTTGTTAGTGCATTTCTGGACATCCGAATGTCTTGTCATTTGCTTTTTGCATCGACATCTATGACGAAATTATGATTCAAAAATGGAGCTGCATAATATATATGAACGCTTTGCCAATTTCTTGCTGGCTCTTGCCATTGGCGATGTGCAATTTTGTTCGGATTTTTCTTAAAATCATAACATGCTTTACAACTTTTCACTAGATCTTCTATATCTTTGTCGATACCATTCCAGTAGCAATATCTGGGAGATAGCTATTTCATTTTAACTATTTCTATGTGGGAAGAGTGCAGTTCTTCTAATATTATTTCTTGAAGAACTCGTGGTATAATTACTGGATTACCGTAAAGTGAGGTTACTTTGCCAGACGGGGAAAACTTTGCCTGACCACGAGTTTGCAAACAAAACAAAAAATATTTTTAGATATGACAACGTCGCTTTAATGCAGGTGGCGGCAAAACGCTCCCCGATCGACACGTTACCAGTCAGTACCAGTCTTGAGCTTGGCGGAGCGGCGTGTTCTTTGAGGCAGTCACGTAAGTAAAACTGCTATTTTGATGTTCCGAAATCATGTTGCTATGCTAAGAAGCGCGTCATAAAAAGTATTGCAATTTGAATTCTAGTTTTAATATCCATTACATATAATTGTATGTGAGTTCTATTTATGCTATTAGCATATTTCTACATGGAAAATTTCATGTAGTTTTAGTGGTTGGCAAAGTTACCCCATATATTTATTAGCTCTTTTTTTTCAGAATATGGTTCGAAAATATAGGAGCCGTGTGGGTGCGCGCCGTTATAAAGATTATACCGAGCAGCAGTTAAAGAGGGCTGTACTTCTAATTAAGTCTAAGCGAATGGGATATACGGAGGCATCGAAAACCTTCAATATTCCTAGAAGGACCTTAGTGAATAAGGTCAACAAGAAACATGAAGATGCTGTTGGAGCACCTCAGCTAATCTCTCCAGAAATTGAAAGATCGATTGTGGATATTATAATAGCCAGTTCAGAGTATGGCTGTCCCATAACTACGATGGAATTGAGAATCGTGCTGAAGAGTCATTTGGACAAAGGTGTCCGCCTTAGGAAATTTAAAGACAACTTACCTGGTGTAGATTGGTGCAGAAATTTTATTGCAAGACACAAACACCTATATACTATCTAACAGGCAGTGTCAAAACATTAAAAAAGCAAGAGCCGAAAAAACCGATGACGAAATGAACAATTACTTCGACAACAAATAATGTGGTAGGAATTCCACCTGGTTCAATCCTAAACTACGACGAAACGAACCTGACGGACGACCCGGGATCGTCAAAATGCATTTTTAGAAGAGGTATTAAATACCCGGAACTCGACCAAGTCCTCAATATCCGTAATGTTTGCTGCCACTGCCGTTGTATACAAGGCCGAAAGACTATACGATGCATGGTGTATAGGGGGACCTGAAGGGATTCGTTATAATAGAACGAAATCCGGGTGGTTTGACCAATGCGTATTTGAGGACTGGTTTACACAAATTATCTTACCGTGGGCTAAGAAAATTGATGGGCCCAAAGCGTTAATTGGGGATAACCTTTCGAGTCATTTGAATATAACCATCATTAGAGAGTGCCAAAGAAACAATATTAGATTCATCGTCCTGCCATCGAATTCAACTCATTTGACTCAGCCGTTAGATATAAGTTTTTTCAAGCCCTTGAAAGTAGTTTGGCGACGCATAATAACTACATACAAAACAAAAAATCCACGAGACAGTTCAGTAAACAAAATAGCCTTCCCCCACTTATTAAAAAAACTAATTGAAGAGATAAAATTAAAAGATTCACAAATCATACAAAATGGATTCAGAGCAACTGGAATATATCCTTGTAACAGAGAAGAAGTCCTTAGGAGAATGCCGAATAAAAGATTTCAGGAAACGAACACTGATATAAGCGACACTTTATTGGATTTCCTTAAGGAAAGTAGAACACCTTCAAAATCCAGCGCTCCGAAGAGAAAGAAGATGCTGAAAATAGAACCTGGAAAATCTGTTGCAACTGAGGATTTTACGACGAATACTCCGCAAGAAAAGAAACTTAATAAAACTGACAGAAATGAAGAAAATGACTGGGCCGAAACGGAAAGTGAATCTGAAGACGAAGTAGAATTAGATGAAGAACCTTGCCAAAAGACTGATAACAGAAGTGATGAACCCCAGGCTCATTGCTCCCGTGATATAGTAACCCACAAGACCGAAAATAAATCGAAATTAGATGGAGTAAAAGAATCAGATTTCGTTGCGCAAGTCATCGAAAAAGAAAACGACTGTTGTCATGTAAAGTTTTTAAGGCCAAAACCACAAAATAAGTTTTATTTTCCTAACGTTGATGATACAGGTATTATTGTTGAACAGGATATTGTGACTATTTTAGAATCGCCAAAACTTACGTCAACATCAAGACAAATTTTTTTCTTTGAAAATGTTGATTTTACCAAATTTAACTTGGTTTAGTTCTTTTTTACCTATGTAAAAGTTTTAAGACTGTTTTTTTTTAATTTCATCTGTGTTTACCTTAGAGTTAAGAATTAAGTTGTTTTTATTTTGTTTTATTTATGAATCAGTATTATTTCCAGAAAAACCTTCTGTGTTGTTCAATGTTCTTTTTTTTTTTTTTTTGTGTTTGAGCATCGACATCTAGGTCATTGTGCTCGTCGATATATCATTGGGGTAATTTATATTTTATAAAATAAATTTGTGGACTTTAGATAAGTTATCACCTGGTTAAGCTCGTCATTTTGGTTTCTAAGAATGTTTTCGATCTGGGGTATTTTGAGGAATTGTCTGTGAAAATTGAAGGCTGCACAAGTTAATATATGTTGGGTTGTCAGTGGGATGCCGCACTTCTCACATCTGGGTTTGTTCTTTCCAAGGAGGAGGTGTAAATGGGTTAGGTTTGTGTGGCCTATCCTTAATCGGCTGAGGACGACTTGTTCACGCCTTGTAAGAGTTTTGGGGTAGAACCATTTTTGTACGCTCGGTTTAATGTGTCTTAATTGTCCGTCATATGTATTCCATCTGTTCTGCCATGCTTCGTAAATTTTATTCTTTATATCCGTTTTCATATCCAGGAAGGTGTTAGGTATGCCTTTGTCAACTGTTCCGCTTGTGGCTTTTTTTGCTACTAGATCAGCTTCAGTATTACCGGTAATATCGGTATGCCCAGGTATCCACATTATTGAAATAGTCCTTTGCATACTGTATAGATGGGTTGATAATTCTTGAATGCGTACAACCCATTCATTTGCAGAAAAACGATTTTTTGTCGAGAGAGTGGCAGTTAAGGAATCCGTACAAACTAAACATTTTTCAAAGCTGCTCTGACTGAAGTACAGCAACGCTTGCCATATTGCATACAACTCGGCATTAAGTATACTAGACTCTTGGTTTAGGGTCCAAAAGAAGGAATCTACACCGATTACACATTACACATTAGAACGTATATAGTGAATACAGTACACTTGTGTGTGGTATTAAAGTACCATTTTCATTTTTTTGTTCTGATCATGAATTCGTTCCACTCATTCCACAATTTTCTTGTCTTTATCGTTGTCACGCATTCTATGATTGGGATAATATTCACTCATTTAGCGATAGTCAGATACCTAGAATGTCGACGTTGTCGTTGTAGTTGTCCGATGTCGTTGTCGTCATCATCGTCGTTGTTGTTGTCGTTGTCTCTGGTATGTCTCTGATATGTCTCCGATGTGTATGTCTACTAACCCTGTTTGATTAACCAAACCTTACCAAATATTGCTCGAAACTTCACATGTCATATTAAGTGAGATACCTTTGGTCTGCAGGAGTATTCGGTTTGAGAACGTATTTCCGGAACAATATCGTAATGAAAAGCGTATTTCATGTATAACTTTAATGTGCGTAAATAGAAAATAATGTAAATATATACAGTTAAATTCCATGAAAGGTATTAAAATTAACATTTTTTTTTCTTGCAACCAAATCATTCTAGAGAAAAAAAAACAATCACCTCTTGCTGGAATCGAGCTTGTATTCGAGTAAACCGTAGGTTGCGAGTACAGTATTTTACAGTAAGGAAATCAATCATAAGCTTATTGTTTATATGCCCAAATCAGTGTTTCTTTGAAAATATATCATTTTCCCTCAGTAAAAATATTATAACTATATAAGCAAAAAGTATCAGAATTGCTCAAATAGCTTAAAAATGTACCATTTTTTACATGCTCCCTTATGGAAAAAACAGATACAAATTTTTTCTATCGCAGATTTTTTTTTTTTTGTTTAAAAAGGTCTTTATTCACAATCTTTTAGCATTGGTTATTTATAATTATAGCCGTGATAAATATACTTTAAAAAAAATATATATATATGATGTTCTGGCCGCCTTGGTGTAATCATGTCAGTCTGCGATTAGTACATGGCACCTTGCTGAAAGCATAATCCATCTATTTTCAATTTGTAACTCACTTTGTCTCGTATTCACAAATATGACTCCATAGCTATTTCGATGTGTATATCCCTGAAAAGCAGCTGAAAAACAGGGTTTCATTCAATCGCAGGCCATTTTATGAAAAAATGTCACCGTTCAGTCTTCCGTCCGATTAGACGTTTACTTCTTACTCATCACATCCCGATAATGCTCATTCGATTACAGTTCTTTGCTCAAAGTGCTTACGAATAAACTTTTATATTTATTATGAGCCTCTTTGTGAATATTGTAAAACATGTTGCTACTTTGATAGGGCTTATAACGTCTGATTATAATGAACACCAAGTGACTAAAGGGCTTATGGAGTGTAGGAAAGCTATAAAGAAACTAAATAATGCGTTACGGAGTGCCAAGAATATTGGGGAGAAGCAGCATATCCTAACTAATATAACTCAAATAAAATCGTTTCGTAACCAATTTAAATATATTCAGAAACATGGTGGAGGTCTATCATCTCATTCGGAGACTGCAAAACATCGTGTGAAATGGGATGATTTAGAGGCATCATTTAACAACCGCATCAGAACTGGCACCATCTCAAACTTAAAGCATAAGAATCCCTCTGAATTTCTCAAAGATTGTAAGGTAGTCTTTAAACGACGTATACATAATATATTAAAAAAGGAGGTAGCTGTTAAGGTTAATGTAGCTTTCGGAGGTGAATTTGAAATATGCAAGGGTGATAAGATTCTTAATGAGTTCAAGTATTTTACAACGATCAATTCTCCAATTTATAAAGATACAAACATTGATGATTGGTTTGATACTAAAGTCATTGCACCTATCCTTAAAGATCTGGAAGAATTTCAAGAGCGTGATAGTGGTTGGACATTGAAGAAGGTGGTGAACTTAGGTGTTAACGTTAATAAATATACTCCGCAACTGGGATCCTCGTATATTGATTTACCTGTAGAAATAAAAAAGAGGAAGGCATGTATTAACGTCAATAATGAAGATGATTCTTGCTTTGCTTGGGCGGTGACGTCGGCACTTTTTCCTGCAGTGGAACATACGTATAGAACATCCTCATACCCTCACTATTCAACTGTTTTGAAACTTAAAGGCATTCAGTTTCCTATGACAATGAAGCAGATCCCCAATTTTGAGAAGCAAAATGGTATATCCATAAATGTTTATATTCTACAAAAAGATGAAAAGACTTTTATTACTCTACCAACTCACCTTACAAGGAATAAGATGAATAAACATGTAAATTTGTTGATGGTACAAAATAGATATGATGAAACGCCAACGAAATATCATTTTGCTTGGATAAAGAACCTATCAAGACTTCTGTCCACTCAACTCAGTAAACATAATTGTAAGAAATACTTCTGCGACGGTTGCTTACGCTATTTCAGATCGTATGAAAAACTAGATGTTCATCTTGAATGTTGCAAGGGTCGAATGGACTTTTTATGCGAAAGATGCTTACAACCATTTACTACAGCGGAAAAGATGGATGCTCATATCGTAGATTGTATTAAAATTAATGATTGTGCCGTTAAGATGCCAGAACTGGGGAAAAACATTCTTAAATTCAAAAACTTTAAGAATAAGGTAGAGGCACCTTTTATAGTATATGCGGATCTCGAGAGTGTTTTGATGCAGACCGGGGATTCTAAGAAGCCACAACAGCATATCCCTGCAGCCGTTGGGTATTACTTCAAATGCTCATATGATGATACGCTTTCCTCTTATAAAAGTTATTTGGGTGAAGATTGTATGCGTTGGTTTGCCGATGAACTGAATCTGCTTGCTCAAGATATTAGTACGGTGTACCTTTGTCCTTATGGAATTCATATGGCTCCTAATCAGGAACACCAGTTTCAAGCTGCTGCCGAATGTCATATTTGTGAAACATCATTTTCCTCTACTGACAAGAAAGTCCGAGATCATGATCATCTCATTCCTGAAAACAATTATAGAGGTGCAGCGCATGAGGGGTGTAATATCAACTATCAGGATTCGACTACTGTTAATGTAGTGTTCCACAACTTATCTGGTTATGATGCAAATTTCATCATCGAAGACATTGCTACCCGCATGACAGGTTCTATTGATTTGCTTCCTATTACAAAAGAAAAATATATTTCCTTCACAAAACATGTTGAAGATGCACGAATCCGGTTCAGATTTATCGATAGTTTCCGATTCATAGCATCATCTCTCGATAAACTCGCCTCGTTTTCTAGTGTTCCCGAGGAAGAATTCACAATGCTAACTAAGAAGGGGGTGATGCCTTATGACTATTTCAATTCTTTCGACCGCTTTGAAGAAACAAGGTTACCTCCTATCGAATATTTCTATAATAATCTCGAAGATAAACCTTGCTCATGTAAACTTTATAGTCGAGCACAACGCGTCTGGAATACGTTTCAATGTCAAACCTTAGGTGAATATGTAGAGTTGTATATGAAGACCGATATCCTTCTTCTTGCTGACGTTTTTGAGCAGTTTCGTTCCAGTTGTATTGCTACGTATAACATCGATCCTGCACATTATTATACATTACCTGGATTTACATTCGATGCTATGCTAAAACACACTGGACAAGAATTGGAACTTCTCACTGATGTAGACATGTTTTTATTTGTTGAGCGTGGTCTACGCGGTGGACTTAGTCAAGTTTGCGGAAAACGTCGTGCCCGAGCCAACAATAAGTATATGCCCACTTATAATCATTATTCAAAACCGACGAAATATTTAATGTATTTTGACGTTAACAATCAGTATGGATGGGCGATGAGTCAAGCGTTACCATGTGGAGGATTTGAATGGTGCGATACAAATATTGACGTTACACAAATTGCTGAAGATGCTTCTGAGGGGTACATACTCGAGGTTGATTTGGAGTATCCTGTTCATTCACATGATTTGCATAAGGATATACCATTCTGCTCCGAACAC
The DNA here is from genome assembly GCA_963921935.1 of Galeruca laticollis. NCBI lineage: Eukaryota > Metazoa > Arthropoda > Insecta > Coleoptera > Chrysomelidae > Galeruca > Galeruca laticollis. Next base: position 86,848,815 of record OY998184.1, read on the forward strand.
CTAAATCCTAAGACCATGATGCCTGCTGCAAGTTCAAATGAGGAGACTAAGTTGATGGGTACCCTAACTAATAAAACAAAATATGTTATACATTACCGGACATTGAAGCAAGCGTTACAGAATGGGCTTGTATTATCAAAAATATATCGAGTGTTAAAATTCAAGCAGAGTTCTTGGTTAAAGTCCTACATTGACTTAAACACCGAGTTACGTAAAGCTGCGAAGAATGAATTCGAAAAGAATTTGTTCAAACTCATGAACAACGCCGTTTTCGGTAAGACCATGGAGAACGTGCGCAAGCGCGTTGATATAAAGCTAATTTCGCAATAGAGTGGTCGATATGGTGCTGAATCGTATATAGCTAAGCCGGAGTTTAAAAATATCATGATTTTTAGTGAAAACCTAATTGCCATCGAATTAAGGAAGCTGCAAATATGGTTAAATAAACCAATATATGTAGGAATGACTATTTTAGATCTATCTAAAACTACGATCTATGATTTTCACTATGAGTACATGTCTAACCAATTTAGCGAAAATTGTACTGTGCTGTATACTGATACCGATAGTCTTATATATGAGATTCGAGGTCAAGATCCCTATGAAGCAATGAAGACGGACTGTTATAGATATTTCGATACCTCAGATTATCCTCTAGATAATGTTTATGGAATTCCTCAAATTAATAAGAAGGTTCTTGGGGTGATGAAGGATGAGAACAATGGTATTATAATGACTGATTATATTGGGTTACGATCTAAATTATATGCGACGCGGTTACTAACTTCTGAAGATGGTCTCGTGGAAAAAAGAAAACGTCTTGCGAATGATGGTTTTGAGAAAGAAGAAATAGACTGCCTCATTCGAAATGTTGGAATAACTAAGAAAGCTAAAGGAGTAAAGTCGTCAGTTGTGCATACAATAATCACCTTTGAAGATTATGAAGAGTGTCTTGATACCTTCACGCAGAAAACTGTTTCCCAAAATCTAATTCGTGCCGAGAAGCATCTAGTCTATTCAATTGTTCAGGATAAAGTAGCTTTAAGTCCTGAAGATGACAAACGATTTATTATTCCTGGTTCCGATGAAACCTTACCATGGGGGCACTATTCTATTAATGATTATATGGATGTCGATGTCAGCCATTTGAATATTTCTTAAAATTAAGAATAAAAATTATTGTTAGCTACTATTTTGATTTATTATACTTTTCAATTTTATATTGTATAATAAAATGTTTGTTCGTTCAATTGTTTCGTATTTTAACCTCCCCATTAATGGATATGTTGTTTGTATTGTCGCCTACCGTCTAAAGATATAATCTATGACACTCGAAAAAATCTAAATTTAATTGAAATCTGTAATGAATTTAGTTATCAATACTTTATGTGCATCCAAAAACAAAATAATAGACACTTTCGATTTCACTCGTATGTCGCGAATTGTTCTAAGGTAAATATCTTTATCATTTTATGTTAATTTTTGCTTTGTACACACCCCAAAATTTTATATTGTAAATATATTTTATTCTGTGTCCATCTTTGAAATAAAAGCTATTCCTAAAATTAGTCAACATCCTTAATCTAATGAATAAAACAAATAAATTAGGTTTTAAAATTCCCGGATTAATATTTTTATCTTGTAGAAATATTCTTGCACACCAGAAGAAGATCTAGTCGAGGAAATATAGTTAATTAAACACACTATGACACCTAAAATGATAGTTTTATTGAATACTCATGATTAAATATTTCTTAAAGAAAGTAATAAAATAATATTGTCAAATTTCAACCTATAAATCATTAAGTATCTACATACTTGTTAATCATAATTGTATCTGTCTTCTTAATTGTTTTTCAAATGTTCCAATCACTATGCATCATTCCATGTTGACATCCCGCTAAAAATACTACTAAACTGTGTGTGTCATTAACTTTTATATCTACATATTTCTACAGTCTTAATAATTACAAACACCCCATGTATATATCAATTTTAATCATAACATGCCTCGTATATTTTACGTAGATATTCCCCGCAGAATAATAATAGGGATGCAAATATCTTTTAACACCCTGTATTGAAAAAATATTCGTATACTGTAATGAACCTAATTTATGTATCATACAGCGGACTATTTAATATAGAAACATTAATAATCTTTATGGTCTAAGCTCAACGTCTTGTCGGCTTCTCAAATCAACCACTTGTAACGTTAAGAATTAACGTTAAGTATTCCACCTCTAGGTATTTCAAAATTGTTAAAATTTCCTAGCCCGTATTTCGAGTTGTCTATTAGTGTTATCGATAAATGTATATATTAATTATATTCTCATTAGTTACCGTTCGTTTTGAAGGTAGAATTCGAATTTTTAGTCTGATAACCATCGAACAGTTATCAACACCGACAGTTTTTGATTTCCGGTGTGACTGGAAAATTGTACCTCGTGGTTTTTGAAGTGTGCATCTTGCTAGAAATGAAATATTAATAGCCTAGGTCGCTAACCTGTTGGGGGATTTGTTACTCTAGCAAGAAATTATTACAAAGATTTTGAGTGGATTGAATTGTTTGTTTGGATTGCTCGAAAATTCTCTTGTAACCTCTTCATTGAAGGATTCGTGCCGCTTACCGCGTAGTTCCTGCTTCAAATACAAAAACCAGGTATGTCGTTTCTCTTTTTTTGCTTCTCTTATTTGTGTATATGTAGTGAGAGACAGCTAAATAGTTCATGTAGCTTAGTTTAACAAAATAATTGTTAGAGTAGGGTTGTCCTAATTTTTATTATTCTACCCTTAGGAAGAATATTGAGGCCTTAATCACCATATTTGTTGAAGATTTCGCCAGTCTTACGTGACTTACCTCATCACTGAAAGATAACCCAAGGAACCCCTTGGCCAGGGTAAGACTTATACTATTTAATTGGTAATTGTCTATTTTAACAAAGATAACTTTAGAGTTTTGGTGATGGTACATAGTCCATCTCTATACCGTTCGCTCGTCGTAAATTCTTTCGATAACTTATTTCATATTGTTCGTTTTTTTGCCGTAATTACTTTCGAAAACAAAACAACTATTCCGGTTTAAAAATTATGATTAATGAGTTTCAATTAGTGGCTTTTATATTAAATCGTTCTTATTAAAATTAATGGTAATTAAGCATTTGAAAAATTTATTGAGTTTGGTCTTAAAAATTTATTCATTTCGATGTGTATGAGAAATATAAAGGGATATAAGAAATAAACATTAACTGTTGAGTACTAGAACCCGTTTAATAGGTTAGAGGTTATCTTAATGTAATCAACAAATTGTAAACAGATAATAGATGATTTATTCGATAGTTTGCTTGCATAAAAGCAGATCGAAGGCATAATGGGATTGGTAATCATTGCTTATTTTTTTTTAGGGTTCTAATTCTAAGGAGTCACGCAAGTTTGTTTAGGCTAGTGATAATCCTTGATATACCTACTTGCTGGATTTAATATTTTTAATAAACGCAGCGACTTATACTTTACTTATACTTTAGATAGGTGTACTATTGAGCCTGGTCATGAACTTGTGTTTGTAGACTTAAGCGTCCCAGTGCAACGTTTCGCTTCTTTGAATTTAGTAACACCTTATTTTAATTTTAGTTTGCTTATCACTTGTTTTACGTAAGATTCATTTTTTTGTTGATGAGACATAGTAATTAAGTTAGTAGTAATTCTACCGTTGTCGTTAAGCCTACTTTTCTTACTTGTGCGGATATTTTATGTAGTGTGGTAAATGTATTATTTGTAAACTGCGTCTAAGGTTTGGGTTGAGATCAATAGATAATTGGATTGTTCGCGCATGCGCCTGAGCTCAAGCGGTGTGTCTTTTTTTATTGGATTATTCTACCTACAGCGACTAAACTACGCTTTCCTCACCTTAGCGGTCAGTAAATTAATGAAATCTAGGTAGTGTCTACCATCCACAGAACTGTAGGTGTATTTATCTACATATTGGCAAGTGCCACGGTAGGAACATATAATAATTAAATTTCAGTCTAGAATATTATTCTCGTTTGCCATTTTATATTGATAATACTGTCATTATTAAATAGTTGAATTCGACCTATGAGTAGTTTACTTTTGTATGTACAATAAGACTTCTATAATATCGTAATAAACCTTTTGGTAAGTTGGGGGTTTATATGGAGAACTTGGGGATGCTTGGGCCAATTTATCTGGCGCCCATTTGAGATCTTTTATATTTGTGGACCGCACGACCGTCTCCACTAGAGTTCAGCCGCGAGCATCTCAGACTGTCATCGTATTGTTATTTAGTCGATGTACGTCTACATAGGTTTGTAAATACTACGTTACACACTATACAGAATATTGTCATTCAAATATTTTAATGCGTTCCCTACCTGTATCCCAATGAAAGAATGCAGTTGGATTTTACCAAGAATGATTACAATGGGGACATATTTCAACTATACTGAATTTTATCCTAGCTATATGAATTCGACACAGAAGCGTCCTCTGTTGGATTATTCCTCATTCAAGAAGCGTGCATTGTTTGTTATCGATTGCTCGAAGCAAGAAGAAAGCATGAAGGCACTTTATTGCATCATAATACACGATTGTGTAATGGAGTATTTCCCTCTCACCGAAATTGTCAAGAATTTAAACTAAAATGTTCTGCTGTTATACATAACGATTTAAATTTACGTTCAACAATTTTCAATAGAATTTTAATTATTAAAACAAATATGGATGCTAATATTATACATGATAATGAAAAAGTTCATACGTTAAGATCGCGTTGAAATCCGATAATATATGAGACACCTCGGTGTACAGCTTTTAGTGCGTGTGTAGAGGACAAATGGCATCTTTTATGATCACACCCTGTATAAAAAATGCAGTATCTTTATGACTATACTCTGTGTAAAATCACATCTTTTATGACTAAACCTGTATATAAAGAAAATGCGCAAGGATGCTTTGTATATTATTGTGATAAAAATGCACTTTTACACTCTTTTGTTGATCGAAGCCATCGCTTCTCATTCTGAAATTCAGAAGTCCCAATCAAAATCCTTGAGATTGTCACTAAAAATAATATGTGATTTTTCTATGATTACCTACTTATGAAGGATTCTGAATATACTCAACTGCTTGACGCATTGTTTTTGATTCACATGTTCTAGCGACTAAAATGATATTAGTACAAGGGAGTATTGAAGAAAATTACATCGTGTTGTGAAATCAGACTGTCTGTATCTTATACAGTTAGATTTCAAAACTAAAATATATTGGAGCCCTTATGGCGGAGATGTAACGGCGTAGGCTGGGAACGATGAGGTCCCGGGTTCGAATCTCACTCAAGGCAAACATTTTTTTCGATTAAGTGATGCACAAACGGATAAAAAATGGACGACAGAAAAATAGAAATCTGTAATCTACTGGAATAAAAATTGAGACATTTAAAAAAAGAAATCTGCCGACTGGAAAATGGACGACATCTAAGAAATCTGTAATCGCCGACAGCGACACCAGCGCCACCGTCGACTAGCGGACGTTTTTCGAAGTAGTGAGTTAGAACCCGCTTAGTTACACTACTGCGACCATTATACACATTATCAACTGACTGGGTAGGGTGATGTCATCAGCATACATGGCACAAGGCACAAGATGGCTGACGGCCGCCTCTGGTTGGTGCATGCGCAGACAGAATTGAGCCAAAAATTATCACGATGGACCTTGGCGATTTCCCATGTTATTTTACATAAGGAATGGCCTAGAACCCGCCTAGCCCCTTTACTATTGCCGAATCATCCTTAGATGAGGATCATTCTCCCGATCTTCTTTTACCCTGGTGGATGATCATTCTTCGTTGACTATTGTAGTTCTCGAAATTGTGGCTTCTTTAAATTCCACCTTATTGCAGTGGAAACAGTCTGCTTGGCACGACCGTCTAGACAGGGAGTTGGAATTTCGATTACTCACATCAGCTCGATGTTCATCCCTGTCTAGTTTCCCCTGTGACTGGAGTTATTGGATTGCAAGAGTCCTAGGGCGAGGGACGAGTTGCGTACGTGCTCTAGGTCGCTACACTTCCGGCATTTGATCTTCTTCGGCTTCTTGTTTGCCATACTCTTTATAAAGTTAACGATCTGGTCCAGTCTGTCTTCGTCACCTTCTTCTTGGATGGACCTAACTTTGTTAGAACCCGAAGCCTTTGTTGCTGCTTCATATTCAAGATCTGCAGTCAATGCATCGATCAATGTTTTGAGATGGGTTAAGCGAAGCGTCCTCTGCATATCTGGGTCACGTAAGCCATCAATAAACGTCTGGATGCCCAGACATTCCATAATGTTCTTTGGTACTAATGGATAAGCAAATTGAACTAGTCGGGCCATATCCACTTCGTACTCTTGAAGGGTTTCATCACGTTTCTGCCTTCTTCAGCTGGACTTCGATGATATTGATTTATCGAAACAATTGTCATTTTTTTAGAATTTTTAATAACTTTTATTATATTGTGGAATTAACTAGAAACCGTGAGTTTCATTTAAAACACTAATATTAATATCGACATTAACGGTATCAGATTATGATTATTAATATAGTTGAATGTCTACTACAGTCGACAAAGTTCAATTAAATTATAATCAAAAACGTTGTTCGATTGAAAGAGATTTTCGATTCTTGCAAAAAAATTTCGAATAGCTAAACCACAGATGAATTGTGCTCTAAGAAACAATTCTATAGTGTATTTATTGCAATTAGTACTATCAATATGATTCGTACATTCAACTTTTATGTTACAATTTTTTATTTGTTCTTTGAGAGAAGTAATAAATGTAGAAACTGAGTCCATCGATGTTTGAACTTTCGATAAAAATTGAGAGTGTTTATTTTTGGAGACAAATGATTTCGTAATAAATCAATAATGTCATTATAACTTTTTGTACTTAGTATATCAGACTGTTCTGTAATGTTTACTTCCTAAACAGTTAATTAAAACCCTCGTCATTTGTATCTAATCCTTTGAGTTTGAAATCGTTTTCTAGACGTTCATAATAATCACTAAATAATTCGACTTGTTCATCAAATGGTTCGAAATTCAGAGCTGGGTGTTTCGAGTGTTTCTGTAGGATCATTAGGATCACTTATTTTTTATTTTTGTATCGTTTGGATGAGTTTCGTTACTATTTCGACTCGTCGGATTGGGATATTGTGTTCTATAGCTTATTTGTAGGTTCTTTATAGTTTCTTTTTCATCAATTATCAATTATTTTCAATTAAAATCTTACATAACAGGTATTTTTTTAAATAAAAGTATCCTCAATTGTTCAATGAAATACTTAGTATATTTAGATATAATAATATCCTATTTTGTTTGTGTTTCCTAATGTTTTAATGGCAACAAGGTATTTTTACTAATACGAAACATTTAGTTTTACATTTTTTCGTCATTATCGAACATACTATCTAACCCACGGACGATTAAGTTTAAATAATGTTTAACTGTAACATGAAATCGGTCTGGTTGTTTCTTATTTGTGAAAACAAGGACATTTACTTACTTTTACTATAATGCATGATTGCATCGATACACCGTGGAATTTACGGTCATTTAATGTCATAAACCTGATTGAGTAATAACGAATTAGTCACATTTTTACGAAAAGGTCATTGAGATTATGGCGTTACGTGCTGAAAGTATCATTTACCTCAAGGTATATAAAATACATAAGGAAAACGTAAAATTAATGTCATAGAGTAATTTATTTTTCTTGCTCCCTAATCTAAATGAACTATAAAACAGTTATATGAACAACTGTACTTAAATAATATCAAGTTACTTATATTCAAACTTCCAGCTAGTTTTGTAATTCTACTGGAATCCAAGCGATCATCTTGTGGAATTCTTTCTTTATTTTCTTTTGGTTCGAGAAGTATTGATTACACAATATTTTTGAGAGTTTTGTTGAAAATTTGATTTGGGTTTATCAATAGAGAATTATGGCAGGTTCAAATAGTGACAGTCACTAATAAAAACGTCCTTATTTTGGCATTGTTGACAAGTGCGCATGCGTAGTTGTAGATAAAAATAAGAACGGTCCGTAATTAAATACGGACTATCCTACGGAAAGGCACAAGAAGCAGAAGCCAGAGAAGACCAAGACTGTACACAAACTTATGCAATGGCACAGGAATCGGAAACGACTGTTTAGAAACATATGGGAATTAACAGGAAGCAGAAATAGTTCCTGAAAAGCCCACAATTGTTGCAGAGTACACAGATCACATAATTACACATAAACTTGAGATTGAAAAAAAGAGGGCTGACGTTGAAGTGGAAGAAAAAAAGTTAACAAATCAATTGATGCAGTCGCAGCAAAAACTGATCGATCAATTATTCCAGAGACTCGAGACAGTAAATGCTAGAGGGTGAAATCAAAGGTTGCAAATTATGAAAATGTTTATTTTATTTCTTTTTCACACAAATTGAATAAAAACATATATTTGTAGAAATTTAATAGTTTTATTATTAAACACCAAAATACGCTTCTAAGGTTGGGGGTACAACATTAAAATATGTTGCCGTTTGGCTGCTATAAAGACAAGTATGGCAATTAGTTAGGAGCACTGCCACTTTGTACATGGATTCTATATCTTGCATAAGAAGTTTTTGATTCTTTCTAAAGTCTAGGAAGGCAAACTGTGCAATGACTTTTTGGAAGCCCCACTCAACTGAAACTCTTAATGTTTTCATTGATTGATTAAACTGTTGTTGATGAGGTTCCAAATATTCAGGTCTGCCTTGAAAAGGAGAGAGCAATAGCTCCCTTAACCCATAGGCCTGATCTCCATATAGACGAAACTTGTGATCCTCTCCAAAAACATCTCTAATTCATTATCAAGCAATGATTCCCTAAATATACCCGCATCATGTCTTCTGCCTGGATAGGCTCCTTTCAAGCTGGCAATTATCCCATCTGGACACAGAACGGATTGATATTTAAGGCAGTGATATCTTTTATGTCCTAAATAGTAGTTTTCTTGGTCTATTGATGGGCGACATATCTGTCTGGCTGTACCATCAATAAACCCCCAACAATTTTCCATTGCACCTCCTTTTGCATCAACAGCCTAAAAATTTAAAAAAAGTCCCCGTAAACATAAATGAATTGAAAAGAAACAAGACAGATAAAAGCTTACTTATACTTTGCAAATACAAAATAGGTAGAACTGAACCAAGAACTAAAATTTCACAAAACACTTACATGTGAGTAATACATTATTTTATTTCTGTCTAGCCACTGCAAATTTCGTAGATTATTCAATAGCCCTGCATTATTTGCCATAATAATATCAATTGTTGTTCTTATTATTTCTGATATGGATTGAGGAGATAAATTGAACAATGGACTAATATCTAGCAATCGGTTAGGATAAGCTAATCTTCTAAGTAAAATGCACATTGCAGTTACATCTGAAAAAGTTAAATATACGCAGTGAAATATTCAAATAACAGAAATTATATATTTTATAATAATTATTTATACATACTATGAACTCTAATTCTTCTCGGTGTCCTCACTTCCTCTGGTATACCCAAAATGTTTGCCAATTGTGGAATATCTTGCCTTCTAAACCGAAATAATTTTTTTATTTCTTAAATGAAATTGACTGTCTCGACCCTTACTTCGTGGAATATGCTCATATTAGTGTTTTTAAATGAAACTCAAGGTCTCTAGTTAATTCCACAATATAATACAAGTTATTGAAAATTCTAAAAAATTGACAATTGTTTCGATAAATCAATATCATCGTCAGAATGACAGAAGTTACATTTCATTTTATGCCTACCTGATGATTAGTAGTTATTTTTGGCGAGACCAAGAAGTAACCTAACTTGTGATTGGCTTAATATATGTTTATAGAAAAAAGAAGAAGACGTGATATTACAAATATTGAAGCTTAGATATTATTAGCCCTATGGTGATATCATGGATATCATTTTTCCAATTAAGATCAGTATAACTGTGCAATGATATAGAAATTAAAAATTGCCAATTTAATCAAAAATATTGAACCTTCAAAAGTTAAACGTCAAACAAAAAATTACATTACAGTTTTAAATGCAATAAAAAAGAAGATAGAGAAGAATAACCTAACAGTTACAAAATCTGATAAGGGGAACGCTACTGTCATTTTGACGACTGAAAATTACAATTCCAAAGTATATAACTTAATAGAATCCAGCGATGTAAAAGTTCTTAAAGCAGACCCAACAAAGAAGTTTTCTAATAATGTAAGGGATATTGTTAATAATTCAAATTATCTTTTAAATGATTACGAAAAGAGGTCTATCATACATAAGAATCCTCATTGTCCACAATTATATGGAACAGTTAAATTACATAAAATAACGAAACCAATTAGACTTGTAGTCTCTTATGTTAATGCTCCCAATAATATATTGGCAAAGAAGCTAAACAATATACTCAATACTTACGGATATGAATCTCAGTACTCAATTAGAAATTCAATAGAACTAATCAAAAAGTTGAAAGCAATCCACTTACAAGATAACTATAAACTCATATCGTTCGATGTAACTAACATGTTTACTAAAATTCCTCCTAAAGAATGTCTAATACTTGTAAGAAAATTACTAGAAGATAAAAATAATAATCCAGGAATAATATCAGATATACTTAATTTATTTGATGTATGCATTAATCAGAATTATTTCACTTTTGACAATAAGATATATATTCAAAATGAAGGTTTACCAATGGGAAGCCCTATATCACCTATTTTAGCAAACATTTTTATGGACAATTTAGAAAGAAAGATCTTTAAAAGTAATATTTCGAAAAATATTTTATTTTGGTATAGATATGTAGATGACATATTAGCTTGTTTTATGGGTAGTGAACGACAATTAGATGTATTTTTCAACCATATCAATAATTTACACCCGAAAATTAAATTTACATTAGAAATTGAAGAAAATAGCTCAATCAATTTTCTTGATTTAAAAATTCAAAGAGTTAATAATGTACTTGATTATTCAATTAACCGAAAACCAACACAAACTGATGTAACAATTCCATTCAATTCTAACCACCCTGTGTCACACAGACTAGCAGCATATAATTCAATGATACATAGAGCTTTTTCAGTTCCTATGAACAAATATAATTTTGATAGAGAGATTAATACAATTAGACAAATAGCAACATCTAACGGTTATCCATTAGATATGATAAATAAGCTAATTAGTAAAAAAGAAGAAAAAGTGGCATTACAACTAATATATCCTAAACAAGCTGATGAAATTAAAACTTATAAAACCATCACATAGGCAGGAAATATTTCTAATAATATTTCAAAGATAATATCTTCAGCAACGAATACAACAATTTTTTTTAAAACAGAAGGTAACGTTAGTACAAAATTGTTAAATGTAAAAACAAAAATACCACTATTAAAGAAGTCAGGTATATATAAACTCAAATGTCCAGAATGTAATGCTGTCTATTTGGGTCAGACCCTTAGGAATTTTGAAATACGATACAGTGAGCACTTACGAGCATACAGATTAAAACAACCAGATAAATCCCACTACGCAAAACATCTACTTGACACTAATCATTCATTGACACCTAACACAAAACTAGAAGTACTGCATATTTGTGAAAAGAAACAAGAACTGGATTTCCTTGAAGAACTGGAAATTAGAAGACATTTAAGAAACCCACAATATGAAGTTGTCAATGAATAGTTAAATCTAGGGAGTTCTCCACTAATAAACTGTCTTCTTAAGTGATAATTGTAAAGATCAGCAGATATAGTTTTCCTGGTTTTCTATATCATTGCACAGTTATACTGATCTTAATTGGAAAAATGATATCCAGGATATCACCATAGGGCTAATAATATCTAAGCTTCAATATTTGTAGTATCACATCTTCTTCTTTTTTCTATAAACATATATTAAGCCAATCACAAGTTAGGTTACTTCTTGGTCTAGCCAAAAATAACTATTAATCATCAGGTAGGCATAAAATGAAATGTAGCTTCTGTCATTCTGACGATGATATTGATTTATCGAAACAATTGTCAATTTTTTAGAATTTTCAATAACTTGTATTATATTGTGGAATTAACTAGAGACCTTGAGTTTCATTTAAAAACACTTTTTATTTCTTCATCAGAAAAAACATTTAATGTGAAATTGTTAGCAGCACCTTGATTATTTTGATTTCGTATATTGTCCATGTCAATTAGGACATTTTCTAATATTACAAACTCTATATCCTCGTCATTTGCACCCCCTAGAATGGCAACTTGTAATATTTCTTCCATTATTCGAATCCCCGTGAAGATCACCAAGAAATTCCAAAAGTAAAATATTTGTTATAATTTAATGAACATAAACAAACAACGAAGCACAAACCACAGAAAAGTGAGGTTATAGGTAAAGCATAAAATAAAAATAACCACCACCCACCACAAAATTACAAGTGCCGTATCTCACTTTACACGATGAAAATACTGACGCCAGTATATAAATAAGACCGATCAGTAATAGTGACGGTCAGTATTTTAGAAAGTGCCATAATTCTCTAATAGCTATCATACATTTTTCGGATTTTATTAAGTCATTTTGAGAATTCGTTTTTATAAACTAAAATATTCACAGAGTTTCTGAGTCACTGTTTCGAAGACTTCAACATACATCTTCGGGATCTAACTCACTTGGCTACACCCCATCCAACTCCTTATTTCCTTTTCCATCTTCTTTTTATTTCCTCTTTCGTTTTCCTTTTTACAACACACAGTTTTTTTCGTTTTTTATTTCTGCTGCAAAATTAAAATCTTATCATTATTTTATACCTGCAAATAAAGAAACAATTTTTGTCAAACGTTATTTATCCGTTTAGCATGCGAAGCAATATTATCTGAGTGAATGCAGTAAGAAATAAACGGTTTTAAAGATTAACACTAACTTTTCCGTACTTATACACCCCAGAGGCTGTATCGTGCTAACAAACCGAAATTTCTCCCGCCGCAATTTTTGCAGGTAGGGGTTTTGGCTTTAGGACATTTTTCGGACCTATGGCCGGTTTGGCCGCAGGAGAGACAGATGCTGCAGTATTTAGGGAATGGGGCAATGGATTTGTAATGAAAGGGAAGTTTTGTTTTTGAAGTCTTCAAGGGATTGGAACCGTCTATATTTCTGCAGACGAGGGAGAATGAGGGTGTGAGAGTTTTGGAATGACGGGGAGGACGTTATGTGGAGTTAAGGATGTTATGTTAATGGTGATGTTGGGATCGCCGGTAGAATTGTGAATTTTTTTGACGAGTTGGGATGAGGTTATTAGGAGGGCGGTTCGGTTAAAATTATCTTTCGTGTAAAGGATCTGTCCGTTTAGGAGTTCGAAGGTATTTAAGAATTATTGTGGGGGAAGTTTTCTGAGGTTTAGAGTTAAGATTTGAATAGAATTGTCGATAGGGGTTGAGGTTTGAGTAGGTCGGAGGTTGATTTACCCGACGGGAGGGAAATCCTAGTCGGGAATGGGGGATTGTCGGACAATTGAGGGAGTGGGTAATTGGAATATTACGGAGGAAACATAAGATCTAGGGGGGGGATTAAAAGGAAGTGTGTTTGGATGTTTGAAATGGGGAGGTTTATGATTTTGAGGTGACGTATTGAGGATGTTGAGTGAGCTGAGAAAGTTTTTTTTGAGGGTTGTTGTGGGAAGGTTAAGGGTATTTAAGATGGTGTGTAATTTTCAAAAAAATCATTAAACGCTTTTCTGGCTTTGGCTTAGGTATTTAAGAGAATCATGGATTCTTCGAATCCAAGGTCTTTGAAATTGTACTTAGATGCTAGGGGAGGAAATTTATCGACAAGAGTTGTTAGTTTGGATGCAGTTTGGCTGCTGCGGGTGCATCTGGAGGAAAATTTTAGGGAATTTATTAGGAAAGAGAGTGGATTTTGGAATGGAAGCTAACAGTAGGTATTGGGGGCACTTGTATCTGCGAAAATTTAGTGGGGAAAAGGATGGGGGGACTGGACAAATCGGTTTTGGGTGGTGGTGGGGGAACAGGTCAAAGCGGTTCTGAGTGGTGGTGGTTGGTTAACTGGTCTAAGCGGTTTTGGGTGGTGGGGAAACTGGTCAAAGCAGTTTTGTGTGGTGGAAGAACTGGTCAAACCGGTTGGGAGTGGTGGTCAAGTGCCCTCGTACCTACTGCTAACACAGACAGCGGACTCACTGCAGGAAGGAGTTGCCTCCATAGTTAAAGGTTTCCTTACCAATTAGCTTTCTGGAGATTTCATATTCACATGTGTGCTAAATGTCCTTCCTACGTCTAATTGGAGTGGCGTCTTTGGTGGATTGAAAACCCAAAATTATACAATTTTAACAAATAATAAATGTTTCAAAAGAAACAATTAAGTAATGCACTTCCAAGTACGTATCTTCCTCGACGATGGACTGGAATTACTGTCTTACTGGCTCTGGTGAGCTGAAAATCAATACGGTTTATCTGTAAGACCCCATGAACAATATCCAATTATAAAATTGGTCACTTATATCGGTGCAAGTTAACTGCAGACGGGGTTTATGACATGGATTAAAAAATGGTCAATTGCAGACGAAGGAAAAAGGAAGTCTGTTTACCTGTTAAATGAGTTAACTGCATACCGCGGTCTCTACCTATTATATATAACATTTTGTTCATCAATAAAATAAAAAACGGAAGTATTTCAAATATATATTATATAAATTAAATATTCATTCGTCTACATGTACCTACATTTAACTACATAAAATAATTTTATACTGCATATTTATACGAAACACACTTAAAGGTGGGAACAGATCAAGCAAACATTGTTGTGCAACAGCTGAACAACAGTCGAACAACACACGAGTTCACGCAGTGTGTACGTGTTGCGCAACAGTTGTACAACTGTTGGCGATCTGTTGCGCGGTGTTTGCTCCCGAGGCGGTACATCAAAGGAGACGTTGCCTAACAGTGCGCACACAGCATCGCTAGTGTAGACGTTGCATTTCAAACAGTGAGACGATTCGTATGTGAAAAGTTTTCATCAGTTATTAAAATGTCTCAGAACTGGAATGAAGAGCAAAGTCTGATCTTGATAGATCTTGTAAGAGGTTTTCCGAATATATGGAATCCCGAAAATGAGACTTATAAACACAAAAACAAACGTACCGACGCATTTAATAACATAGCTGAAGCTCTAGGGCTTTCGCGGGAAGAATGTGAGCGAAAATGGAAAGTTCTGCAAAATCAATTTAGACGAGAATGTATTAAAAGTGTAACAAAATCCGGCCAAGGAACAAGTGAATTGTACGTTTCTCACTGGTTTGGATATAAACATTTAATGTTTTTAAAAGACAAGAATAAGCCGAGACA
The DNA here is from genome assembly GCA_963921935.1 of Galeruca laticollis. NCBI lineage: Eukaryota > Metazoa > Arthropoda > Insecta > Coleoptera > Chrysomelidae > Galeruca > Galeruca laticollis. The sequence continues at coordinate 86,864,253 of OY998184.1, forward strand.
TACAAGAGATACTCAAGTCGAGGTGAGTAAGCATTATTTTTTATTGCTTGTTTACTGAATCATAATAATTATATTAACATTAGAACAAACAATATTATTTTTCATTCCATTTTGTCTTGCCACGGCACTCTTCCATTGGTTGAAAAATAACGCGCAAATTGTTCACGGACCTCTTGTGCTTCTCTGGTTGATTTTCTACCAATTCTCTTTATATTTAAAAATGTTCCTGAGGGTTCTGGTTCGTTTCGCCAGGATCCAGGACTCAAAATTCCGGAGGGAATATCTTCTTTATCACAGGTTCCAGGCGGACTGTATAAAACTGTGGCTGACTTATTATTTTGTAAAAAATTATGCAAGTAGCAACAGGCTAGAACAACTTTTTCAGAATTAGCAGGTTGCAAAAGCATGGCTTTTTGAAGAACTCGAAACACAGCTGACAGAACTCTAAAAGTATTTTCAACTACTCGCCTTGCTCGTGATAACCTGTAATTAAATGAACGTTGGAACGTCTCCTTCGCATGTTCTCCTGAAAATGGTTTCATCAAGTTCTCCTGTAGAGGAAACGCATCATCACAAACAAACACAAAAGGAGTTGTCCTGTCCCGATGTCCTGGCAGCAGTTTTGCAGGTGTCAAATTTAATGTACCAGCGTTTAGTTTCTTTGCAAAATCTGTATTTTTAAAAACTCCACCATCGGAAATTCGTCCCTGACATCCCACATTCGCATATAAAAATCTATATTTTCATCTACTACTGCCATAAGGACAATACTGAAAGTGCCCTTGTAATTAAAATATTCACTTCCAGTTTTTAAAGGGGCTTGTAGTAGGACATGTTTCCCATCAATTGCTCCTAAGCATTGAGGAAAATTCCACAGGTCTTCATAATCCTGGGCAACTTGAAGCCACTCCTCGGGTGAAGCAGGTAACTGAAAAAAAATAGGTACATATATGAACTTTCCGACTCAAAATTAGCCCAGGAATCACCCATTAAAAAAGTTCATATCATTAATTGACACCCTGTATCCACACACACTACACCTATTTTATTATTTTCTTTGTTTCAGACACAGGAATTGGAAAATACACAAGAAGACGACACATTACAATCAGAAATTCTTTCTAATGAGGATTCGTCCAACACTCATGTAGAACCATCGCGTGACACAGTGACAAATGTTTTATCACCAAGACAGGAAACCTCTTCTGATTATCAATGTTATGAATCACAGTCATCTCGTGACACCGTGAGGCAGTTGGTACCACCAGGAAAAAAAACGTTGGGGAAGCGCTCCGCTCCCTCTGATCCTCAAATTGATGAAGCTTTTAAAGCAATAAAAGCATTAACAGGAAACCGAGCAAAAAAGGACAGCTTTGACGTATATGGCGAATACGTAGCAAATAAATTAAGAACGTTTAATGCTTTGATTCGAGCTAACGTAGAACATAAAATTAATTGCCTTCTGCATGATGCTGACATGCAAATGCTCTACCAATCGCAAGGACAATTTAATCAAAGGACAACTGTATCCACTGCAAGTTCCTCATCCTATCCATCACCAGTCCCGTCTCCATACTCGTCAGAAAGCCTTCAACATGCTGTCTTAGAGCCGCAGGAACCCAACTTGTATCTCAAGAACAAAAGGGAGATAACTTTACAGAATTGTAAAAAAACTATGTTATCTACACACTAATCTAAATAAATAATAAGAAAAGATTTTGATTTTTTTTACCTGTATCTGATCCATCAAAGCTTCTATTAGCGCTTCGCATACTTCCGGAATTATAGTACCAATTAACTGCTTCGATATACGAAAAAGGTACATTAGACTGACATACGAATCTCCTGTGGCTAAAAACCGTAAAGTTACCAGTAATCTTGTCTTGACACATACTGGTTCTCGGTAATTCGTATGTTTTTTTGCAATTTTAGGACTAATCATTACAATTAGTTTTTCAAATGTAGTTGTATCCATTCGAGAGAAGTTATTGAACAACATGTTGTCCTCCATTCTTAATTCTGGTAAAAACTGTCGTTCTCTGTTAGCGTATATACGTCTTTGCCACCACCTTCGCTTTTTACGGCCTCTTCGTGATACTTTTATTTTTATAAATAAGAACGCACACCAGACGAGTAGAGCATCTTCTTCGTCGCTCATAGCACCGACTAAACGAACACTGGACAAACACCGGGGAAACTAGGTAGGTCGATGTTGGCGAACAGTTTGCCGAAAATGTTTTCTCTCCACGGAAACAAGTTTGCCAACAGCTGCTTAGCTGTTGTTCAACTGTTGCACAACAATGTTTGCTTGGTCTGTTCCCACCTTAATAAAGTCAATCCTTGCAATTTTATTGTTCCTGTAACCAATAATTTTATTTGAAATACATTTTTGTTTTTCCAATACATCCTTTCGAATCTAACCTCGCTGATTTAATCGTGGAGAATTAATTTTCAAGTACGTATCTGTCTGAATATCTATTAACACATCCAAATACTGAATTATATTCGGATGCGGAGATGTATTCAAATTATTAAATTTTGAGTGGAATGATTCGCAACAATTTGTAGTTCGTATGAGTGATGCTGCATTTTCTGCCCAGATATGTTGTTTACAAGAGCATGAATACTAAACATTTGTAAGAAGTGTTTTACACAGTAATCAAATGTTCCATCCATACATATATTATTGAACTAGAACACATTACACTTGGATTTTCAGTGCACGAAAATACTATAATATTTTTAATCCTGTCGTTTATTATCAAAAATTCTTCTTCTTTAACGGTCATATCTTGAGCATATTCCAAAAAATCGTGCACATCGGAAACGTTTTGAAGCAATTTTGGAAATTATTTATTTCTGTGTCTGTAAATATTGCGTTTAATATATTGTATATCTTTTTCTGCCAAAGTTAACTACGAATTATTTTAGATGGACTATCAGCGATCATATCGTCTGCTTTTCTTTTTAATTTATTACTTAATGTTTGCCTGTTGATTGCACTGTCACTTTCCTGTTCATGATTATGAGTATTTAATATTTTAGACATCACTTTTTCAATGCCCATTTTATATATTTTAGCTTTACATGTCCTTTTCACAGTGCACCAACAAGTGTCACCATTTTTTAATTCACGGTGTTTATAAAATTTAAAATTTTCAATAACAACTCCACGTTCACCTATCATATCTTTCACTTCCATCTTCAGTTTTCTGTATATCGTACTTAACAAATGTGTCGTCGCTGTTGAAATAAATTTTAAACTGATAGCCATAATAATATTTTTGCGTACATTTTGTTATTCTAAGACCCCTGACCGCCAGTCTGCAGTTCACCCACAGGATTAGGTACCCTCATAAAACCCTTTTTAGATCATAAACCTCGTCTGCAACTAACATGCGCCCCACTTATATATACTCCAGAGAGTGTATCGTACTAACATGACATGTTAAGTCGACGACTACGACAGGAAAAGTAATTATAGTTACGGAGACAAAATTTTTGGGAATTTTTCTACTAAAAAAGGTTCAAATTATGCAAGATGAAAATTGGTGTAAATATTTTTTTCTTTTGGAAATAACTGAAATTACAAAAATTGTGGTTTTCGACTGCAAAAAATCGATCGCCACAATCAGTTTTTCGATAAAATTTTTTTTTACCCTTAAATAGAGGGACGCAATTACAAAAAAACATAACTACTGAAAAAATTATACTGATTATAATAACAGAAACTTTGATTTCAAATTCTAAAGTATAGTGAAAGGATCAGTCTATAAGGAAAAAAAATCAGGAACACTCTAATACTTGCTGTTGCTAATATACAGGGTATCAAAGTGGAGATATATACAATTCGGTAATAAAATGACGGTCATATTTGAGCCTCCATATTCTATAAAATAATGGTATGAGATATTTGAAAATGTCACAGTTTGTAGCAAATTTCATCCTGAATTTATAGAATATACATATAAGGATTTGTGATGAACGGTTCGAATGATATGGGAGACATAAATGGGCCATGTTCGTTTCTGAATTTTTTAATGGCTCAAAACATGACTAGAGTTGAAATTTAATACTTTACTTCACGTTAGTGTCGAAATTAGTTTTTTTCGAGTTCGATTTAGTGGGAGTTGACAACTAATTTTTCAATTAAAAATTTGTTTCCACCCTAAATAGCGGAAGAAATTAATAAAAAACATAATTTTATTCAAAAAATCATACTAGCTATAATAATAGAAATTTTGATCTCAAATTCCAAAGGATTATACTCAAAGAAACACTTTATGAGGAAAAAAATCAAGAATTTCGTAAAATTTACCGGCTCTGAGATACAGGGAGATATTTAAAATTCTGGAATAAAATAACGTAAAAGTTAGTTATAATCTTTAAACGATTTATTGTTAATTTAAATTAACTTTATTATAAAAAATAATACCTGATCATATCTAAAATATCCATAAAAATGTTTGTGAATTTTATTAAAACGTTAAGACCACCAACAGACAATGGGCAAAGCTATAAAACGCACCTGAACAGGTCTGCCATTCATCTACATCATTGTTAACGACCATTTTGATAAACAATGAAATAAGAGGTTATGTCTAAGAGGGTTATTAGCTGATTTTAATCCAAGGCACCTTTTCTTTTTCTTGGTGGTCTTGTCGATTTTACACCAAGATCAAATGGAAAGATATCTCAATTAACTTGAGAAAAAAGAAGATTTTATATTGTTCTCGTAACCTACAAAATAATTGTATACTTATAATTTTAAAAAAAAACATCGAGACGTAATTGACACAGATAAAGATTCTCACTGGCGAGTCGCATAATTTTTTCCTTTTAAAGAATTAATAGATAAGTCGTTAGCCATTTTTAGAATATAGAAACTATATTCTGTAATCGTTGTATAAACTTAGCTACCATATTAACAACATCCACCATCTGTTTAACGTATATATCTCCAAATAGGTTACATAAAATAATGAAGCATAATTACACACCACATAATATATTGGCTTTTAGGAGATATAGAAATTATTTAAATACATTGGAGAAAAGATGGCTACCAAGATAAGCAATGAAAATGTGATGAAAAATATTAAACAACAAAAGATATCTAAAACAATCTATCTTTCAGACACTGATGTAAAAGAGGTGATAAAAACCGTGATGAGTTTAAAAAATAATAAGTCACCGGGGCTAGATGGTATACGATCAGAAACTCTTAAGGCAGTAAGTGCAGAAATTGCACCTGTGTTAACATTCCTAATAAATAAATCAATAAATGATGGTAAGTTTGCAAAAATATTGAAAATTGCAGAAATTTTACCCCAGTTTAAAGATGGAAATCCTAAGGAAATTTCAAATTATAGACCAATATCATTAATTTCAAATGTAGAAAAGGTATTTAAAAATAATACAAAAACGAATCGTATCGTTTATAAAAGAATATAACATATTATCAGACAGACAATACGGGTTTCGTGAAAACGTGTCGACGTCGGATGCAGTGGCTAGGTTGCTGGAGATGATAAGTGGTGCTTTAGATAAAAAACAACCATCCATTGTCATCTTTGTTGACTTGGCTAAGGCATTTGACAGTGTCGATCATAACAAGCTTTTATTGGTTTTGGAGAATACAGGATTTAGGGGTATGGCATACAAGCTACTTATGAGTTACTTGCACGAAAGAGTGCAGTGTGTGAATGTTGGTGGAGCCCACAGTGAATTCTAAATTGTAAAATATGGAGTACCCCAAGGAACAGTCCTGGGACCAATCCTCTTTAACCTATACCTTAATGATATATTTTTTCAGGACGGAAAGGGAGAAATTGTGAGCTTTGCTGATGACACCGCTGTATTCTATAAAAATGACAATTGGTTGGCTCTCAAGAATGATATCGATTTTGTTATAATAGTTGATTTTTTTGAGAACAGACTACTTACAATAAATTATAAAAAAACCTTTATTTTGCCGTTTACTTCATACAGCACCAGCTTGCCACCATTTAAGCAAATATCTATTACTGTGTCCACAAGAGGAATGTTTCATATCAAAACATCAAATGAAATTAAATATCTCGGAATTTTCCTTGATTCCCATTTACGATGGGATCACCAAGTAAATTATTTAATAAAAAACTTAGATTTGTACTATATAAACTTAAATATCTATCTAATATTCTAAAATTAACTTACCTTAAAATTCTTTATTATGCACTGGTCGAAAGCCATCTAACATATGGTCTTATTGCTTGGGGATCGGCTGGGGAGACTCTCATCGAGTACCTACAAAAAGTCCAAAAGAGTATATTAAAAGTTTTATTTCACAAACCTAGAACCTACCCTACAACTCAGCTCTACCAAGAAACTGGAGTACTTAACATCTGCCAACTATATGTTAAAGTCATTTTACTAAAGCAATATAAAGACAAAGTCACTCTAAAGGCAATTCAACATAGTTATCCAACCAGATATAAGGAAAATGCTGCCGAAATACCATTAATGAAAAAGGCTATAGGTAAAAAAAGTTTCACATACCTGGCTCCAAAGTTATATAATCAATTACCGTCTGATTTGAAAAAAATTGAATCTTCAAGTTTATTCAAAAAAAAAATAAAGTACTGGATCCTATCTTTTCCGGCCGATATAATGCAAAACTTTATTTCTCCTCAAAATGAAACTTTTATAGTCTGTCAATTTTATCGTGATTTGTAAAACCTGAAAAATGTTTGTCTTATCGATATTCTGAATGATTTTGCTTACGTTTTTGTTGTTGTTTTGTGTTCTGTGTTCTACGTGTTATAGCTCATATTTACGTTCTTTGAAATATTCCCATATATGTTTAGGATGTTTGTCTTTGTAAATGATGGTGTAATAAATGGGTCTCCTGTAGTATTTACTTGTCGGCGCTGTCCTGTGTAATTAATTAGGTGTTTCCTAGTTTTATTACGCTGTCACCGGAAAAATGTGTTTGGTTCCTGTATTATCTCGCTGATGGTAGTGACCGGAAGGGCCCTACTGTATACTTCTACCCTAGACAAAAAAAATCGTTGCAGCGTGCTGTCACCAGTGCCTCGCGGCACAAAAATTGTAGAACCAGGAATTCTCCCTGCGGGATTACCTCGAGGGAGGGGTTGTTCCAGGCTCGAGCGATCAAGGTCGTCGTGGGGCCCCTTGGGCTTATACAGTGTGCCAAGCCCGAGTTCGTAGTGCAGGTCCTATTTGACGGGCACGGGGGTGGTGAGAATGGAAATAAATTGAAAGGTTAAAATACGTAAAACATATATTACTAATAAAAAAAAAGGAAAATCATTAAAACCCTATACGAACGTTTTCTAATAAAATATTACACGTGGCTTTCTCCTGGTTTCTAGGATAGCCTACGTAACATACCCTACATAAATAAGAGGTTAACAACTGATATATCTTAAAAAAAAGAAGGGAAATTCTTTACCCCCTATTTCCCGCGTTAATTTCGCTTCTCGCAGAGGGAGAGCAATAAAACTATAGAAATACCTTCTATATCAAATAAAATTCAGAAAAGTAATTTATGAAGACAGGTTTTACTATGATCCCTAGTATAAATATTTCTATGTTACTGTTTTTAAATGAAACTCAAGGTCTCTAGTTAATTCTACAATATAATACAAGTTATTGAAAATTCTAAAAAATTGACAATTGTTTCGATAAATCAATATCATCGTCAGAATGACAGAAGTTACATTACATTTTATGCCTACCTGATGTTTAGTAGTTATTTTTGGCTAGACCAAGAAGTAACCTAACTTGTGATTGGCTTAATATATGTTTATAGAAAAAAGAAGAAGATGTGATATTACAAATATTGAAGCTTAGACATTATTAGCCCTATGGTGATATCCTGGATATCATTTTTCCAATTAAGATCAGTATAACTGTGCAATGATATAGAAAACCAGGAAAACTATATCTGCTGATCTTTACAATTATCACTTAAGAAGACAGTTTATTAGTGGAGAATTCCCTAGATTTAACTGTTCATTGACAACTTCATATTGTGGGTTTCTTAAATGTCTTCTAATTTCCAGTTCTTCAAGGAAATCCAGTTCTTGTTTATTTTCACAAATATGCAGTACTTCTAGTTCTGTGTTAGGTGTCAATGAATGATTGGTGTCAAGTAGATGTTTTGCGTAGTGGGATTTATCTGGTTGTTTTAATCTGTATGCTCGTAAGTGCGCACTGTATCGTATTTCAAAATTCCTAAGGGTCTGACCCAAATAGACAGCATTACATTCTGGACATTTGAGTTTATATATACCTGACTTCTTTAATAGTGGTATTTTTGCTTTTACATTTAACAATTTTGTACTAACGTTACTTTCTGTTTTAAAAGAAATTGTTGTATTCGTTGCTGAAGATATTATCTTTGAAATATTATTAGAAATATTTCCTGCATATGTGATGGTTTTATAAGTTTTAATTTCATCAGCTTGTTTAGGATATATTAGTTGTAATGCCACTTTTCCTCTTTTTTACTAATTAGCTTATTTATCATATCTAATGGATAACCGTTAGATGTTGCTATTTGTCTAATTGTATTAATCTCTCTATCAAAATTACATTTGTTCATAGGAACTGAAAAAGCTCTATGTATCATTGAATTATATGCTACTAGTCTGTGTGACACAGGGTGGTTAGAATTGAATGGAATTGTTACATCAGTTTGTGTTGGGTTTCGGTAAATTGAATAATCAAGTACATTATTAACTCTTTGAATTTTTGAATCAAGAAAATTGATTGAGTTATTTTCTTCAATTTCTAATGTAAATTTAATTTTCGGGTGTAAATTATTGATGTGGTTGAAAAATACATCTAATTGTCGTTCACTACCCATAAAACAAGCTAATATGTCATCTACATATCTATACCAAAATAAAATATTTTTCGAAATATTACTTTCAAAGATCTTTCTTTCTAAATTGTCCATAAAAATGTTTGCTAAAATAGGTGATATAGGGCTTCCCATTGGTAAACCTTCATTTTGAATATATATCTTGTTGTCAAAAGTGAAATAATTCTGATTAATGCATACATCAAATAAATTAAGTAGTATATCTGATATTATTCCTGGATTAATATTTTTATCTTCTAGTAATTTTCTTACAAGTATTAGACATTCTTTAGGAGGAATTTTAGTAAACATGTTAGTTACATCGAACGATATGAGTTTATAGTTATCTTGTAAGAAAATTACTAGAAGATAAAAATATTAATCCAGGAATAATATCAGATATACTTAATTTATTTGATGTATGCATTAATCAGAATTATTTCACTTTTGACAATAAGATATATACTCAAAATGAAAGTTTACCAATGGGAAGCCCTATATCACCTATTTTAGCAAACATTTTTATGGACAATTTAGAAAGAAAGATCTTTGAAAGTAATATTTCGAAAAATATTTTATTTTGGTATAGATATGTAGATGACATATTAGCTTGTTTTATGGGTAGTGAACGACAATTAGATGTATTTTTCAACCACATCAAGAATTTACACCCGAAAACTAAATTTACATTAGAAATTGAAGAAAATAGCTCAATCAAATTTGTTGATTTAAGAATTCAAAGAGTTAATAATGTACTCGATTATTCAATTTACCGAAAACCAACACAAACTGATGTAACAATTCCATTCAATTCTAACCACCCTGTGTCACACAGACTAGCAGCATATAATTCAATGATACATAGAGCTTTTTCAGTTCCTATGAACAAATGTAATTTTGATAGAGAGATTAATAAAATTAGACAAATAGCAACGTCTAACGGTTATCCATTAGATATGATAAATAAGCTAATTAGTAAAAAAGAGGAAAAAGTGGCATTACAACTAATATATCCTAAACAAGCTGATGAAATTAAAACTTATAAAACCATCACATATGCAGGAAATATTTCGAATAATATTTCAAAGATAATATCTTCAGCAACGAATACAACAATTTCTTTTAAAACAGAAAGTAACGTTAGTACAAAATTGTTAAATGTAAAAGCAAAAATACCACTATTAAAGAAGTCAGGTATATATAAACTCAAATGTCCAGAATGTAATGCTGTCTATTTGGGTCAGACCCTTAGGAATTTTGAAATATGATACAGTGAGCACTTACGAGCATACAGATTAAAACAACCAGATAAATCCCACTACGCAAAACATCTACTTGACACCAATCATTCATTGACACCTAACACAGAACTAAAAGTACTGCATATTTGTGAAAAGAAACAAGAACTGGATTTCCTTGAAGAACTGGAAATTAGAAGACATTTAAGAAACCCACAATATGAAGTTGTCAATGAACAGTTAAATCTAGGGAATTCTCCACTAATAAACTGATAATTGTAAAGATCAGCAGATATAGTTTTCCTGGTTTTCTATATCATTGCACAGTTATACTGATCTTAATTGGAAAAATGATATCCATGATATCACCACAGGGCTAATAATGTCTAAGCTTCAATATTTGTAATATCACATCTTCTTCTTTTTTCTATAAACATATATTAAGCCAATCACAAGTTAGGTTACTTCTTGGTCTAGCCAAAAATAACTACTAAACATCAGGTAGGCATAAAATGAAATGTAACTTCTGTCATTCTGACGATGATATTGATTTATCGAAACAATTGTCAATTTTTTAGAGTTTCCAATAACTTGTATTATATTGTGGAATTAACTAGAGACCTTGAGTTTCATTTAAAAACACTAATATGAGCATATTCCACGAAGTAAAGGTCGAGACAGTCAATTTCATTTCTATGTTATTATCAAGACTCTGAATTTAGGATTAACTACGACCCTTCGTAATATAAATATCTTTGCGCTTCTATCAAAATACTAAAATAAATATATTGAACCAGATATCATAGATCGTAAGAGAATTAATACTATTAAAATATGTTGCTAGTATTAAAATATATGAAAATAATATAATTTAAGAAAATAAATAAAAAGGAAACACTTTTATTAATTTAAAGAACATATCAAATAAAGATATATTAAATAATAGCCTATAACAATATAATAAATAAGGAATTACCTCAATAATAATACAAAATATAGAGATTGCCTAACCAATGTAATGATGTAAATAAAGTTGCCTAAGACGAAGAATAATTTCCATACCATAACCAGCTGTTCACCTAAAAAGAAACAATTATATAGTCAAGTCAAGAGAATATTAGATATCAGTAGTTACATTAGAATACAAATATTATTATAGATAATTCATCATAATCATTAATCTAAGAATAAAAAACAAATACAAATATTGATAGAATAGAATTCAATAGATTTTCATCGATAAACAAATAATGACACATATACAAATGATATATGGTAAATAAAATAAACGTTGAATCAATAAATAGAAATTTGTTAAAGTTTATTATAAATAATATAATGCAAAGAGTTTAGACAAATAACATAAGAGAATTTATATTTATAATGAATATGAGTGTAACAATGATATACTATCAATAACAATATTGGATGTTGTACCATTTAAATGTATCTATGTATAACCAATTTTAATTTAGTTGTATGATGAAAAAACTCATAGGAACTCTATAAATGAACTAATTATGTAAAAGAGTGTATGTATGAAATTTTTTAATAAGTGATAGAAGTTTCAATTATCTGATTGCTAAAGACAATATCTTATTGGTTATAAAATATGACAGAACAAATTGTGAATCAATAAATAAACTTTGAAATAGTGACCTGAAAAAGAACAAAAGACTGTTTGTTGAAAAAAGTAGAGAATCGAGGGGACGCTTAAAGAAGAAGGGAAGCTGGTGTCAAGAAGCGAGGAGTGTGTGTGATGGTGTTCCTGAAATTTCAAGAAATTCCCGGTTTAACACATTTAAACCTATAAAGTACTATTAAATACAATCTTAGTAATACTCACAGTCAATTGTATCAAGTTTTTCGGCAAGAATTTACGAAATTTTCATCAATTTTGGTTTTTTGGAACTTCAGCGGAGTGTTCCTCGGATCCAGAGACTTTCATCCCAATTCAAGAGCAACAGGTCAGTGTTTTTAAATCATTATTGGCCAATAATCAGTGTAAAAACTCAAAATACTCAATTAAGTACTTAATTTCATAAATTGATAAACTTTTGCAAATATGATCGATCTGAAAAAGAAAGAAACAGACTTTGTATAGTGAATTCATTGCATAAATCGTTAAATTTAATAAAAGGCCGAATTTTCAATAAATTAAAACATGTACTTACGCCATCTTGTAATCGCATAAATCTGGTGATTGAAATTTCATAATGTAATAACTATTTCCATCTGTATATAATTTCTATTTTTCTATCTATGTGTATAACAATTTTCTTTCCACAGCAATTTGTATCATATATAACTATGATTTATATATAAATTCTTTTATGTGTTTGAACCATTCACTTGTTTGCATCTTCATCAAACTTTGTATAATATGAATAAATGCTTCTTACGTATCAGAATTTTTCGTTTTATGTTAAAGCGCATGACTAGTTTTTTCACGCATGCGCATTGATGAAATTATTAAAATAAATAAGTAGATACAATATAACCATTGGCGTCGCATATTATTTTTATCTAATATAAAATATTGCATTGAAAATTAAATCTATTTCAAATAATGTGTTTTCTTTTTATTTAAACAATTACAACAATATAATAAGCCAGGACTCAAAGAGAAAAAGGATTTCATGCTCCCGAATTAATAAATATATAATAAATATAACAACTATATAAAAAAACAATAACTGAGCTAGCCAAACTAAATAAAAATTCTAAATAATAAACATCTACATTTAAATTGCATAATAAAAGTAAGTAAATAATTCAGTATATATATAATATATATATATATATATATATATATATATATATATATATATATAGGGGAATGGTCCCTGAATACAAGCTAAATAAGATACCTATTACAAATTTTGGCCCTATCAGTAAATGAGGGGCGCTGATATTTATGAAACACTAGATATGACCGGAAAAATACTATGGGGTCCCTTCCCTATCTTGGGACACCCGGTTAAGTCAAAGAAAAAATATAATATCACCGTTCAAATACACAATATAATAAAATAATTGTACTTTGAAAACTTACGTTTTGGATTATCACCAGTCGCACAAACTGCACACTATTACTGTTTGGAGGGTGAGGGCCCGTCAATACTTAGACTTGCCTCACCGGGGGAGAGATACTTTCTCTCTGTTGATTCCCAATTTTTCGTTATTTTATTTCCCAGTTTCACCTTGTGTGAAGGTTAGTTTGCAATATCATCGTTTATGTTTGTAGTAAACCAACCTGACCTGTTCGTAATCTAATATGTTTTGATAACCTTGTTTTGTTTGTGTTATTTACTTTAGTTGAGGTCGATAATTAATAATTATTTTGAATTAAGAAGAATTTGTCTATATAGGGCGTTCTTAAAATTTATGTCATATCTTGTGTTTATTACAATGGCTTTTTAAATTCTATACAACTACTTCTTATGATAAATGAACTATCACATTCACGCACAAGCCTTGCTTTTGTGAATGTACGCTCTTTTGCGATGAAAATGGGGTGACTACTTATCTACTCAACTTATTTTAATATGCTTGCATCTTTTGAATGTATATTTAATTATTGTAACTGTAACTGAGGCAAATAAAGATTATTATTATTATCTATATACTTAATGAATAAAAAACGCATCACATTGTATTTATCAATTTCTTTGTACTAACTATAAGTACAATTTCCTCCCGAAACCGTTGGTGGCCTTTTTCCTATTTTAGAAGTTACGAGGAATTTCTGATATTCAATATACAGTAAAATTTCGAAATTTATAATTTTCATCCTTGCAGAAACGAACAGGACCCACTTATTTCTTTCATATCATTCGAATCCTTTATCCCAGATTCTTATATGTATTCTCGATAGATTAAAGATGAAATTGTCTACAAACTGTAAAATTTTCAAATTTCTAATAGTATTATTTTCCAAAATATGAAGTCTCGAAGATGACCGTTATTTTATTTCTTAATGTTATATATGTTCAATTTGATACCCAGTATCTCAGAAACAGTAACCATTAGGATGTTCCTGATTGTTTTCCTCATAGACTGATAGGGGAAAGGGGGCTAATATCGCACAGTGAGGCAATATTGCGCACCACAAAATAAAAGAGACGAAGTGCGAGAAGTGAAATCTGGCAACAAGTACGTTGTTCCTTATCGTTAGCCACTATGTTGAACAGGTGTCGGCTTATACAGTCATCGATCTTTCCTATATACAAATATTTTCTAGAATATTTCGAGGACCTATCCCTATGTTTGCTTTCTATTGTCATGCGTTAACAACGGAATTTTGGTTAGAAAAACAAACCAAGGTCGATATGGAATAATATTGCGCAGTACGCGATATTACACCACACTGCGCTATAATGCCCCATATTATTGACATCAACTTGTTTCCTAATTTCAGATGGTCAGAAACTATCAAAGAAAAACCCAACGACAGAGCTGGACCATTGAACAGCGTAATAATGCTTTGGCTGCTATACACTCAGGTGCTGAAATACGCGAGGCTGCAAGAAATTTCGGCATTCCCGAATCAACACTGCGCCACCATCTAAAACCTGGATCAGAAGTTGACCGCTTGGGGAGGAAACCTCTTTTTACGAAACCACAAGAAAAAGAGTTAGCAAATCACGTCATGAAGTTGGTAAATTTATTCTATGGCGTAACTCCACGAGAGCTGAGAAGAATAGCTTTTGACTTCGCAGAAGCTAATCACCTACTTCTTAAGTTTAACAAGGAATCTGGGCTAGCAGGAAAAGATTGGCTGTCGTGCTTTATAAAGAGAAATGCCGAGCTGAGACTTCTGAAGCTGTAGAATTTTTTTTCAAAAACCTAGTAAAACTATTGACCAAGTTCAAATTTCAGATCAATCGAATCTTTAATGTCGACGAATCTGATATAACCACTGTCCAGAAAAGGTCTGGAAAAGTTTATGCGAAAAGGGGACAGAAACAAGTCGGCGTTGTCATTTCAGCTAAACGAGGTCAAACGACCCAAGTAGCACACGACGTCTAAATAATGTCCAAAAGACGTCAAACATTCGTCCAACAGACGTCAATTGTACGTCCATAATGACGTCCAATAGACGCAGTTATGTCACTTCTATGACGTCTTTTGGACGTCGCTTATATGACGTCTTTTGGACGTCACTCCTTTGACGTCTTTTGGATGTCACTTCTATGACGTTTTTTGGACGTCATTTGAAGGTCACTTCTATGACGTCTTTTGAACGTCACTTTTCAGGCGTCTTTTGGACGTGCATCTATAAGTCTTTTGGACGTCACTTCTATGATGTCTTTTGGACTCCTTACTTTTCAACAGTAAGATGTTAGTTGCACCAAATTAGGGGCAGCAACATGACGTTGAATAGAGACGTGATAAAGACGCTTCTATTTTCCCTGATACCATCTACATATACAAGTTGCATGTTCATTCGTCTTTAGATCGACCTATATAATTTAGGTTTATTTGTTCATAGGTTGAACTATACGGCAGAAATCAAAGTTTGTAATAAAAAACAAATTATTAGAAAAATATTTGTTGTAACAAAAAACGATGATGCATGTCTGTCCAAGGCACAATAATTGTCATGTTTATCTAAATATATAAACACAAAAATAATTTGAAAATATCGATGTTTCCAGTATATATTATAATAAATTTAATATAACAGAATCGACTGAATAATGTTAGCAGATATAGGGTGCTAAAATTTATTAATAAAACTTAAAACATAATATATATGGCATTTCTGTGTTAATTAGATATCGACAAATACAATGTTTTTTGTATTTCCTACCACCTTTGCAATTGCCATGATGATGGTACCGTAGGTAGGGAAACTACTTCTATAGGCGGCGTTGCATTAGAAGCTGATGTTGAGGGAATATCTGATGGGGCTGAGATACCAGAAAATACGCTTGGCGATATTTGTTTCTTTTCTATAGCACCTAAAATTTTGTCATTTAAGTTGCATAGTACTAAGTAACAATTTAAAATAAATTAGATATAAAACAGCATTTAGTTATAATTGCTATCTCGCTTTAGCTTGTGATAATTGGTATTAAATACATATTTTAGTTCACATTACAGTTTATATTGCTATTATATTTACCCGACAACTTTTTAATTTTGATTTGTAGTGGTCTAGAATATTTACTTTCCTCTTCACTATCACTATCTTCAATAATTCTTTTTCTGGGTCCACTTAGTGTAGTTTCATTATCATAAGTATCATTAATATCACTGTTGACTTGAGCTTCTTTTTCTTTTCGAATTGCTTTTTCTAAATCATCTACAGAATACATTGTGTTACAAAAGAGTTGAAATATTTTATCGAGCAATTAGTTGTAAGTAAATACAAGAAAATATCTTAGTAGCCAAACGGGTCTAGCCAAGTTCCACATGGCATTTAAAGAAAAACATGAAATCATGCCATCATGTATCATGTGGTTATTTCTGGTATTCACTAAACTAAAACTGCATGTATGTAGTTGTAGTATGAAACGTACCGGTCTGAAAATATATTTTTTTGACTCCATATAATTTTCTTTTCTCGCAGTCAACAGCGTGATCGTTTTCTAAAGAGCGCCGAAAGATTCTTCTATCTTTTAATGGCAGCCAGTATACCTCCTTATCCAAAGGTCTTAGCCAATTCTGACTGATCACTGAGACACTTTCATCGCCCGTTTCATCAAACAGAATAACACAATACATTTTCTTTTTCAAAAAAAGGTCTGTTAAATACAAATTAAAATTTTTCAGCCCGGACTTCCACTTTCACTGACTTATTAACGTAATACCGTAATCACAAATACATAATACACTGAGTTTTGTTAGAACTTGGCAGGCTGTTACACTAAGGGACATGGGTTATCTGTGACAGGGACCATCAAAACTAAGTGGACAAGTAGAGTTAACGACAATTTACTGCATCTAAAGTTCTAAACTCACTTGGGCTACTGATTTGAAACGGTCAATGGAACTGTTTTCGGTTTTCAAAATGGTTTCTAATTGCCCCATTGCCCACATTGCCCACATTGCCCCATTGCCCACACGACATGAATATCTTTTATAATTTTAATATAGGTTTACTGAAACATAATAAAATTTATTTCTGTAATCCTTTAAGTACGAATATACTTAAATTAAATTCCAAGGATTATTAACAATGATTCAATGAAACTTAATTAATCAGTATATTTTATTTTGCCTATTTGATGATGGTAGTAGAAAGAAATATAGAAATTTATTTGCATGTGACAACATTGTAGTGTTGAACAGACTCGGACCAATGATACTAAGCGAACGCACGTGGGACAATTTAAAAACAAAAGAAATATTAGAATGATTCTAATCTCTGTTTATCGTAGCAATTTTACGTTTTCTTTTTGTATAAACTGTTTAATTAAGTACAAATTTAAAAGTTAAATAAACATTGGTAAATCAAGTTCAATTTTTTGCTGTCGTAACTGCTAATAATCTAAAATTCATAAGCTTAATAGAGATACAATAATAATATGTAGGCAATAAGTATATTTTTGTATTCTCCCATTATTTCAAGAAGTAATAAAATAAACACACCTGTTTTAATATTATTTCATATTTTACGTCCTTAGATAGACGTCGGAAAGACGTCATTATCATAGCCGTCCAGTTGACGTCAATTAAAATGACGTCATATAGACGTCGTTATCATAGACGTCCAGTCGATGTCCATTAAAATGACGTCTTTTAGACGTCACTTTTTGGTCGCATGACGTATGGGACCAAAAATGACCAATAATTGACGTCTTCATGACGTCAGTTATGTCATCTTGGCTACCTGGGGATTACCATCTTATGCGCTGTCAGTGCAGCAGGGACATACGTTCCCCCAATGATAATTTATCCGACAAAACGGATGTCTCCTCAATTAGAAAAAGACGGCCCAATAGGTTGCATTTATTCCTGTTCTGACAATGGGTGGTCGAATGATGATTTATTTCTAAGGTGGATAAAACATTTTCAAAATTATGTGAAAGCTACAGAAGCTGACCCGATTTTACTTATCCTTGACAACCATGCAAGTCACATTTCGTTGCAAATTTATAATTTTTGCAGAGAGAATCACATCGTGCTCCTTACAATTCCTCCTCACACATCAAATCACCTCCAGCCTCTTGACCTAACGTTTTTTGGGCCACTAAAGAAAGCACTGTTTGCTGCTCATATGATCTCGACTGCACACGAATGGATCACTGTTTATGACGTGGCTAGTTTATTCAATCAAGCATACATAAAGGTTGCAACTATAGAAAAGGGAGTCTCAGGATTCAAAGCTGCTGGGATATTTCCTTTTAACCCCGAAAAGTTTACTGAAACGTATTTTGCAGCAGCTGAGGAATTTCGAGAACTTGTCTTGGACCCAGAAGAACGTGAGAAAAGCTTTAATCCAGCTCCTCCACAGACTTCCTCGATATCTGTAGATGCTTTGAAAGCCAAACCGTCAACCTCTGCAGATACTCAGGAGCCACCTACACCAACGTCTTTAACTGTTGAAGTATCCACACCATCGACATCAAAAGCAAATTTACCATCACATTCAGGTGTCAAAATATCGGATCTTGTCCCGATTCCCAAGAAAGTAGTTAAGGCAGTGACCAAAAGAAAAACATCAACAAAGTAACAATCCGAAATTTGGACTTTCACACCAATGAAGGCTACACTCCTGGAAAAAGAAGCTAAGCGAAACCACAAAAATGAAAAACAAAACAAAAACCTCAAGCGAAAAGTGAGTGCAGGTGTAAAAGTACAAAAAAGATTCAAAAAGATAGTGAAATCCGATAAAGAAGACACGTCGGATGATAATTCTGATTCATCCTTCAAAGAAGATCTTTCTGATGGCAACAACTCAGACTACAATGAATTTGCTATTCAAGAAAAGCCTCCTGTAGCCAACGAAATACGTGTCACATGTAGTGAATTCGGAAAGAATAAGGAGCTTTGGTTCCGTTCCGTAAAATGTGCAGTATGGGTTCATTCAGAATGTGCTGGTTGGGAGTCTGCAACAGGATACACATGCGATGATTGTCGACTTAAGCTAGGCGCCGATAAAAAAAAGAAGAATCGAAACGTTGTTTATTTTAGTTTTGAGTTTAGATAAGAGAATATCCAATGTACAACTTTGGTAACAAGATTTATTTTTCTTATTTTTTGCTTTTGTTTTAAAATTTCTTTCCATATGTCCTTTATCACACTGCGCGACATAACCTCACATGATGCGCGATATTTCCCGACATATGGGGAAATATCGCGAAATGAAACTGGAGCAATTTTACCTTTTTTCGTGTATCCGATTTTTTTAGTAAATAACACGTATGCATCATAAAATAAACTCATTTTTCCAAATTTAGAGCACTTTACAATAAAAAATGTAAATTTAATAAATGATTCGGTTTAGGTGCGCCGTATTACCCGTCTTTCCCCTACTTTTAGTACACTCATTTAGAATTTGTAATTAAAATTTGCGTTATAGTAATCAGTATGATTTTTTGAGTTAAGTTAGGCAGGTTATTTTTTAAACTGTCAATCCAAACACCTCAGAACATGATGGCTGCTCGAGCTGAAGGTTTCATCGCTTAAGTTTTCCACTAAATCTTTCTGTTTGCGAAAAGCGCTTCAGGTGAATAACCAATATTTTCGAAAATTTATGAATTAAAAATGATTTAGTGCATGGTCTTCGTTCCTAACATTTCGAACATGTTGGTTTCTCATCACCGTCGAGTGTTTCTTCCCTTGTAAACAAATCTAAACATTGTGAAAGTCGTAATTGACCTGTTCTTTGGGGTATGGAAAGGGATAAATCCCAAAAGGGATTCTAGGTAACTGAACAGTGTGTGCACTTGAGTGTTGATTTTAATTGACCGACAAAGTTATCCACAATCTTGGAGTTGTCCATTCTCGGATATATCAACCAAGATTCTTGTGCTTTCTCTATGTCACTAAGTTTGTCATCAATTTCTGTTAATATGGGCTTTGGTTTTTCATATACCTTGTTGACATCTTCGTGAAGTCCTGCTAATAGGTAACTAAGAAACTCTTGTGAATCATGTTGAGTGTATCCCATGAACCTTGAAGTGAATCGCTGAATCTGACTTTTCAATGATACTGTATTAACCACTCTGTCTGAACCGTCTTCAGACCAAAGCTCTTGAATAATTTCTGCAAATGCTTTAATTAGTGCTCCTTTCATGCTAGATATGTTTATGTTATATCTCTTATGTATGCGTCTTTCTTTAGATATTCTAATAGCCACCTTGTGTTTGATAGGCATTGGATAATACTATTCATGAAACATGTGTTACCAATATTTTTGAGGCCTTTGAGACCCAAAGATTCTTGGGGAATACCCTTTATGGATCTGATTGTGGAGATATTGTTAAGAGCTCTTTCGCAACTACTATCATTGTCCGAATAATCTCGGATTTTATTATTGTCTTCCTCACTTGATCGGCGTAATGAAGAATTTGAATTGATGTTGTTTGCTATTGAATTGGATGAAGATACTGCGGTTTTGGAAAGTTTGGTTGATGTCGATATATCTGATTCACTTTGTTAATATATTCCTTGTTATCTACATCATTTTTAGACGTGTCCTTTTGTTCTTGTTGAGTTTCATCCCCTTTCTGAAAATCTTTAATCGAAAATGAAATGTATGAAGAGAAGTTGTTAACTCTAGGATTATTTTTAGAAAGGAAATTGATGTTTATTGATTCCTCAGTTACTACGAACCTATCGACTTCTGACGCATTATTTTTTTCTACGTCTTCATTCTCTTCCAATTTTGTATTTGTATCTCAAATTTGGTTCCCTTCCTCTATATATGGCAAAATAGGCGTTCCTACAGAATTCTTTGTTGGCATGGATGAGCTTCAAATGATTAATCAATCCTCTCTTGTAAATGCTGTATATTCCGCATTGAGGTGGAAAAACTTTATATTTAAGTCTGTGTCATTCGATTCTACCTCTTCTGCCAACCCAATCACCAGACAGGTAATTTTGAAAATTGCTGAGTAGTCCTTCTAATTTAAAATATCAATTAATTTATAACTGCGGATTATTTTCCAATTCCCCCATAAATCGATAAGAAGTTCCAAAAAATACGGGCCAACGAAAACACCCACATAAATTCCAGCCCATACTGTTATGCCAGAAACATTTAATTCTTCTGTGATGGTTACAATTGTCAAATGTCAGATATGATTTTAATCAACGACACAAGCACTAAACTTATGCCCCCTACTTATTGTAAACGAGATTATTTTTGACTGCCTTTTGCCATACCCTGTATATCAAGTGTTTAGTTTCATAGATATTTATATCCGTATTTCTAAGGTACGTCAATGGACCTCACCGATTTAAAAGTGTAGTTCATAGTTTATTATTTATTTGATATTTTTTATGCATTCATTAATATTAATTTGTAAACTATTCACTTACAAATTGTACATTTTTATATCGCTCATGTTATTGTACGGTTGATCATAAAATAACCTTTAATTTCCAACTCAATTTAACTACATAAATATTATGATTAATGGCCTTCCGTGTAGTTCCTAATAATTATGCACTTCCTGGTATTATTTCTTCTGTCTTACAATTTGGAATATCATCTTCATTGGATGGGAAACTTTATTTGTTTAGTAGATTCGAAGCTCCTGTAGAATAAACATACAGTGTCGATCGGAAATATGTAAAAACATTATTATTATTCTGAACAAATAACAGAAAAGATAAAAGAATTAAACATAAATTTGAACATGGCTTTTATCGATATTGAAAATGCGTTGGTAAATATACCTAAGAGAATTAGGGAAAGGGAAAAGCCAAGAGAAGCAATCAAGAGTAGAGTATATAAGAACGGATAATATGGTGTAAATAAGGAAATATTTCAGAATTTCGAATGAACTCTCCGAAACCAAGTTGTTTCATATAATGTTTATTTTACAGTGATACATGATACGGGGCGATCAGATAATAATTCTTTATCTCAGAAAATTATAAGTCGCAAATCACTACAACGAGATACAGCATATTTATCTGGCTGCCCTGTACATAGCATTCCACATTATACTGAAAATACTTTTTAATTGTGATATTTACCTTTAAAATTACCTTATATAATGTACTCAAAACTATTTACTGCATTCAAAAACTTTCACCTTGCAGATTAGTATTCCAAGAACTATTTTAATCTCCTATGTATAGTAAATAAAAGGTACAGACCAAACAACGTTTGACTATGTTCTAAAATTATCTACTTTTATAGGCCTTTCCAAGAAAGTATTTCAATTGTAACCCTGCATAAAGTTAAATAAAGAATTTTATGGTGACATTTCTTTATTGTTCGAAATTGTAAATTATCACAAGATGGAAGAAAGAGTGTCATAAAATACGTAAAAATAGAACAGGCGCTGTTGTTAAAGTGTGAACTGTGTGAAACTGAGAATAAATAGGTACAAGTCCAAGCAAAAATAAGTGATTTTTTATTGCCATAAATCATACTGTGCCTGTATACCTCATATACGGTCTGATTTTTGAACCGGATTTTTAAAATATAGGAGATGTACAACAAAACGTATATCTTGAATATTCTATAAAATGTTTTAAAATATCCCAAAAAGACGCAAACATGACCCCCAGCGCTGGAAAGTGCATCTGATTTGATTTATGTTATAAGAAACCGAACTTTTAAACTTAATAAGATAATATAGTATATCCTTCAGTAAGGAAAGTTCTAATATTAGTTATTTAGAAATAGCTCTTGACCAAATTCGAATGATTGAAATTGTTCATTTAGCTAATAATAAGTGTATATAGTGTGCGCCAAAAATTTAAATATCTACCAACCCATTTATAGTCTGTTTCTTATTGACTGACAGCACGCGAAAAGGTCACAGATGCTAGTCAGGTAGTAAAGCATAAGCGTCACAGTTCATCTAAGGAATTTATTTACTATTTAATTTTATACCCGATCTGATATATAAAGGTAATATAAATGTAAATTCGGTTAGTTGGAACAACTAACTGACCCTCATACATTTGTATAGTCTATATAGAAAGGACAAGGAGTAATAAATCATTCATTTAAGTAGATTTCATAGACGTACCAAAATATATTTTAAGAGGGTATACCGTAAGGTACATTTTGTATTGAACGAATGAGTTGCAGCTATGCTAAAGAATATACGATTTAGGTCAGAGGTAACGGGATGTACTAATTTTAATAAAAAAAGTGATAGAGGTACATAAATTTTAGTAAGTTTGATAAAGAAAGGCAACACAGTTTATTCCGGAGTATCCGAACTCTGCCACAAAATGCAGGTAGTCATTACGGGTTGTTCGAACTCTGCCAGTGTTTAAAATTTTGGAGATTAACTACCAAACCAGTAGGGGTCTAATAGCCTAATCCGATTTAACAAGTTACCTTGAACTTTAGGGACTCAAATTCAATATAAGAAAATATTAATAACATACATATATTTTCAACGTATATTTGCCACTTCTAAAAAATTACATCTACATTACAATAAAATATATTCAATATACATAAACATATAAAAAAAAAATTAAACGTGTGGAAGATTTTTACATGCAACCGTTTTCACAAACATAAAGCGAGAAATAACATTTTTCCTATATTGATCCAAATGATCATTAATGAAATTAATTTTAACATTAATAGTTTTTTTGGTTTTTTTCTGGCTTTGGTTTGCCGAACGAATTTTCGCGTATACCTCCGTTTGTGAATCCAATAACACACTAGTAAATTGAACAATGTTTGGATGTGCTTTGTAAAAAGAAGCACCGAAATGCGAATGAAAACTCTCACAAGAATTCGTTGTTCTCTTAAAAAAGGATGCATTATTTGCCCAAATAAGTGGTGGAAATATCGAATTTTGCGTTATATATGTTTTATTGACATAATTTCGGAATTCTATAACTCTTTCGTCATTCGGAAGCAAAAAATGTAGTTCATTATAAAAAAATTCTACAACTTCCTCAGGACTAAGATACATAATACCGAAATGTACTTTTAAGTATTCGCCAATTACAGAACCTTTCTGTCTGTACTCTTGTACCAAATGAAACTCCTGAATCTTACGAAACCAAGCTTGACAGAGATGAAATTTACAACCAAAGAGAATTTGATCTCTGCCAAAACATTCATATATAGCGTTATGAATGCTTAGTTCAAAATCTACTACGACTTCTTTAGGTTGAAAATTTAAGCCTACTTCTTTACATTTTTGTCTTAAAATTAAAAACAAATTTGAATATGTTTGACTTGATTTGTCCGGCAGCAAACAAAAAACAAGAGGTACGTAATAGCCGTTTTTAAAACCATAAATGGTAAACATTTGGAAAAAATAAGTTGAACAGTATTTAAAAGTCCCATCCATCAAAATACAATCCGAATTACATAAAAAATTAAGGTTGGAAAAACAGGAGAACACAATAATTTTAAATACCTGGTCTGCTGTTAATAGAAATTCCTCTTCTCGGTTCGTTCGTAATTGTAATTCACGAACACTATTAAATACTTCTTCCTGATTTTTAGGCAATAGTGTAAGTGCATCAACATCCTTCCCCTAATCCCCTAAAAATCGATCAAAACAATCAAGATTTCTTCAAAATATTTAATTCAAGAAATCTTTGAAACCTTTCAGAAATATACATAATTCTATGAATGTTAATTGTGCAAGTACCAAACAATGTCGATAAGCCAAGGACCATCTAAACGACCAAAAACAGGTCCATTATCTTTAAATGAAAAAACTCTGATATTGAATTGTTATATATCATTGAAAAACAAGGATCCAAGTGCAAGTGTTGATGATATTGTGGAATTAACGGCTGCTATGTTGTGTGTTGCTAAATCAACAATTTATAGATTACTAAAAGAAAGCAAGAATGGAACTCTTCAACCCCCTAAAACTCCTTCAGGCCGAAAACCAATTGAGATCGATGAGTCATTAAAACAAAGACTAAGGCGTAAAGTCCATGGATTTTATTTACGAAAGGAAATTCCAACACTTGACAAAATTATGACATCAGTGCAAGAAGATACGGACTATCCAAAATTCTCCAGAATGACATTATGCAAACTTTTGAAAGATGTGGGTTTCAGATATACCAAACATAATAGAAAATCTCTCTTGATAGATAAACCGGAAATAGTTTTTTGGAGAAGATACTATTTAAGAAGCATTCGACATGCCCGAGAACAAAATTTGAAAATCTTCTACTTAGACGAAACATGGATAAATGCTGGATATACAGTTTCCAAATCTTGGCAAGATGAAAACATTAAAAGCGGAAGGCAGGCATTCGCGGAAGGTTTGTCGTTAGGTTTGCAGCCACCATCTGGAAAAGGAAAAAGACTTATCATTGTCCATGTTGGAAGTTCTGAAGGTTTTGTTGATGGTGGATTATTAACTTTTATTTCAAAACGCACGGGGGATTATCACGAAGATATTAATGGGGATGTCTTCGAGGAATGGTTTGTTCAAATGTTGGATCTGATTCCAAAAGGGGCTGTTATTGTTATGGACAACGCAAGTTACCATTCACGGTTACGAGAAGCATTGCCCACAAGTCGTTGGCGCAAAGCAGAGCTTTTGGAGTGGCTTATTTCGAAAAATATTAAGTTTCCAAAAGATCCACTAAGGAAAGAACTTTACAGAATTGCAAAAATGAACAAGAATTAATACAAAACCTACATTGTAGAAGAAATGGTTTCTTCTCGTGGTATATCAGTTCTTCGACTTCCCCCTTATCATTGTGAACTTAATCCCATAGAATTAATATGGGCTCAGGTAAAGGGGGAAGCTGGAAAAAAAAATACTACTTTTAAAATAAACGATATTGTGAAATTGTTTGAGAGTGCTGTAAGTCATGTGAGTAAGGAAAATTGGACAAACTGTATCGAGCATGTTATCAAAGTAGAGGCAAATATGTGGAAAATTGACAATATTTGTGATGATTTAATCGACCCTATTATTATTAATGTCAACAACGATTCTTCCTCTTCCGAGTCGGATATAGAATAAAATGTAAGTAATAAATGTATTCCAATAATTATTTCTTTTCATTTTTTATTATATTATAATTTAAAACGTATTTTTTTCCCAAAATACACACCACTGCATTGCGTTATTGCTTATCTGCTAATCCTTTAACAATGAATAAACCCTAAACTTTGCTACAACTGAAACAAATACGGGGTCGATCTACCTGGTTTTTAGATTTACGGAAGAAATGTAATTTAAAGTAAGAGATTTATCAAAAATTTCATGGTGCTCCCTGTAAAGGTTTTGCATACTTAATTAGGGTTTATTACTCCTCGTACTTTTTGTACATACTATAGGGTACATACAGTTAAAACAATGAATTATTTTTGAAATAATCTTGTAACGCAACTATTCTGACTGGATGTTTCATTAATTATCTTGAAAATTTGAAGCAGGTCAATTTTTGGGAGACATATTAACAAACCATTTATCAATTCATTCTCCAGATAATTACTTTCTGATTTTCGAAATGTTGATAATAACATTTCCAAGAAACATTACAATAGGGTCCTACTAGGGATTGTCCCAATGACTACTTAAAAATTTTGCAGGTATATACGGTGAAACTTGGTCTCTCCCAAATTTGTATAATTTGTTTTGCTCAGAGTCGCTTATGTTCCATAAGTGTTAACTGTGTTGTGAAAAATGTCTTCAAGTTTTACCCCAGTAAAGTGTAAGAGCGTGATTAGCTTACAAACGAAGACTGTAGTGTTAAATGTGCATGATGCTGTTGTACATCAAATGCCGGCTGCTATTATTAGAAATATAGTTTCGACATGTTCCAATATGACAGGAGTTAGTGAATCTACTATTTACAGGCTTCTAAGAGAGAGGAAAAATGGAAATATATCTCCACCTAAAAAGTCAACTGGAAGAAAACCTTTTGACCTTGATGAACATATGCAAAATACAATAAGACGAAAAGTACATTAATTATATTTTAAAAAAGAGATCCCAACCCTTGACGAGAATTTGCCTGATATAAGGCGAAAAACTTTGTGGAAAATATTACACAAATTAAATTTTACTTGGGAGAACCAAAGTCGCAAATCAGTGCTAATCGACAACGAAGAAATAATATGTTGGAGACGCCAGTATTTACGAGATATCCGAAAATACAGACAGGAGGGAAGACAAATCTATTATCTAGATGAGACATGGCTCAATGAAGGACATACAGTGAAAAAAATATGGCAGGACGAAAGTATTCAAACCAGTCATCAAGCTTTCATAGAAGGTTTATCTACTGGACTGAAAACTCCTATCGGTAAAGGTCGCCGACTAATAATAACGCATATTGGATGCAATCAAGGGTTCGTTGAAGGTGGTTTACTGGAGTTTCAGTCAACATCAACCAATGACGATCATGAAGAAATGACTGTAGATGTATTTTACACAAATGGTCGAATTAATTTACCTGGAATTTTAATAAAATTACACACTCAGTACTCGTCTTTTCGTTCACTCAATTTACATTTTAAAATGTCCAAAATTAAAGCATGCTATATTGAATACAATAAAACTTATTATCAATTTTTGTTTCCACTCATGTGGGAAGGCAAATCAAACTGTTTTAATAACCTCTCTTCGTCTTTCTCAAATCTAAAGAAACACTGTTTTTGAAAATGAAGGGATCATATCCTCCATCGTTTCTTCGTCGACAAATTTAATGATTTATTACCACTGCTTTTCAGCCATATTAATTTTATCTTCCTGGGTTGGAGGAACAAAACTGTAAAAAGAAATATTTACTTTATTAATGCAGCAATTTTCAGTTTAGCTAATGTAAAGAACAACCATGATCTCTAAAGTTGTCGATTAAATTAGTAAAAATTCTCTGTGTTTTATAAAAATGAAGATAATGGTTGTTAATTGTGAAAGAAAAAATGCTCAAATTTTTTTAATAAAACTCACCGAGTACACCACTTATTACTCCTTCAGAATACACTTTGACATTGTCTTTTCAATTAATAACAATAAAGCAACGAAACAACAGATAAATATTACACTATAGCAATTAAAAAATACACCAAAATACCGTAACCTTAAAATAACCTCTACACTTGAACTAAGAAATGATAACAGTATAACATATAACATGTGGAGATGGGGACGAGACGAGCAATATGATATCGCGCATACGCAGTTATAAAAATAAATAAAATTTGATTACTAACTACGTTACAGTTTTCGTTAATTTTTTGGAATTATCTACCAATTTTAGTTACTCGACGGCCTCTATAGATGGCACGGTCTGCAGTGTCCTTAACCTGGTTGTGATGCCAGTTTCATTAAGAAGAAAGAAAAAAAAATGGAAGACCAACAAACGCAGGCTCAAGTGTGAGAGAATTGTTTAAGGCATACTTCGCCAACAATCCATTAATTTTCACAGACTGAAAGTGTATCTCAGTAATTGTCGTTTAAATTACACTTTGAATCTCAAGTACATGAAACACTACTTATCTATATGATGTACAATATGCAATAATCAAATAAATTTCAACAAAAATGTTTGGATTATAATACCTAAGTCATTTCTCTCTGCGTTTATAACTTTTCATTCACAGTTCATAGGAATTATAAAAAAGTATCATCTGGGAATTCATATTTTAACAATTCATTTTAAAAAATAATGTTGTATGATAGAGTGGAAGCCTAAGCTGAAAAATACATAGGGGTTTTCTATTAATAAGTCACGTGACATCAATTCTATGGTTGCTGTACATTAAAACAATTCAAGGCTAAAGTTTTCGTGGCTGTTGGTCATTGAAGTAGAATGTATGGATAAATAGACTACCCAACTTTTTTTTCAAATGCAAAGGTATTTTTTGTGTAGGGTCATTGAAAGTCTCGTGTAAAATGGAATCTCACCTTAAGCTTTTTTTACTTATATGGTTATTGGGAAATCAGAAAAATATTGTTTTGAAAAACAAAAAAGTTACAAATACCTTTTTAGTGCTATCGAGGGGTGAATTAACGTAGCAGATGTTCAAACCACCCACTACTTGGCAGGCTTCCAGGCGATGGCAAAACCTAATATCGGTCGGCTATCTTCAATTCTGAAAGATTTTTTATCAGAGGTTTGTTCCAACCCACGGGAAAACGGTAATTTTACGATAAAACGCATGCGCTGTATTTACACACTGTTCCTACAGAAGAACGTTGTATATGTTTGGACTGACATGCGCAGATTCTCAAAATTGTATTTGTTTTGATAAGGAAGCTGAAAGACGGTTTTATTGAGGTTATTTCGTGGTTGTTTTTACATTATTCTGAAAAAAATGAGTGAATTTGAAACCGATAGTCATTTTTCTTTACTGAGTGAAATGAGTAGTGATGATTCTGCCGAGGACGATTTGCTGTTAAAAATTATAAGATATGTGTGTACTTCAGTAACTTCAAATAAACTCAACATTAATATTTTCCATTTTGTTTTACTTAAACGTAAGTTGTATGTAACATTATAATAATAATGGATATATGTAAAATCGCAATAATAAATAATAATATGTACTCTTGACTCTTGGTAGGTATAAAAGCATAAACAAAAACAAAATCTTCTTTTTTTAAGGAACATTACAGTCAGAGTTTAGTATAAGATCCGTTTCAACCAATTTTGATTCACAAATAGGAAATTAACTAGAGTTGCGCAGTAAACAGTGTTCCATTGCGCGTTGTAATAGCTATAGTAAAAACCAAATAAAGTTGCGTTTACGTCACCAAGGGCGTATTTCTATCGCATGTGTGGCTACATTTCTATCGAAAAGTGCATATACTTAAATTTGTTAATTAATCGGTTCTAAAGATAACCCAATCAATAAAAAAACTTTTGTACCAAAATAATGTATAAGCAATATAGCTTTATTAGGTTTAGGTTTAGGTCCCTCGATGTAAACATTTGTGTTAAAATTTTCATAAAGAAGCCTCCAATTATTGACGGTAAAATAGCCACTGCCAGAAATAATGTCATGTTGCCGCGTTGTTTGTGACTTTTCTACTCGTGTATTGTCATCGATTTTTGAGGTTATAGTTACGTGCTTTATAAAATTTTCTTGTGAGAAATATTTATAATCAAAACTGTTTTTGTTTTGAAAACAACAAAGCATTTTCTTCTGTGATTGTTAAAATGCTCAAACAGCTGAATAGCCGATGCAAAGAACTTGTGGCTTCATTAGTAAATTATTTTGAACAAGAAAGGAATAATAATGGTCCTTTGTTGCCCTTAAATGCTGTACAAGAGGTAGGTAATACGTGAATAAAATATCCTTACTTTACTTTACGAAAATTTCTATTATTTTATTTTAGAATTCCTGAATTTGTGAAATCTATTCATATATTTAATTAACAAAAAACGTAAATGAAAAAACTCCACGCTATATTAAACGAAAACTATCAAACTATCGATAATTTTGTAGTTTTCATTTATAATATTGTGAAATTTTCTACATTTACGTTTTTTGTTGACTTCAGTTAATTTCTGTTAATTTCCATATTTCGTGAACACTCTGACAACGCTACAAATGTTCACAATGATGACGTAAACGCAACTTTATTTGGTTTTTACTATATTTATGTAACCAGTTATGAATTGCATCATTTTGTGTAACTAGTGAAATTTTTGCGGGACGAGCGAGCTCCGCGTAGCGGGGCGAGCGAGGTCCCGCAAAATGATACGAGTTACACAAACAAGCATTTCATACTAGATTTTATTTAATTTTGACAAGAAGAAAGTTTAGTTTACCTATCAATGAAGCATTTCATAACGTTTTATACAAGATTTTATCTAATTTTGACAAAAAGAAAATTTAATTTATTTTATGTGCTCTGCCTCCTATAAAACGATCAGGAACACCTGTTTCCAAACAGCCAGAACATCTCCAACCAGCTACACATCTCTGGCGTTTATTCACGCTGTGTGAATTAACTGAAAATATGCGTCAGCAAGGAAACCAGACTTTTATTGATATTTTGAATGCTTGAGAGTCGGTGAGCTAACAACCCAACATTTTAGTATTTTAATGGGAAGACTTCTTCGAGACACGAGTGATGAGTTTGCAATAGACAAAGCGTTAAGGGTATACCCCACAAATCAACAAGTTAACGACCACAACTCTGCTGTATTGAATTGGTACAGAAATAATGGTGCTCACATTTACAAAATAAAAGCGCAGAATCAGCTAGTACACGCCTCACGAAATGCAGACAATGTGGATACAGCTACTATAATACCAGCTGATATCAACAAAACTGGGGGTTTACCAGCGGAACTGGAAATATTTGTGGGGGCAAAAGTCATGCTACGGTCCAATATTGACGTTTCAAAGGGATTAGTAAATGGCGCTATAGGCTACATCAACGAAATCGTTTGGCCTCAATTTCGTCGAAATCAGATGTATGCAACAGATGTACCTTCCGTCCGAATTGATTTCGCAAGAGACGGAGTACATCTTATTCACCCGAAAGCCATACAGTCTCCAGCTAAGTACAATTACGGGACGGCTGAAAGAAGAATGTTGCCTTTAATACTATCATGGGCTTCTACAATACATAAAATGCAGGGCAGCACTGTGGATCACGCAGTCGTATACTTAGGTGCGAAACTGTTTAAAGAAGGTCAAGCCTACGTGGCTCTTAGTAGAGTAAGATCTTTGCAGGGACTACGTATAGAGGAGTTGGACTGCAATAAACTAACGGGCAAGAAACCTTGCAATAATGAAGCACTAATTGAATTAAACAGAATGCGAAATAAAAACTAAAAACCAAAAAATAAAAATAGGTAAAAAAACTTTTTAAGTTAAACGGTTTTATGTTAAACATACATTGCAATGTTTAAGATAAATGTACTAAAAACCAAAAAATAATAAAATAGATACAGTCGTGGGAATTATAAACATATGCATAGACTAGACTAAAATAAAACCGTGGGGCACGTCAATTGTCTACAAATTATCGACTTAATGTGCGATAGAAGAATCGTTTAATTCGTCGTTAGGCAGTTGGCCCGCAGACGGTGAGGAAATTACTTACTATTTTCTTGCTCATGGAAATTCCAATAGTTATACACTCCATGTAAATAAAAGAGATGTTTCAACTAGTTTATCGTTGGACATTCACACTGCTGGCTGGCGAGGAATCGTTTCACTGCTCGTAGTTTGTCTTTAATCGACAAAACATATGATAAAAGTACTACTCGCTCACCACTATGAAACCCTAAAACTCGCTTATAATCGAGCTTGCTAGCTTGTTTCCACATTCTAGCCCTACTTATCACACGTCCATCGTTGTCGGTTGAACAACTGCCTAATTATAGTGTAACATTACAAAACAAAAATTTTAATCGACGATTGTAGACAATTGACGTGCCCCACGGTTTTATTTTAGTCTAGTCTATGCATATGTTTATAATTCCCACGACTGTATCTATTTTATTATTTTTTGGTTTTTAGTACATTTATCTTTAACATTGCAATGTATGTTTAACATAAAACCGTTTAACTTAAAAAGTTTTTTTACCTATTTTTATTTTATACATTAATTTCAGGCATTTTCATTATTATTTTACCATTAATAGAAAATAAGAAAAGGATTGCCACTGATATTCTTGGTGAATCAAGCACCTCAAGTTCAAGATCAGTTATGCATCACGAAATTACATCAACTTCTAATTCTGCAGGGGTTAACCTAACAAACTGTTCGAAATATTTATAATGCATAAAATAAAATGTGAATTATTCTAGTTGTTCTTATTGTTAGTAGTTCTCTTCAGTTCTAGTTGTTGTTATTTTTCTATAATATGACATTAAACTTTCTTTTTTTCTTACTTGTTTTTATTAACTGGTGATAAAATTAATTTTTCATCACCAGTTACATGATATTTTTCATCATGTAACTGGTTACGAAAAATGTGACGTTTGCTAACGGAAGTCAGTTTTGAAAAATGTCACTTGATATGTCAAAATTAGATAAACTAGTTTATGTACGGTACAAAAATCGAGGCCGGAACAAACCTCAGGTTTGTTCCAACCTGCGTCAGGGACAGTTTCTTACAGTCATGATTCTGCGCACTAACTTACATGTGTTCCTACCAGAGTTTTTTTGAGTTACTGGTTGAACGGATAATAATTTTATTCCTGACTTTTGCACAATATTGTATATTTAAACTATTATGTCATGTCAAGAAACTAATAATGTTCCTAAAATATTTTTCTTTGTGTATAATAGACCTTCGAACACACAGATGCGTTACTGTAAGTGAAGAGCACCAAAAAATGCTTCTTGTTAATGGTTTGACTGTTGACAAAAACAGATGCAAGCCCATTTATTTTCTATTTCAAGGGTTCTTTTATAGTTGCTCGCTTAAACCTTCATCTAAAGCTCTTTTTATTTCTATTTTCATTTATCATGGTCTGCTGGACGTAGATATTTACCTACCCGGAATACATTTCATTTTGTAGACAGATGTCTGGGTCTAGTTGACGATAATTTTTATGACTATGATGCGGGTAAATTTCGTTTCTAAAATAAACTGAAATATAATAAGTTCCTTATTTATAATTTTTACAAAAACAAAACGTTTACCATTGAAATTCAAAAATAATCTTCATAGGTGTGACGAACAGGTGGTCGGTTGCTATGACGATCAGTAAATAAAACTACCGGTGCATGTTCCTATAATATAATCAAAACTGCTTTCTACAGTGGAACACACATTGTGTTGTGATAACCCCGAAGCGAGGCTAGAAAATCAGTGCGCAAGTCTTCTTCTGTATTTTGAGGTCTGTTAAATACAAGGAGAATTCAAAACTTGCAGTTAAAAACATGTGGATTTAAACTGTACTATTAGAATTTATTTGATCAGTGACATTATTGAAATAAAAGCCATTTATTGTTGAACGATGTTTATACTACTACGTATTAGACTATCAACAAATAACATTACAAAAACTTGTCTCTTTTGCATACTTTCTATGTTGTTGTTTCTATCCTTTATTTTATTATTCAATTTTTCTACGATTTTCGGTCTGTTGCTAGTAGTATCTTCATTGTGCTTATTGATTTTCTCTTTTTCCTTCTTTCTCTGGCCATGATTAGGGCACCATATTCTTTTCTAATTTTTTTACTCATATTACTCTTTTTGTTATGCTTTGTATATTAAGCACCCATTACTCAAGTAAATGAGGACAAAAATTGATATGGCCTACGACGTCTTAGTCGGTGACCCGATTTTAATGAAAATTTTGTGTGTTTCATCCTCTAGATCAAACTTGATACTTGTTTGGTATGTGCTATCAGCGGTGTAACTACGGGGAGGGGGAGGTAGGTTAAAGGATCCCCTTCCAGAACCCTAAAAATAGAAAAATTCTAAAACATAATCACATCAAGTCTACTTGACTGAAATGTACTAACAGCTAGGAACTGTAGGCTACGATTTTATGAGAAAACCAAAGTTAAAATGCAGTTTTATGGGCTTAAAAGCTGAGAAATTTTTCGGGACGTAGACTCCCCGGTAGTTCATCCCCCCCAGAACATCATCCTATCTACCCCACTGCTAAAAATGTATGTTGTTTATGCTAACACCTTACCAAAATATTAAATTTTACATTGTGGATTATGATTATCATATTTCAACCCCTAAAAATCAATGTTAATAACAAAATTACAGAAAAAACATATGTTTGTACTTTAAACATTTTTTATCGTGCATGAATGATAAGTGAAAATCTTTTATATAGTATATGGTGGTTGAAAATATTTCTTCATTTTTCAATCTTTATGACAAGATATTAAAAATATGTCATTTCCGAAAATAACCGTTTTGTAATATTATTTAAAATGGAATTTCCAATTATCAATAATATAATAAACTGTGGATTATATCACTGACATCAATTTTCCAGAAAATTTATTATTATGTATAAAAGGGCGTAGACGAGTCCCTCCACTAAGCTCCAGGTAGTTATAATCCTACATACAATAAATAATAAAATAAATGTTAATAACAATTTTATACAAATACATATATATACATATATATATATATATATATATATATATATATATATATATATATATTTAGAATTATATCTTCTTGGGTTCAAAGGTTGTGGAATGAAACAAATATATTAGTTAAAATATATTTTCGAATAAAGACTTATCAAACTTCTTGACGTTTCGCTCTTATTTTAGGAGCATTTTCAAAAGAATATGTATAAATATTAAAATTAAATTACATAAAATACAGTTATTGTAAAAATTATTTTGAAAAAGTCAATAAAATGTCATGAATGAAGTGTCAATAGTAATAGAATACCTGCCTTAGATATTTACGCAACGATATTATGTTGGGAGTGATAAAAATAAATTAATTAATTAATTTGTAATAAATTTGACTCAAGTTTTTTATGTCTTGTTTGTCATTTACTGATAATTCATCTTGTTTTATATATATCATTTCTTTGATTTTGAGTTTTTGATAATTTGTGTCTTGTGTTAAAATTTTTGTGTTTTTGAAATCGAATTCATGATTTTCGTTATATTCATGTTTGTGTAGCGCTGTGGATGCATTTTTAGTGTATTTATGGCCGTTTATTCGGCTTTCTAGATATTGTGTAGTCATTCCTACATAATTTTTTGAACAGTTTAAGCATGGTATGGAGTATATAACATTTGATTTCTTATTATTTTTAGTTTTGCTTTTTAATTTAGTAAATAGTGATGATAGTGTATTATTTGGTTTATGGCATATTTTGATATTATGTTTAGATAATATATATTTTAGTTTTTCTGATAATTGATTCGTATAAGGTAGAGCTATATATATATTTTTTTCGTGGTTCAAATATCTAACAAACATTTTATCAAAATTAACTAAAAATAATTTTTATATAAAAGATTCATTTATGCTGAAAGAATTTTTAGATATAGTACATATTCCTAATAATTATAAAATCATATCCTTAGATGTTATCTCAATGTACACAAATATCCCAAATGACTTAATAAAACATGTTTTAAAAGAAAAATGGAATGAAATAAAACAACACACATCACTTACCTATGATGAATTTATAGAAGGTATTATGCTTATTCAAACCAATAATTATTTTCAATATAATGATACTTTCTTTCAACAACTAAATGGTTGTACAATGGGATCTCCAACTTCCTCTAGTTTAGCACAAATTGTAATGGAATATGTAGAAGAAAAAGTATTAGAACATATAAAATTTGATATATTATTCTTCAAACGCTATGTTGACGACTGTTTAGCTGCTATTCCAGAAGACAAATGTAATGAATTCCTCAATATTTTTAATTCTTTTAACTCTAAAATACAATTTACCATAGAAATTGAAAAAAACAATAATATAAATTTTCTAGATATGACACTAATTAAAACCAATGATAATAAAATTGAAACTAAATTATATACAAAAGAAACTTGGTCAGGACGATATCTAAATTATAATTCATGCCATCCAAAAATACAAAAAAATAGTGTTATTATAGGATTGATAGATAGAGCTATAAAACTAACTTCACCTAAATATCGTCCTGAAATAATTAAAAAACTTAAGATTGTTTTAGAAAATAATCACTATCCTTCAAATCAAATAAATAAAATTATTCAACAACGTACATATAAATACTACAACAACAATATAAAACCAAATTCACTAACAACTTTGAACCATGAAAAAAATATATATATATAGCTCTACCTTATACGAATCAATTATCAGAAAAACTAAAATATATATTATCTAAACATAATATCAAAATATGCCATAAACCAAATAATACACTATCATCACTATTTACTAAATTAAAAAGCAAAACTAAAAATAATAAGAAATCAAATGTTATATACTCCATACCATGCTTAAACTGTTCAAAAAATTATGTAGGAATGACTACACAATATCTAGAAAGCCGAATAAACGGCCATAAATACACTAAAAATGCATCCACAGCGCTACACAAACATGAACATAACGAAAATCATGAATTCGATTTCAAAAACACAAAAATTTTAACACAAGACACAAATTATCAAAAACTCAAAATCAAGGAAATGATATATATAAAACAAGATAAATTATCAGTAAATGACAAACAAGACATAAAAAACTTGAGTCAAATTTATTACAAATTAATTAATTAATTTATTTTTATCACTCCCAACATAATATCGTTGCGTAAATATCTAAGGCAGGTATTCTATTACTATTGACACTTCATTCATGACATTTTATTGACTTTTTCAAAATAATTTTTACAATAACTGTATTTTATGTAATTTAATTTTAATATTTATACATATTCTTTTGAAAATGCTCTTAAAATAAGAGCGAAACGTCAAGAAGTTTGATAAGTCTTTATTCGAAAATATATTTTAACTAATATATTTGTTTCATTCCACAACCTTTGAACCCAAGAAGATATAATTCTAAATATTATCGGAAGGTTGAAGAACATAAGTGAATTTATATATATATCGTATATATATATATATATATATATATATATATATATATATATATATATCCAAACCAACCCCATTTGCCGATTATTTCACAACACAAATATAGTAGATACGTTGTAGATCAAATGGTATCAGCGCGTGGTATAACAGTGCTGAGGCTTCCTCCTTATCACTGTCAACTCAATCCCATAGAATTACTATGGGCCCAAGTGAAAGGGGAAGTTTCAAGAAAGAATACGACATTCAAAATGAGTGACGTAAAAGTTTTATTCGAAGACGCGTTAGGTAACGTAACCAAAGAAAACTGGGAGAAATGTGTTGAACACGTGATTTAAGAAGAACTAAATATGTGGGAAATGGATCAAATAAGTGAACACATGATTGAACCATTTATAATCAATGTTAATAATGGACGCTCAACAGAATCGTCTGATTCTGATATATAGACTAGTTTTTGTGTTAGTTATTACTATTATCTGTTAGACTTTTTTTTATAAATATTACATTAATTCGAACTATTTTTGAAATTTTTCAGATAAAAGGGCTTGAGAAACAAGATTTTTGCTCTCAGCTCCAAACTACCATCCATATCTCTGGTAATTGTTATTCTATAGAAATAAAACGAAAACCAAAATATTTAGAGAAAACAGATCTATAGTTTTTTTGAATCTCATTTATTTTATGAGATATTTTTGAAAAAACATAATTTTTATGAAATATGAATGAAAACTTATTATTTTCAGAAATAAGTAGGTAGTGTATAAATTTATTGAACATAAAGTAAGTACCTAAATTAGGTATTTTGTAGGAGGTTTATCTTTAATTTCAAAATTCGTGACAAATTTACGTTTTTGTATCGCTTTTTTTTCGAAAAATTTTATAATAAATTTAAATTTTATTATAACTCTATTAATTACTATGCTAATGACATCAAATTAATTTCATTCGTTAGCTTTTTTAACATTCTTTGAAAAAGTTAGATACAATTTGTTTAAAATTTTAAAACTTTTCATTTATTTGACCTTGAATATTTTCCCAGCGGGCCATAAGTTCTTAACAAGCAGCCATATATTAGTAACTGTTGTACTTGCATTAATAAAATAAGGTTCCATTTTTTTCCTTTTTTTAAAACCTTCAATTTTATTCGATATGTTTTTCTTTGTAAAATGTAAACGTTTCTAGTTAATTGAGAGACATTTGTTTTTGTAACGAAAATTGTACATTTTTAATCGTGAAAGTTTTGATTTTTAGAAAAATGTTCATTAAAAACTTTTTGCTTAGAGTTTCTTTCTATATCGATTTCTACATTATTTTTAAGAATATATTTTTTCATTCCCTAAAAGGTATAGTTTCCACCCCTTGGGCCATATCGGCACAGTGTCACTATTAGAGATAGAGATCGGTGGGAAAACCCCCCATTTACTGGAATATTTGCCTAGATATGTCTATATTGTTACGTAACAGCACACTGGTATAGACCCTAAATCCGACTCTGTCTAAGCCAGGTATGAAAATTAAAATTATGGCGGATACGCAGTGTTTTTATAACTGTTTGGGACTATCTTATCTAAACATTGTTTTTGTGACCAGACTTATCTAGAAAAGGCCAGAAAAATTATTTGTGTCCGTATAAGCCGCAGCCCGGAATTTTCTAGTAAGAAAGGCATTAATATAAATAAGGACCGATCAGTGGAGGAGTTAGTTGATAAAGTGATCTCGTGGAATAAATAAACAAAAATATACCGAACAGAAAAGTGCTAATTAATAATCAAGTTTGTGTGCATATAAATTAAATTTAAGTGATTAGTTAAGTATACCGAGTGTTTGAAATTTATCCCACCCGTAATAAAAACTTTTAATAAATAAGAAAAACATTACATTGGTTTCAGGTGTGGGGTAATATAAATAAATTGCTACGTAAAAATGGCCAAGAGATTAAGGGATCTGAAAGTGGCGGAATTAAGAGCAGAATTGGAAGATCGTGAGTTGGAAACGTCCGGTAAGAAAAGTGAATTAGTAGAAAGACTTAAAGTGGCACTGGAAAATGACGGCTTTGATCCAGAAACAGTTTTATTTAATGACGAGGCGTCCACCTTAATCTCGTCAATTTCTGCTAATATTTCTGGTAACATGGACGAGAAGATTTCTGTGAGTTAGTGTTTAAATAAATTAGTAAGTAGCCATACCGAGTGTTTGAACTTTATCCCACCCGTAATAAAAACTTTTAATAAATAAGAAAAACATTACAATATAATATTATACAGACACAATTTATAAGATAAAACTGTTTTAAAACGTACTGATAATAAGTAGCACAGATTTACTAATACCGGAAATTATTTCGTGGTGAATTTTACTATAAATGTTATCTTACGAAGTTTGTTTAATAGTTAGTTTATCAGTATAACGAACAAAAATATTAAATATTGAATTAACCGAGGAATTTTGTGGTTAAAGTCACGTAAAGCTGAAAATTTAGGTTATTAAAGAAACAATTCTTGAAAACGTTTTAAATTTTAATGATTACAATACAGACGTTTGAAAAAACCCAGTTTAAATTAAATCAAAGGAAACAAGGTATTCCAAATTTAGTTACATTGAAAAAATTGTAACCAAAATGAACCAAGTCGCCACAAAAGTTCTTTCAGTTCATAGTGAATAAGTTCAAAGAAAAACTATGACTTCCAAAGTATTTGTATTCTCTCATTGAAAAAATAAAAATAAAATGATACTTTAACAGCTTTTTTGAACTTTATAATAAAGTTGGAAAGTTTAAAAATTTACTTGAGACTGTTTATATAAAAATAAACCAAAAGCATTTTTTATTGTAATAGATTTTTGTAATTTTTAAAACAAAACAATGAAATTATAATGTTTTTCATCATTTCCAGCTTTTTCTTCAATTTAACCCTGTTGTAGAATCCAAAAATCATGACAGTTTTTTATTGTGATTTATAGTTTTCCGGAAAACCCCAAATTAATTTTTAAATTATTTTTCCTCTATTTTCTACCCAAAAAAATACTTTTTTGAAAAAATTGACAATTTTCATGAAATTATCGTATCAAAATATCCATTTAAATCGAAAAAAAAATTTCGATTTCCAATCCAAAAGGGGACCCTTTGGAATAGGAAAATAACTGGTTTGTATTATCAATGGAAAGGTGCTGTATTTTTTTATGATAGTATGAACATTTCTCTTTCCATTTTCACTAATTTTAATCTTTCAAATCCATAGGCGTAGCTACTACAGTTTTTTATGTTGTGATTTGTCACAAAAATGTTTTGTACACCTTCAACCCTGTATATTGTGCACCAAATGAGAAATCGGAAAAACCAGATGCGTTTTTCCTCTATTGAATGGCGTAAAAAAGAAATCAAGATCTCTTGTACTTTCGGAATTATGAAGTTTTTTATGAAAGTATGTCAAAAAAATTCCTAAAATTTTGATGTTTTTAAGCAGAATATTTAAAATTTGTGTTTACAGTGAGTGTATCGAAAAAATGATATGATACCATGTATTTTTTGTTGTAGAATCCAAAAATCTTGTCAGTTTTTTATTGTGATTTATAGTTTTCCGGAAAACCCCATTTTAATGAATTTTCCACCCAAAATAATTTTTTTTAAAAACTGACAATTTTTTTGAAATCTGTAACATGTCCATCGATCTGTTTCGATGTGATATAATAAATTCCGTGTAATTTCCGCTTGCCGTCTCATTAGCCACTCCCAACCATAGAATTAAAACTGAACCTTGAGACAATTGACGTTTATCAATTTCCCCCTGTTCGCTACAAGCTGAAAATCCTCCCTTTTCCGATACCGACGTTGAAGAGAAAACACGTACTCACGTTTTCTCTTGTTCTGAAAGTTTTCTTAATTTGCTGTGGTAAGTTGAAAGTTATATTTTATAATCTCTAAGCTTTATTCCATATAATCGCTGAGATTATTTTTATTGCATTTATCTCATTTCTGTTCTTTCACATATTCAGACATAAATTTCAGTTGCAGGTGGTCACGGAATCATTATTTTATACCTACATATTCATTTTAAAATAAATACAAATCATTGCTTAATTTTGTGCAAATACTTGAGAGCTTTTTATGTTGCAAAATATCTTTTTTCAATATAAAGAACATTTTAATTACATTTTTAAAACCCATAGAATATTCATTCGTATGAAGGATGCTGACACTACAGGTTTCAGATATATTTTTTAAAGCACGTTATTTATTCAGATAAGAATTTTTTGGCTCATAAGTTTTTCAGAACATTAGTATACTACTAATTTAGTTAAATTGTTTTTTATTGTTTCAATATGGGAGACATATATGTTGGGAAGCTTTCAGTAAATTTTATTTTTGTAAATTCAAATAACTGCCTTCCTTTTTAAACCTGAACAGCTGAACCAACACAATGTGCCCCATTACGATCAAGTTCCTACATATCCCTGATTCTTGTGTACTCTTAGGTAAGCACAGCAGCTACGTCAGAGCTACGTGAGAGCTACGTAACAGCTTTCATCTATGTAAGACCCCTTTACCTTTGAAGACAGCTTCCATCTATCTAAGACACCTTTACCGTTGAAGACAGCTTCCATTTATGTAAGACACCTTTACCTTTGAAGACATCTTCCATCTATCTAAGACACCTTTAACGTTAAAGACGGCTTCCATTTATCTTCCATCCATCTACGACACCTTTACCGTTGAAGACAGCTTCCATTGATCCGACACATCTTTCACCATAAAAAAACACCGTTTCCATCCACCAGAGTACTGTCAGTTAAGTACATCCTGTATTTTTTCGTCCGTTCTAAGGTAGAATTAAATTAATTTTTCTTAGATATATTCTCTTTTATTTCTAATCCACCCGGCTGTGAGAACCACAGGGTATCGTGTTCGGGTTGATTAAGTTTGAGCACATTTTATTTTTAACGTTTTTAATATTAATTTTTTATCATATTTTAATTTAAAGTAAATTATTTTACACGGTGTTTCCACCTTTATCACCGTAGTTTGCTCTTGTGTTCTTTCGTAACGTTTGAAAAGGTGGTGGCGCCCTGAACTTTTACAGTCTGATCATCCTCTGTTATACAAAGTGTGTCATTAACTTGGAGTTGAACCACCATTGAGATGTCTCATGCTGGGATTTTGTTCAAGTGAACGAATAAGCTTTACAAACTGGCGCCCTCGAACATAAATAGTTACAAATCCTTGTTACAAAACACCCCCGTACGCATAATTTCATTTAAATCGAAAAAAAAATTTCGATTTTCAATCCAAAGGGATTGAATGGAATGGAATAGAATCTTCTTTTAAAAAACTCAACATTGAAAATGTATAACTCAGTTTGTATTATTAATGGAAAGTTGCTGTATTTTTTTATGATAGTATGAACTCGATTTTTACCGATTTAAGTCTTTCCATTCCATAGGCGTAGATACTAGGTTTTTTACTTTTCCGTCAACCTATATATGCGAGAAAAGTATTGGTTTACCCCAAAAAAAGTTGGAATTTTAAAAAAAATTTTGAGTTATTTTTACGTTTTCCATCAACGACAACACGAAAAAACGGTTTTCTGAAAAAAAAATCCTGTGTGTATGTCGTCGTAGTCGTCGTTGTCGTCGGCCACTTTTCCTTACATGTCTTGTTAGCACGATACTGCCTACGGAGTGCAATAAGTCAGCAATTTTATGATTGAATATTGTCGAGGACATGTCACAGATGAACCCTATTGATTTTCAGCTCACCAGCGCCAGTACAACGGGTGCTATGGTACTTGAAGTACGACATTTTGTCATTTTTTGAGAAATTTCAGTTTGTTAGCACGATACAGCCTCCATAGTTCAACAAGTCACCAATTTCATGATTGAATATTAATCCGGACATCTTGCTGATGACCCCTATTGATTTTCAGCTCACCAGATCCACTATAACAGGTGCTACAGTACTTTAAGTACGATATTTTTGTCATTTTTGGAGAAGCTTCAATTTGTTAGCACGATACAGCCTCCGGAGTATATACAAGTGACCAATTTTATAACTGGATATTATTCAGAGCATCTCCAAGATGAACCGTATTGATATTCAGCTCATTAAAGCTAGTACAACGGCTGCTATGGTACTTGAAGTACCAAATTTTTGTCATTTTTGGAGAATTTTCAGTTTGTTAGCACGATACAGCCTCCAGAGAGTATACGATTGATCAATTTTATGATTGAATATTGTTCAAAGTGTCTCACAGATGTACCCTACTGATTTTCAGTTGACTAGAGCGAGTATCAATATATACTAAATTTTTGGTTATTTTTGAAGAAATTCGGTTTGTTAGCACGATAC
This sequence comes from Galeruca laticollis, assembly GCA_963921935.1. Lineage (NCBI taxonomy): Eukaryota > Metazoa > Arthropoda > Insecta > Coleoptera > Chrysomelidae > Galeruca > Galeruca laticollis. The sequence goes on from OY998184.1 coordinate 86,908,318, forward strand.
ATCTCTCGAAGTGTATACAAGTAAGTAACAATTTTATCATAGAATATTGTTCGGGGCCACAAATGCGGAAAAGTTAGTTTTAATCTTTAAAACCGTTTATTTTATTGTGATTTGTCATAAAAATTTTGTGTTCAAATTTAACCCTGTATATTTTCTACAATTGAGGAAATGAAAAAACTTAATATGGTCGGTTAACAAGATGCATCTTTCCTCTACAGAATGGTGTAAAAAGAAATGAGCATCTCTTATACTTTCGGAATTATAAATGTTTTTATGGAATCATATCAAATTTTTTTCTAAAATTTTGCTGTTTTTATGTACTACTATATTTTTTCGTCAGTTTTACAAAATTCTTGTTATTAAATATTTTTTGAAAGTTTTTCAGATAAAATATTAGAAAAATTAATAGCCTGGTTATATAAGGTGAAGTCATGTGTTGGGTAAATCAACTGGTGGCAGTATAATTTAATAAAAATTTTTTTTTTCGAACAACCGTAATATTCCTGATACTAATTATTATTTTTCAAAATAACAAATAGGATCTTATTCAGGATAAGAAACTACCTTTCTACCGATTTTGAGAAAAATCTGTACATTTATATGCGAGAAAACAATCTAAAACAAGAAATAAAAACGTTTTATTGCATTTTTTATGCCATTTTGAGGTTAGGTAAAAAACAATTAACGGAAATTGTGGATTTTTCTATTCTCTACAACTTTTACTTTCCATATTTACCGATAGGAAGTCTCACTTTGACGTAACTTGCGCTTGAATATCAAAAACTGAGGTTTTCACTTCCCTATTCAACTATTTCCATTAGAACTATTACTTTTCCGCCCAACCTATCTAATATGCGAGAAAAGTATTGATTTACCCCAAAAAAAGTAAGAATTTTGAAAAATAAACGGTTTTAAAGATTAAAACTAACTTTTCCGCGTCTGTGGCCCTGAACAATATTCTATCATAAAATTGTTACTTGTATACAGTTCGGGGAATGTATCGTGCTAACAAACCGAAATTTATCCAAAAATAACCAAAAATGTAGTATATCTGGATTTATAGGACCCGCTGTACTCGCTCTAGTCAACTGAAAATCAATAGGGTACATCTGTGAGACACCTTGAACAATATTCAATCATAAAATTGATCAATCGTAGACTCTCTGGGGGCTGTATCGTGCTAACAAACTGAATATTCTTTTAAAATTTGTTACTTCAAGTACCATAGCACCCGTTGTACTGGCTTTAGTGAGCTGAATCTCAATAGGGCTAAACTTTGAGACCCTCTGAATAATATCCAATCATGAAATTGGTCACTTGTATATACTCCGGAGGCTGTATCGTGCTAACAAACTGAAACTTCTCCAAAATGACAAAAATATCGTACTTAAAATACTGTAGTACCTGTTGTATTCACTCTGGTGAGCTGAAAATCAATAGGGTTCATCTGTGAGATGTCCCGAATAATACTCAATCATAAAATTGGTGACTAGTTGAACTCCGGAGGTTGTATCGTGCTAACAAACTGAAATTTCTTAAAAAATGACAAAATGTCGTACTTCAAGTACCATAGCACCCGTTGTACTGGCTCTGGTGAACTGAAAATCAATAGGGTTCATCTGTGACATGTCCTTAACAATATTCGATCATAAAATTGATGACTTACTGCACTCCGGAGGCTGTATCGTGCTAACAAGACATGTAAGAAAAAGTGGCCTACGACGACGACGACGACGACGACGACATACAAACAGGATTTTTTTTCTAGAAACATTTTTTCGTATTGTTGTTAATGGAAAACGTAACTCAAAAAATTTTTTCAAAATTCCATCTTTTTTTGGGGTAAACCAATACTTTTCTCGCATATTAGATAGGTTGGGCGGAAAAGTAAAAAATTTCACGTTTTTCATCAAGAACAACACGAAAAAATGGTTTCTAGAAAAAAATCCTGTGTGTATGTCGTTGTCGTCGGCCACTTTTCGTTACTTGTCTTGTTAGCCAGCTACAGCCTCCGGAGTGCAGCAAGTCATCAATTTTATCATTGAATCATTGAATATTGTCCAGGACGTCTCACAGATAAACCTTATTGATTTTCAGCTGACTAGAGCGAGTGCAGCGGGCCCTATAAATCCAGATATATTACATTTTTTGTTATTTTTGGACAAATTTCGGTTTGTTAGCACGATACATCTTCCGAAGTGTATACAAGCGACAATTTTATGATAGAATATTGTTCAGGGCCACAGATGCGGAAAAGTTGGTTTTAGTCTTTAAAACCGTTTATTTTAATTGAAAAAAATGTCCCATTCATGACCCACTGCTTTGAATGGGACAAGACCAGGTTGTGAATTGGACAATAAAAGAAATTGTAGGTAAATGACCTTGTTCCAGCTTTTATTGACAAAATATATAAATTAGTAGACTCTGATAACTTGAACACATAAAGACAAATAATCATGGCTTTAAAATTATTCCTCTAATTCTTACGCGAGTGCTATGGAACTCGAAGTACGACATTTTTGTGATTTTTTGAGAAATTTCAGTTTTTTAGCACGATACAGCCTTTGGAGTGTAACAAGTCACAAATTTTATGATTGAATATTATTCAGGACATCTTACATATGAACCCTATTGATTTTAGTTTCACCAGATCCAGTACAACAGGTGCTATAGTACTTTAAGTACGATATTTTTGTCATTTTTTGAGAAATTTCAGTTTGTTAACACGATACAGCCTCCGGAGTATATACAAGTGATTAATTTTATGATTGGATATTATTCAGGGTGTCTCACAGATCAACCCTAATGATTTTCAGTTCGCTAGAGCCAGTACAACAGGTGCTATAGTACTTTAAGTAAGACATTTTTGTCATTTTTGGAGAAATTTCAGTGTGTTAGCACGATACAGCCTCCGGAGTATATACAAGTGAACATTTTTATGATTGGATATTATTCAGGGCATCTCATAGATAAACTGTAAGGATATTCAGCTCACTAAAGCCAGTACAACGAGTGCTATGGTACTTGAAGTACCAAATTTTTGGAGATTTTTCAGTTTGTTAGCACGATACAGCCTCCATAGTGTAGAAACTTGACTTTTATGATTGAATATTATTCAGGGCGACTTATTGATTTTTAGTTCAACAGCGCTAGTACAACGGGTGCTATGGTACCTGAAGTTACACATTTTTGGTAGGCCACATTTCGTTACATGTCTTGTTAGTACGATACAGCCTTCGGAGTGCAGCAAGTCACCAATTTTATGATTGAATATTGTTCAGGACGTCTCACAGATGAACCCTATTGATTTTCAGCTCAACAGAGCCAGTACAGCGAGTGCTATGGTACTCGAAGTACGACATTTTTGTCATTTTTTGAGAAATTTCAGTTTGTTAGCACGATACAGCCTCCGGAGTGCAACAAGTCACCAATTTTATGATTGAATATTATTCAGGACGTCTTAGAGATGAACCCTATTGATTTTAAACTCCCCAGATCCAGTACAACAGGTGCTATAGTACTTTAAGTAAGACATTTTTACAATTTTTTGAGAAATTTCAGTTCGTTAGCACGATTCTACCTCCGGAGTATATACAAGTGACCAATTTTATGATGGAATATTGTTCACGGCATCTCACAGATGCGGAAAAGTTAGTTTTAATCTTTAAAACCGTTTATTTTTCATTTAATTAGTACTTCCATCCTGGGTATAATATTTATTTTTCAAAACATTCTGAGACAATGTTTAGGCATGTTTAGGATTTTTATTAAAGTTATTTAATATATATTCCAAACATATTCGTGGTTCGTATGTCGAGTTCAAAAGACGCCGTTAAAACGACGCATGCGTTGTCAACAATAAAATACCAACCATCGCCCAGCAAAACAGCACTTATTGCCAATCACGATTCAGAGTCTTGTTTATTTCAGACAAAAAAGGAACATTATACTTGAAAAACGTCCTCATCTTCTATTTAATCGCCTCATCGCGCAGAAAGAGTCTTCGAGTCTTGAGTAGATTTCGTTTTCGTTCAATGGCGTAACTAACTTTTTAACTACAGTGACTTTATAGTATGACAGTGGCAGGAAACTCCACCCATCCTCCATGTTGTGTCGAAATTTGAATTAGCGCTAAAAGAATAACAACATTTTTGTGAAAATAATTACGCAATATTAAAGTTTTAATTTAAAAAATTGAAATTTAGACTATCCCTATATATTTCCAAATATCTTGTAGTACATTAGTTCTTAGCAGAGGTAACCTTTTCATCATAATGTTCCAAACATTACTTTTGAGCAAGACAGTTAATGGAGGAAAGTTAAATTTAAAAATATTATTGTAAAATAAAGTTTTGTATTTCGTGCAGAATATAATTATTTATAAAATCGTAGCAAAGTGCTTTCGACTATTAAGGGTCGGTTTTACAATAGCGGTATAAACGAAGAGTAAGCCTATTCTCGGTATAAGTTGTATTTTGGTGTTTTACAAAACAGGTATAAATTTAACCACGGAATAAAATTCTCGTTAGGAGTAGTATAAGCTATACCATCGACGAACAGGCATTACTCTACGAATAACCTTAAAAATTGACGTTTACGCAGGTATATAAATATTTTTATGTATGGGTTTATTCATATATACTTTGTAAACACGTACTTTTATTATTTCTTTGTGGTGAATCTTGTAAATTACTCGTATGTGTGAAAAAAGCGAAAAAAGAACGCGTTGTAGCAATTTTAGTGCTACTGAAATGGAAATACTATTGGATTTGGTAGAAAAACATAAAAATATCATTGGTAAGTTGATGTTTTTCTATTTATATAAACATTATTATGCATACTCGTTTTATTTTGTAGAATGCAAGTTAACTGATGCAGTTACTAACAAATATTAGGAGCTGTGTTGGCAAACCCTCTGTCAACAATTTAATGCTGCCTCTGGCACAGGTAGAACATCAAAAATGTTAAGAAATAAATGGGATGTTTGGAAAAAGAGTAGCAAGAAAGAACAAGCTGTTCTAAAGAATAGTTTATATAGAACTGGCCCTAGTGATAGTAAATAAAGTGTGTGGACTATAAGAGTTTTGGCTATAGTAGGAGCTACAGGAACAGGGACTACAAATGAGTTCGACAGTTATGAAATAGGTAAAATCCTAGTTTTGTTATATTAATGTACTTGATTGATATTTATTACTTTTTAGATTTTGATAGTTCACATATTGAAGAGGAGAAAGATACAAATAATCAAGCTCCAACTTCTCAAGGTTCTTTGGCATATCATAATTTATTTTTTCCAGAAGATTCTGTCATATCTGAGAATTAATTGGCATAAAAAGCATCAAATTCCTACCTATTTCAGATTTGATTCCGTTGTGTTGACAAGGATAACTTAATGGACATAATTATAAAATATATCCTCTTTATTTAATCAAAACTAGTTTTAAGTAGTATTGCAGTATGTAAGTAAAGAATAAAGTTGTGATTTTAACTTAAATGATTTGTTTATTCATACATCCCAAAGAAAGAAATGAAAATATCAAACAAAAGTTTCCATATATAATTAGTCTAGTATATTACAATAAATTTAATAAATGATTATTTATTAAATCTAATCTAAGTATATTATTTTCTATTTGTATATTTTCATTATTATTTTCGTTGTCAACAATTTCAATATCTTCCTCGTGATTTTACAATTCTGGTAGCACATTTCTTTGTATAAAGAATAATAAAATACCGATAAAAAATAAACGGTTTTAAGGATTAAAACTAACTTTTCCGCATCCGTGGCCCTGAACAATATTCTATCATAAAATTGTTACTTGTATACACTTCGGGGGATGTATCGTGCTAACAAACCGAAATTTCTCCAAAAATAACCAAAAATTCAGTATATCTGGATTTACAGGACCCCCTGTACTCGATCTAGTCAACTGAAAATCAATAGGGTACATTCGTGAGACATCTTGAACAATATTCAATCATAAAATTGATCAATCGCATACTCTCTGGAGGCTATATCGTGCTAACAAACTGAAAATTCTCCAAAAATGACGAAAGTTTGGTACTTCAAGTACCATATCACCCGTTATACTGGCTTTACTAAGTTTAATATCAATAGGGTTCATCTTTGAGACGCTCTGAATAATATCCAATCATAAAATTGCTCACTTGTATATACTCCGGAGGCTGTATCGTGTTAACAAACTGAGACTTCTCCAAAAATGACAAAAATATCGTACTTAAAGTACTGTAGCACTTGTTGTATTGGCTCCGGTGAGCTGAAAATCAATAGGGTTCATCAGTGAGATGCCCTGAATAATATTCAATCATAAAATTGGTGACTCGTTGAACTCCGGAGGCTGTATCGTGTTAACAAACTGCAATTTCTCAAAAAAATACAAAATGTCGTACTTCAAGTACCATAGCACCCGTGGTACTGGCTCTGGTGAATTGAAAATCAATAGGGATTATCTGTAACATGTCCTTAACAATATTCAATCATAAAATTGCTGACTTATTGCACTCCGGAGGCTGTATCGTGCTACAAGACATATAAGGAAAAGTGGCCGACGACAACGACAACGACGACGACGACATAAACACAGGATTTTTTTTCTAAAAACCGTTTTTTCGGGTTGTTGTTGATGGAAAACGTGAAAATAACTCAAACAAAAATTTCAAAATTCCAACTTTTTTTGGGGTAAACCAATACTTTTCTCGCATATAGAAAGGTTGGGCGGAGACAAATGACAGGAGATATCGATTTATATGAACTACTTTTTCGTTACTCCTAGAATTGCTATACCGGTGTAAAAAAGCATTGTAAAACCAACTGCTGTTATACCAGGAATAAATTCTAGCATAACTTTACTCCAAGAATAACTATACTGTTATTTATACCTAGTATAAACCTCTCTTGTAAAACCGGCACTAAGTCATCATAAATGCTTATCTGTAAGCAAGTAATGCAATAAATTTAAAATGAAACTGAAAGTGTTAAAGTTATTTAATCGTCAGGCAATACAAGATATTATCTATAAAAACATCCACACTCATCAATAACACCATGTGAACAGAAATACAAACACATTAAAATATTTGTTAAAAATAATTCCCTTGGGATTATCATAATATAAATCTGAGTTATACAAATTTTTTATCTCAATGAAGTGAAGTTGCTAATAATGACTGATGGACTGTATGTCTTGTTGACATGTAACAAATTCAAAGAATAACAACAATGACGCTGCTATCCCAAACCACTGAAACTAGAGCCAGATCCAGAGGACACGCTAATGAGAGCCACCTCTCAACCTGAATCAAGTAACAATAATAAGGAGTAGCAACCCAAATTTTGAACTATAATTTCAAACGAGACATCAAACTGAATTCCATTTTTAGGCCAACCTAATGGATACCAGCCTAACCAACAAAAAATCAAGAAGCTCATCAAGAAAATACATGGTGGTCAAAAAAGTTTCAGACAAGGCATCAAGTGATGAAACTGAGAACGTTGATAATGTTGAACCAGATACCCAAAAAATAAACAAGGAAAAGAAATGCAGTGCCTATTGACTGGAACAAGAATTCTAAGTGTTAGCTATTTAATTAACTAGAACACAAACTTGTAAGGGTGTCAAGTGAATTTATTATTAAAAAAAGATGAAGGAGAAAAGAATGAAATAACCAATATTTTCTAAACTTGCAGCAGATATTCTACCTGAAATTTTTCCTTTCATCAATCAATGTTATCGATTCCCTTCATATCTTTTATTTGGCGAAAACATCATTTATTCGGAAAGAGGCGTCCAACAAGGGGACCCTTTGGCATCTCTCCTTTTTTGCATATCGATACACAAACTTATAAGCAACATTGACACAGAATTCAATGCTTGGTACCTTCATGATGGTTCTTTAGGTGGTAATACTAATTCCGTGGTCAAGTATCTTGTCTATATTATAAACAATTCCAAGGATATTGGTCTTGAACTCATATTATTATTGTTATTTTTCTTAGAATCGCCAAAAAATCTTATCATTGATAAATTTAATTCTGTAGCACCAGGCATAACAATGACCAACAGACAAAATGTATTTCTATTAGGTGCTCCTTTATTAAACGAATCCTTTCTATCAGCTTTCAATGAAAAACTAACCTTTTTCAAAAAAATGTCATCTCGTTTATCCTGGTTACCGACACATATTGCTTATTACCTTCTAAAGAATTGCCTATTAATTACAAAATTAACGTATATCTTAAGATGAAGTCAGACCTGGTTACATAATGATATCTTAATCAATTTTGATAATACCATTCGTCATTCATTAGAGTCATTAATTAACATTAAATTAGAGGACCTTTCTTGGAAACAAGCTTCACTACCTGTTTCATATGGTGGTTTAAGAATTCGCTCAATCGTTTCAGTAGCTCTTCCTTCTTTTTTGTCATCATTAAATAGTTCAAAAAATTTCATTAATTACATTCTGCCTATATTTTTCCACACCCAAGACCCTTTATTAATAGAGGCAGAAAATATTTCGTCATTAAGGTCTAACAAAGTTGTACCCAATGAATATAAATCCTTTCAAAAATCCTGAACATTGAAAAAGAAAATCTGCTTCAAAAAGCTATCAATTCACCAGACAACGATCGTTTGAATGCAGCATTTTCAAAAGAATCAGGAGCATGGTTGAACGCTATACCGTCGGCCCCATTAGGTACGCTTTTAGATGACGAAAGTTTCCGTATTTCTATTGGTCTCGGTTTAGGTTGTCAAATTTCTATAAAACATCGCTGTCGTTGCGAAGGTAACGTTGATGAATATGGTAGACACGGCCTAGCTGCAAATTAAGTGCCGGCCGTTTTTCACGTCATTCTGCAGTAAATGACCTAATCAAGCGAGGTCTGTCATCTGCAAAGATTCCCTGTTCGTTGGAACCGTTAGGTACTTGCCGCGGCGACGACGGTAAACGTCCAGATGGTATGACCCTCATTCCATGGCAACGCGGCAGACCAGTTATATGGGAATTCACTTGCACTGACATGTGGGCTCCGTCCCATGTCCGATTCACATCTACTTCTACTGTAGCAATTGAAACCTCTGGTGTTTTCGGTCATGAAGCTATAAATTCATTAAAGAAATCGGTAAAAAAATATCAGTAGAAACCAATGATTCAAGAGCAACTTTGTTCTTCATACAACGAATAAGTATTGCAATTCAAAGAGGAAACGCTTCATCTTTTTTCGGTACGTTTCCCCGTTCTAAGCTTCTAGAAGAACTTTTTATGAAACCTAATCATAAGAAACCTAATTCTTCTACCACTTTCAAACTTTCTCACATTACCGACCCTAAAACATGTGATCTTTCCTTTTTCCGAAATACTTATTTAACATCTTCATTCTCTTCTTCAGAATGTGTGCCTTCTGGTAATACATGCGTTGACAGTTTTATAAATTATGCCTCCAACAAGCTTTTGGGCCTCAGTATACTAAAAAATATAGATAACCACCAGCCAGATGATGTCCCATTCATAGGAATACTGAAGAACATGACTATGCTAGAGAATGATGCGATTCCTATACGCAATAAATTATCTTTGACCAAAACTAAATATAAAACTGGTTTACCCCCAATAGAATTGAAGACATCAAATAAAAAGATAAACGACCAAATGGATGGTATTTATACTAACAGTGTGGCATACTCTGACAATAATAATACAGACAATTTATCTGATGAAGATGATAACGGAAATCACGCATCAGTAGCCGATTTGAGTAGAAATTTTAATGACAAACTCTCCAGAACAGTAAAAAATGGTACTAACCTCGCCAATAAGACAACTGAGGTTAGATCCAAAATATCTGATGTACCAATGGAGTGAAACCACTAAGTACAAAATCAATATCAACCAGAGTTAAACAATCTAGTAATAATGTTTCGGTGACCAAAAAAAATGACATTGACTCCAACAAGTGTCAAAATAGCCCCGATATTTTGCAGTCAAATTCAATATTGGAAGAGAATGAAGACGTAGAAAAAAATAATGGGTCAGAAGTCGATAGGGTCGTAGTAACTGAGGAAACAATAAACATCAATTCCCTTTCTAAAAATAATCCTAGAGTTAACAACTTCTTTTCATACATTTCAGTTTCTAAAGATTTTCAGAAAGGGGATGAAACTCAACAAGAAAAAAAGGACACGTCTAAAAATGATGTAGATAACAAGGAATATATTAACAAAGTGAACCAGACCAATGATCTATCGACATCAACCAAACTATCCAAAACCGCAGTATCTCCATCCAATTCAATAGCAAACAACATCAATTCAAATTCCTTATCACGCCGATCAATTGAGAAAGACAATAATAGAGTCCGAGATTATTCGGACAATGATAGTACCTAGTTGCGAAAGAGCTCTTAACAATATCTCCACAATCAGATCCAGATCCAAAAATCTTTGGGTCTCAAAGGCCTCAAAAATATTTGTAACACATGTTTCATGAATAGTATTATCCAATGCCTATCAAACGCAAGGTGGCTATTAGAATATCTAAAGAAAGACGCATACATAAGAGATATTAACATAAACATATCTAGCATGAAAGGAGCACTAATTAAAACATTTGCTGAAGTTATTCAAGAGCTTTGGTCTGAAGACGGTTCAGACAGAGTGGTTAATACAGTATCATTGAAAAGTCAGATTCAGTGATTTACTTCAAGGTTCATGGGATACACTCAACATTATGCACAGGAGTTTCTTCGTTACCTATTAGCAGGTCTTCATGAAGATGTCAACAAGGTATATGAAAAACCAAAGCCCATATTAACAGAAATTAATGACAAACTTAGTAACATTGAGAAATCACAAGAATCTTGGTTGAGATATCCGAGAATGGTCAACTTCAAGATTGTGGATAACTTTGTCGGTCAATTAAAATCAACAATCAAGTGCACACACTGTGGTCACTGTTCAGTTACCTACGATCCCTTTTGGGATTTATCCCTTCCGATACCCCAAAGAACAGATCAATTACGACTTTCACAATGTTTAGATTCGTTTACAAGAGAAGAAACCCTCGACGGTGACGAGAAACCGACATGTTCGAAATGTAAGGAACGAAGACGATGCACTAAATAATTCTCAATTCATAAATTTTCGAAAATATTGGTTATTCATCTGAAGCGATTTTCGCAAACAGAAAGATTTAGTGGAAAACTTAATGTTGCAATATATTTTCCAATAGAAGGGCTTGATATGAGCTATTACGCGGCTGATAATGTGGCACCTTGTATGTACAACCTCTACGCTATATCTAATCACTGTGGAACCACTTATAATGGTCACTACACAGCATTTTGCCGACATCCCTACACGGGACAGTGGCACGAATATAACGATTCAAGAGTGCTATTAATATCGTGGAAATCTTTAGTCAGTGGAGAAGCATATGTTCTCTTCTATGAACAAGATGACAGAAAGACCCACCTTTAAGTTTAATATTTTTTTTATTAGTTTTTAAATTGTATATTTTCATTGTGAACCAATGTCTTATTTGGTTTTTTTTCCGCAAAATTTATTTATGTATATATTGTATTCTTATTAATGTATACATCAAATAAATACACACTTTAATTGCAAAAAACAATATAGATTTCATAAATCAATTTTAAACTTTGCACACTAGTACAGAAAGTTGTTTCCTTGAAAGGGACTCCGAGAAAAATATTTTTATCATTTAAACCTTCTATTAAGTGGGACGTAAGATCTATTCAAATTGACTTGAGTGTTTAGTAAAAGTCCAAAAGCAGATCTTTTACCCATGTTCAAATGTTCAAGTATTCTACAAATTCTGCCAATATATAGGCAGCTTGAGAATAGCCACATTCAGGTCTGTTTATCACTTTTTGAAGGTTTTTCGATCTCATGCTTAGAATTAACCAGATGGCTACTTATACTACTAGGCGATCCAATGATCTGTCAAATAATTTTTAATATGGCGGTTGTGGGCAAACACAGTAATGATACATTCTTCCAGCTCTCTCTGGGAACCAGTTTTGTAACTTTGTCTGCAGTCTTATTTTATCGTCATTGTTTTCAATATCATCTAATGAAATTGTGACTTCTATTGATCAACTTCTCCCATTATTTCAATATAGTCTTTATTAATATATTCTTCATTAAATATTTGATAAATATTAGAAATACTGTTATTGTTTGCCTACAACGGCCATATTAGGTCAAGTGGTTTGGACTATCTAATAATTGGAGGTTGTTTGTATATAGGGTGAGTTATAATTTTAATTATACGTAAGTTAAGCGATAAAAGAAATTAGAAAGATTTAAGAATCTACAAACTTTTGACGTTCACAGTATACATACCACTTAGCAACTTTAGAAAAGATATGGTTATAAATTTAAATATTTCTAGTTAATTATAGCTTTTAGTAAAGATTACAAATTACCGATAATAAAAAAATGCCCGAGATGTTTAGAACAAACTGCAAATTACATCTACTAATTTGAGGTCGGTGAAAGTTTAGATAACTACAAGAGTACATCCAAAATGGCCATAATTTTCTTAATAATCATTCGGAAAAAAAACCTGCGGCGATCAAAAATTGCGATAACTGATTAGAACTCATCATTTTTTGACATAATTTATTGCATTTTTTTTTGTTTTTAACAACGTAAATGGGTGTTGTATATAAATTTACACTAAGAAGAAGGGAACAAATTGAATCAAAATCTTTCAAAGAAAGTTTCTCAATAAATAATGTAGCTTACGGAAAAACAAGATCGAAAGAATTTCTGGATCATCTTGATGATGATGATGAGGATGAGAAATGAGACCTATAACCTAACATAGTATCTAAAGGTAAAAATATTCGCTATCCTCTTGCTTTGTATTGTTTTAAAAGAAATACATGAAGAAATAATAAAGTTGAACGTCTATTTCTGCTTGAGGTGTTATTTCTAGTTATCCCTATTCTGTAAGAGAACTTTCCTACTATTTGCAACCTTGTTTCTCTCAATAGTGTTGACAGGTTTCACAATTTTTTATTTATGTTCTGTTTGTGTTTCTTTAGTTAATAAAAACCTATTTTGTGGGTAAAAACATTATTTGATTATACAGCAACACTTATACTATCAAGTGTCAACACATTGGGGCTGGAAATTAATCGACAATACTTTCTGTCACATGTAGCTGTTAATAAGGAACGTATTGAAAAAGAAAAATTGCAGAAATATCACGTAATGTGATAATTCTCAGTTTTTGTTACAAAAAACTTGCTTTGTTATCCCATAATATTGTAACCGCGTTAAAGTCTAATCTAAAATCTATCCCATAATAGTTTATTTGGAGTAATATTTGTAACAATATTTATATATTGAACAATATCTAGAAACCTGGTATCGTCGATACTCGGAATTCAAAATAAAAGAGCACATAAAAGCTTATCGCCGCTTAAGACATTTCGCCACCTTTGCTGAAACGATCTGTTACAAAATAATTGGCAAAAATTCAGATATATACGCGACCGTCACCTAGAATCTCAATCATTCAAACAAAACCGTGTGTCTTTTTTATTTCACCTCTTGTAGAAACTTGTGACCTCATTACGACCAGCTACAAATTATCTTGATTCTTGTTGCACAACATAACACCGGATAAAATGTGAATGCTGGAAAAATAGTTTGATATAGTCCAGTCAATACTGTAATGTTTTTCTTATTTATTAAACCGTTTTTATTACGGGTGTTATAAATTCAGACACTCGGTAAGGCTACTTACGAATTTATTTATTCACTACACTATTCACTAATTTTATACACAGTATAATGACTTAAACTAATTTATATAAATACTTCACTAATTTATATTCATTTATTTACTGTTTATCGCACGAGAACACCCTCTCCTTAAATGGAAGTTTCTCCTTGTGTAGCTGAGACTGGATGTTTGAATCGGCAACTGGCCCCATTTCTACACTTTACGATCTTATGGAAATAACAGGGCACCGTCTTCATCGGATACTGATAACGGGGGTTGTAACTGCAAATTAATATCTGGACACCGGTATCTTGGAAGATAACGTCTACCATGTTCCTGATGACTCGCCAATCCAACTGGTTACTCGCTATCTTAGGCATAGCCAGTTTCTTCACGCTAGATTCTAACACATGGTCTCGGAGGTTTCGAAGTGCTTCCCACACTTCGCGGTAGGTAGATCGATCTTGAAATTCATTTTTAGTTACCACGTAGAAGACGTACCGCGAATTATGTTTCAGTTTCAGTGTCTTGCTAGGGGCTGGAATCTGGTATTCAAGTTTTTCTAATTGCCCGAACTTCTCTCTAAAGACGGATGCCAAACCTCGTGCGTTTTTGAGACGTGCGGGGATGTTGTATGCCAGTGAATAATCTTCCGGGAGAGTGAACAAATCTTGTCGCTGTTCTGAAGTGACTCCATATCTAGCTTTCCCGGTACCTCCATACGAGCCCATAAATTCATCGAAGGTAGGATCAGACACATCTCGAATATGGTTTACTCCTTTCTCTAGGTCATGGTCTCCTTCGAATGGCGCTAGTCGGTTTTGGTGAACTACTTTTGGTTTCCGTTGGGGATCTTGCTTATGCGATATATAACATCATTGATCCTTTTCTTGATAAGTATGGACCTTCCCATGATTTTTGTAATTTTGGAGAAAATACTTTTCTCCTCGCCGGGTTGTGTAACCATACTTTGTCCCCTTCTTTAAAACCATCTACTGTGGCCTGCGTGTCGTACCGACTTTTCATTCTGTCGCTGGCAGCTTGAATATTTATTCGAACTAATTCATGAATACCACAATGACAATGCAGGAGAATACCAAGGAGGTTTTAAAGCAGGTAGATCGATAATAGACCAAATTTTCATTATGAAACAACTTCAGGAGAATGCTTACGAACAAAATCTAAGTCTGCATATGCTATTCATCGATTACAGACAGGCCTATGATACTATTAAAAGAAAAAAAATGTATGAGGCAATGAGAAAGTTAAAAATACCAAGTAAATTGAGAAGACTAGTGGAAATGCCCATACGAAAAACCGAGAGCAAAGTAATTTTGGAGGGCAGTACTTCTAACGAATTCAAGATAGAGAAAGGTCTGAGACAAGGAGACCCATTATCCACAACCCTCTTTAACCTAGTTCAGGAAATTATACTAAGAGAAAGTGGTATAAAAACCCGAGGTTTAATTTATGGGATTAAACATCAGTGTCTAGCATATGCGGACGACATAGTACTTATGGCAAAATCCAGGAAAGAACTGCTAAGCGTATTTAAGCTACTAGAAGAGAAGGCAAGAGAACATGGTCTAGTGATCAACGAGAAAAAAACAAAATACATGGTAATGAAGGATAATGAAAAAACCGATATTATTATAAATTGTTATGGAAACAAAAGCTACAAAATAGAAAAAGTGGAACAAATCGAATATTTAGGAGTCACTATCACAAATAAAGGAGACGAAGAAAGGGAAATAGAAAAAAGGTTAACAAAAGGCAGTAAAGCAGCAGGAATGGTATCACAGATGTTTAACTCAAAAGTCATATCACGAACAGCAAGAATAAGAATACCAAACAATAATAAGACCGTCAGTTACCTACGCTTGTGAAACCTGGACAATGAACAAAAAAGAGCAGAATAAACTAGAGATATGGGAACGTAAAATGCTCAGAAAGATTTATGGTGGAATAAAAGAAAATGGAATATACAGAAGAAGAACAAACAGAGAATTATCAGATTTGTATAATCACCGAAGTATAACCCATATAATTAAAGCACAGAGAGCGAGATGATTAGGACATATAGGTAGAATGGCAGAAGATAGATGGGTAAAACGAGTGCTGAAAGGGGGAGAACGTGGTAAAAAGAGAAGAGGAAGACCAAAGAAGAAATGTTTGGAGGAGGTTAGGAGAGACCTGAGATCAGTGGGAGTAAGGGACTGGGAGAACGAGGCGAGGAATAGAAAAAAATGGAGAGAGAGAGAGTGAAAGATCTCGAAGCCGAGGGCCAGATAGGCCTGTAGTGCTGATATATATATATATATATATATATATATATATATATATATATATATATATATATATATATATATATATATACGAGGGCAATTCAGAAACTAAACTCCGGTTGATTGAAACAAATACACCAAGTTAAGTAAAAATATTTTAATATATACATCTTACAACTACATCTTTGCACTATTTTTCGACATAGTCTCCATAACGATTGAGGCACTTATCGTATCTCTTCACAAGCTTTGAAATTCCTTCTGCATAAAAATCACCCGCTTGTGCCTTGAGCCAGCCTGTGACCGCATCTTTGAGCTCTTCGTCGTCATCAAACCGCTGGGACCCGAGCCATTTCTTCATATGCATGAAGAGGTGATAATCGCTGGGCGCCAGATCTGGGCTGTAAGGTGGATGGTTGAAAACGTCCCACTTGAAGGACTCAAGAAGGGCTGTTGTTCTGCGAGCAGAGTGAGGACGGGCGTTATCGTGCAAAAAAACGATACCGGAAGTCAGCATACCACGGCGTTTGTTCTGTATAGCCCGTCGTAATGTTTTTAGTGTTTCACAGTACACGTCTTGATTAATGGTCGTCCCACGTTCCATGAATTCAACCAACAACACCCCTTTGGCATCCCAAAGCACCGTTGCCATCAGTTTTCTGGCAGAAAAATCTTGCCGGGCTTTTTTTGGTTTGGTAGGCGAATCTGAATGTGCCCACATCTTTGATTGTTCTTTTGTCTCAGGGTTCACGTAATTAATCCAGGTTTCGTCACCGGTCACGATTCTGTTTAACAATGGTTCTCCTTCGTCCTCATAACGTGACAGAAAGTCTAATGCAGAGGCCATTCTTTGACTTTTGTGGTGGTCGGTAAGAATTTTGGGCACCCATCGTGCACAGAACTTACGGTAACCCAATCTTGCTGTCACTATCTCGTACAAAAGAGTCTTAGAAATCTGTGGAAAATCAGTAGACAACTCCGCCATTGTGAAACGTCGATTTTCACGAACTTTTGCATCAACTGTCTGAACGAGTTCGTCAGTCACCAAGGATGGTCTACCACTCCTCTCTTCATCATGAACGTTTTCTCGTCCACTTTTAAATAAACGTACCCATTCACGGACAACTCCTTCACTCATAACTTTTGGTCCGTACACGGCACAAAGCTCACGATGAATAGCTGCTGCAGAGTATCCTTTGGCTGTAAAAAACCTTATAACATTTGGCGGGATTTTCTATTGCAGCACACATTTCAAACTGCCACAAAAACTAAACTAGCGCAGGTACGATGTTCACTCGACTACGGCTTGATGCCGACTGACCTGCTGAGCGTGTGAATGCACAGATGGCGCGCTACTCCCCCCACTACCCGCACTGTGACCAATCGGAGGTTAGTTTCTGAATTGCCCTCGTATATATATATATATATATATATATATATATTGGAGGAATGTTCTTGAACCATTATTATGTTATTTTTTGAAGTATTTTTCTTGGGAAAACGTCAAGTTAACATACAAGAGTTTTAATCTGAACCTTTCCCAAGAAAAATACTTCAAAAAAATTATATATATATATATATATATATATATATATAAAAACAGAATTAGCGGGCATATCACGCAAAAGAGGTTACAGAGAATGTGTGGTAACCGTAGACATGCATGTTTCTGGCTCATTAGCCTTCATCGGTACGGCATAACCAAGAAAAGGTGTACAACTTGGGAGCAAGGATGTTAATTGAAACATGAGAAAACACAAACAACGGATTTCAACAAGATAACCAAACGCACATTTGTGCCTTCAAATGGAAGATCCCGAGTTTTCAGGACAACAACCAACAGAGACACGGAGGCGTCTATAGCTCTCCTGTCCGAACCTTCCGACCCTGGAAATAGACAAAAAACCAATGAAAAGATGAAAGAAATAACGCGTGAAATATAAAACAAAAAACAGAATTAGCGGGCATATCACGCAAAAGAGGTTACAGAGAATGTGTGGTAACCGTAGACATGCATGTTCCTGGCTCATTAGCCTTCATCGGTACGGCATAACCAAAAAAAGGTGTACAACTTGGGAGCAAGGATGTTAATTGAAACATGAGAAAACACAAACAACGGATTTCAACAAGATAACCAAACGCACATTTGTGCCTTCAAATGGAAGATCCCGAGTTTTCAGGACAACAACCAACAGAGACACGGAGGCGTCTATAGCTCTCCTGTCTGAACCTTCCGACCCTGGAAATAGACAAAAAACCAATGAAAAGATGAAAGAAATAACGCGTGAAAAATAAAACAAAAAACAGAATTATATATATATATATATATATATATATATATATCATGAATATCGTCCAGCCTTCTTCTCAATTGGATCACGTAGTCTTCGCCTGCTAGATCTTCTCCAGGCCGACAGCCAAATTCCAGGTCACAAGGAAGCCTCATTTCACGTCCAAACAGGATTTTCGCAGGTGTTTCACCCGTGGACTCATTGACGGCAGATCGATAAGCCAATGCGAATAGGGAAATATACTGGTCCCAATCTCACTGATGGCTGGAAACTACTTTGGACAGGTATTTTCCAATAGTTCTGTTCATTCTCTCGACCATTCCATCTAACTGTGGATGTAATGCTGTTGTCCTCGTCTTCTTCATTCCCAGCTTGTCGCAAATCTCCTGGAATAGATGGCTTTCAGAATTTCTTCCCTGGTCATTGTGGACTTCCAAAGGCACTCCATATCGGCTGATAAATTCTTCCACCAATATATCCGCGACAGTTGTGGCCTCTTGGTTCGGGATAGCGTAAATTTCCACCCACTTTGTGAAATAGTTCATTACAACCAGGATGTATTTACCACCATTTTCTGTCGTCGGAAATAGTCTAGCGATGTCTAAAGCAATCCTTTCGAAAGGGCTTCCAACATTATACTGTTTAAGTGCCTTTCTCTTGCGATGTGGTCCATTACTCGTAGCACAAGTCGTACATTTACACCATTCCTTCACATCGTCGGAGCTACTCCTCCATTAAAACCTTTCACGGACTCGCTGGAGGGTTTTCTTCACTCCCAGATGACCTCTCGATGGACTGTCGTGTAACTTCTTCAGTACATCAGCCACTCTCGTTCTAGGGATAACCAGCTGTCTCCACATCTCGGAACCATTATCGTTTTCAAGGACTTTTTTCAACAGCCCTTCTTCCAGGACAAAGAAGTTCCACTGAGCCCAATATGCCTTGAGAGTCGGTGAAAATCTTGACACTTCTTGCCATGTAGGTCGCCGATTTTCTTCCTTCCATTGCCTAATCATTTTCAGGTGAGGATCATTCTCCTGATCTTCTCGGATCCTGGTGGGTGACCATTCCTCGTTGACGTTCTTGAAACTGCAGCTTTCCTAGACTCCGCCTTATTGCAGTGGGAGCAGTCTGTTGGGCACGGTCGTCTGGACAGGGAGTCGGCATTTCGGTGACTTACACCTTCTCGATGTTCTAAGTTGAAATCGTACTCTTGAAGTCGTTCAATCCGTCTAGCGATCTGGCCCTCGGGATTCTTGAACTGCATCAACCACTTGAGTGGTGCATGATCAGTCCGGATTAAAAACTTCCTACCATAGATATACTGGTAAACGTGTTCCACGGACTTCACTACCGCCAAAAGTTTCCTTCTTGTGACGCAGTAGTTTCATTCTGTTTTGGAGAGGACTTTAATGAAATATCCCAGCACTCTTTCTGGCCCTCCTTGGATCTATGAGAGCACTCCTCCAATTTCTACGTTGCTTGCGTCAGTGTCAAGAATAAAATCTGCCTCAGGTAATGGGTATCCTAATATCGGCGCCGTGGTTAAATGCCTCTTCAAGGTTTCAAAAGCCGTTTGACAGTCTTCGTCCCATTGGAAAGCTCTTGCTTCTTCTGTATGTCGAGTTAGAGGCTTGGCAATATCTCCAAACTGCCTGATAAATCTTCTATAATATGTGCAAAGTCCAAGGAAATTCTAAATTTAAATTGATGTTTGTCGGTTGGTTACGGCCATTGCTGAATGGAAGTAATTTTCTATGGATCCACCGCCACTCATTCATTGCTGACTATATGACCTAGATAGTTGAGTCGGTTTTGTAACAGCTGACATTTCTTCGGGTTTAACATGAGCTGGGCGGCTTGGAGTCGTTTGAATACGTCCTCCAAATTCTTCAGGTGTTCGTCAAATGTCTTCCCCAGTACTACAATGTCGTCCAAATAGACCAGGCATGTCTTCCAAGACAACCATCTCAAGACATTTTCCATGAGTCTTTCAAATGTCGCAGGCGCATTACAGAGCCCTAATGGCATGACGTTGAATTGCCATAATCCAGATACCACAGGATTGGAACACCGCGATAGTCATACTGATATATAAGAAAGGTGATCCAAGCAACCTAGAAAACTATAGACCAATCAGCCTACTATCACAGATCTACAAGCTTTTTATGAGAATAATAGCAAACCGCCTTGAATACAAATTCGACGCATACCAACCCTATGAGCAGGCGGGCTTCAGGAAAGGCATGAGTACAATAGAACATCTCCACACCGTAAGGACAGGTCAATGAAAAATGCAAGAATAGACCAACGATATATTGACATTATACAGACACTAAATGACAACTCAAAAATGAAAGTAAGGCTATATGAAGACACCGAGGAAATCACAATTAAAAGAGGCGTTAGACAAGGAGACATTGTGTCACCCAAATTGTTTACACTGATGCTAGAAGACGTCTTCAAGAGCCTACACTGGGAAGACAGAGGAATTAATATATCGGGAGAAAAACCTAAGATTTGCTGACGACATTGCCATTTTTGCCCCAAACAGTGAAGAATTACAACACATGCTTATAGAACTACAACAAGAAGCAAGAAAAGTAGGCCTAGAAATGAACATTTCTAAAACCAAATTCATGACAAACCAACGGACAAACATAGAGAGTATAAATGTGCTAGGACAACAGGTAAAGAAGGTGAACTCTTATGTCTACCTAGGTCAAGAGTTAACATTGGGTAAAGCCAATCAAGAACTTGAAATTAACCACAGAATACATCTAGGATGGGCGGCCTACGGGAAGATGCGACACGTCTTCAACTCCAACCTACCCCTCAAACTAAAAACCAAGGTGTACATGGAATGCATTCTCCCAGTAACAACCTACGGATGTGAAACATGGGTCCTAACAAAGATAATCTTAAATAAATTAAAGATACACCAAAGATCAATAGAACGAAAAATGATAGGAATAACGCTTAAAGACCATAAAACCAATGAGTGGATAAGAAATAGAACCAAATTAGAGGACATAGTGAGGCGAATAGGCAGTCTTAAATGGAACTGGGCCGGACATGTTGCCCGAAATAAAAACAACTGGAGCGGAAAAATAACAAGATGGAGACCTTGGGGGGAGAAAAGAAGCACCGGCAGACCACAGCAAAAATGGTATGATGACATCAAAAGAACAGCCGGACTTAACTGGAACCAAGTGGCACAGAACAGGGAAAACTGGAAAAATATGAGAGAGGCCTATATCCAAAGGATAGAAAACGGCTAGAAGAGAGAGAGAGAGAGATCCGGTGGTAAAAGCAGTCTTCTCTTTGTCTTCTGGGTCCATTTCCACTTGCCAATAACCAGACTTCAGGTCCAAGGTGGCTGCCGGCCAAACTATCTAGCGTATCGTCAATTCGAGGAAGAGGATAGCTGTCTTTCTTCTTGTCGGACCAATTATTCACTCTACCGGCTGCTTCAAACTGTTTCACGTAATTGGTCCACGACATTTTTCCATCGAACGTTGGGGCCTTGACTCGGGTAAAACTGCCAATGTCTTCTAACTTAGGGTGTGTTTCTGTCTTGCAAGGTTTCGTTTGCTCGCTCTTCTTTTCTTCCGCTGGCGTGTCTTGAATTCTTATATCCGCCATATTTTTTTCTAACTCCTTGATTTTCTCATCCATCGTTGTCATCTTATTCTCAATCTTCTCGTCCATCGTTGTAATCTTATTCTCGATTTTCTAGTCCATCGTTTACATTTTATTTTCGATTTCAGATTTTAGAGACGAAATTTCCTTTTCAACGTCAGCGGCAACGTCGTTTTTCATTAATAGGATTTCGACAGATATATCGTTCTTCATAGCAGAAACCTTCTCGTCCATTATAGCAGAAATATCGCTTTTTATATTCGTTGAAATCTTCTCTTCCATGGCAGAAATATCGTTATTCATAGATGAAATATCGTTTTTCACATTCGTTGAAAGTTTCTCTTCCATGGCAGAAATCTTCTCGACCATGTTCTCTTCCATGGCAGAAATCTTCTCGTCCATGTTAGCAGAAATATTAGCAGAAATTGATGAGATTAAGGTGGAAGCCTCGTCATTAAATAAAACTGTTTCTGGATCAAAGCCGTCATTTTCCAGTGCCACTTTAAGTCTTTCTACTAATTCACTTTTCTTACCGGACGTTTCCAACTCACGATCTTCCAATTCTGCTCTTAGTTCCGTCACTTTCAGGTCACATAGTCTCTTGACAATTTTAAGTAGCAATTTATTTGTATTACCCCACACCTGACACCAATGTGATGTTTTTCTTATTTATTAAACCATTTTTACTACGGGTGGGATAAATTCAAACACACGGTATGGCTACTTACGAATTTATTTATTCACTAATTTTATACGCAGTATATTCACTTAAACTAATTTATATAAATACTTCACTTATTTACTGTTTATCGCACGAGATCAAATTATAAACTAACTAACTCTCCCTGGTCGGCCCTTTATATATTAGTGCCATTTTTACTAGATAATTCTAGATTGCGGCTTACACAAAAACAATTGGCTTTCTGGCATTTTCTAGATAAGACTGGTCACAAAAACAATGTCTAGATTAGATAGTCGCAATCGTAAACAGTTCTAAGAAATCCCTGCGCATCCGCCATAATTTCAACTTTCATACATGGCTTAGGCAGAGTCGGATTCAGGGTCTATACTAGTGTGCTATTTCTACAGTTCAACAAGCTCAAAATGAAATTAGTCAGCTACATTATCGGTACATAAAACATTCGAATTCCAACGGCCGATGGATTTAAATTATTTATAATAATCTAATATAATTATAATTTAAAATATTGGTTGTGTTTTGTTTTATACATCACTGCTATGTTTGATATTTGATGAATACTAAATTCCATGCTAAGGGGGCTTCATCTATTGCAGTACGTAGCAAATGCTCCAGCAGTAGCAAGTCTGCAGGTACTCCACGTTCACCTGTACTCACGTGTTTTTTTCTCTCCCACATAATAAATTTTTTTAATGGAAATTTAAAAATATTTATTTTCTTTCTTCGAACACCAATACCTGATTTCTTAATACAATTATAGTAGTATCCATTTAAGTCGCAATTTTTATCATTTACTCAGTTACACGGATCAAAACACTGTGATTGTAGAAAGTCAATATAGCAGAATAATCGTCTCTTAAATGTGACTTTCACCGTATTGCTCGTTTACGATTGGTACTGCCACATGTATTTTATTTTCAACTCCAGTATTGAACCTACATTTTCGTATATTTTACTAGTCTAGTTCAGAAGTACCAATTCGTGATAAACCGAAAATTATGATTTTGGTCTAATTCGATTCGAAATAGCATTTAAAACAAACTACCAGCTGGACAATAAGAGCCGGCAAAAATTGCAAAAGTTAGAAACAATTACCTGAGAAGAAAATAATGGTTTGGTTTTATGAAAATAGTTGTAGCGAGCGTCAACCGAATCAGAAGCTTGGCCAACAAAATGATTTTAACGGACTAAATATGAATATTAATTGAAAAGAATTGGATACTATCTAAACATATGAGTAAACAATAAATACTCTGTCAACAAAAAACTTTTATCCAAATTTTTTAATTAACTATGCTTTTGTTAATCAGATAATTTTTACCAGTTGAAAGTTAAGATAAAAACGATGATTATTTATAAACTATAAAACTAGTTTTATTTTTACATTGTTGTTTATAACAAATTGTTTGTTTAAAATTAAATGAAAATTTAATAACAAAAATTTTTCTTTAATAATGTAAAAGTACTTGATAAATAATGATGCTTCTTGGCATTTAAAAAATTGCAATGAAAAATACAGGTCCGTATTTAAAAATAAAATGTTGTGGGTGGCCCAATGTGTACCATACTTTCAATATAATTTTTATTCGCATGTTTGGATAGTCTACAAAAAGTTGCTATGGCAAAGTTTTGGAAAATCCTTGCAAAATAAAAAGAGGTAGGCAAAAGAAGAATTTTCAATTATTCCGGTATAACTCCAGAGCTTGAATCAAATAAATGCCCTCTGAAATACACAACTTTGCACCCATTTAACCATCCCTATATCTCTTACCGTTACCGTGATCCCAATGCATACACTCGATTTTGAATAGGATTGTATCAGAATGATGGTTCCGAAATGAGGAGACAGCTAGTTGTCTCTAGAACGAGAGTAGTTGATGTACTGAAGAAGTTACACGACAGTTCATCGAGAGGTCATCTGGGAGTAAAGAAAACCCTTCAGCGAGTCCGTGAAAGGTTTCATTGGATGAACAGCTCCGACGATATGAAGGACTGGTGTAAGAAATGTACGACTTGTGCTACAAGTGATGGATCACATCGCAAGAGAAAGGCATCTATGAAACACTATAATGTTGGAAGCCCTTTCGAAAGGATTTCTTTAGACATCGCTGGACCATTTCCGACGACAGAAAATGGTAGCAAATACATACTGGTTATAACGGATTATTTCACAAAATGGGTGGAAATTTACGCTATTCCGAACTAAGAGGCTACAACCGTAGCAGATGTATTGGTGAAAGAATTTATCAGCCGATATGGAGTGCCCTTGGAAATCCACAGTGACCAGGGAAGAAATTTCGGAAGTCATCTATTCCAGGAGATTTGCGACAAGCTGGGAATGAAGAAGACCATGACAACAGCATTACATCCACAGTTAGATGGAATGGTCGAGAGAATGAACAGAACTATTGGAAAATACCTGTCCAAAGTAGTTTAAAGCCATCAGAGAGATTGGGACCAGTATATTTCCCTATTCGCATTGGCTTATCGATCTGCCGTCAATGAGTCCACGGGTGAAACACCTGCGAAAATCCTGTTTGGACGTGAAATGAGGCTCCCTTGTGACCTGGAATTTGGCTGTCGGCCTGGAGAAGATCTAGCAGAAGAAAACTACGTGATCCAATTGAGAAGAAGGCTGGACGATATTCATGAATTAGTTCGAACAAATCTTCAAGTTGCCAGCGACAGAATGAAAAGTCGGTACGACACGCATGCCACAGAAGGCGATTTTAAAGAAGGGGATAAAGTATAGTTACACAACCCGACGAGGAGAAAAGGATTTTCTCCAAAATTACAAAAATCCTGGGAAGGTCCATACATACTTAATCAAGAAAATGATCAATGACGTTATATATGGCATAAGCAAGATCCGCAACGGAAAACCAAAAGTAGTTCACCAAAATCGACTAGCCCCATTCGAAGGAGACCATGACCTAAAGGAAGGAGTAAACCTTATTCAAGATGTGTCTGACCCTACCTTCGATGAATTTATGGGCGCGTATGGAGGTACCGGGAAAGCTAGATATGGAGTCACTTCAGAACAACGACGAGATTTATTCACTCTCCCGGAAGATTATTCACTGGCATACAACATCCTCGCCCGTATCAAGATTGCACGAGGGTTGGCATCCGTCTTTCGAAAGAATTTCGGGCGATTAGACAAACTTGAAGACCAGATTCCAGACCTTGGCAAGACACTGAAACATAATTCGCGGTACGTCTTCTACGTGGTAACTAAAAATGAATTTCAAGATCGATCTACCTACCGCGATGTGTGGGAAGCACTTCGAAACCTACGAGACCGTGTGTTAGAATCCAGCGTGAAGAAACTGGCTTTGCCTAAGATAGCGAGTAACCAGTTGGAATGGCCAGTAATCAGGAACATGGTAGAGGCTATCTTCCAAAATACCGGTGTCCAGATATTAATTTGCAGCTACAACCCCCGTTATCAGTATCCGATGAAGACGGTGCCCTGTTATTTCCATAAGATCGGAAAGTGTAGAAATGGGGCCAGTTGCCGATTCAAACATCCAGTCTCGGCTAAACAAAAGTCTCAAGACGAACTTCCATTTAAGGAGGGGGTAATGTTACGAAATAACACACTAGTGTAGACCCTGAATCCGACTCTGATTAGCCATGCAGGAAAGTTAAAATTATGGCGGATGCGCAGAGATTTCTTAGAATTGTTTACGATTTTTTGTGACTATCTTATCCTGACATTGTTTTTGTGACCAGTCTTATCTAGAAAATGCCAGAGAGCCAATTGTTTTTGTGTAAGCCGCAATCTAGAATTATCCAGTGAAAAAGGCACTAATATATAAAGGACCGACCAGGGAGAGTTAGTCAGTGTATAATTTGACATCGGTAAATAAGTGAATATAAATTAGTGAAGTGATTATATAAATTAGTTCAAGTGAATATACTGTGTATATAATTAGTGAATAAATGAATTAAGTAAGTGCACCTACCGTGTGTATGAATTTATCTCACACGTAATAAAAACGTTTTAATAAATAAGAAAAACATTACAATATATTCTAAATGGGTATCGGGCACACTCTGTATTATCACCATACACACTTTATTGTTCCCTTTTTGCCAAGCTTCATTTCTTTCTGAGACCGCTACCTCTTTTAGGGCATCTTTCAACTCCAACGCCTTCAGCACCGATGTTAATCTAAACTTCCAGTTATCAAAACCGTTACCACAGAATGGAAATATTCTATGCTTATTTTCCGTTGCTGGACTAACACTTGCCATTTTAATATGTGTACAATCACTCACGTGCCACGTGTGTACTTACAAATTTTTATTTTTACTATACTCAGCTCGCACTTCTTTTAACACATTAGGTAATCTTTCCCTGCTAGCGCCTGTTGCCTGGGCCCATAACCACTGTTATATTCAAATAAAAGACAGGTGAGATTATGTGTTTTTAATCAAATATCTAGTTTCTAATTAACATCTGAGAGATGCTATTTTTATCTCTCTTTTATTTCTTCTTCTTTTTCTTAGTCTTCACAGAGAAGAACTAGTTCACATAATTATATAGAGATGGGCGGTATCAGTGATAATATTAACAATGAAGAAGATTGTCATTGCATTTATTACAATGACCTCTACTTCAGGTCCAATCCAAAAGGGCTCTGGCTAAAGTGCTTGAGCTATAAAAGATGGGCCCATGCATCTTGTGCAGATGTTCCGAAAAATACAAAGCGTTTTGTTACATGTAATCGACTGATTTTTATAAATAAATTGGTATGCCATTTTGTCCACACCACGGGTGTCATTTTACTCGCATAAGGGGGACAAAGGGTTTTTGTTCAAGTTTAAAAAATCTTTAGTAATTCTATTATTTTTGTATTGAGTTGATTGATCTCTATAATTCTAATATGTAATGAACAAAAGACATAGTTACTTAAAATGTTCAATATTATCAAAAAATAAATATTTGGTATGTAATTTTGTACGCGTTGTCAATTATTGCCTCGGTGTGAGGCGGGCTTCACATCAGCACAAATTCGTCAAAGTTATGGTTTAGGCTGCAGATATTATTGTGGATATTTTTAAAAATGTCCTTCCTTCATTAATTTTAAGAACATATTTAGTACATCCTACATTGCTTAGTTGATATAGTCTATTTTTCAATGTCTGACAGCACAGTAGCCTCATTAATATTCAAATAGAAAATTATCTCTTACAGAGTGATCCTAAGAATTTTACAAGTAAATACTAAAATTCTAATGCAAAACAAGTAGGTGTCTGTATTGGTTATCTGTACATCCCTGTTTCAGCTCAAAATACAATATGGTAATAAAACTGAACAATGCCAGCAAAAGGATAAACAGTGCGGCAGTGGCGGAGATTACGATATTAGTTCATTTTGCTTATTTAATTAGATTCGGTCAACATTACAGTTGAAATAAAGTTCATTCGTTTAGGCCTATTAACAAGTTACATTTTCATTTTTATTAAATTATATTAATTAAAGAAAATTTAGTTTAATTCTCATAATTCTCAAATTTATTGACAATGAAATGTATATTAAGTAAAGTAAACATACCATTTATAGGAAATATAAAATTCAATCTATAGTATCATCCTCTTCGCTGGCCATACTCTTTAATTAGATGATTCACAGCATCTCTCCAGTTCTCTTCAGTTATTGTTCTCAATGAGTACTTCATGAGTTCACGAACATCTTTCGTTTTGAATGTTTTATTATGTCTAGCTACATAACTTTTCATTTGGGCCCATATTAACTATATCGCATTTAATTCACAATGGTATGGCGGCAAACAAAGCACTGTTATCCCACGATTCTTGGCTATTCCATCAATAACAAACTTTTTAAATTGTAGCAATATGCGTTATTATTAGTCGGCGACCTTTACCGAAAGGAGTTTTCAGTCCAGTAGATAAACCTTCTATGAAAGCTTGACGACTGGTTTGAATACTTTTGTCCTGTCAAATTTTTTTTACTGAATGTCCTTCATTGAGCCATGTCTCATCTAGATAATAGATTTGTCTTCCCTCCTGTCTGTATTTTCGGATATCTCGTAAATACTGGCGTCTCCAACATATTATTTCTTCGTTGTCGATTAGCACAGATTTGCGACTTTGCTTCTCCCAAGTAAAATTTAATTTGTGTAATATTTTCCACAAAGTTTTCGCCCTATGTCAGGCAAATTCTCTTTTTTAAAATATAATTCATGTAGTTTTCGTCTTATTGTATTTTGCATATGTTCATCAAGGTCAAATGGTTTTATTCCAGTTGACTTTTTAGGTGGAGATATATTTCCATTTTTCCTCTCTCTTAGAAGCCTGTAAATAGTAGATTCACTAACTCCTGTCATATTGGAACATGTCGAAACTATATTTCTAATAGTAGCAGCCGGCATTTGATGTACAACAGCATCATGCACATTTAACACTACAGTCTTCGTTTGTAAGCTAATCGCGCTCTTACACTTTACTGGGGTAAAACTTGAAGACATTTTTCACAACACACCCACTAAACAAGAAACATAACAAGTCTTTTTTGTTATGTTATTTTTAAAGACTTTTCGTGATGTTTATTTAAAACGTTAATAAGGTATCTCCTAGATGTCTTAATTTTATTACCAACTCTATTAACATCCATGTTATGTAAATAAAACATATTTTTCATGTACACAATAATACTTGAATTCGCAGTTACATACACATCCTATGAACTTCTTTTTAGCAACTTCCTATAGGAAACATTCATGCGATGTTAATTTGTATACTTCTCACTAATATCACATACAGAACGTTAATGTAATATTACAAATTAACATGTTTCTAAGATGATCACATGTTGCAGTTACTTTCACATCTTTCGAAATAATTTTTACTTCTTTACGATGTTAGTTCATAAAACTCTCATATTAAACATCACGGTGACATAAAAAGAAAACAGAAGAGGAACTGATGAACGAACATTATCTGTGGAAACAAAAGACAAGCATGAAATGGCGGATGGTTTTTAGTTTTTTGTTATATTTTATTTGCAGGAAGCACATTTTTTGCAAGTACTTGAATAAAGTGGTCTTCGTTTTCGTTAGTTCCTACTTAGCTTCAGTTTCTATGCTTAGTTATAATTCTTGATATAATGGACGAACAACAGCTGTTATCGGTAAGTACCTATTCCAAAATCAAAATCATAATTATTAAAACTGAATACTCATTCAAGACTTTAATCGGCTATTGTACATTGAAATTCCAGGTGGCGGAATTGTACACTAACATTATATAATAGAGTTTACAAAATAAGGGGTTTTTCAACTTTTAAAATATTTTAGTTAGTGAGTATATTTTAAAAACGATTCACAATATTTTAAATCCTAGAAATGCATTATACCCTACAAAAAACTTGATATTGCAATAGGGTAGATATTATTATTAAAAATAAAACATGCTCATATGTTGGCAGATATTTAAATCTAGAAGAAAATATTTTCAATGTTCAAGATGTTTCAGAAGCTACTTACATAAATAAAATAAAAAAACAAATAGTTGGTAATTATGTAAAGAAAGTGGAATGACTATTTCAGATAGTCTGATACAGATATTCTATTGAACAGTACAAAAAATATTGAATCGAGTATCTCTAGTTCTAGTTTTTGTAGTAGCAGTCATAGCCATCAATATAGTATTGCAGGTTTAGACAATTTTAACATTAAAACTAACAATTCTTGTGAACAATTAGAGGCTGTTTGAGACTTTAAAAACAGAAATTTCTGTTAAAAAGCTCATGTCCATTTGAAAATACACTGAATACAATAAAAAAGCTGTAGGTGTCCCTTACAATGGTACCTATATTAATCTAGTTGAAGAATATGTAACTTATGATACTGGATGCTCCAGTCAACAAACAGCATTCAATTATTTATTAGTGTAGAAACACAGCTATTGGATACTCAATTGGATACAATTAATTATAAACTCATTTAACTTGATAATGTGTTCATATCTCTTCTTCATAAGTAGTTTTTTTTGTATACAGTGTATTAATAATGTTTAGTTTTCATTAACTTACAATTCCACGATGTTAATATACAATATGTTCCAGGATGAAAATAACAAGATGAGAATAGTATATTATTTTATACAGAAAAGACGTATGAATTTTCATGGCACATCTGAATTTACCTGCGAAACGGAGTGAGGCATGTATTAGAAGGTAAATCATGAAAAGTTACTTCTCGAAATAAAATATGTTGTTATTCCTTTGAAGAGCCCCGCATGTATGTTGTGGAAAATGGGTCCCAGTCAATTGGCTGAAAATCAAGTTCGATGTAGTTTATGATGATCTATCAAAGGTCTCCATGGGCACAATTTGATCTAAAGTAATTGTTTTATTAGCTGATGTTCAGAACACCTTTAAATGTTTCACAGATGAGGATTTTGAAGTGTGCGTTGAGGCACTCGAAACAGAGACTCTTGCTTAAGAAAAAGTAATCGTAAGTAAACGATAGAATTTTCTTTAATCAGATTGGATTTCTGTTGATTTAACGTAATGTTTCATAAAATCTTTATGGTGGAAAATTTTTATTAGTTTCAATATAATTAAAAAACTATTCTAATGAATTTTCTGTAAACTAGCTGTAATGTATGTGTATCCGTTAAACTTTATTAATTCAGTTTCAAAGTATGTTACATTATGGCAACTACAGATTAATATACCCTTTTTTATTCCTTGCTTCCTCTGAATGCGTTCAATAGTTTCCACTTTCCACATTTGTTACGTAATATGCGCACACAATTTTTTTTTAGGTTGAATTCCTGGACAAGATATTTTTTTTAAATTTTGTACCTGTTTTTTCAAATTTACTGTACTGTTCATTAAAAGTGAATAAACGTTTTAAATCCTTTTTTTGCTATTTTATTTTAAATGTACAGAGTGAACAACTAAGAACGACTGTAGGCCACAACTCGGAAGAGAATCATGGTACAACTTTCAAAAAAATTACCTTTAGGTAAGTGATACTGAAAAATTGCTGAAAATATCCGCTAGGGGTGGAATGAACACTCGAAAACATAATACTTCAAAAAAACATACTAAAGGTGTCCTAAAAATACAATTCTTGAAATCTTGAAGAGATTATGAAAAAATTTAATTAAGGAGATTTTTTGCCATTATTCTTCAAATAATGGGCGGGGAAGGTTCAAACTTATGAACAAATGTATAACTTCTTAGTTTTTTAACCGATATTAATGATTTTAGCTGCATTTAAAAGAGTTTTTCTGTTTAATAAGATGGATAACAAAATTAGATAATTTTTTATTCACTCGGAAATTTCAAATGTAAATTGAAGCATTTTTATATCTGATAACGTAAATCCCTTTTCATCATAATTTAAAAAATGTCTCATTACATTTGAAATTTCCGAGAAAATGGGAAAATTGTCGACTTTTTCACATAGCATTGACAAAATTGTCCAATTTTGTTATTTTTGAATGACGCCAAAAACATTGATATCAAAAAACAAAAAAGTGTTACAACATTTGTTTTTTAGGTTGAACCTTCCCCACCCCTTCTTTGAAGAATAAGGACAACAAGTCCCTAACTACAGTTTTTCATAATCTCATCAATATATCAAAAATTGTATTTCTAGGATACCTTTATTATGTCTTTTTTGGAGATAATCACAGTATTGTTTTTAAGTGTTCATTCCACCCCATAGCAGATATTTTAGGAACTCAAAAACATTTTCCAGCGATTTTTCAGGGTCATTTTCCTGAAGGTATTTTTTTAAAGTTGTACCATGTTTATTTTTTGAAAGATGGCAGACAGCCGGCGTTCTTAGTTGTTCACCCTGTATTTGCTGATTAGGTACAGAAACATCTATAGGATGTCATCTAGAATGTTGGAGGTATGTTATTTAGAGGTTTAAGTAATGTCCATACAACATCTAAGAGAATACACTGTATTGTTTTTGAAATGTCGCTTTAAGATCATTGATAAGATGTTATTTTTTAGACATTGCATTAACATCGACAAGATGTTAAAAGGCATTTCAGAATGTAACAGTAATGTTGTTTTTAGTTCGTTATGAAGACTTCCTTTTGAGGAAGTTCTAGTAACATCACAGTAATGTAAAAAGGCAGCGCATTAACATCGCTGAGAAGTTAAGTTGAAACATCACAAAAGTTAACAGCCACAAGCTGGGCATAAGCGGTTGTATAGATGTGCATGTGATGAAAACAAGAGGAAAAAAAGGAAGAACATTATCACAATGTGATGTTGAATTAACATAACTGTAATATTTATTCGAATAGTGGGCAGTTAACACTTATGGAACATAAGCGACTCTAAGTAAAACAAATTATACAAATTTGGGCGAGACCAAGTTTCACCGTATATACCAGCAAAATTTTTAAGTAGCCATTGGGACAATCCCTAGTAGGACCCTATTGTAATGTTTCTTGGAAATGTTATTATCAACATTTCGAAAATCAGAAAGTAATTATCTGGAGAATGAATTGATAAATGGTTTGTTTATGTCTCCCAAGAATTGACCTGCTTCAAATTCTCAAGATAATTAATGAAATATTCAGTCAGAATAGTTGCGTTACAAGATAAATTCAAAAATAATTTATTGTTTTAACTGAATGTACTCTACAAATGTATGAAGGTCAGTTAGTTGTTTTAACTAACCGAATTTACATTTATATTACCTTTATATATGAGATGGGCTATAAAATTAAATAGTA
This sequence comes from Galeruca laticollis, assembly GCA_963921935.1. Classification (NCBI taxonomy): domain Eukaryota; kingdom Metazoa; phylum Arthropoda; class Insecta; order Coleoptera; family Chrysomelidae; genus Galeruca; species Galeruca laticollis. The sequence continues at coordinate 86,941,758 of OY998184.1, forward strand.
AATAAATTCCTTAGATGAACTGTGACGCTTATGCTTTAATACCTGACTAGCATCTGTGACCTTTTCGCGTGCTGTCAATCAATAAGAAACATACTATAGTTTTCAATTTTATTTAAAGAAAAATCTCAAATATAAGGATTCATCCTTAACTAACTTTAAACTAGTTCATGTCACGAGTATGTAGTACTTCTAGTTTTGTGTTTGGTGTCTAGTAGATATTTTGCGTAATAGGATTTCCCTGGTTATTTTAATTTATGTTTATTGTGTCTAAATTCAAAATTTCGAAGGGTTTGACCTATAGACAGCATTACATTCTAGACATTTAAGTTTATATATTTCATTTAAAAAGTAACTATGAAATAATTACCGAAAAAATATGTACCTCAATAAAATAGATAAGTATTATCAAAACTACTCGATCTTTTTTAGCATCTATCTTAATGTATCGTCAAAATCTCCGTTGTACATTACAGCATCTCACTATTATCACAAAAATAATTTTCCAGTATTGAACATTCAACTATAGATATTTCTAATAAATACATAACTGTTATACCCATAATTTTCCATATTTATATATTTCCAGGAAGGCCATTATCTCAAAATAAATCCTAATCATACCCCTAAAAGGTTGATGTACATTCTGTGGACTCACAGAAGAATCATTTCGATATAGAGAAAGGTGAACTACCACGAAAGACACGTTCAAAACCGAGCTGGCAGACTGTTTTCCGTAGTGGGGAGACATGAAACCCAAACCGAAGGGGAACGTCAGTAGCACATGAAACAACAACCAGAATTCATCGTTTAACAACACAATTACAATGCGTTGTAACCAACAATTTAGCTCATATTGTTGAATTATAACTTTTAAATTTATACAGAGTGATACATATACTGCCGGATAATGTACAAGTTATTAGGAGGACTAGCGGATTACTTTAAATATCAAGAAATTGTGACAGACTGTGCGATATTTCGTCTACACAATATTTTCACGTGTGCTTTGCTTAGTGCGTGCAGTTTAATCATTACTGCTAATCAGTTTGTTGGTAATCCCATACAATGTATTGTCGATGGATTACCGACTCATGTTGTCAACACGTACTGTTGGATATCTTCTACGTTTACAATGCCGGACGCTTTTCAGAGACAGGTAAGCGCCTACGTTCACATTTATTATGCGCATTTGCATGTTTTGTTTCCTATATAAATATTTGTTTGTTTTTTATTGTGTAAACAGTATCGTTTGCATTCGTTTTTCTTATCACTGCGATTTTTTGACGTTTGTATTTATTACAGTAACCTCTGTAAATGAATTTACGGATTTGATTTGTAACTTTTTTGGTATAAAAAGAAGTGTTACATTGTTTTTCTGTTTGGAATTGTTATTATACATTCAACTCTAGGATGAATGGTTTTGATTTAGTATTATTGTACAATCAGAGCGGCTCTAGCGAGTGGACCGGTTACATATTCATAAATACAATGATGCTACAGACTATGTAATTTAATTAATATTGAATAGTTGCCATTCCATACTTTTAGAGCTAAAAGTAAACAAACTAGAGATCAGCTTTCTACTTCTTAAAGTTCAGGTACTATTACAAATATTACTATTATTGAAAATGAAACAGAATGTGAATATTTTGATTTGAGCGAATATGGCCCTGAATAACCGAAAATAACCTTTTTCCGCATTGAATATATTTCTACAAAATTACTTAATCATCTACTTTTTTGGTATGTACATATTTAATGTTTGTACCTTATAACAAACTCGGGTCTACCCAAAAAAATCCTGGAGCTATCCCTGTGTACAATTATTTCATGAGAGGTCATCACGTAGACACAAAAGGCGTACGTATTCATTTGTGAGAAGGTTCAAAACTAAAATAAATTTCTCAGAATTCTTTACCAGTGGCATAACGATGAATTTCTAGGGGGGATTCGAGAAGTAAAATTTTTATAAATTTTAAGCCCCCAAAACTGCATTTTAGTTCTTTTAAAATTGTAGCCTACATTTTCTAGCTTTTAGCACATATCAAACAAGTAGGCTTGCTGTGATTATTTTTCGATTTTTTTAAGATTCCTTGGGGGGTTCTATTCCCCTGATCCCCCGTGGTTACGTCACTGTTTTAATTATTCATGTTGTTCTCAAACCATATATTTGGACCAAAATGTCTTTCTGCTAATCTGTTTTTTATAATTGATGACATTTCGTTTATACCCCACGTTAAATGAAAGTCTTTTTTGTTTTACGCTAATTTTTTTCTGATTTTTGAATAAAAATTTAGAAGATATATAAAAGCACATTAAATGAATTAAACAAAATCGACAATCATAGACAAATATTGTAGTAGTTCGGCGATTCCCCTGCTTGTCATACCTTCCTCAGTGGCGTGTCATATTTTTCGGATGTACCTCAAATTTAGAGAAGAAAAATATTCCAATGTTTCCTTCGGACCATAAGGGGCTCCCAAAATTTGAATACATTTTTCTACTAAAAATGGTTCAAATTGTGCATGTACAAAACATCAGGATTTTTCTATACGTGTATAGGTAGGTACTCGAGATATTTTTTTCTAGGAAATTACTGGAATTATGAAAATTGGAGTTTTCAAGTGCAAGGAATCGATTGCGATAGTCCCTAAGTAGAGGGATGAAAGTAAAAAAAATTACTTTATTCAAGAAATCATACTGACTATAATAATGGAAATTTTGATCTAAAATTTTAAAGTATTATACACAAAAGATCACGGTATGAGGAAAAAAATCAGGAATTTCCTAAAAGTTACCGGTTCTGAGATACAGCCTATCAAAGTGTAGGTATATAGAATTCGGAAATAAAATAATGGTCATCTTTGAGCCTCCATATTTTTGAAAATAATGGTATTAGAAACTTGAAAGTTGCATCGTTTGTAGACAATGTAATCCTGAATCTATGGAAAATACATATAAGGATCTGGAATCAGCGATTCGAATGATATGGAAGAAATTAGCGAGCCATGTTCGTTTCTGTATTTTTTAATGGTTCAAAATAAGACTAGAGCTTAAATTGAAAACTTCACCTCAGTTTTGTATCCAAATTCGCGATTTAGTCGGAGTTGACGTATTTTCAGGGTGCCTGGACGAAAATTTAAAAATTCAAAGTTTTACTGTATATTAAATATCAAAAATCTCTCGTAACTTCTAACATTAGAAAGATATGTTATTGAAAAGACCACCAATGGATTCGGGAGGAAATTTTACATTAGTATTTAAATATTTGTAGGCGTTTTTCTATTGAAAATGATCCAAATTAAGCATGTACAAAAAAATCAAGATTTTTCCATACATAGGTACTTGAGATGAAAATTGGTGAACATATTTTGCGGTTTTTGAATGCAAAGAATCGATTTTTTTTCACCCTTACGTATAGGGGTGAAATTAAAAAAAACATAGGTTCATTTACAAAATCATACTTACCATAATAATGGACATTTTGATATCAAATTCTAAAGGAGTATGCTGAAAGGATCAATCTATAAGGAAAACAATCAGGAACATCGTGATATTTGGTGTTTCTGAGATACAGCGTATCAAAGTGGAGGTACTTGAGATGAAAATTGGTGAACATATTTTTTTCTCTAGGAAATTACTGAAATTATGTAAATTGGGGTTTTTGAATGCAAAAACGCTCAGGACTATAGTGGGAAAAACAAGAAGGGACCGAATTAGAAACAATGACATCAGGGAACAATGTGGAGTGCAAGACATCGTAAGATAGGGGAGACAAAGAAGACATTGGTACGCTCATGTGAGAAGAATGGAGGAGAGCAGACTGCCACGCATCGCACTTGAAGGGAAACCAACAGGGAAAAGAGCACCCGGTAGACCACCTAAGAGATGGAAGGACAGTTGGCAGTCCACCTCCCAGGAAACGATAAAGAGGAACCTTCAAAACTAACAGATTGCAAGATCTTAAATACGAATAAGAAGAAGTTTTCTGTCCAAATTCGTTTTTATCGGGGTGGATTTAGTGGGAGTGGACGTGCATTTAGGTAGCTCGGACGAAAATTTAAAATTTCGAAATTTTAATCTACATTAAATATCAAAAATCTCTCGTAACTTCTAACATATGAAAGATATGTCATTAAAAAGCCCACCAATATATTCAGGAGGAAATTATACATAAGAATAGATAAAATTTGTAGGATTTTTTCCACTAAAAATTATCCAAATTATGCATGTACAAAAAATCAGGATTTTCCATATACACTTGAGATGAAAAATTGTGAAAATATTTTTTCCTAGAAAATTACTGAAATTATGAAAATTGGGGGTTTCGAGTGCAAGGAATCGATCGCGATAATCAAGTTTTTTATTAAATTTTTTTTACCCCTAAGTAGAGGGGTTAAATTAAAAAAAATAACTTCTTTGATTATGAGCTGTAAAGGAGTAGGGGAACCTATTGTACATTAGGCCATCTTGTACCTCGGGCCGTCCAATCTAATACATATTTAAAACTTTGGGTACTTGTATATACAACTGGCAACATTGTATAGGCTCTGGCGGTAACTGCAAGCAATCGAATGTTCGACGATTATTTCAAGGTTAGAGTTGTTTAGATAGGGCTTGTAAATTTTTAGTGCAGTTTCTTGGTAATAATCCGTAAAGTAAGTAGTATTTTTTAATAAAATTTTGTACCCGTTGTCTGTAGACCCTCTTTAATGTGTGGTAAAAATTTAAAACGCGAAATATTTCAATAACAAAATCTACATAAATTCTACAGATAGCCACTAACTAAACCTGTACGTTGGGCCCGGCCGCATATTCGTTAACTGCACCCATTATAGACCATTCGGAAATCCGAACGTTGCCTTGTTAACTGCAGACGATATAGATAAACTTCGCAATTATATCGTCTGCACTTAACTTATTCTGCAATATTGGTATTCTGTCATTTATGAAGTAAACTGCCGAAGTTAGGAAAAACATTTGTTATTATAGTATCCGCGCGACCGTGATAAGTAATTAATAGTCAAATTTTCAGAAGCATGGATTCATTGCCAACAGATTTTCACTATCATAAAACTGATAGTACTACGATTAGGACAACTTTAGGAGACAAAGAGGCAGTAGAGGTAGGCGAAATATTAGTTTAAAACAACAATAATATGATAAGATAATTTATTCCTGTAAAAAAAACACGGTGTTCATAACATAACCTAGGTTTTTCGATCTCACTTGGTCTATCAGTTATAGTTTTTGTGCTGGTGTCATGTAGCTAATTGATAATTAACTATTCTACCTCAATAACAATCATTAAAGTTAAGTTTAAAAGCTAGTAGTGAAAAAATAAAATATTTTTTATACGCGACAATGAATAGTTGTTGTCTACTCGTTTCATTTCGCGCATTGGCTTACATTAAGGGGAAGCTAAATGGGTTTGATAATTTTAAAAAATCGTAAAAAATAGACGATTAATCTAATCCAAATAAAATTTTTGCATTTAGGTTAAATAGAGGGCCTTTATAATCGCACACGTTAATAAAGTAATTGGTGTATGTTAAAGGGGTGTTAATAAAGAGGTTTGAAAATTAAAAAAAATATATATAAACGAATTAACCAATTTAAATAATATTTAGTAAATAGGTTAATTATAGGGATATTCTTAATTATTCATAATATTAAACTTATTAGCTTACGTTAAGTAAGCTGGTGTTAAAGGGGGTTTGAAAAGTTTTGCATATACCTATAGGTTTAAAAGGGGGACCCTCTACGTAAATTTCTACCATACTCTTATATTTCAGGATTGGATTTCGGAATTAGAATCAAAAACGAAAATAACATGGCGAATAACCAAAACATTCAATAATAAATGTCTAGGGAGGAAAAACATTTTCAAACGTATTTACCATTGCCACTTTAGTACGAGATCTTCAACAATAAAAAATAAAACCTCTAATACTCGAAAAAGCAGAAATACAAATTGTCCAGCTACGCTTACAGTAATTATAAAGAGATTCATAAAAAATACTAAATCTAAATGTAAGGATGATCTTACGGAAAAATGGCCTTGCGTTATAACATTTAGAAATGATCATAATCACACTGTTCTTAGCGCTGTAGCCTTAAAAGAAAGACCCATCAAAACCGCAATATTAGAATTATTTGAAAAAGGTCATAGTGTTGCATCAACATATCACACATTCTATTTATCAAAAATGGAAGAATTGGGTGATAACTATGAAGCTTTTCTTTTGGATAGGCACTACTTCCCTACAAAAATTTTAAAAAATCGTTTGGCGAACATTCTGGAAAAAAAATGCTTGAGCACTTAGAAAAGAATTTGCAAACTTCTTTTAACATGCAAAATGTGAACTATAAAATCAGTAGAGTTGGAGACCATTATTCGGTGTCAATTTGTACCCCTATTATGCAACGCGTAGCTCGTTGTTTAGTGTAGGCTTCTGAAGTTTTATTTGTAGATGCGACCAGTAATTGTTATGTCCAGAACCATAAGGTCTACTTCTTAGCGACCCATTCTCCTGCTGGTGGAATTCCTGTGGGATGTATTATAAGTAGTTCTCAAAAAATAGATGTATTCAATGCAGGTGTAGAAGGTCTAATCGAAATTATGCCGATAAAAATCTCTCCTGCTATAATTATAACAGATGATGATATGGGTGAAAGAAATGTTCTCAAGAAAAATTGGCCACAATCAACTCTATTACTCTGCACATTCCATGTGTTGAAATCATGCTGGAAATGGTTAAAATGCGCAAAAAATAAAATAAATCAAGAAAATGTTCAGGACCTTTACAAGCTTTTTAGAAATATATTAATGTCTACAACTGAAGAGGACTTAGAAATGCATAAAAATATTTTTTTCGTTTCATGTAATGAACCCAAATTTAAAGAATATGTGAAAAACATGATAAATAGAATAGAAACATGGTGTCTGTTTTACAGACGGCAATACAAATTACGTGGGACCGATACGAATAATTATGTAGAGGTAATGTTTAGGTTATTCAAAGACATTACTTTAGAAAGGACAAAAGCATTTAATCTATGTCAACTAACTGATTTTGTAACTACCAGCTTTGAATCTTATATCAAACAGAGGATCTTAGATGTTATTTTAGATAGACTTAAAAAGCAAAAATCAAAGAGATATGAGATAAATGAAAAAGACGTTACTGCAATCCAAGTAGCGGACATAGGAAATATGCAATATGCTGTAGAGAGTTGTAAAGATAAAAATAAAACTTATTTTGTCGACATGCAGACTTGCATTTGCACTTGTTACGAAGGTAACACTGGTAAAATATGCAAACACCAGGCGGCAATTATAAATCTCTTTTTTATTGAGTCAGCAGTCAACGTTTTATCAAATGACACAAAAAGAAAATTGTATTTTATAGCTACAGGAAAAGAAGCCAACGAAAATTTGATGGAACCCCTTTTAATCAAAAACGTGAAAAATGCCTATAATCCAGAAAATCCTGAAAACAAAACAGCATCAGACCGTGTATATCAAGAAATTAATAACGAAATTAACTGCGAAATTAACAGCGACCAACCAGTACAATTAAGTATTCCATCAGACCAAGAAGTTTTAGAGGTGAAAGAAAAATAGAAAGATTTTTCTGAAGCAATACTAAAAAATCTAGATGACGACACTGCATCATTTTATCCAGCTGTCAAAGTTTTCTTAGAAAACCGAAACAAATATGCTCAGTCCTCAGAATCGTTGTTGTCAGGACTTTACACAGCTTTTAAATATTCTGGTAAGTTTGCAAATTATTTAATTACCTATATATTGATATTTTCCCAATATTTTCAGGCCTGCCATCAAAAGCTCAAAAAACAAGATGCCAAAGGAAAGGGAAAAAAATTTCCGTCCAACCAACTTCAGTTTCTCGAAGGAAAAGTAAATTTTCAGGGAGAAGATCTCAACAGGCTGGTCGGAAAATTAATATGTTGGACAAAAAGAAAAGAAAAGCACCTCATGCCCTAAATAAATGCGTTGAAATGAATGTTCTTCTAGGAGATAATAAATATAAAAAATAATGTACTTCATGTTTTTTAAACAGTATTTTTTTTGTTTTGTATTTTGGAAAATGAAAGTGACAATGCTTTCTACTGTTTACTTGGTATAAAAAAAAATGATGTTAATTGCAGACGATATAGTTGAAAAGTTTGTCTATATCGTCTGCAGTTAACAAGGCAACGCTCGGATTTCCGAACGGTCTATAATGGGTGCAGTTAACGCATATGCGGCCCGGCCAAGGTACAAAACTATTTTTTAAAATGAGTATTACAAAATAACAAGTGCTTTGTTTTTTCTATTTAGATGCCGAGAAGTAAAATGCGAGCGGGACACCCCCAAAAAGTCGCTTAGAAATAGCAGTATGTGACCATGCAGTACTTATCGATAAGACCACTTTTACTTTATGTTTTCGGGGTTGCTGAATACGAATATGAAATTATTTTTAGGATAAAATTGGGGGAACATGGAAAAAAACGGCAATTTCGGGTAAAATTGAGACAATTGAATTTGGCGTTTTTCTGTGTTCATCTCGCTATATCTTCCACATTTATCAATGTATCATTAT